>CM054937.1:26579657-26660524 GCA_029168755.2 Tillandsia fasciculata | reverse complement strand
GCAATACACATAATTGGCATAAGAAGGACCAAAATAATAACCCTATGAACTAAAATAAAAGATAGCCGTTAAAGATATCCAATCAAATATTTATATGCACTATATTGTTAAATCAGTGTTAACACTTTTTGTACCGTATCTTTTAGGTGGTATATAAAGGCTAATAAAAGTACCAGAAATAGCACAGTTTAAGAAAAAAATATAAATCTATGAGAACTGGTGAAAGATTAGAAGCTCATTAACTATACTTGTGAGGCTATGACCGTAAAAGTGTATTTTAATTTAGCAGTACTTGTAAAATTAAAGATTAATTGGCTATTGGTATGCGTATCATTTTGAGTCAAATATCTAGGATTGAGTTTTTTGTTTTAAAATTAAAATTTGAAATAGTTACAAAATTAAATTAAAAGAGCCAGAGTTGAGAGGAACCCGCGGAGGTAGACTTTTCGGGTTGGACGATGAGGTAGACTCCCTAGTCAATGATATTTTCCCTTCAAAATTTAAATTAATTATTTACTTTAATAAATTTATATATAATGACAAGTATTATATAAAATATATTAATTAAACATTCTAGAAATAAACAATGCATTCAAAATTTAAAATCAAAATATTATTGACTAACAAATTAAAAGATAGAAAAGTCAAATCAAACTTTTCAAAAGTTAGGTGACCAATGCGAAATGGTCCATAGTTCAACCAAGTTATGTACGTATTTTTCAATAAAAAAAAACAAAACTTATGACCTCAAAACAAAATAGCCTAACACATTTTTACTAATTGCACAGCACATAAACAAAGTTAAAAATGCTACTTAATTGGGTATAATGGAACTTTCGGATAATACTACCATAAATTACAACGAAAGATAGATGAGACTAGCTGAGTTATTTTCATTACTATTTCGCAGTGCTGTAAGCAACATCAGCTGAAGAAGTGTCTATGTCATTCAAGCCCAGCTCTTCATTCTGCTCCCAACTTCTCTCGTACTCCTCACCTGAGAATTACCAAGATCACGTTAAAAACATTTGCAAGAACACCATCAAAAGCACCAATAATATAAGCAGCAGAATAGAAAGCTTAGTTCCTCTCTAGTTGAGAAGCATAAAAACTGAAGGATTAAAACGGCAAAGCTATGCCCAAGTAGTAATTGCTACTCTTTAAGATTCTATTGAAAGTGTTTTAGATTTAGGTAATGTTTGGTTCCAGAAGTCCTAATCCAGAGAGAAGTAGATAAATGTCCTACATGAGCATTCCAGAACAAGGTGTTGGTGGATAGTAAAGTTTGCTACAATAATAGAATGCTTATGAGGATAGCATTTCCTCCCTACCTCATGAAACTGCTATGCCTAGAGATTGACAAGTGGGATACTCGGGCTGCCCTAAGACTTGGTGGGAATTCGATATCATATAAATGGTGTTTCTTCGAAAACTAGGGTACTTACCGCTATCCCAACTCTCAATCAGACACTATCTAACACTCATTAGGCATTCTAAATGGCTGTTGAGCTCATGTATTTTTAGAGTATTTCTTTACGTAAATATGTAAAGACCTTACCTAAACTGCAATATGTAATGGCTAAAAACTTTTACACAACTACCTAACCATTCATTGCTTTTAATTTCAGCAAATTCCACCAAAATCTAGTTTGAAATGATGTAATTACAAAACTACACATTGCATATCCTTGAGTCAATATTTCATTTTAAACCTCTAATTTGCCCAATAATAATTGTCCAATCAAATATAAAAGAAAGTGCATATAATCTTGAAAATCACAAATCGTGATAGAAAAGAAGGATGAGATTACAAAGGCTGACAACGTTGAGTTACACAAGACAAATGAGTAATGCACAATATAGCCGCAGCTTTCAGAAGAGTCAAACTGTCAAAGACATTATGTAACATAGTTATGCCAGCTAACCATCTATACCCATATATTACCAGCTTTGAATCATTCTGATGTGTTAAGATGTGAAAAGTGATGCTATCCAACATGAATAAGAATTCTGAAGTGTAACATTAGAATATTTATAGGATACAACAGGCAGTGATGTTAATATCGGTACAACTGCCAAAAGAAGTAGATTGGCTGCGTACCCTTCCAATATGTGGCACACTTTGTTATTTCAATATGCATAGCATTGAACAAGCTTGATGTGGTTCGTATTCAGAAGTTTATTCAGATTAGAGTTCATATTGTGAACTAGTGATTTGTGAATGACTTCTAAAGCATTTATAGCATCAGCACAGTTATCCGGCAAAACAACCAAATCAAACTCAATTTAGAATATTACTTGATTCCAGGATGACTTCCACAAGCATGCAATACTATTATAACTGTCTTACTTAAATAAAGTATATAACACTCGAGTACAGGAAACTTTGTGTGGACTGTGACACGAATTCTTGAAGGAGTTATATGGGTTCGGTCATTTATCCTTTTTTTCGCCACTCCGTCAAATTTTCACCCACTCAATTCGCAAAATAAGATATCTGCGGCATCAGCAGCAGAATAAAACAGCAGAAAATTAATTAATACACATATAGAAAAAGAGAAACAGAGCATACAGGCATTAGACATCATGCAATAACTCACATCTGTTTGCTGCTGAACTGAATACCCAAGATGTTTTTTTGACGGTTCAATCAGGGCAGAAGTAGATTCCTGTATGATGATAACATCCATACATGAAAGAGACAATATACAACAAAATCACAGAGGCTGCATTTGGAATCGGGATAGGCTGGAATTGGCTATACCGGGGATAAGGATAAAGTACGGAACTAGAGCTTAAACTCGTTTGGGATGGTTTCAGGGATAAGAGAATTTATGTTTGGTTTAATAATGAGGAATAGGAGAGATAAAGAGGATAAGATGGGTAAATTACCTTTTTGCCCTCAAGAGTTAATATGTGATAAAAGTTGTTAAAAACGAATTAGTTCGTTTTAATTAATAGATTAATGTTTTAAAAAAATAAAATTAAAATTATAATCATAATTAAAATGTATTATTTAAAAATAATACATTTAATTTAATAATTAATTTTTTCAACTTAAAATTTAAATTTAAAATATAAAATTTCAACATTTCAATTTTAAGATTTACAATTATATAATATTAATTTTAAATAATTAATTTTAACATAAAATTTTTTTTAAAATTCGCAAAATTCGTATATTTGCTAAATCTTTATAAATTTTTGCCCACGAGCTTTTATTATGTCATTAAAATTTTCTAAACTCGTTTTTCTCATTTTAATTAATGGATTATTGGTTTAAGAAAAAAAAATAAATTTATAATCATAATAAAATATATTATTTAAAAATTTTACATTTAATTTAATGTTAACTTTTTCAAATTAAAATTAATGGATTAATGGTTTAAAAAAAATATGATAAAAGTTGTTAAAATCTAATTATTTCGTTTTAATTAATGGATTAATGGTTTAAAAAAATAGAAATAAAATTATAATCATAATTAAATTATATTATTTAAAAATAATATTTAATTTAATATTTTATTTTTTCAAATTAAAATTTAAATTTAAAATATAAAATTTCAACATTTTAATTTTAAGATTTAAAATTTTATAATATTTATTTTAAATAATAAATTTTTAACATAAAATTTTTTTAAAATTTGGAAAAATCGTATATTTGCTAAATATTTGTAAATTTTTGCCCTCAAGCTTTATTAAAATCGTTTTTTTTCGTTTTAATTAATGGATTAATGGTTTAAAAAAATAGAAATAAAATTATAATCATAATTAAATTATATTATTTAAAAATAATATTTAATTTAATATTTTATTTTTTCAAATTAAAATTTAAATTTAAAATAAGATTTAAAATTTTATAATATTTATTTTAAATAATAAATTTTATAATATTTATTTTAAATAATAAATTTAAAATTTTATAATATTAATTTGTGATGATAAGAGTGTATTGGGAAGAGAGAAAGGAGGTGGGATGAAGGAAAAGAGAGAGAGGAGAGAGGGATTTGTGATGATGAGAGTGTATTGGGAAGAGAGAAAGGGGGGAAGATGAGAGAGAGTGAGGAGAGAGTTTTTATTAAAATAATATGTTGGGATGAGATAAAGTAGATAAGAAGGGTAGTATGGTAAAAAATTTAATAATAAAATATTAAGGTGGGATTTGTTATACCAGCTATTCTCCTTGTTCTGGGATAAGCAATACCAGACGGTTCCAGGTGCGTTTGGAAGAATAAGGGGGATATCCCCGCTATTCCCGGTTCCGTTCCAAAAACAAACGGGGCAGAGAGAACAGAAAATGATGGGCGTTACCTTTTTCGTCGAATTCTAACATAAATGAACTATAAAAAAATAAAAAATTAGAGAGATTTCAATCACTTCAATTACATTTAACTGCAAAATATAACTGTTACACCAACCAAACACGGTGGCGAAAGGCACGTTAAATAACAAAAAACAAAAATAACTAACATAGAACAGAGACCTTTGAATCAACATGTAAAGTACGTAAAAAAACTAAAATTAGTGCATTCTCTACTTACCGTAATCTGTAAAAAAAATTAAATGAGTGCATTCTCACTTACTGCAGTATTAGCACAAAATCAAAATTAGTGCTAAATACTAAAGGTTCTCCTTTCAAAATTAAAAGTCTAGAAAATTTAAAACCGAAATTGATGAACTAAAAATTTAAACTAATCTTGCATAAAGTCTTGGAAAAAATCCAAATCCGAAAATAAGTCATCCCCTGTGTCAGGGACTAGATCTCTTGATCCTTCTGGTGTAGCTCCAGCCCCAACAAAAGAAGACAGCTGTGCAACCGATGCGCCAGCTTCAGCTTGAGCAAGCTGCTCAACAAAAGACGGCTGCATCGGTGGCTGCGCAACCGACGAGCCAGCTCCAGCAGCACCAGGTCTCGACGGACCAGCTCCAGCAGCACCAGCTCTCGAGAGGCCAGCTCCAGCAGCACCAGCTCTCGGATTACGGCTTCTCTGTCCAAAACCAAAAGTAAAAAGATAATTAGAATTTACTAAATTATACAGAAAATTTAAACAATTTAAATAAAAATTTAAAACTAAACCGCCGCATGTAATTGCCCACCGTTTGAGTGTTTATCCCCGTAACCGTCATCAGTTCGACAACAGATCTCGCACTGGGATCTACAAAAATAATAAAAATTTATAAAAAAAAAATATGGATGCCGTATTGTAAGAGCTTAACATTACCTGGACCGGCGAACGGAACATCAAGCTGAAAATCCGTTCTCGCTTCATTATCCCAGCGCATTTTTTTTCTCTGTTCTTTCAGACTTTTTAAATCCGAAAGAAATTTACTTTTGACCAAAATAAGTTGCCAAAAAACAAAGTAAAATGATGTAATTTGATCATATGGCACAACAAGCTGTGCCCCTTGACGAAGGTATAATTTAGCATTCCTGGCGTTATAGTCGGGTGTAAACACTGCATTAACAAATAGAAATTAATTAAACATAATTATCATATAAAAAATTATTATAAATTTCAATAAAATTTGTAAATAGAACAAATTACTTACCGATAACAGAAACTTTCTCCGCACAATTTTTAATGATGAAAAACAAATTCTCAAGAGACATTCCTTCCACGGTATCATCTATAATAACCATATGAAACGCATCCGGTTGCGTTAACATTTGTACGGCTGAACCGCAATCGGTGACCGATGCCACTAACAAGAAAAAAAAAAAAAAATCAAAACTAAAAAATAATTAATTACATGTAGAAATCTAGAAAAAAAAAATATAAAAAAAAAAATTACTAGAGTAGCCGAATGCTAGGAGTCCGCTCGTGACGAAATCTACTCGAGATGGATCCTCGGACAACACCAAAATTCGAAAAATTTTATATATACTTGTGATCCAGCTAGGCAACAGCGGTGTGCCAGACGCCTCTACCACTCCAGCCCTTGAGGTCATCTCGGTAATAACTAGGAAAAGATAGAATTGGACTTAATTGAATATATCATTCATGAGGGCTTACACCCTTTATATAATAAAAGAATAAGACTTACATGATAAATTATCAATCAACCCCAAAAGAAAAAGAATAAATGATTATCAATCAACCCCCAAAAAAAAAAAAAAATGATAAATATGGTACATAATTAAGAGGAATATAGAAGGTGAATGAAAGCACATATGGCAGTAAGTATGTGGAGATTATTTCCTTTAACACTCGGCTGGGTCGATGAGAGAAGAGAGGAGGAGGAGAGATCGGATGGATCGATGAGAAGAAGAGAGGAGGGGGAGAGGGAAAGAGAGGAAGAAGAAAGGAAAAAAAAAAAAAGGGACGCTGGGGTTGGGTCCTGGGGGTATAAATATCTTTTGAAAATGGAAATCGTGCGTCAGGACGCGGGGCGCGAGGCGCGCGGCGTCAGGCGGCGCGGTTCGCAGGCGCGCAGCGTCAGGGCGGCGCGGTTCGCAGTATCATAGAGATATATATTTATTTATATTTATTGTGGTCCGGGGATCACACCGTGGTGCACAAGAGAACGAGGCAAATTAAGTTGGGCCCAATCCCTTGATATTTTTCCGTGCAGGTCTGAGTCCAATTTGGTTCCGGGTTAGGTGAGTGCATGTGCATTGGTCGAACATGCATAAATCTATGATGAGCCACGTATATTATAAAAAAATTTCAATATAATATTTTTTAGATAAAATTTGAAAAAAATAATTCCAAACATCACTATAATATAACAAATACCAGGACTTCAGAAAATATCATCATTATTGTATTAAATCAAATTATTAAATTATAAATTTTATTATTATTTTGTACCATATCTTTTAGGTGGTTTATAAAGGCTAATAAAAGTACCAGAAATAGCACACCTTAAGAAAAAGATATAAACAACCTATGAGAACTGGTGAAAGATTAGAAACTCATTAACTATACCTATGAGGCTATGATCATAAAAGTGCATTTTAATTTAGTAGTACTAATAAAATTGAAGATTAATTGGTTATTGGTACGCGTATCATTTTGTATCATTTTGAGTCAAATATCTAGGATTGCGTTTTTTGTTTTAAAATTAAAATTTGAAATAGTTACAAAATTAAATTAAAAGAGCCAGAGTCGAGAGGAACCCGGGGAGGTAGACTTCGGGTTGGACGATGAGGTAGACTCCTAGTCAATGATATTTTCCCTTCAAAATTTAAATTAATTATTTACTTTAATAAATTTATATATAATGACAAGTATTATATAAAATATACTAATTAAACATTCCAGAAATAAACAACGCATTCAAAATTTAAAATCAAAATATTATTGACTAACAAATTAAAAGATAGAAAAGTAAAATCAAACTTTTCAAAAATTAGGTGACCAATGCGAAATGGTCCATAGTTCAACCAAGTTATGTACGTATTTTTCAATAAAAAAAAAAAACAAAACTTATGACCTCAAAACAAAATAGCCTAACACATTTTTACTAATTGCACGGCACATAAACAAAGTTAAAAATCCTACTTAATTGGGTATAATGGAACTTTCGGATAATACTACCATAAATTACAACGAAAGATAGATGAGACTAGCTGATCCAGTTATTTTCATTACTATTTTGCAGTGCTGTAAGCAACATAAGCTGAAGAAGTGTCCATGTCATTCAAGCCTAGTTCATTCTGCTCCAAACTTCTCTCGTACTCCTCACCTGAGAATTACCAAGATCACGTTAAAAACATTTGCAAGAACACCATCAAAAGCACCAATAATATAAACAGCATAATAGAAAGCTTAGTTCCTCTCTAGTTGAGAAGCATAAAAACTGAAGGATTAAAACGGCAAAGCTATGCCCAAGTAGTAATTGCTACTCTTTAAGATTCTATTGAAAGTGTTTTAGAATTAGGTAATGTTTGGTTCCAGAAGTCCTAATCCAGAGAGAAGTAGATAAATATCCTACATGAGCATTCCAGATGGAGGTGTTGGTGGATAGTAAAGTTTGCTACAATAATAGAATGCTTATGAGGATAGCATTTCCTCCCTACCTCATGAAACTGCTATGCCTAGAGATTGACAAGTGGGATACTCGGGCTGCCCTAAGACTTGGTGGGAATTCGATATCACATAAATGGTGTTTCTTCGAAAACTAGGGTACTTACCGCTATCCCAACTCTCAACCGCTATCCCAACTCTCAATCAGACACTATCTAACACTCATTAGGCATTCTAAATGGCTGTTGAGCTCATGTATTTTTAGAGTATTTCTTTAGGTAAATATGTAGAGACCTGACCTAAACTGCAATATGTAATGGCTAAAAACTTTTACACAACTACCTAACCATTCATTGCTTTTAATTTCAGCAAATTCCATCAAAATTTATAAGTAATTCACGGTACGGCACAAAAAAGTAATCCACATTCTGTTACGGGAAATATTCCGCTAAATTACAGGATATTTCATTAAAAAGAGTTGAAAATTCATTCAAATTCTAATCAGAGATGTTAAATCAAACCAACTGAAAGATTATGCACTGAATTTCAAGTAGTCATTTCGATGCACACTATAATTCATGAAAGTTTCGTATTTTTTTTGTTCTTTTAACTTCCCTTTGACCTTTAACTAATGTTAGTTAAGAACAAATGAGAGGGAAGGAGGGGCAAACCTGCCAATGGATCATCAATAATCAAAGTCCAAGGCTCTTTCAGGCTTAAGAGCTGTGTAACATAAAATGTCAATTCATAGGAATAGGAGAATGATGAAAAGTCTGCATTACTATTCTAGTCAGGATCAGAATCTCTAAGCAGTTCACCTCAAAAAGAATCTCTAAGCAGAAGAAATATGGAAAATAAACTAAGAAACGGATATCAATCACTAAAATGCTGTTGGATGTGAAACCTTAGCGACACTGGCTCCCCAAAACCAAACACCTGTTACCAGGCTTACTTATATAGTAGTTACTGCTTCAGAAAGTTCCCCAACTCCCGAAAATGCTTAAGAAATCAATAAATTTAAATTTAACCGATAATTAATTAAACTATTAAAGTGAGCTATCAGTTATTTTAAGTTTTTAACATGGCATCGCACAGTGATATAGGTCAAACATACCTTAATTAGCCTCAATTTAAAGTCCTCCCATTTTTTCCGTTTCCAGTTATCAGTACTATCACCCAAGCTAAATCCATGCACTCTCTCCAAACCTGCAATATAATATAGAATATACAATTTTCTACAGCACTAGATGAACAGCAAATATTATACATTCCATTTGAAGAAATATAATGTTGTGCAACAAACAAGAATGTTTACACAGAAAAGAAGAGGTACACTTACTTTCACTAATTTTAGTAATCAAACCTTCAACCGTCGTGACAAGGCCACCTAATGTGCCACTTGCAAGCTCCAAGTCAAGCTTGGGAACTTTTATACCTGCAGAATCTGACTGCAAAGAGCAACAGCAATGGCAAAAACAGAAGCAATTAACTACCTGTCAGCCGAAGCTTTTGAATTCATCTAAGTGAGAGTCACTTAGGCTGTTAAAACTAATACAAAAAAACTAATGAAATATGTTTAGAAGAAAAGATCCTTGCACACGCAAATTCAAGTAAATTTAACTATAGCTTGAACTTAGGGCATAGAATTGAACAAGGAAGCTTAAAGTTGTAATGCACTAAAAAAGGAAATTAAAAAGTCAAGCAATAAGCCATGGTTAAAGGGGCTTGATAAGAATAGTATCAATTGCATCCAGCCACTGAGCTGTTACAAGTACAGAAGAATGCAATAAGAAATAGATACAGTTGAGATCGTTAAGTCTCTAATTCACTATCTGAATAGATATCATGTCAGAAGAGAGAACAAACCTTTATAACATCCCGGGTAAGGTCTTTGACATTCTTCACATATAAAGTGATCTTTTTCTTTCTTAGAAATTTCACAACCAGGCTTTAACTGTTCATAGAAAGCCAGGAGAAAAAGATGGGAGAAAAAAAAGAGAGAAGGAAATCGACAGCAGTAATTCCAAGTTCTTTGAGATCCGCTCTTTGAGAGCCAGTTGGGAGCAGTGTTGTTCTATATAGATTTTTTTTTTTGTCTCTCTGTCGAGGCCCAGTTATCTCAATTTGTAGCCTAGTTCATCTTCTGAATGAATGAAGCGGTAGCATGCTAATCTTTCTCTCAAAAAAAAAGTAATTCCAAGTTCTTAGAGTTGGATACACGACCACAGTATATCATTAGTAGGATACTCTGAAAATGTTGAAATTTTAACAAACCTCGGCACTGCGGTAGCTGCATATACACAAGTTGTTGCCACAACAATCACCTCCCGAAAATATGGAATTTCTAGTGGTGGTTAAGGCTCCCAAGACCGTAACAACCAAAAAACCAAGATGAAAGCCTGTGGTCTATGATAAATGTTTGTACAGACCAATAAATTCAAAACCTCAGCACTTGGTTGACAGAAACAACAAAGCGAACAATATGTGTCCGCAGCATATTTAGATAAAGGTCCATTCAACAGACACACAGATGATTAGGCCTCTAGAGTAGAGTCTTTTTATCTTTATACCACATATGTGAATTTAAAAACTAAATAGATACACAGTAAACAGATGTATTTACCAAGGAAAATTTTATTTAACCAGGAAAATTAGAACCAAATGGCAAGACATAACATCTAGGCTATCCAAAATTGTATACACATTGAAACCTGATAAACACGAGGTTAAAACAGGATACTTGTAGCATAAAAGCGTGTAGTATTCTAACTTTCTCTCTCAATATATATATATATATATATACTCAATATATATATATATATATATATATATATATATATATATATATATATATATGCATATTATTTGGGTTGGGATATTTCTCCTTCTTGTACTGTTTCAGGTGTGAACCCAAGAAAAGGACTCGGACCAATTTGGACCGAACCAACCTATTGATCAATTATTTATGCTAGTGTCAAAATGGTATAATAGTCTCTGTACTATCCCGCTGTCGCACCTTGGTCCATGTAATCTTCACTAAAATATTTTAATTTCTAAACTTTCTCGTATATTACACTTCAAAGAAGATTTCAGGTGTTTCGCCTCTTCTCCAAGTAAATGATTCACGTATTTTAGTTTAATTTTAGACAAATACGGGAGTTATTTGTGGCAAAAGTTAACGAATGTCAAGATTTTTTTTTTTTTGATTGATTAGTTACTAAATTGCAATATGAGGATAGTAGAGGGATTGTCCATGCATTTTACTCGCATTATGCTAAAGCTAAAATCCCCATTAGTCAAGGATACTCTAGATATCCACCCCACACCCCATTAAATTCTTTTGTCCATACTTTTTGTCGGTATTATGTCTTGTTCTTGTTCTTACTAGTTTTGCGTGGCCCCACCCGTCCCTGATCTACTAAAAATCTCCTATTGATGTTATGTTAACCACATAAACCTCAGGTCCCAATTCGAACACAGAACCTCAAGCTTTATGTAGATATATCTTATGTACCTAAACTAAGATATATTACTGATAATATCTATCTACACATCAGCAATCATCTCTTTAAAGATGCGCTAATTAAAGACCTGTTTGGATTCCCGAATATTTTAGTTAATTGCTGAAAAATACAAAGGATGAGTATAACTACATAATTCATACAACATCCAAATTATTTCTTCTTCTCAAAACATAATAAATTGAATCTTCCGTGCAGCACTTCATACTAAAAACTAATAATTTTGAAAATTTTAAACCAAACTGTGTACTCGGCATCTTACTGAACCCACACAGCATATTGTTGCTAAGTTTATGCAATCATTATTGCATCGAAAGCTACGGAACACCAGCAAACTTACAGAACATGGCAATTTATAAACTAAAAAACAGAAAGATCAAATTCTGCATATTAAAGTAAAAAAATGAATAAGAAAGATGCAATCGAAAGAGAATACTGAAACGACGACATCAAGCTAAAATAATAATCACAATTACGAATCAAATATGCTTTGGAGAAAGGTTAAAAAGTAAATATATTGTTGCTTGGATTTAACTTACAATAATATTCGACTTTTCCATCAGAAAAAGGGTCTTTCACAAAAGCATATCTTTGACTACAACTGCTATCAACTTCGGAGCTGCGCTTTTTTATCTGCTTCTTCAGAAAGCCCATAGCAAAGTAGAAGTTCGGCTAGCACAACCACTTTGTCGGCCCCTATAATATATAGCAGAGATTTAAATGAAGAATCATCCATTCTTACACGACACTTTTATGTTTATTCTTTTCTCGATTTTTTTTTCCGAGCATACAATTTGAAAACCTCTAAGTAAACAACCAACCGCAATAAGCAGTGATTAATATTGCCGCAAGTAAGTTTACCTATTAACGAAAATATACATCAAATCTTGTTACTATTTATTAACCAATTTAACAAGATTTGATGAATATAACCAGCTAAAAGTTGCTTTCGCAAGACTAATTCTCACATATTCATATGGCTCGTACCTTTCTAAGATCGGGATTTGAGAAAGAACAAGTTAAAGAATAAAAGTGAAAAGATAAGCACAGTACCACTGCTGAAATGGGAACTGTAGGTTTCTAGCTATTTTCTGAGTGAGACCATCTTCTTAAAGACAAAGTATCCAACAGTGGAAATAGTACCAAAAAGACCCTATCTTACTACCTATTTGTCTCCACAGAGTCCCTGGACGTGTACAAAATGACAAAAGACGCACAACAATTTTGAAGATAAGATCAAAACCAAAAATTCCCTATATTGCCAAAATAGATATGAAATTTTTTCTCATTTAACCAGTATTTTACATAAATTTTGTATCGAATCAATTTTATTTCTATTCAGTCAGTCAAAATTTTTATACATCAACAAAAGAAGAAGAAGAAGAAGACGACTTAATTCACGATTATTATTTTTTACATAAAATATCCGTACAAAATAAGACTGGCTTGAACTCAAACATCTATTTCCATGGCATAGCATGGTATGTCATGGTAATGTGGCCATCATGACCATGGAGGTGCAATGCATGGAGCATGACCATGCGCATGGATTCCCATTCCCTTTCTATCTCTTCTGTTGGCGGGGCCCTGGGCTGGATTGCTTATTTTGGCGCCGGGTGTACGTGGGGATGGTGTTGAGTTTGGGAGGTGGGATTTGTCTCGAGTGAGAGAGTAGAGGGAGGGAGTGGGACAGGGGGAGCATTAGGCAATCATAAACATCCCTATCTTTGTCTCTAGAGGTGCAGTGACCGCATGGTACGGTCACGGGACACTTGGATGCCTCTCCCGCTCTAATCCTCACTACATACTATTCCCTGCACCCCGCGCATCATTATCCTCCGCGCACCACCACTCATAATCCCTCAATCCCGAATCAATTTAGAATTTTGATAGAAAAAGCTCTACTTAGAGAGAGTTAATATTGCCGACGTATGTTCATTGTATCTATAACCATTTCCTCTGTAAAATCCTTTCCTTAGGTATACAATCCTGCGCCCTGAGCCCGTCAACAAGACGAAAATAGCACATAAACTAAAATCCTTCCTATTAATAATTTTTAGGATATAAAAATTCTCAAATCAAACTCTACCTAAACCTACCTAGCTACCATAAGAAGATACAAAGAATTGACATAGAGACCTATATTTTACTCATATAGCTGCTTGCCCAAGAGTCCTGCCTGTGCATAGAAAATCGACTCGAATGCATCCCTCTACGGATGATAGGCGAGATCATCCCATTCGCAAACATATTTTGCACACCAGAGTGTGCGCCTAAAGGCGCTCCCGGGGTGCAATCAGGTGTAGGTAATAATTTCCTCAAACCCTAAATCCCTGTGCCTTGATGACACCAGAAGGCACCAACTGATAATGACGGGAAGAAACCGCCATATTTTTTCTACATTAATACTACGGAAGGCTAAGCTTTTTGGTTATGGGTTGTTGCTACTTATGCATCATAGTTCCAATAATAACACGAAGCAATTGTACAACGATATTCAGCTGTAGCTCTCTTAACAATAAATGTTCAACCTTAGATCTCATACACAGGATGCCTATCATCTATATGAGTAATTTTCTCCTATAAACATATGTTAAGTCGTTAACCAATCTATTATATACACTCATTATAAGAATCCTGTCACTTTTAAGTGTTAATATTTTGACTATTTAGTGTCCTATTAAGTTTTTGCACTCAGTTGAATAAGTACAAAAGCTTGAGCATGATGAAGAATGGGCAATGATAGGCACCTTCTATTCTAACCTCTGCATATCCATTCTAATAAAAATCAAACAATCGTACACTAAGCCATGCTAATATCCCAGTACCATCCGCTTGGTTCCAATGATTGCTTCACGAAATAAGTTTACATCAAAGAACTCCTTATCATACAAATACTAACAAAAGATTTTACATGAAAAAAACAAAGATGGTGTCATTGTTAAACTATACATGACATATGAGTCAAGATCTCGATGTTACTCCATCGATCTACATGAACGTAATCTTAAAGCATCGAATAATTGGTGAAAATGACCTATCACAAAATTAAGACAAATTTATGATGTTACTGTGATTGCCCATAAAAAGAACAAAACATTTTCAAATCTAAAAAAATTACAACCAATGCTAGAAATCAGCCTTATTTTGGATCAATGATAGCTAAATTAGCGAACATAAACACTTTAGACATCATTATTACTAAAGTAAAATCTGACAACAGTCAACAACATACCTTCTCTTGATATTAGATGATGCATCAGAGCAAATAAAAGAAGATAAAAGAAACATTAATAAGAAAAAAAAAAAAACTCACACACAAAATTCAAGCTAGTGCACGCGCCCCCTGCTGCTCTCAACATTTCTCACAGAATTAAAGTAAGGATGGGCCTGTAAACAAGTAGCAGCAGCATTCTGGTAAGCTAAAACGTACTGGGACCTCATCAGCAATAGGCCAAATAGACCCCAAACTTTACTTTTGCAATTGATACCCCCTCAGCTGTTGATTTCTTTAATTTAAGTTGAATGAGGGGGTAATGTTAAATTTTTACAGCTCTATAGTTATTCGCAATTTACTTTTGGCAGTTAACTATCAACAACAGATTTTTCAGTAGCTAGATTGAGAATTAATATTGTCAGGTAAAAAATAGTCATTAATTACCATAGCTTCTTTTGCAGTTGGCCTCTCCTGGTGGTCATACCGGAGAAGCCTATCCATAAAGTCAATTGCCTGTACAAGACTGACACATGTTATACAAATATTATAAGATTTAACAAGCATAGAATTAATTCAAAAGTCCACATGATAAAGCCACCTCAGGCAGTGCAAGATGCTGATTATCAGCATTAACGAACTTGGCACATGGCTTCCTACTATGCCTGCGAGAAACAAAGATATCACTGAATTTAAAACGGATTTACTAACAAGAGAAAACAATAGGATGATGGATCAGAAAGAGTGAATTGGTACCTCCCGACCATCGCCTCGAGTTGTGGGTCTAGCTCTTAACGGTATTTAGCTAGATAAGCATTCAAGTCCTCTGTCCCAAGAACCTATAGCAGAACATTAGACTTGAGTGAAGCTCAAAAAGATAAGAGAGTTACAGATAACTATTGTGGAAAAAAGATGAATAAAGGACTATATAATGAAATCTGAATATTAAGTAATTTAGTTCAAGAAAAGTAATCACGTGGGAAGAGCAACTTAACATTCCAGAGAGAAAGTAATGAATGATATTAAATTTTTTCATAAAAGGAACCGTATGAGAATCTGTTGACTAGTTCTTTGCTTGAAATATTTTTATGAGGACCAGTATAATAATCCACATTCAATCATTCAGCCGGTGGTTGACTACATTTTATCAGCCATCAAGGTCATTAAACAACTAATTATCAGTGCAAAACAGCCAAAAAAAACAAAATCAGCCAAAGGTTTCATTGCACAGTCATCACTTCACTACTAGAATTGTAAATCAAGCGTATAAGTTTCGATGCAAAGATCAAAAAGTTATTCTGTTTCATTAGCTTTATCAGATAATCTACAAATAAGCAGATATACTGCAACCAAGGATAAGTTGCACTGTAGGTCCTTGAACCATTCATAAGTTTCACTCGGATCCTTGGCCTTCAAACTTCACGCATTCAAAAACTTAAGCATTCAACTAACCAAACTAATAAGTGTTTCATATGATCCTTCCTGTCAGCTTCCTTCACTCCGGATAATCGGAAAGTCCAACATAAATGCAAGTGTGTCACACATGGGAACTATTTTGGCACATGCATTAGTCCCATTACTAGGTCTATAGTGATGAAAATAAGCATAATGCATGCTAATTCAGAAAAGGAAATAAAAGAACAACATGGACATAACACCGATCTTAATTACCATATGGAAAGAAAAAGTAGACATATACCTTAGCTATTTTCACCAACTGGTCATAATTGTCATGGCCATAAAAGAAGGGCTCCTTTCGGAATATCTGTTACGGAGGAAAGGTGCTAATATTCTGATAACTAGTGCTCAAGGAAAGGAAAGATTGCTGAATGGTTTTGAGTAGCCTCAACACTTACCATCCCAGCAAACATACAACCAAGGCTCCACATATCCAATGAGTAATCATAATCTTGCAAATCCACAAGAAGTTCTGGGCCCTTGAAGTATCTACCAACATAGAGAAAAGAGCAATTTAATTGATAATATCAAGAAGAAAAAAACACAAACTTGAAACAGGTGGAATAAGAATGTGGACTAATGATGCAAAACAAGCTTAAGAGCAATTACAAATAACAACGCAAAACAAGATGAGGTAAACAGCGCCATCATTTGGAGCAAAAAGGTGATTCAGTTATCATCCAAGTGCAACTGCTCCATTATCTGATTTCTCCTGTTCTAGTAATATATATTTTGTAATCTAAATTTATTGATTGCAGTGAACTTGAGAAATTTCGGATGTAACAACCAGCCAAGATATCAAAAAAAAAATGTAATCAAACTTTTAAAACATTAAAAGTGTTATGACATCTATCAGGAAAAATTGTATAATAAGAAATGGCTAATTTAAAACCTAAATGAGCAGGCCTGTAATAGAAGAGAAGCAACTGTTGCTAGTAATCATGTAAAGAAAATAAGTTCATTAAGTCATTAAATGTACATGTAAAGAAAATAAGTTCAGTAGCCAAGATAATAAGAATGACCATTTAGATACACGAAAATGATGTTCGAGAAACTTGTTATAGGATTCACTGAAAAGAATCAAAAAAATCCTCATAAGAACAATAAAAACACATGCTGAGCTCCTCTTACAGAGTTGATCAACCTGTAAGGATGCTAACCTCGAAGCAACTCGGACATTATATTCTTTCCCAGGATGGTAGAATTCTGCAAGACCCCAGTCAATGAGGCGAAGTTTGCACTGCTCGTGATCAATCATAACATTATGAGGCTTCACATCTCGGTGCATGATACCTGCAGAGTGACAGTAATCTAGTGCCTACACAAATGCCTGAGAAAGTTAAAGGCAATCAAAATTGATGGAATCTAATGTTCCCACAAAAAAATGAAAGGAAAAAAGATTATGCAGAATTAGCAAAGCATAAAGAATCAAGAACAAATTTAGAAATATCTTCTTCATCAAACTTAAAATTTTCATAAACAACAGTTGTGATTTACAAATAAGATCTCTTAGATCCTTAAACGAAGCAGCATGTCACAAAAAATCAATAAAGGTGCACAATATTGTTGAATAGGAAAAACCATCTGGTGAGAGAGAATATCTGTACCACAAACACTAGTTGACCACTGGCGAATTAAACAGCATACAAAGACAATTAGCAATAATGCTCCTTAATAAGTAAAAAGGTTTCCAAATAAAGTTGAATTGAAAAGGCATGTTATGGGTTTGGGGTTTAGGGTTTATAAACTAAAAATAGTTAATACCGCAGCAAAATAACGAGTGGAGAAAAGCAGGCCTTCAAGCCCAGCTAAGCTCCTCCATCATGGCATAGTCATTAGCATGGGCAAATGAATGTATAGTCAAACAGACTAAAAATTCAGGAAGGCAAACAAACCAAAGTGGACAAAAAAACCTACTACAACCACAACAAGTCTAATTATGTGGATCCTCTTCCTCTGTTCAACAGTGTTGTACAAGATTCATTCTCAAAAATGAGTGCCGGGATATCTTTTTATTATCAATTACTGATATCTTTTTGTTTTTCACTGCCTCTGAAGACAAAAATATGACAATGATAGGAATGATGATTGATAGGTATAATAAAATAATAGTTCCACAGAAAGAATTAGTATTCATTGTATCTGGCCAATCAAAACAGAGGCTTGCCGCTGAACTGAATACCCAAAGCCTAGGATGCTTCTTTGACGGTTCAATCAGGGCAGAAGTAGCTGCATGATGATAACATCCATACATGAAAGAGACAACATACAACAAAATCACAGAGAGAAGAGAAAGTGATGGGCCGTTACCTTTTTCGTCGAATTCTAACATAAAATTAGAGAGACTTCAATCACTTCAATTACATTTAACTGCAAAATATAACTGTTACACCAACCGAACACGGTGGCGAAAGGCACGTTCAATAACAAAAAACAAAAATAGCTAACATAGAATAGAGACCTTTGAATCAACATGTAAAGTCCGTAAAAAAACTAAAATTAGTGTACTCTCACTTACTGTAATCTGTAAAAAAAACTAGAATTAGTGCATTCTCACTTACCGTAGTATTAGCACAAAACAAAAATTAGTGCTATATACTAAAAGTTCTCCTTCCAAAATTAAAAATCGAAATTGGAGCGCTTAAAAATTAGACTAATGCTGTGTAAAGTCTAGAAATAAATCCAAATCCGAAAAAGAAACATCCCCTTCGTCTGTAGTTCCAGCCCCAAAAACAAAAGACGGCTGCGCAACCGATGTGCCAGCTTCAACCTGAGCAAGCTGCTCAAGATGAGACGGCTGCATCGGTGGCTGCGCGACCGACGGGCCAAATGTGCCAGCTTCAACCTGAGCAAGCTGCTCAAGATAAGACGGCTGCATCGGTGGCTGCGCGACCGATGGGCCAGCTCCAGCAGCACCAGCTCTCGACTCACGAGTTTTCTGTCCAAAACCAACCCGCATGTAATTAGACTTTACTAAATTAACCAGAATAACTAAACAATTTAAATACAAATTGAAAACTAACCCGCATGTAATTACCAACGGTTTGAGTGTTTATCCTCGTAACAGTCATCAGTTCGGCAACAGATCTCGCACTGGGATCTACAAAAATAATAAAAAAATATAAAAAAAAAATATGGATGCCGTATTAAAAAAAGAGCTAAACATTACCTGGACCAGCAAACGGGATAGTTAACTCAACATCCATTCTCGTTTCATCATCCCAACGCATTTTTTTTCTCTGTTCCTTCAGACTTTCAAATTCCAAACGAAATTTATGTTTTATCAAAATAAATTGCCAAAAAACAGAGTAAAATGATTTAATTTGATCATAAGGCACAACGAGCTGTGCCCCTTGGCCTAGGTACAATTTAGCATTTCGGAGATTATAGTCCGGTGAAAATACTGCAGTAACAAGTAGAAATTAATTAAAAATAATTATGATATAAAAAATTATTATAAATTTTAATAAAATTTTTAAATATAATAAATTACTTACTGATAATGCAAACATTCTTGGCTGTTTCCTTCATGGCCAGAAACAAATTCATAATAGAGATTGTTTTCACGGAATCATCTATAAGAATAACATGAATAGCATTTTTTTTCATCACCATTTCAAGGGCAAAACCGCATCTGACACTCGGTGTCACTAACAGGAAAAAAAAAAAAAAAAAAATCAAAACTAAAGAATAATTAATTACATATAGAAATCTAAAAAAAGA
Source organism: Tillandsia fasciculata (assembly GCA_029168755.2). Taxonomy (NCBI): domain Eukaryota; kingdom Viridiplantae; phylum Streptophyta; class Magnoliopsida; order Poales; family Bromeliaceae; genus Tillandsia; species Tillandsia fasciculata. The sequence goes on along the minus strand of CM054937.1, from coordinate 26,640,638 downwards.
AAAAATACAAAAAAAAAAATATTACCAGAGTAGCCGAATATTCGGAGTTCGTTGGTGACGAGATCCAGCCGAGAAGCATCCTCCGATAATACTAAAATTCGAAAAAACCTAAAGATATTTTCCTCTCCCACTCCCGCCCCACCTGAGGTCATTGCTGCCGGATGGATGGGGAGAGATCGGATGGATCGATGAGAAGAAGAGAGGAGGGGGAGAGGGGAAGAGAGGAAGAAGAAGGAAAAAAAAGACAGATGGAAGAACAGGAGGTAGAAGAATGCTGGGTTGGGTCGCGAAGCTTCTGGATAATAAAAAGGACCAGGAGAGAACAGGAAATGCTGGGGTTGAGTTGTATAAACCTGGTCCACCACATCAATCGTGGTACTGTTTTTTATTAATTAGTTTAATCTCTATCATCCCATAACTTGTACTTCAATCTAAATTATTTAGTACTATTTATTTTGAAAACAGTGGGGATCGAAATAAATAGCTGACTTTATATTAATATATTTATCAGTCTCTCATGTATCATTTAATTTAGAATATTATCAATAATAAAATAAATATTTACTCAACTTGTGTATATATATATATAATATATATATATATATATATAGATATATATATATATATATATATATATATATATTATTCAAGGGCGACAAAAAATTAAAATATTTTAAGTTATTTATTTTAATATTAAGTTAGCTTATTTATTTTCTTTTTTTTTTGTTAATTTTATATAATTTTTTATAAATATATCGAATAGCAACACTACAATAAAATTATGCTATAGCGACACTTTTAAGTATTTATAAAATTTAAAAAAAAATATTACTGGCAAAAATACCGACACTTATTATTAGTGTTGCTATATGTGTCGTCGGTAGGGTGTATAGTGACACATTTTTATAATATTTTTTAAAAATATGTCCCTATAATTTAATTTTGGATATAAATGGAATATAGACAGAACACTTATATAGAAGTATCATAAACATGTATCCCTATAATATAATTTTATTGTAGTGCAAATGTATCGCTATAAAGTTTAATTTTTATATTTATTCATTTAAAAATTTTAAGTTATTTATATATATATTCCTACCGTAAATATCCGTTAGAAAAATATAATTAATTAAATATTTAATTTTGATCAGTGAGTAAGATAAATTTATTTTTTTATTCTTTCAGATATAATATTTAACCAAGTATATTTTTTAACAATTGAATTATTAGAAAAACATATTAATTTATAATAATAAAATTAATATTTTACTTATATTATGTTAAAAAAAATAATATACTAACTATAACAAATCGAAAGAACATATATATGAACAACTTCCGCTTTTGAAGTAATAAATATAAAAAAAATAAATTTTATAAAATTATATTTGTTATTCGAGATTATATCATGTGAATGTGTCTCATCATTTTGTAAGATTCCAGTTGACGCGTTGAGGTCATCTAACTTTGGAAAGTTAAAGGGTGAAGTTTTAAAATTATAAATTATTTTATATATATATATATATATAGAGAGAGAGAGAGAGAGAGAGAGAGAGAGATAGAGAGTAGAACTTATATATATTTTTAAAAGCACAAGCCAAATTATATTTGTAGATTTTTTTTATTGAATTTACATTGAGATTTGTGCAGTTGTAAAGTTAACTAAAAAAAAGAAAGATAAAGTATAATTGTACAAATCTCAATACAAATCTAATGATAAAAAATTTACAAGTATGATTGTACTTGTGCTTTTAAAAATATATAAGGTCTAATATATATATATATATATATATAGAGAGAGAGAGAGAGAGAGAGAGAGAGAGAGAGAGAGAGAGAGAGATTGATTGATAGCATGCTATTTTTTTTGTTTATTTATTTAAAAAATAAATTTTGTTAAAATTATAAAATAATTAATTTTTGAATTTAAAATGTTGAATATCAACTATCAAATTATCATTTTACCATCTGTGTAATTGTGTTAAGAACACTTAATTAACTGTGGACTAGTTGGTAACTTAAATTTATATGAAATATTCGATTGGTAGTTTGGTAAAATAAGAGGTCTTGGATCCAATTCAAAATCACGCTACTCTGGATTTTGATGTTCCAGGTTAGAGGGTCTGAGTAAGAACTGCATAAAGGAAAAGAGATTTCTCTGCAAAATCTTATATACTCAGTAGATAACAGTTTACTTCACAAAATTAAAATGAAGGACAAAATATGAAAAGTTCATTTAAAAAAACTTGCCTTGGATAGAAAGAACTGTGCCGGGGCGAGTCGGGCCGTGAACCGAGCTAGCAAGCAGGATTGGCATGTCGCAACCCGAATCCGTACCCGTGCCGTGCCGGGCAGCGTCGGAGCACAACCAAGCCCAGAATAATGTGGATCTATGTTATACCGGAGTTTGAAATGGAAATGTGGCCTAAAATTGAATCACTAATGGGCCGGATCCATAAATAATCCAACAAGCCCATTTATGTATATTATAAACATAGACTTGGGTTTGAGTGTCAACCCATTATAGCCCATTAAGAACACTACTTAGCATGGGCTCACGTAATTTGTTGTTTTTTTTTAAAAAAAAAAACATATATATATATATAACAGTCAAAAGCGAAACCGAACGTTGGTGAGGTGCTGTGGAGTTTCGCGGGACAAAACCCGTAGCTCGGAAGCGCTTCTGGGCCGCAGCAGAAGAGGGGCAGTTTCCCAACGCAGCGATTTCCCCGAGGCGGCGCGGCGGGTAAACGCATTTCTTTGCTATTCGGCGTCAGCAGCTGAAGCTCTCTATATATATCTGAAGGTGCAAGCTATAGCCTCGAAAGAATAAATCTACTACAACTAAAAACAAATTAAGAAATAGCTCTACTATTACTCCAAATGTACATACGGACGCATATATTGTCCTTTTTTTCTTTTCTTTTCTTTTTTTTTTTTTTTTTGGTGCTGTTGTTGTTGAAGTAGCCCATATATAGGCTTCGTATCTCAAGATCGACCCCACTCCTAATCATAGAGTACCAGATAAACCCAAGAAGCTCAGAACTTTTCTTTTGTTGTTGTAGTTGTTGTGCGGTGCACGAACAACACGCGCCGCAGTTTCAAACATTCAACCTTCTTTTTCGTTTTTTTTTTTTTTCTTTTTTTTTTTTTCTTTTTTTTTTGATAAATACTACATGTACACCCCGAAATGGGTGTACATCATACACCGATGTACACCCCACCCCATTCAAGGGTGAAAGTTTATTTACCGGTCATTTTGAAGTGACCGATAGAATTCACTTCATTTTTAAATGAATGGAATGTAAGATGTACATCCTATTTGGAGCGTACACTTACTATTTTCTATTAGAAAGTCCTTTAATTTTTTATTCATCTTAATTCAAATAATCATATTATCTTCTAAGGCTAAATTGGTAGTTTTGAGCACATAAATTAAAACGAAATTAATAGGCGATCACGATATAAAAATAAATCTCAAAATGCACGACAAAATAAAAACACGCAGATTTTATATGAAAAACTCTTTGTAGGAAAAAAATTTACGGGTGAAAAAAAAAAAAACAAAATTTAGATTACGTCGCTCGATCTCTATAATATATATATATATATAAAAAGAACAATATTCTTAACGAATATTTCTTAGCGGATCTAATTCGTACCACTACAAACATTTAATTTTTTTTCCAAAATTTTATTAAATTTTATCGTCGTACCGTGAAACCGTACGCGAACCGACAACATAATATCAAAATAATTTCTAATTTCAAAATCACATCTAACATAAACTAAATCTATGATTTTATAAATTGCTAAGAAAAACAAAATACTTACAAATAGGAATTAATCAAACAGTGCTTTTTAGAAAAGCTCTTGCCAGGCCCAATTCAACACAGCAAACCTTACAAAAATATAAAGTTTTGCCAGTAAATAGTACTATCTACTACGTACACTGTGATTTAGTTTGTACCCCAACTGTTATAAAAAGCACTGAATCTCCAAAAAGAAAAGGTGGAATCTGTAACAACAACTCCCCTTCAGTATTGCTTCCAACTCAAGTATTATAAAAGACGAAAGAGAGAAAGAAAAGATACACATAGCAAACACTCTTTTAACAACCACCAATAGGTGGATGGGAATGTATAAGTGTACACCCCCAAGGGGTTTACATCTTACACTCTATTCCAGAATTATAAGTGTACATCCCCAAGAGGGTGTACATCTTACACCTCACCCCATTCTGGAGTGGGGTGAATTTCACTTGTCACTTGATGTGACGAGTGAAGGTATACCCATCCCAGAATGGAGTGGGGTGTAGGATGTACTATCAAATTTTCTACCATTAGATCAAATTCTTTAATTAATTATTTTCACCCGTTAGATTTTACTATTTTCCCAACCACCCATTAAACCCAAGGGGCCCACTATTATCTCAACCACACATCTTTTAATTCAACGGTTAAAAACTTAATAGCACAAATGACTTGATACTATGAATAATATTCCAGCAATAATATATATATATAATATCATATAATATATATATATATATATATATATATATATATATATAATTTTAATTATTAGATTAAAATTTTAATTTTTTAATATTTTTTTAAAAAAAATTATCTAAAACTGAAATTTTAACTTATTGTTAATGAGCTGGCTTATATCCGGCTCGTTAATAAAGAATTTTTTCTGCTTGATATATTAATAATTTAGCTCGTATTCGACTTGTTTATTAAACGAGCCGAAGAGCTAGTTCCAACTTGCTCGTATTCGACTCGTTGACACTTATAGTTAAAACGACCGAATTTATTAAAATTTTGATAATTTAAATAGTCAAAAAAAATAAAAGAATAATAAAATTTATTATTTAATAAAATTAGTTTGATATAATAGAGGTTCATGTGATGATGCTTTTCAAACGTTGATATTTGTTATTTATTTGGCAAGTATATTTGGAAATATTTTTTTTAAGTGTCATATAAAAAATATTTTTATATTAAAAAAAAATTATGTAAAAATATTATATTATAATAAACTCATTCACCAGTCATGATCGAGCATATATTAAGTAAATCATGTCACTTATACGTGCATTAGTGAAAGAGATAATGCATGGAATAACTTACTAGATTCTTAATTAATATTCAAATATTTAAAATATTTAGTCCATAAATTATGCTATGTTGAGAGAGAGAGAGAGGAGAGAGAGAGAGGGGGGGGGGGGTGGGGGGGGGGGGGGGGATAGAGATCTCAATGCATGGAAATTAAAAGGATGCAGTGGTCTCAGCTTCAAGGGCAAAATGCTAGCTAACAGTGGGAATCCTATCCCCGCCAGTACGTACTATTTGGTCATGTAACAAGTGAAAGTGCTTTAAAGGTGGATGGTCATTCCCTGGGCTCTTCCTTCCCTACTGTAATGTGTGGGAGGTGTTTAGGATCCCTAGAACTCTTCTGGTTGGATTTCCGAGGCCAAGAGATTAGGATATATATATATATATATATATATATATATATATAATATATATATATAATATATATATATAATAGTTGAGTTTATATGCTTTCAAAATAAAATTGAAACTATATAATAATCAAGAAGAAGATTCAAATGAAAATTAAATTGAAACTATATAATAATCAAGAAAAAGATTCAAATGAAAATTAAATTGAAACTATATAATAATCAAGAAAAAAGTGGAAGTCTAAAATTTAAATTAATCAAAAGGACAAGATAACTAGAATAGAAGTTAATTATTAAACAAAGCTTTCTAGTGTCGAAAAGAATGTAAGTTTCAGATGTTGAATCATAAGTTCATAACTAAAAATTAAATATGGTCAAAATTAGGGGTAAAACGATATATGCTTTCTCTTAGGCAATTTGTCGGGCAGTTATGTAGAATTTGAAAAACAGGTAGAATTTAGAGAATTTTGCACAACTAAATCTCATAGAAAAATCTCAAAGTACAATAATGACACAATCATAGTAACCTTAGATAGGAACGAATTAGATTTTAAAAACTTTAAATTCCCATCAACAAATGGGCAAATACCAAATATAAACCACATAACATATAACAACAAATTCCCTGGGCTCTTCCTTCCCTACTGGATGGTCATTCCCTGGGCTCTTCCTTCCCTACTGTAATGTGTGGGAGGTGTTTAGGATCCCTAGAACTCTTCTGGTGAACTCTTCTGGTTGGATTTCCGAGGCCAAGAGATTAGGATATATATATATATATATATATATATATATATATATATATATATATATATATATATATATATATATATAGTTGAGTTTATATGCGGAAAATTAAATTGAAACTATATAATAATCAAGAAAAAAGTGGAAGTCTAAAATTTAAATTAATCAAAAGGGCAAGATAACTAGAATAGAAGTTAATTATTAAACAAAGCTTTCTAGTGTCGAAAAGAATGTAAGTTTCAGATGTTGAATCATAAGTTCATAACTAAAAATTAAATATGGTCAAAATTAGGGGTAAAACGATATATGCTTTCTCTTAGGCAATTTGTCGGGCAGTTATGTAGAATTTGAAAGGCAGGTAGAATTTAGAGAATTTTGCACAACTAAATCTCATAGAAAAATCTCAAAGTACAATAATGACACAATCATAGTAACCTTAGATAGGAACGAATTAGATTTTAAAAACTTTAAATTCCCATCAACAAATGGGCAAATACCAAATATAAACCACATAACATATAACAACAAATTTGGAGGATCTCAAAATTTAATAAAAGAGATAAAAAATAATAATAAAGAACGCAAAATGGATCTCTTCAAGAACGAAAAATAATGACGTCGACGATGCGATTCCGTCAACGGCGAAGCAAAGATGTTGATCGTGCTTGAGGAGGGCGGTTGCGGCGACGATGATGGATGACGGCACGAAAAAATGAAGATCCTGCGAGCGTGGGTGCCTGCGGGATGGGAGCGGGCGGCACAAGGAAGAGAGAGAAAAGTCGTATCGGAATATTAATTTTAATCAAGGAATGATACGTATAGGTCATAGGATTTAATTAAAATAATATGCTGTCAGGCACCTGAACTATTAATATTTACGAAAAAATTAAAACTTAAAGAAAAAAAATAACAAACAAAATATTTAAAAGTACGGAGTGTTACAGCTAGTTCTTCTAAAAGTTTTTTCGGTTTATTTTGAATTTTGGTAAGTATAGAAAGGCGTTTCTCTTTTCGAGTCATTTTCCTGCGAACTTAGATGTACATCTACTATGGTAATTTTTTTTTTTTTTTTTTTTTTTTTTTTTTTTTTTTTTTTTCTAAATTTCGATATGGTATTAGTATAATTTTTCTAAGTTTCTATCTGATATTAGTATAATTTTGAATTGTCTTTATTTTTTCTGTTAATGCAAACGATAAGTTCAGAGCGTTAACGCACCAAATGCCAATTTTCTTAAGATTGCTTCTTTGAAAAGCTGGATCTAGGGATAATGCTGGAACATATCCAGCATTTTCTCAAGAATATTTGTCATCTAAAATTTCTATTTCTATGGAAGTTTACATCACATCTTTTATAGTATAATTGTTTTTAATTTAGTAATGAGAGCAGACTACCCGAAGTATAGACTGAGAGGCATTTCTCGTCGTTCAGCAGGACTTGTTCTTACGAAATGAAAGTCTAATTTGGAAATAAGAAGTTGGATGGATCAAACAAAAAAGATTCGCTGAGACAACAATGCAAAAGCCGATTTCGAGTATGCTCTAGAAATTAAACAAAGTGTACTGTATATCGTTTAGAAAAAATTTCAAATCCCACGGCATCAGCTCTCCTGTGTCGGCAAGTGGATCTCTAGACCCTACGTCCGGCGATGCGGCGCCCAATGCGGACGCTTCCTGTGCAGCAAACTGCACAAGAAAAAAAGACGGCTGTTGTTACGCTTCGAGTCCACCAATTTGTACGGTTCGGGCACGCCAACAGACCCGCCAATCGGGCATGACCTTTCACTACCCGAAAGGAACGGTAACATCCATAATAACACAACCAGTGTATGCGGAAGCTCAATATCAGAGTACTAAAAGTCACTACAAATTTAAAACTTTCATTCAATAACAACAGTTAATGCGAAAATGAAAGCATACAAGAGTGAACCATAAATTAAACTTATTACACTTCACATTTCTGAACTTACAATTAAATTATTACAATTCTTTTACATAAATTCCTCACCATACAAGGTTCACTCAAGAAATATATAAATGGGATACCTCTGCTAGACCCTCTAGGTCTCTATGCTGCTGGGCCCTTGCCCCTGTCGCAAACCTCGCCGTCTGCCTCTGAACCGTCGCGATCGCTGCAACCATACCCGAACCTGTGGGGGGGGAGTCACCCAAGGGGTGTGAGAACTACGACATAGTTCCCAGTGGGTTCAACCACCGAGAAAAAGTGTCCTACACCACTTGGTCCAATGGAAGCAATAATAATAGTGCTAGGAAACTAAAATCCTCGAAATCAAAATGCAGCTATGCAAAATAATATATCACTGTCTGTATATGCACATCGACCCAGCACGACTCTGTCTAGTCATACTAGGCTACTAAGCACCAACTCGGCCACTATGCCGCTGCATACAGGGTTCATGTGAGGTCCCAGAATCCCCGGCGTGGGAGTTGCTGGTTGTTGGGCAGCTTTTAGTGGCCGTTGGGAGTGTTTGTGCGCGTGTCGGGCCCAAGTTATGGATTGGTGATGCAATTTGGGATTTAGTTGCATCGCTGGAGGCCTGCGGGATGTGTCGTTGGTGTTTGCGCGCAATTGGGACACACGTGGTGGACTTCAGACTTAATTTGAGACCCCGTGGGAAATTGGAGGACCCGTCGGGTGTTTAGAAGTGATTTCGCGCGATTCAGATGTCAGAATTGGACTCCGGGTGAAGTCCGGATAAAGGTTTACCTCTCCGGTCGCCTTCGGGAATTTTTAGAGTTGGAATTTGGCAAATCGGACTTTAAAAATGGACCCGGCGCGGAAAACCGGATCGAGTGGGCATCGACAAATTTTCGGGTGAGAATTTGGAGAAACGGACATCGTTTTTGGATTCAGCGCGCGAAATCGCTAAGAACGGACTATTTATTTGTTGGTTTTGGTGTCCGGTAGGCGTGCGCGTTTTTCGAGGCGACGTGGCACGCAAATCGAGGCGAGGCGTGGCGCGGATCCCGAGATGGCGCGGCGGCACGCTTCCCGAGGACGCGGCAGGCGTACGTCGCGTCAGGGGGCACGCAGGCGCGCGGCGCGAAATGCGCAGGGGCCGCCACGTGGCGGCCCCCGTTGGCGCCCGCGCGGGCGCGGGGGCACGCGCGCTCGTGTAACGGGCGCGTGTCCCGCGCCTGCGCGTGGTGCGGTGCAACGCGCCCGTGTGGCGGGCGCGTTGCATCGCGCCACGTGGGCGCTGGCGCGCGTGCGTGGACCCGGCGCACGCGCCCAGCCCGTGGACCGGCCGGTTGGAGCCCCTGGTTGGTCCGTGCCGTGGACCGGCCCCGTGGACCGGCCTGGTGGACCGCCTTTCTCCCTCTCCCTCTTTTCTTCTTCTTTCCTCCCCGCACCGCCATTTCCTCCCTTTCTTTCTTTCTTCTGCAACCGAGAGCGAGAGGGAGTGAGGGTGGAGCTTGGGTGAGGTGCGGCGGCGCGGCGTGGACCTCGTTTTGCGTGCGGACCCCGTTTTGCGTGTGGATCCTGGCACCGTGCACCGTTTTGCGTGCGGACTCTGGCACTGTGCACCGTTTTGCGTGCGGACCCTGTTTTGCGTTGGATCCTGGCACCGTGCACCGTTTTGCGTGCGGACTCCGGCACTGTGCACCGTTTTGCGTGCGGACCCCGTTTTGCGTGCGGATCCTGGCACCGTGCACCGTTTTGCGTGCGGACTCCGGCACTGTGCACCGTTTTGCGTGCGGACCCCGTTTTGCGTGTGGATCCTGGCACCGTGCACCGTTTTGCGTGCGGACTCCGGCACTGTGCACCGTTTTGCGTGCGGACCCCGTTTTGCGTGCGGATCCTGGCACCGTGCACCGTTTTGCGTGCGGACTCCGGCACTGTGCACCGTTTTGCGTGCGGACCCCGTTTTGCGTGCGGATCCTGACACCGTGCACCGTTTTATGTGCAGGCTCCGTTTCTAGTGCGGACTCCGGCGGCGTGCTCCGTTTTGCGTGCGGACTCCGACGGTGTGCCCCGTTTGCGTGCGGATCGTGTGGAGGCCAATTGCAAGTGTCTACGAGCAATTGGTGGCAAATCGAGGTGGGTGGCCTTATCTCCAAGTTTTATGGACTGTACAGTATTTCTACTGTTGTAGGACTATGCATGATAGCTTATTTCATTGTGTAGCATGCTAGATTGTAGGAATTGTTATTCCTTTTATCATCTGTTAATATAGTTATCTTGGAACTTGACCTAGCACCCCCGTCATATGTTGCATGTGTAACCAGACCAGTAGAAAACCCTCACTTGGGCTAGGGTTATTTATGCTTAGACATCCACACTGTTCTTTCATCCCTGGACATAGTGTTTTCTCGCCCGGGTAGTGGGCCGAGAGGTCGGGACTTGCTTTTAGTGTGGGATGCTTTTGCACTCTTGCTTGGGAGCAGAGTGGAGTCTGGTAGTTGTAGCGGGTTGCTTATCTGTGCGGGGAGCCGTTTGGGTAAACGGTAGTCCCGAGAGGTCTTGTTTCCTTTTACGTTGTCGTAGGAGGGAGCCGTTGAGTAGACGGTAGTCCCGGGCCGTCGAGTATCTTCCGGTCCGTCTTGTTGGGAACCGTTGGGGTTGACGGTGGTCCCAGGTCGTTGAGTGTTGTCCGACCTGTTTTGTTACCCTGAGTTGTGGGTCGTTCCTGGCTGTGGAGTATCTCCAGCCAGTGTGCTTTGTGCTGCGAGCTGTTGGAGAGGCTAGTGTCTCGTGTTTCGAGTTAGCCGATCAGCTGAGTCGTCGAGAGTGCTCCGACTGTTGGGCGAGATTTTTGGGGATCTTGAGTCCTACCGTTCTGTGAGTGAGCGTGGATTTGGACTAGCCTGCATATGCCAATGTTTGATTACTCTATGCCGCGCCGTTTTCCTCAGTTGGGGCCGCGCCCCCTGAGATGCCGCTGTGGATGCGATGGTTGGCCTGTTGAGGCAGTTTTGCGCGAGGGATGAGTTAGTCGGACAGGACGCCCCACGTAAATCCCGTCCTCATGTGGATGTGTGGTAGTGGGCAGGAGCGTTCCTAGTCGACAGGCGCGGGCTTGACTGGACCTTTGAGGTAGTCAGTTCGATTGGGACGATTGAGCACCTTGGGTGCGAGTGGTCTCATTTACTTTCATCTGTTCCACTTTTGAGTATCTAGATAGAGGCATGGTAGCTGTAGAGTAGTTCCAGCTTTTCTTGTTCAGATTTCTTTGCCTGTTATCTTTTACCTCTGGTAGACTTGGTGGGCAGACCGTTGGACTTGTTGACGGCACCCACTGAGAACTACTGTGGGAAGTAGTTCTCACACCCGTCGTGGTGTCTTTTCCCCAGGGACTTCTTCTTCTGTTCCTGTGCTCCTGTTGCTGATCCTTCTGGACCGAGGCGAGGGAGTCGCGAGCTAGTTCCCTACCCGTCGTTGGAGTGTAGCGGTACCCCTTCAGAGGAGAGCTCCAGTTGATTAGTTTACTTCTTTTACTCTGTTGAGAGACCTTTGTTGTGAGGTATAGAGTTGTATTTTACTTTTACAGTTTGAGAGACTGTTGTAGTGAGGATATTCTTGTATCGAGAGTTTGTACACTGATGTATTTATTGGAGATACCTCCCTTTTGAGTTTTGTATCAGAGGACTTTTTATACGATCGTATTTGGGAGATGGATATTGTATTATTTTCAGTTGTACAGTGTTTGGATTTCAGTTTTTAGTAGTTTACTTTCAGCTCTCTGATATCTGTATACTGTAGATGTTTCTTTCTGCAGGTTAGACGCTTCGTCTGTACGGCAGTTTCCGTACAGATGGCGGATCTGTTGGCGAGCCCGGGTCGCAGTTTCGACCCCGGGGCGTGACAGATTAGAGTGGTATCAGAGCCTAGGTTGTAGGTCGTGGTGGACTTAGAAACCCTAGGCTTGTGGTTGGATATTAGGATGACTACGTGAGAGTCGTGACTTTTAGCGAGAGTCCTGATTGAGTTTTTACCTCTCCCAAGAGACGGGATGAGAGATTGGCATGTTTATTTTCCTAAGCGATTATGTTCGCTGCCGAACAACATGATGCTATGGAATGGATGACATGCCTTAGACTTTCGCTGGATTGGGTCGTATGGTTGTTGTGTCCTGACGTTTGTTATTGTGCAGCGGATTGCGATACCCCTGAGACGTCATGTTGTGATAGGACACACCCCGCACCTGATGAGCACCCGAGCAGCGGGAGACGGAGCTATCAGAGCAGTGCGAGACCCAGGAGTTTGTGTGTTGTGTTAGTTTCCCCACTTTAACCGAGAAGGGTCGAATCCCTGAACGGTAAAGGATCGAGAACTTCGATAGGCTGAGCCTAGAGTCTGTTCTTGTTTGATTGGGGTTCTAGGCACCGGTCTATCAGGATTTTTGGATCTTTGCCGTGTCAGCCGGTTCTTCTCGTCTATGGGTGGGGCGTTGTTGTGGGAGCCGTTGGGAGTGACGGCGATCCCAACTGTGTGCATTATTTTCCCTGGCTGAGTTACCAGGAGGATATTTTCCCTGGCTGAGTTACCAGGAGGGTATTTTCCCTGGCTGAGTTACCAGGAGGATATTTTCCCTGGCTGAGTTACCAGGAGGGTATTTTCCCTGGCTGAGTTACCAGGAGGTATTTTCCCTGGCTGAGTTACCAGGAGGGTATTTTTCCTGGCTGAGTTACCAGGAGGGTATTTTCCCTGGCTGAGTTACCAGGAGGTATTTTCCCTGGCTGAGTTACCAGGAGGTATTCTCCCTGGCTGAGTTACCAGGAGGGTATTTTTCCTGGCTGAGTTACCAGGAGGGTATTTTCCCTGGCTGAGTTACCAGGAGGATATTTTCCCTGGCTGAGTTACCAGGAGGGTATTTTCCCTGGCTGAGTTACCAGGAGGATATTTCCCTGGCTGAGTTACCAGAGGGTACATGCCCTGGTCGAGTTACCAGGTGGTTGCTTCAGTGAGATTGAGATGGTCTGACAGGACGCCGAGATTTGGTGGCGTCGAGTTCATCCTGTTGGACTACCTGGAGCGCAGTTGTTGACTTGGAACCAGTTTCGTGCTTTGCGGCTCAGGGCCTTCTTTCCCGACAGTGTAAGCAGAAACTGGAAAGGGGATCTTAGACTCCTGCAGCAGGGGAGTCGACCTCTTCTGGATTATGTTCGCGAGTTTTGCGATTGTTGAGTGGTGTACCTCATGTCGCCTGGATGAGGCCCAGGAGGTGAGCTAGTTGAGAAAGGACTGCATCGGAATATCTATCACTTGGTGTTTTCTCGGCGGGTGCCGACGTTAGATGCAGCGATTGAGCATGCTTAGCGGGTTTTTAGTTTCGTTGTTTTTCTCGTCACCACCATGTTGTGATCGTGGTGTACGCGTGTTAGCAGGACCTTGAACCCAGAACCTTTTTGGACGAACACATGATTTTAGTCAGCCAATGTTTTCTTCCAGGCCCCGCAGGGTTGCCTGAGTCTGTTCTTGTTTGATAGGACGAGGGCAGTAGCTCTTCGAGGTCTGGACATAAAACTTGTTTGCAATTGTTTTCCTAAAAGACTAAAAATCATTAAGAAGATGGATTTCTTTCAGATCAAATGATCTTCTGTAATAACGTCACTGTTTCTTGTAAACTTTTTCACCCGAGATGATTCGAGTGATCTGGGTTCTAAGGGCTGTGTCTTCTTGCGTGGGGACACAGGTTTTGGTCTCCCGGGGTTTTCGGACCCTTCGCGGATCCGGCTGTGGAGCGTCTCCAGCCGTGAGTTGCGTGTTGAGATAGTTTCCCACTTTAAACGAGAGGGACCGAATCCTTGAACGGTAAAGGAGTGAAAACTTCGATGGACTAAGCCTAGAGTCTGTTCTTGTTTGATTGGGGTTCTAGGCACCGGTCTATCGGGATTTTCGGATCTTTGCCGCGTCAGTCGGTTCTTCTCGCCTTTGAGTGGGGTGTTGTTGTGAGTTGAGTCGTTGAGGGTTCTCCGACATGGCTGTGAGAGTGCTAGGGCATTTGCATTGTTGTATGGGCTGGAGATAGGACCCTTAGCTTGTGCTCGTGAGGTTAGATACCTGATCACGTGTTGCACATAGATGAGTGTTGTTGGTCCTGCCCTGTGCAGTTGGGGCCCTGGTTTTTGCCTATTGATCTTTTGGCCCTTCCTCAGCTCCGGAAGTTTCGAGGGTATAGGACTGTGAGGATCTGAGGCCTTGATGCTTGGTTGATGCCACACCGTTGATACACGGTGGTGATGCCACGCCGTTGGTGCACGGCGGTGATGCCACGCCGTGGGTGCACGGCAGTGAGGCCACGCCGTTGGTGCACGGCAGTGATGCCACACCGTTGATACACGGTGGTGATGCCACACCGTTGATACACGGTGGTGATGCCACGCCATTGGTGCACGGCGGTGATGCCACGCCGTGGGTGCACGGCAGTGAGGCCACGCCGTTGGTGCACGGCAGTGATGCCACACCGTTGATACACGGTGGTGATGCCACACCGTTGATACACGGTGGTGATGCCACGCCGTTGGTGCACGGTGGTGATGCCACGCCGTTGGTGCACGGCAGTGAGGCCACGCCGTTGGTGCACGGCAGTGATGCCACACCGTTGATACACGGTGGTGATGCCACGCCGTTGGTGCACGGCGTGATGCCACGCCGTTGGTGCACGGCAGTGATGCCACGCCGTGGGTGCACGGCAGTGATGCCACGTTGTAGGTACGCAACGGTGAGAGTTTTTGGGGATGTTTCTGACTTTTGATCGCGAGTTTGGGCGTCAGCTTTATGATCGCCTTGCGAGCCAGTTTTCAGTCCAGTTCACCGACGGTTTGGTTCCCGTCATGGTGTTCTTTATTAGTTGAGGGATCGACTTCGACCCGTGGGTCCGTTGGGGTTATGATAGCATGTTGAGCGACCAACTGTGGCACGAGATTGTGCCTTTTGAGGATCCCTTTTGATGGTAGCCTGCAGTTGTGTAGTCCACTCGAGTGGTTTCGGATCGGGAAGTAACCAAGTGAAGACCCCAACTGTTTGGTTTCCCTTCCTTATCGGATGGATGTGCAGGTTTACTTCGGGTCGCCTTGTTGAGGTTGGCACCATGATGTAGTTGGTGCGTGTTGAATTAGTGGGTTTTTCCCGTTTCCCCCAGCCTTTTTGAGGAGCCCTTTGGTTTTCCACGTCTCAGCTCAGTAGTGATGTGTTTTTCCTCGCCCGTGATTTACTTGCCCCTTTGAGATCCGTGATTGTTGGAGTACGAGGGACGCCCGTTGCAAATTCTGGCTCGAGAGATGAGAGAATTGCACAACGGGTCATACCGTACTTGTTGTTGTTGCGGTGTAATCACGAGGAGCGAGTGGAGTTTGGGGAGCTGGAGGCGTATTGTTAGATACCTAGCCGTGGTATTCTTGACTCCTGATGGGCTTGATCTAGTTTCGAGGACGAAACTTTCTTTTAGTGGGGGAGGATGTGAGGTCCCGGAATCCCCGGCGTAGGAGTTGCTGGTTGTTGGGCAGCTTTTAGTGGCCGTTGGGAGTGTTTGTGCGCGTGTCGGGCCCAAGAAATGGATTTGTGATGCAATTTGGGATTTAGTTGCATCGCTGGAGGCCTGCGGGATGTGTCGTTGGTGTTTGCGCGCAATTTGGACACACGTGGTGGACTTCGGACTTAAATTGAGACCCCGTGGGAAATTGGAGGACCCGTCGGGTGTTTAGAAGTGATTTCGCGCGATTCAGATGTCAAAATTGGACTCCGGGTGAAGTCCGGATAAAGGTTTACCTCTCCGGTCGCCTTCGGGAATTTTTAGAGTTGGAATTTGGCAAATCGGACTTTAAAAATGGACCCGGCGCGGAAAATCGGATCGAGTGGGCATCGGCAAATTTTCGGGTGAGAATTTGGAGAAACGGACATCGTTTTTGGATTCAGCGCGCGAAATCGCTAAGAATGGACTATTTATTTGTTGGTTTTGGAGTCCGGTAGGCGTGCGCGTTTTTCGAGGCGACGTGGCACGCAAATCGAGGCGAGGCGTGGCGCGGATCCCGAGATGGCGCGGCGGCATGCTTCCCGAGGACGCGGCAGGCGTACGGTCGCGTCAGGGGGCACGCAGGCGCGCGGCGCGAAATGCGCAGGGGCCGCCACGTGGCGGCCCCCCGTTGGCGCCCGCGCGGGCGCGGGGGCACGCGCGCCCGTGTAACGGGCGCGTGTCCCGCGCCTGCGCGTGGTGCGGTGCAACGCGCCCGTGTGGCGGGCGCGTTGCATCGCGCCACGTGGCGCGCTGGGCGCGTGCGTGGACCCGGCGCACGCGCCCAGCCCCGTGGACCGGCCGGTTGGAGCCCCTGGTTGGTCCGTGCCGTGGACCGGCCCCGTGGACCAGCCTTTCTCCCTCTCCCTCTTTTCTTCTTCTTCTTCCTCCCCGCACCGCCATTTCCTCCCTTTCTTTCTTTCTTCTGCAACCGAGAGCGAGAGGGAGTGAGGGTGGAGCTTGGGTGAGGTGCGGCGGCGCGGCGAGGACCTCGTTTTGCGTGCGGACCCCGTTTTGCGTGTGGATCCTGGCACCGTGCACCGTTTTGCGTGCGAACTCCGGTACTGTGCACCGTTTTGCGTGCGGACCCCGTTTTGCGTGCGGATCCTGGCACCGTGCACCGTTTTGCGTGCGGACTCCGGCACTGTGCACCGTTTTGCGTGCGGACCCCGTTTTGCGTGCGGATCCTGGCACCGTGCACCGTTTTGCGTGCGGACTCCGGCACTGTGCACCGTTTTGCGTGCGGACCCTGTTTTGCGTGCTGATCCTGACACCGTGCACCGTTTTATGTGCAGACTCCGTTTCTGGTGCGGACTCCGGCGGCGTGCTCCGTTTTGCGTGCGGACTCCGACGGCGTGCCCCGTTTGCGTGCGGATCGCGTGGAGGCCAATTGCAAGTGTCTACGAGCAATTGGTGGCAAATCGAGGTGGGTGGCCTTATCTCCAAGTTTTATGGACTGTACAGTATTTCTACTGATGTAGGACTATGCATGATAGCTTATTTCATTGTGTAGCATGCTAGATTGTAGGAATTGTTATTCCTTTTATCATCTGTTAATATAGTTATCTTGGAACTTGACCTAGCACCCCCGTCATATGTTGCATGTGTAACCAGACCAGTAGAAAACCCTCACTTGGGCTAGGGTTATTTATGCTTAGACATCCACACTGTTCTTTCATCCCTGGACATAGTGTTTTCTCGCCCGGGTAGTGGGCCGAGAGGTCGGGACTTGCTTTTAGTGTGGGATGCTTTTGCACTCTTGCTTGGGAGCAGAGTGGAGTCTGGTAGTTGTAGCGGGTTGCTTATCTGTGCGGGGAGCCGTTTGGGTAAACGGTAGTCCCGAGAGGTCTTGTTTCCCTTTTACGCTGTCGTGGGAGGGAGCCGTTGAGTAGACGGTAGTCCCGGGCCGTCGAGTATCTTCCGGTCCGTCTTGTTGGGAACCGTTGGGGTTGACGGTGGTCCCAGGTCGTTGAGTGTTGTCCGACCTGTTTTGTTACCCTGAGTTGTGGGTCGTTCCTGGCTGTGGAGTATCTCCAGCCAGTGTGCTTTGTGCTGCGAGCTGTTGGAGAGGCTAGTGTCTCGTGTTTCGAGTTAGCCGATCAGCTGAGTCGTCGAGAGTGCTCCGACTGTTGTGCGAGATTTTGGGGATCTTGAGTCCTACCGTTCTGTGAGTGAGCGTGGATTTGGACTAGCCTGCATATGCCAATGTTTGATTACTCTATGCCGCGCCGTTTTCCTCAGTTGGGGCCGCGCCCCCTGAGATGCCGCTGTGGATGCGATGGTTGGCCTGTTGAGGCAGTTTTGCGCGAGGGATGAGTTAGTCGGACAGGACGCCCCACGTAAATCCCGTCCTCATGTGGATGTGTGGTAGTGGGCAGGAGCGTTCCTAGTCGACAGGCGCAGGCTTGACTGGACCTTTGAGGTAGTCAGTTCGATTGGGACGATTGAGCACCTTGGGTGCGAGTGGTCTCATTTACTTTCATCTGTTCCACTTTTGAGTATCTAGATAGAGGCATGGTAGCTGTAGAGTAGTTCCAGCTTTTCTTGTTCAGATTTCTTTGCCTGTTATCTTTTACCTCTGGTAGACTTGGTGGGCAGACCGTTGGACTTGTTGACGGCACCCACTGAGAACTACTGTGGGAAGTAGTTCTCACACCCGTCGTGGTGTCTTTTCCCCAGGGACTTCTTCTTCTGTTCCTGTGCTCCTGTTGCTGATCCTTCGGACCGAGGCGAGGGAGTCGCGAGCTAGTTCCCTACCCGTCGTTGGAGTGTAGCTGTACCCCTTCAGAGGAGAGCTCCAGTTGATTAGTTTACTTCTTTTACTCTGTTGAGTGACCTTTGTTGTGAGGTATAGAGTTGTATTTTACTTTTACAGTTTGAGAGACTGTTGTAGTGAGGATGTTCTTGTATCGAGAATTTGTACACTGATGTATTTATTGGAGATACCTCCCTTTTGAGTTTTGTATCAGAGGACTTTTTATACGATCGTATTTGGGAGATGGATATTGTCTTATTCAGTTGTACAGTGTTCGGATTACAGTTCTTAGTTGTTCACTTTCAGCTCTCTGATATCTGTATACTGTAGATGTTACTTTCTGCAGGTTAGACGCTTCGTCTGTACGGCAGTTTCCGTACCGATGGCGGATCTGTTGGCGAGCCCGGGTCGCAGTTTCGACCCCGGGGCGTGACAGTTCAACTAACCCGGCCATCTTGGCCACTCTATTTTCTCTTTATTCTTTATATTCTGGTGCTTTAGTTCAAGCTAACCCTCGGAAATTCTTATCCAACGGGCCCAAGCCCGGTAGTCCTGCTACCATAAGATAAGATTTCTAAGGTTGCCGATAACACCCGCAAGTGTTACCCCGTCCTACGGAAGAAACGTCCCGAACGGGTCACTGCCCGGGAGAGGGATACTGCCCGTGCCTCCAACCTGGGCTGGTTTCATCGTAGGTCCGCCCGTTTTATTTTTATATTTTCGTTACCCCGTCCTACGGAAGAAACGTCCCGAACGGGTCACTGCCCGGGAGAGGGATACTGCCCGTACCTCCAACATGGGCTGGTTTCACCGTAGGACCGCCCGTTTTATTTTTATATTTTCTTTCTTTTCTTTTTACTTTAGTTCTTAGCCTCTTTGCCTTTGAACACTTGCTTTTCTTTCTTATTCGAGCTTATAGCTCCCATTTTGCCATTGGCAAATCTCTTTCTCTTTTCTTTGAGCATTTAGCTCATTACTTTCACTTTAAGCCTCTCGAAAGTACCTCGTCCGACGGGTCACCGCCCAGGGAGCCCTGCTCCACTTGACGAGTCTCAAATTCGAAGGCGCCATTTACATTCTCTTTATGCTCTTTAGCCACTTTTAGCTTGCTTTTAACTTTAAGCCTTTCGAAAGTACCTCGTCCGACGGGTCACTGCCCAGGGAGTCCTGCTCCACTTGACGAGTCTCAAATTCGAAGGCGTCATTTATATCCTCTTTTCATTCTCTTTATCTTAAGCAATTTGCTTATCTTGCTTATTAACCACTTTTTCATCCCTTACCCTAGGTCTTGCCACACGGGTAACCAGAGAGTCTCCTGAACTCTTACACATTTCACTTTCTTTGTTTAACTCAAATTGAAGTTAAAGTTATTGTCCATTTGCCCATACACCCTATGACTCTCTAGGGTTATATTTATTTAATTCTTTAACCTTGGGATCTTATCCCGCTTTCCTGATTCCTTACTGAATCCTAGAGTTAACTTAACTCTATTTTTCCTGTTCCACTTTATCTTAGAGTTACACTGACTCTAATATCCTGTCTGTGAATTCAAACTCCACTAGTTCACCTTAGGTTCCCTTTACCTAAGTTTCATGTCATACTTATCCTAGAGTTCCATAACTCTATGCTGATCACTAGTTCACCTTAGGTTCTCTTTACCTAAGTTCCATGTCATGCTTGTCCTAGAGTTCCTTGACTCTATATTGATCACTCTATCCAGTGTCCTTAGGTTATTACCTAAGACCATGCCACTCATCCACCCTAGGATAACTCCTAAGTTGATGTCACTCGTTGATCCGGGACGATCTAAACTCCGGATAAGTCTCATCCATTGAGGATAAGGCGGAGGCAGTTACAACTACTCCGGATAAGTCTCAATCATTGAGGATAAGGCGGTGGCAGTTACAACTACTTCGGTTAGGATAGGGATCGAGGTAGTTTAATTGGATCGGGTTGTTAAAACCAAATTGGATAAAGCCAATTTGGTTAAGAATAAAATTGTTATTGTTTCTTATCTTTTGTAAGCCTAAGGGCTATAAATAGGGGTCTATTGGCTCTTGTAAATTCATTCCCAGTTAGAGAGTAAAAATAGAAAGCTCTTCCACCTACAAATATATTCTTCGTCTTCTCTTTTTTTCTCTCATCCGGGTTTCAGATATCCATCGGGGAGGCGCTGCGACATCTCCTCCTCCTCCGACGGATCAAGTGGTATCAGAGAGCCAGATCCTGGCGTATGGTGCGAACCAGAAGCGTCTACAAAAATACCAGCGAACAACTCTCCGTCCTCGACATCTTCCGCAGGCCATCGACGAGGAAAACGAAGAGCCCGCCTACCATGTCCGCAGACGAGCAGATAGCGACAACGGCTGACCTTGCCGCCAAAGTTGCGACGTTGTCTGACGACATGAAGACCGTCTTAGATTGGATCAAGGCCCAATCTGCAGCACCATCGACAATACCGGTGGAGAAGAGCGGTCGACTCGCAGGAACTCCTCCAAAGGCACATGTGACGCCGATGAAGGGCGCTGCCGAGGGTACCTCAGGTGCGCGAGACGACGACGACTCTGATGATGACGGAAGCATCGCTCCGTCGCTTGCAGAAGGAAGGCCACAACCGTTCAAGGTTGAGGCCAAGATCGAGATCCCCAACTACGACGGCACTGTCGACGCTGAAAAATTGGACGCCTGGCTCGACCAACTGGAGACGTACTTCGACCTCTACAACTATAGTAGCGCGAACAAGGTAATTTTCGCAAAACTAAAACTTGTAGGTCATGCATTGACTTGGTGGAAGGCCATTCTCCAAAATTCCACCAATGAGGATTTTACCTGGAGTCAGTTTAAACGATTGATCCGCCAGGAATTCTACCCTATGGGGTATGAAGAAGAGCGATGGAAGCGCTGGCATGTCCTGCGCCAAAGGCGCGACCAGACTGTGCAGGACTACACCACCGACTTCCGGCGCCAAGCATTGGCGCTTGGCATCTCCCTTGACGATCCACAGATTTTTCGCAAATTCACTGCCGGCCTACAGGAGCGTATCAATGATGAGCTCCGCCTCTTCGGTGTTCGTGATATCGCCTCGGCAAGCCAAACAGCCATGGCGATCGAGCGGAAGAATAAACAGTCTCGCGGGGAGAAGCCATTTAGGGAGTCTGCCGAGGGCTTCAAAAAGGCCAAAAAGAAGGGCTCTAAAAAGAAGGGCCCATCTGATCCTGATTTGTACTGTGATCATTGTAAAATCACAGGACATGTCAAGGATCAATGTTGGAAGCTCCATCCAGAGTTGAGACCGAAGAAGAAGGACGATCGTGGCAGACGCACAACAGCAACGACAACGACGATGGCAGCATCGACAAGTGATGCTCCTACCTTAATCGGACGGATTGATCAAGCGGACACTAGTTTGTCTCTGATGGCTATGCCGAAGGAGACAAGCCTGTGCCCGTCAAATCCGACTGATAAGAGAGAGGAGTTGTTCACTTTCCGAGTTCAAGTCAAGAATGAGGTGATCGATGCTATTATCGATCCCGGCAGCCAAAAGAACTTGATCTCAGAGAACCTAGTTCAAAAACTGGGTTTGTCGACTACACCCCACCCACACCCATATCCATTGGGGTGGATCAACAGCAATATCGAGATGAAGATCGATCGCCAGTGCAAGGTGAAGTTTGCAGTGACTGGCATCTATATCGATGAAATGGTGTGCGAGGTTGTGCCGCTGAACATTTGCAACATCATCTTCGGCAGTCCCTACCTATGGGACCGCGACGCTATCTTCTTCCGTCGTCCTCAGCAATATCAATTCATTAAGGATGGACAAAAGTTTTTGTTCACCACAGAGCCACTGTCAACAACAACAACTGTAGACCTGGTAACCGCTTGCCAGGCCAAGAGGATGATCAATGCCTGTCAAAAGTTTGCCTTACTGGTCATTCGGCCAGTTGAATCGGAGGAGGCAAACAGCAAGGTATTGAGCCTAGCATGCAAAGAGAGAACGGACGACGTCGCCAGGCTGATAGGCGAGCATCAGGATCTGTTCCAAGAAGTCCAGGGACTGCCACCAAAGCGAACCGTGGAACATGAGATCCAATTGATCAGCGACGCTCCGTTACCGAATCTCGGCATGTACCGAAACTCGGTAATGGAGAATGAGGAGATAAAGCGACAGGTGACCGAGTTACTCGAGAGTGGTGCTATCAAACCGAGTAGCTCCCCCTGTGGTTCCCCGATCGTGTTGGTGCCAAAGAAAGATGGCGGGTGGCGAATGTGTATCGACTACCGCGCCCTCAACAAAATCACCATCAAGAATCGGTACCCCTTGCCGCGGATCGATGATCTCTTGGACCAATTGAAGCATGCTCGCTACTTCACCAAACTGGACCTGAAGTCAGGCTATCATCAGGTTCGAGTCCGAGAGGATGACACTTGGAAGACCGCATTCAAGACGCGACAAGGCCTGTTTGAATGGCTCGTCATGCCGTTCGGCCTTTGCAACGCCCCGGCCACCTTTATGCGGCTGATGAACGACGTTCTACGCCCCTTTCTTGATGACTTCGTTATCGTCTACCTTGACGACATCCTCATCTACAGTCCATCGTGGGAGGAGCATCTGGCCCATGTCGAGAAGATTTTCATACTGCTCAAGGAACACAAGCTCCGTTTAAACCCTAAAAAGTGTGAGTTTGGCAAGCAAAGGCTGGTGTACCTCGGGTTCGTGGTGGGCGGCGGCGAGCTTCAGATCGACCCAGACAAGGTCAGGGCCATCAAGGAGTGGCCTCGGCCCAAAAATGTGACGGAAGTACGGAGCTTCATGGGCGCTTGCCAATATGTCCGAAAGTTTATCCGGCATTTTTCTGTCCTAGCTGCCCCTCTACATGCACTAACAAAAGCCAATCAAAAATTCGAATGGAGTTCGAAACATGAGGACACATTTCGACTTTTGCAACGGAAGATATGCGAGGCGCCGGTCCTTGCCCTACCAAATCTGCAACGACCTTTCGAGTTGGAGGCGGACGCGTCGGGATATGCTATGGGGGCTGTCTTGATGCAAGACGGTCGGCCTGTGGCATACTACTCCGAGATGTTTCAAGGAGCTCAAAAGAACTACTCGACTTACGACAAGGAACTCTTGGCACTACACCAGGCAGTAAAGCATTGGCGAATCTACCTCCTAGGCAAGGAGACAGTGGTGCACACAGACCACCGCCCACTACAATATCTCCAAACGCAATCCAAATTGCAACAGGCGCGGCACATGAAGTGGATGACGTACTTACAGCAGTTCAATCTGGTGATCAAGTACAAGAAAGGTGCTCACAATAAGCTGGCTGATATGCTATCACGACCACCGGTGGCAGCACTTTGCTTGACGACATTAATGCAGATTCAGCCAAATTTTCATGACTATGCCAGTTTGTATGCAGAAGACTCAGATTTTCGAGTGGCGTTGGCCGACATCGAAGCAGGACAACCTACCGAGTTTGCCTTGCAAGAAGGTCTACTGTACAAAGGTGCACTACTATGTGTGCCTAGAGATGGTAATCGAGCACGGTGGATCCGAGAAGCCTATACCTCGAAGGTGGCAGGTCACTTTGGGGTGAACAAAACCTAGCAGAATCTCCAGCGCTATGTCTATTGGCCTCACATGCAAAACGATGTGGCACGATTTGTGAAGGGATGCGTCTTGTGCTGCACATCCAAACCCGCTAATCGAAAGGTGGGCCTCTACACTCCTCTTCCGGTGCCGACTCGTCCTTGGGAAAGTATCTCCATGGACTTCTTAGGAGGCCTTCCGAGGACCCGACGGGGACACGACTATCTTTATGTGGTGGTCGATCGGTTCTCCAAAATGATAGCACTTGTGCCGTGCAAAAAGACAATCACCGGCGAGGAAACAGCTCGGCTGTTCTTCCAACACGTTTGGACACATTTTGGGCTACCAAGCTCGATTGTATCTGACCGTGACAGCCGTTTTCTAAGCAACTTTTGGCGGTCCTTGTGGTCCATGATGGACACAAAGCTACAACGGAGTACGGCTTTCCATCCTCAAACCGATGGGCAAACAGAAGTGGTCAACCGGACAGTTGTACATCTGCTGCGAGGATATAACGCTCGACATCCCAAGACTTGGGACGAGAGCCTTCCGTACCTGCAGTTCGCCTTCAATCGAGCTATACATAGTTCCACTGGCAAATCTCCCTTTGAGGTGTGCTTAGGTTACTTACCTCCCAGCCCTTTCGACTTGTCGTTCACGGTCGAGCAACCGCGGACCACCAAGGAAGAAGGTGAAATAGCGAAGGCACAGCGGTTCTTAGAGAGTATTCAGAAAGTGCATAGCGAAGTGGAACGACAGCTGCAAAAATCTCAGCAGAAGTATAAAGAACGACATGACCGACATCAGATGAAAGGCGACTTCCAAGAAGGTGATCTAGTCTGGCTCCATCTCATCAAAGAGCGCTTGAAAGGCGAGGGTAAGAAGCTTAAGCCCATCCGTTATGGACCTTTCAAGATCGTGCGCAAGATTGGTGAGAATGCGTGTCAACTAGAGCTGCCCGCATACATGAACATGTATTCGATCGTCAATATCGAGAATCTAAAGTCCTTCGAGCCGTCAATGCTAGACGATGAGCCCGGAGAAGTACTGCCACCCATGGAGGATCTCGTGGTAGAACGTGAAGAGCAGCTAGCTGATGATACTATTCTGGAACGCAAGGTCACAACGACACGCAAAGGTGAACGTGAAGCCTTCCGTATTGGACGGAAAGGTCAAAAGCCAAGTGCCGCCAAGTGGTTCACAAGGGAAGCTGAAGAAACCCAATTTCCTCGCTTGCAGTTCTAGATCCAGCAGGTGCTGGTTCCTCTCAAAATTTGGGGAGTCATGATCCGGGACGATCTAAACTCCGGATAAGTCTCATCCATTGAGGATAAGGCGGAGGCGGTTACAACTACTCCGGATAAGTCTCAATCATTGAGGATAAGGCGGAGGCAGTTACAACTACTTCGGTTAGGATAGGGATCGAGGTAGTTTAATTGGATCGGGTTGTTAAAACCAAATTGGATAAAGCCAATTTGGTTAAGAATAAAATTGTTATTGTTTCTTATCTTTTGTAAGCCTAAGGGCTATAAATAAGGGTCTATTGGCTCTTGTAAATTCATTCCCAGTTAGAGAGTAAAAATAGAAAACTCTTCCACCTACAAATATATTCTTCGTCTTCTTTTTTCTCTCATCCGGGTTTCAGATATCCATCGGGGAGGCGCTGCGACACTCCTCCTCCTCCGACGGATCACTCGTCAAACCCCTATACTAGGTTTTCTCCTAGTCTTACTACCAATAAGTCCTGTTCCCTTATGTCACGTGATTCCTAGGGTTGTACCCTAACATGATCACAATCATAATAGCTAACCTTTTTCATGCATGCAATTACTTTCATTTCATTCATCAAATAGTAATTACTCCTACGCATGCATATTCATCATATATCTTTGGCAACCAACAGTTGCACTTTTCCTCTGTGTCCATTTGCACATGCACATCTATTCCTCTATCTCTGGCAACCAACAGTTGCACTTTTTTTTCATCTGAATCCATCTACACAGGCAATCTTAATCATAATTACCTAACGCCTCTAACAGGCTACTATCATGATTCGAATCGAAAAGCAAAGGAGCAAGGGGAGAGGTCACCCAATTTCGGCAGAATTCCCCACCTTGTAGTGTCACCAATTGCTCGTAGACACTTGCAATTGGTTTTCGCGCGATTCCACTTGCTTCCTCGAGCTTGCACGCAAAACGATGCACCTCCCTCGAGTCCGCACGCAAAACGGTGCACGTCCTCCAAACCTGCACGCAAAACGGTGCACGTCATTAAAAACCCACGCGTAAAGTGGTGCGCGCCACTTCAGCCGGCACGCAAAACGATGCACGACGACTCAACCTGCACGCAAAACGGTGCGCGTACCTCGAATTTGCACGCAAAACGGTGCATGTCTGACTGTAGGGTTGCACGCAAAACGATGCACGTCTTTTCTAACCCTGCACGAGAAACGATGCAATACACTAGGGTCGGCACGTAAAACGATGCGCGACAACACGACCTGCACGCAAAACGGTGCACGTACCTCAAATCTGCACGCAAAACGGTGCACGTTTTACCATAGGGTTGCACGCAAAACGATGCACATTTCTATGATCCTGCACACAAAAGATGCAACATATTAGGGACAGCACGCAAAACGGTGCACGCTAATTCGATCGGCACGCAAAACGGGGCACGTACCTCGGATGCGCACGCAAAACGGTGCACGTTCCTTTCCCAACGTTGCACGTAAAACGGTGCACGTATTTCGAGTTTGCGCCAAAACAGCGCACGTTCGTCGAGTCCGCACGCAAAACGGTGCATGTCCTTTGCGAGTTTGCACGCAAAACGGTGCGCGTCCAAATCGCCCCCGAAACTCGCGCAGTAAAACGGCACAGGAAGTTGGGTCCCTAACATGCACGTGGGCAAAGGGGTCAAATCCAAAATCCAAAAGGAAACTTCAAAACTGTGCCAAAAATACAGCAAAAACGACAAATGGGCCTACCTCGACAATGCCGTAACGTCCATCGCGTCCATTAGCCTTTTTTGGAACATATTGCGCGCTCCACGGGGTCCACGGCGCGCTTGTGCGCCCTCGAAAACCCCGGCGAAAATCGCCCTCCTCCCCTCCCCGTGCGCTCGGGTGAAGCCAAAAAGGAGAAAAGGAGGAAAAAGGAGCCATTTCGGGCCTTTATAGGCCGTTTCCGAACTTTCGGGCGCAACTTTCGAGCGCCCGAAAGTTTTCGGGCGGCTACAGTAACCGTCCCGCCCAGGTTCACGGGTCCACGCCTTGCCAGCTAGGCGCCACGTCAGCACCGCTCGACCAACCAGAGGACGACACGTGTCCCTGGACCCGTGCACCGCGACCAACGAAATGTGGCGGCCAATCAGGGGCCGCCACGTGGACCGCACCCACGCTCCCGCTGACACCGGCCGCAGCGTCGCGTCGCGTCAGCGCGTCGCGTCGCGCTGACCCACCAATGGGAGGCCGACACGTGGCCTGCCCCCGCTGACGCCGCGCCAGTGCCCGCGCGCGTTCCCCGCGCACGCCTGCGCCCTCGGCCAGTGCGTCCAATAGGGAGACGCCACGTGGCGTTCCCCACCTCGGGCCGCGCGCCACAGCGCGCCGCGCGCGAAAAGCTTGCCTCGGGATTCGTGCCAACTACCTCGGGATCCGTGCCACTTGCATCGGGATCCGTGCCACTGCCTCGGGATCCGTGCCAACTGCCTCGGGATCCGTGCCACTGCCTCGGGATCCGTGCCAACAGTAACTTTCGGGCGCGCTACAGTACTTTTCGGGCGCACCACTATCCGGACCGGGCTGCTACAGTAACCGGTTCGCTACAGTACAAAAACCCGGTTCGCTGCAGCCCGAATAACCGATTGCTACAGTACTTTCCGGGCGCCCGGTTCCCACTTTCGGGCGCCCGAAACTTGGGCCCAAGCCCAGTTTCGCCCGTTTTCGTCCGTTCTTGCCCGTTTCTCGCCCGTTTACGCTCAAATTTGACGGACAGCCACAGTTTAACTTAATTTACCTCATGGTACTTTAACTTTTCAGTTTGGACCACTTCTGGGTCACCCAAAGTCCCACTGTATTCGAATTCGCTGGAGGAGCCCGTTCTCACTATCCGGGTGTCCGATCAACGCGAAACTTTTACTGTGGCCTTAAAACACATTTACGGAGCTCCCGTAATTTTCTCGGAATTTTCCGAGACTGTGAATTTTTCACTTACAATCTGGGCCCACTTTCTCACATAAGATTCTAGATATCTTATTTTAATCCTGATTTGGGCCCAATTCATTTCCAGGTCACCCTGTACTTTTCTAACTCAATAGAAATAGTATTTCATACCATTTTTTATTTATATTTTGTTTATATACCAAGTTCCGGTTCACTACAGCTGTCCAACTGATGGGTCAGCTCCAGCCTGCATTGCTAGTTCTCTATACACCAGTTCTCTATTCAAAACAAAGAATAAAAAGATTATTAAAAACTACTGAATTAAACAGCATAACTAAACAATATAAGTAAAAATTGAAAACTAACCATGAAACTGACAGATTGAGTGTTTATCCCTGAAACACTCATTAGTCCAACAATCGAACTCGTGGTGAAATCTACAAAAACAATCAAAAAAAAATAAATCAAGAGTAATATTAGCAGTGGAACCGGCTATATTACAAGAGTTATATATGAATGCCATATTGAAAGGGAGCAAAATATTCTAAATATCACATGTAGCCGCTCTTAATTCTTTAGAAAGAGTGATTAGTAGCCATGTTGTTGCTGAGGATATTAACTATAATTCTGTAGAAGGAGCTACAACAATTGAGCAAAAGAAAATGCAAGGGCGATACAATGAATGTGGAGAGAAGTATATTATAAGGGTATCAGTGTAAGAATAGTTCCTTGTATATTTTACTAGCCCGGAAAGATGAGGATGTTGAATTAGAAACATCACAAAAAAAAAATGAAAATAAGACTTAGCAGAGAATGTTAAAGGAGGGACTGAATTGCAAAGAGAATCTCCAGAAAACTATAAAGATGAGGGAGGAATGAAATAACCATACTTTAATTAACTTTATCGCTACTGGAAGCCCTATAGCTCCTGGAAGCCCTATAGCTCCATTAACTCAAGAACTGCGAGGGCCACCAAGTTGAATCCACTACAGAGACAGAGAGACTGATGGATACAAACTGTTAGGCATGTACTTTTACCCATAATTATAAGAGAAGAACCAAAACTCTGCTTTAGTGCTCAAGAAGGCTAGCCTGTAAGCATCATGTTCGAAATCAGCTCCTGCCCTGTTGTCCCAGTAGATATTCTTTCTTTAATCCCTCGCACTTTTCAATTCCGAATTAAAATTTTGTTTTAAAAAAACAAATTGACATAGAATGTATTACAATGACTCAATTCGGTCATACCGTACGACGAGCAGTGCAGTGCCCCACGGTTAATACATAATTTGGCGGCCTGAGACTTATAGTGTGTGATATCATCACTGCAATAACAAATAAAAGATCTCGATGCGCCTACACTACATAGAAATAAAAATTAGTTATTTAAATCCCTCCCTTCTTACGCGACTACACTACTTAGAAATAAAAATTAGTTATTTAAATCCCTCCCTTCTTACAACCTGAGAATTAGCAACACAGACACGAATCATATACCCTTCAAAGAAGCTGATCTACAGCATTACATATAAAAAACGCTTAAATTTATACTAGTCTAAAATGGGCGGAATTAAATAGTTATCTAAATAAGATCACTTTGTATTTCCCTATTCCAAATTAAATTACCGACAAACACCTATTTGCTAGATCCATCCTCCACTAAAATCCAAATCTACATTGATTCACAAAGATCAAAAGCCCCAGAGTCAACAAAAGCCACCGATCTAGATCAAAAGCCCTAACCTCCACAAAATATTTCGAACGCCAGAGATCGCGAGGGATTCGATCAAGAGAGAGAGAGGGAAAGTGATGGGGCCTTACCTTCGTGGAATTCCAAGATGAATGAACTAGAAAAAAAGTAAAAAATCAAAGAGATTTCAATCACTTCATTTATACTTAACTGCAAAATATAACTTCTACACCAGCAGAATATGGTGGCACAGGGCGCGTGCAATAACAAAAAAAGGAATAACTAACCTAGAGCAAAAACTTTTGAATTCAAGAAGGGAAGTTAGAATTTCTTAGTCCGTGAAATATAATAAAAATTATCTGATGGAAACATTCAAAACAGAAAAAAAAACATTTGCGAATTCAAATTGATTGGGTTATAGCTTGAGTTTACCGAACAAAATCTAAAAAAGAAGCATAAAGTAGCACAGATGGTGATAAGAGCATAGCATGCTCACTCATCATAGCATCCTACATATACTATAGGTGCTCCTCAACAAAAACACAAAACCAAACACACCAATCAAAATGTAACCAAAGAACAACTAATAAGTGCAATTTAAAAGACAATTTTCAGCTAAAGTTCATACTAATATAGTAAAATATATTCCGCTTAGGTTACAAATTAGTGCTCTAGAAATTAAACTAAGTGCTTTGTGTATCGTTTAGTAAAAGATTCAGATCCCACAGCATCAGCTCTCATGCGTCGGCCAGTGGATCTCTAACCCCTACGTCTGACGGTGCGACGCCCAATGCCGACGCTTCCTGCACAGCAATCTGCTGCAAGAAAAGAAGAAAAGAAGACGACTGCCCAACTAATGGGCCAGCTCCAGCGTACACACCAGTTTCCTATTCAAAACAAAAAATAAAAAGATTATTAAAATCTACTGAATTAAGCAGCATAACTAAACAATATAAGTATAAATAGAAAACTAACCCACATGAAACTGGCAATAGATTGAGTGTTTAACCCTGAAACACTCGTTAGTTCAGCAATAGTTATATATGAATGTCATATTGCAAGGGACCAAACTATTCCAAACATCAGTTGCTCTTAATACTTTAGAAAGAGTGATTAGTAGCCCTATTGCTGCTGAAAATACTACTAATTGTTCAAAAAAGGATATTAATTATAATTCTGTCGTTCTCAAAAAAAAGAAATTATAATTCTGTAAAAGGAGGTACAACAATTGAGCAAAAGAAAATGGAAGGATGATACAATGGATGTGAAGAGAAGTATATTATAAGGGGATCAGTGCAAGAATAGTTCCCTTTTACCAGCCCGGAAGGAGGTTGATGAGGATGTTGAATTAGAATGAATTAGAAACAGCACAAGAAGAAAAAGAAAATGAACCGCAGCAGCATATTAAAGAGGAGAGTGTTACAGGAGGGACCGAATTATCAGTTCATGCTTTTTGCAAAGAGAATCTCCAGGAAACTATAAAGATCAGGGAGGAATCAAATAACCCTACTTTAATTAACTTGATCGCTACAGGAAGCCCATATAGCTCCATTGACTCAAGAACTGCGAGACACCAAAGTTGAATCCACTGCAGCTGCACCCTCGGTCGAGACAGAGAGACCGATGGACACAAAGTATTTGGCATGTACTTTTACAACAGTTATGAGAGAAGAAATAATTTCACAAATTCTTAGCTAAATTAAGGATAATGAAGTTCGAAAACTCTGCTTTAGTGCCTGAGAATGATCAGTTGAAAATTTATAAACGAGTATTCTTTGAGTATGAACCTAACATGATGATAATTTATAAAGAGGGCAAAACTTAAAATCTTGAAAAAATTGATAAAATGTAAAGAATATTAGGTGTGAATATATTATTTAAACTGCTAGCCCGTAAGCATGCTCGAAATTGGCTTTCGCGCCAGTAGATCTTCTTTCTTTGATCCCTCATACTTTTCAATTCCGAATTAAATCTCTATTTTAAAAGAACAAGTTGACATAATATGTAGTATCATGACTCAATTCGGTCATGCGGCAGGACGAGCAATGCTCCAGGTTAATACATTCTTTGACGTCCCAGGGCTTCTAGTGTGCTGTCATCACTACAATAACAAATAAAAATAAATTAAAAATAATTACGTTACAGAAAATATGTTATAAATTTTGATGGAATTTTTAAATTATTTACCAACAATGCAAATACTCTTGATAAGATTCTGGATCATACCTAACATATCCTCTAGAGTAATGCCTTTCACAGAAGCATCCAGGAAAACAAAATGAAAATAGGCATTCGGTGCAAGCACCATTTGTAGGGCTCTACAAGTTGAGTCTAAATTTGTTTAAGATATTCCTTTATTTTTTCAAAAAGGAAGCTTGTAGTATTTAAAATAATGAGCATGTAACATTTCGAATCTCATCTTGTAAAAAAAAATGCCTATAAACAGTTCATTTTCAACCTCTATCTCAATTTTGAGGATTGGGTACTCTCTCATAAATTATGAAATTAATAATTAATTTTTTTTTCGATCTTCTAAGTTATACTTGTAACTGTAGTAACCGAAGCAGCCTTGATGAGCTGAGCCGATGAGCCGAATGGAGGCGAAACGGAGACAACTTCCCAATGCAAGCAAGCAAATCGGCTCATAAACAAATCAACGAATTCTATTGTTGATGCGACATTCGCCGAAAGTTTTGCTAACACTAGGGCTTGCAATGAGGATCCAGCTGGGGTGACGTGTCTGCGCTGACATGCCGAGCTGGGGTGACGTGTCTGCCCTGACATGCCACCTGCGCCGCCCTGTCATGTTTGTGGTCAGCCGGTCTCCCTCTATAAATGGTATCGAGAGCGAGTCTATACAGGAAAAAATCTTGTTCATGTTGTGAGGAGTCAACTTGAGCCGAGGACGAGGAGCCTTCAGTCGATCGTGGAGTTCTGAGACTTCTTTCTCGAGTCGGCTCGTGCATGAGCAGCCTTCTTCAGCAACCAACCTTCTACAGTTTTCGGCCTGAGGTGGGGGGATGTCCCCAAGCAGGGGTGGGGGGGATGTCCACAAGTAGGGGCAGGGCAGGGATGATCTCTTACTTTATCTGTTGTCTTGTGTTGATTTTGGCTGCATGTTTCTTACCTTGGCTATAAGTGTTAGTGTTGTAGTGGAAGTGGTTGTTGATCTTCCTGAGCCTTGAGGTTTTGAAACCTTAGTGGTTGTTGGCCCTGCGTTTAGGGTGTTTTGCTTGCAGGCTTCAGAATAGAACTATGGAATTGTGGAACCGAGGGTTCGGTTGAGTGTGAGAATTGGTAGACTCTGTCTTAGGAGTAGCCTAAGAAGAACTAGAGGTTTGCACTATAGTGTGCTGTAAGCTGGATAGCTGGCCATTATTTAATGCAAATAATTACGCCGGTAGGATTTTTGGATGCAAATCGCACATGTAGAAATTCCCAGACAGCTCTATCATCGCGAGTGGGACCCGGGAACTGTTTTTCCTTTTACGAACGACAATAGAGTCGTTCGGGTCATGTTGTGATCGGGGAACCGATCGGTGCGACAGTTCGAGAATCAGGGATACTTTACGGAAGTGGTTTTCGAAATTTATCGCATCGTTTGAGTCTAATATTGCACAAGTTAAGTATTACTGCCCGAATATCTAAAGTTAATCATTTCGGGGCAACATGAGACGTTTCGCATATTTTAGTAGCATGTATGCACAGTTTAGACCATTAATGGACCACCAGCAGATTTCCAAAATTTTTGATGAATTTTCGATTTTAGTCGAAGCCGATCGTACAGTCGTTTTACACATTTGAGTCAGCGGGTTAGGTATGAGTGTCTGTTACTGACAGATAGTTTAGTTTTCGACCCCACTAGTCAAGAGCTAGCACGTGAGCTGTCCAGCGGATTCCAGAACCGCCTACATTGAGGTGGGTACTCCGATCCGGACATCAGCATAGTATCACCTGATTGAATATCGTATTCAATCGGACCCCTATGATTCTTACTAGCCCCAGACCTATTCCTTGAGCTTTCTTGTTTTGATATCAGTACCCCTAGCTGCTTTACTATATAGATTTATGCAGTGACCATTGTCGTATTTGATTGGTCATTACCTAATTATATTTTTCGTTCAGATTATTCAGCGTACCCATTGTCATATTTGATTGGTCATTACCTAATTATATTTTTCGTTCAGATTATTCAGCGTACCCTTATATAGTTCAGATTATTACCTGCTATACATGCTTGATGAGTCATTTACAGTTTTGAACATTTTAGTATTTTTCTATTTTTGTGTTGCATGATAGAATAGGGAGCAGATACAGTTACTCAGCATGACAGATTATATAGATGACGACATCTATCTTTGTATTGCATATGAGGATTTTAATATGTTATTGTAGTAGTTGTAGATATTATGATGATTAGTTTTATTCAGTTGATTATCGCGTAGTATTCTGATTGTCCTCGGATTAAAGTTTTAAATCCTGGAAAAAAAAAAACCCTAGACCATTTTTCTATAAGTATGGTCAAACATTTAGAATAGGCTAAAAAAAAAAACCTCCTAGGTAAATTACACAATCCTACAAATTTGTGAATAATCTCTTTGAAGTAGCAAAAATTAAACTACTTACAATTATACTAAAATTTTTTTATACAAATCAAATTATCCTCTAATAACTTATTCGGTCGTCCAAACAATACCTTAATTGTCACACATTTATTTACTAGCTGCACTGCTCGGCAGGAGAGGATTGAGAAAAAGGAAAAAACAGAGACAGGGACCGAAGTTGCTTAGTTATACAATGTCACCAATCCAGAATACTTACTAGAGCAGCTGTTAAGCAACCTTTCACCCACTCAGCTTTTCCTTCAGAGAAGAATGTTAGTTACTATGTAATAAGACCTATAGAAAATGGTCAGTGCAATACTCTGAGACCATGCTTGTGGTGGGTAATACATGAAGTCACTAAGCTTTAGAAACAGTTTCACATAAAAAGTTCTCACACATCCATTTTTATATATAAGAACATTCGAACCGTACTAGAATGTAGGATTATTACACAGAATAGTTAATTATTGACTAGTAACTTCACACTACGAGAGGTGTTTATGTCCAGGATTATTACACAGAATAGTTAATTATTGACTAGTAACTTCACACTACCAGAGGTGTTTATGTCCGATAAAAAGCACAACATAATAGTACATAATAGAACATAATATTAAGCATGACCCTAGTCGGAAAACGAAAATCGAAGCTCCGGATGATAAGTAGATTTCAACATAGCCCTGATTTAACTTAGCTAGAAATCCTCATTTAGAAGACATACCAACATTTTTCGTTCGTACTTCTTCCTTTCGATGAACTGCCATAACTCCTTTATCAGCAAGTCAGGTGGGGGTTTGGGTAGATATAGGGATGCTCCGACATTCAAGCTCCGCACTGCTAAGTCTACTTCCTCATTCGCCGAAGTCACTTAACACAGGGGAAAAAAAAAAAAAAAAAAAAAAAAAAAAATCAGATGTCAACTATATTATCATTTTAAAATCGCCAGAAGAGAAAGAAAAGAAAAGGGAAACAGAGAGGTGCTTACCGATTACGGGAAGGTTCGTCTCATCACATATGAATTGAAATAACTCGAAGCCGTCCATGTCTGGCAAGTGCACGTCGCTCACCACAAGATCGAACTTCACCATCCTATTTCGCAGCATAGAGAGCGCCTCCCCTCCCCCCGAACATGCCGTCACTGAAACATCGGGGAGTCACGCAGAATTCAATTTGATTCTTGTAATGCTAAAGCAAACCACTAAGGTACCTTTGTAGTAGTTGCATGCAAGCAGCATACTCTCAATGAGTTTGCGGGAAGTGTGGTCACTGTCGACGAGCAAAACATGGAAACAACCCGGCATTTCGGAGGATGATCTGCCGTCAAAGGTGCCCGCAGCTGCAGAAGCTTGGCTGAGAGCCATTAGTTGCAAGGGTGTCTTCACTGCACTTAAATGGGCAAAAATATGAGGGCGAGGACTGGAGAGAGGTTCGAGTCAAATAGGGCGTAAGGGGAGTAAGGGAAG
Organism: Tillandsia fasciculata; assembly: GCA_029168755.2. NCBI lineage: Eukaryota > Viridiplantae > Streptophyta > Magnoliopsida > Poales > Bromeliaceae > Tillandsia > Tillandsia fasciculata. The sequence continues at coordinate 26,604,684 of CM054937.1, read as the reverse complement.
AAGATGGTCGTTATCACCAACCTCGCGGTGAATTTATTTTGCTGCCAGTTACAATTTACATAGGGCCATCTATCTCTATAGATGTAAAAGTGCTTCTGTAAACAAATATGTTAGTCCGGTTTTTTTCTCACCCCTCTCTTGTGGGTACCGACAATTCTACTATTTACAGTTGTGTAAACTATTTGAGTATGCAGCGGACCGGCTTATTTCAAACAAAACCCGAAAGAAGCTGCCCGCGGCGTCAACGCGCGGGGGGCGAGGCGTCAGGGTGTGGTGCGCGAGGCGCGAGACGTCAGGGCGCAGTGTCAGAGCGCGGGGCGTCAGAGCGCGGGGCGCGAGACGTCAGGGCTCGGCGTCAGGGCGCGGGGCGTCAGGGCGGCGTCAGGGCGCGGGGCGTCAGGGCGGCGTCAGAGCGCGGGGCGTCGGGGCGTCAGGGCGTCAGGGCGCGAGACGTCAGGGCGCGGCGTCAGGGCGCGGGGCGTCAGAGCGGCGTGGTTCGCGGTATCCCTTAGGTAGCGTTTGGATTGGGTACGAAGGGGGATATCCCCCCTTTGTACCCAAACACATTTGGGATGGGGGGAATGAGATATCCCTCCATACCGGAGGATTGGGTACAAATGGGGATATCCCCCCTTTATACCCAAACACATTTGGGATGGAAAGAATGGAATATTCCCCCCATACCGGGTATTGGGGGGCTATCCCATTCCACCCCCCTTGAACTACCCGTCCCTTCCCAAGGCAAAGGCTCTGCCTTGGGAAGGGGCATTTCTTTTTTTTTTTTTTCCTTTTTTTTTTTTCTTTTTTTTTCTTTTCTTTTTTCCCCTTTTATGCTTCTTTTGATTTTTTTTTATTAAAATTTTTAAATTTTAAAAAATATTTAAATTTTTAATTTTATAAATTTTTAATTTTATATTTTAATAAATCTAAAAATTTTATTTTGTTTTTAAAAAATATTAATTTTAAAATTTATACAATTTTTTTATAATTTTTTTAAAATTTATATAAATTTAAAAATTAAAATTTTTACTCTTACTTAAAATTTCAAAATTAACTTTTTTTTTTTGCTCCCACTTAAAATTTTTATAAAAATTAAAATTAATAAATATTTAAATTTGAATAAATTTTGAAATTTTAATTTTGAAAAAATTATTAAAAAGAAAAAGATATTTTAATCTTTTAACACAAAAGTCAACTCTCTATTCCTCTTATTCTTCAATCACTACCAAACACTTTTTTTTCTTATACCTGGTATAAGCCTACTTCACAACCAAACACAATTTCACATTATACCTAACTTATACCTAACTTTATACTTATCCCTGGTATAACTCATTCTCTCTTATTCCCGAACCAAACGATACCTTAGAGATATATATTTATATTTATATAGAAGACTAACTGTGAAAAATTAATTAAAGAATGAAGTTTTAAAATTATATATATATATATATATATATATATCATAGAAAGAGAAATTAATAATATACTATTTATTTTATTTATTAATTTAAAAAATAAATTAATATTTAAATATTAAAAGTTTAATGTTCATCAGTAAAAGAGATAATGCATGGAATAACTTACTAGATTCTTAATTAATATTCAAATATTTAAAATATTTAGTCCATAAATTATGCCATATTGAGAGAAAGAGAGGGGAGGGAGAGATCTCAAATGCATGGAAAAGAATGCAACATAATGGTCTCAGCTTCAAGGGAAAGGTAACAAGTGGAAGTGCTTTGAAGGTGGATGGCCATTTCATGAACTCTTCCTTTCCTACTGTAATGTGTGGGGGGTGTTGAGGATCCCTAATACTCTTCTGGATTGGAATTTCGAGGTCAACAGATTGGGATATACATATATATTATAACAAATTAAGTTGGGACAAGAAGAATCTAGTTATCATTACTGTATGGCATACTTAATTGATATATATATATATATATATATATATATATATATATATATATATATATCTTCTATTTTCGTTTTGCTATTGTGTTTCAACGCCTACTACCAATGAGAAAGCTCTTGTGGGTTACAATTTATATGCATGGGAGGATTAAGTTATTTTCCATACACTTTGGCACCTAAGGCTGCGTTTGGTTCGGGTATAAGCGAAAATTGATTATTCTGGGGATAGGTATAAGTTCAGGTACAAGCAAGAATTATAGTAATTTTGTATTTGGTTGAGTATAAAGGTTGTATCGGAATAAGAAAAATTGTGTTTGGTAAGTTAAAGAGGAATAAGAATAATAGAGAGGATTAAAATTTATAAAATAAAAAAAAAAAAACTTAAAATTTTATAAATTTAAATATCTTATAATTTAAAAAAATTTAATTAAAAAAAAAAATAATAATAAGCAACAGGTGGAACTCTACCCTTATACCGGAATAACGTAGTATGGGAGGAACAGCTGTTCCCCCCACACTTAAATACTGTTTGGGTTTAAAGGGGGGGATAACCCCTTATCCCCCCTTATACCGGTTGCCAAACGAGGCCTAAGCCCCCGTTTGGATTGGGTACAAAGTGGGGATGTGGCGACGGACGGATGATGTAATTTATACTCTATCCTAACCCTCGACTTCAATCCTCTCATTCTAAGACACAGGATAAGTATATGCATTCCTCCAGTTAGAAAATACAAAAAATGCTTGTCAGAGAAGCTAGAATTTTTAACAGAGGCAGACTAAATGGATATGATTAGGCATGTAACAACAAAATTCATAAACAGTCACGAAACCTCCAGAATTTTCTAAGAATTCACATCTACTGAAGTAGGACGAGATTACTCGACTAAAATGAGTTACATAGTTAGCCACCAAAGAAGAAAAATAAATAAATAACACAAGTGAGTCGTTCTCCAAGAATTAGTACATACCAGATATTACGATATCAAGTCCGAGCATAGAGAATGAGCGTGCAGGATCAGTCCAAGCACAGAGGATGGACGTGCAGGATCTGCTGTAGGAAATAGGAGCTACACAAGAGAAGACAAGTAGATCTCAACCTGCATGCTAATGAACATTGATGATATTGCAAACCGATGGTTACAAGACAAGATGCAAAAACTGACCTTTATGGGAGCATCAAAAGATTTAGCAACACTAACCATCACTGGAGTAAAGAATACCCAGAAAATGACATAGATAAAGAGCCCAGCCTATAATTAAACAAAAACAAAGTCCACACCTGATCAGAACCATACATAAAAAAAAAACAGAAAAAAAAAAAAAAGAAACTAGCACCCAAATGAAGAAACATCAGAACAGAAAAAGTTACCTAATACAATCTGACATCTCAATGCGATGATAATGATACTCGGGGGGCCATAGCGTGATGCTTAGGATGTGCAATTGATGAACAAAAGCAAGTCTGAGAATGAATAGGATAGACAGAGGTATCAAATGAACTGCACTCCGCAAATGCGTAGGCACAAGAATTTACTCATTATCAGACGGTTCAAATAAGATACATTTACTTTACAAAACTTAATCTGCAAGAAACACGAAAAGATACACAGAAATTTTAAAAAATATATATTTCACTGTTGAAGAGAAAATTTTGTAGTTCAGCATACCCAAAGAATGGCACCAGTTTTGAACGATCCAACTGAGAGCATCCCAATTCCCTGTCAGGCAAAAAGAATGAGGCATCATAATCAATATATTTAAAACATCCTCCTTTTCTAGAGTTGTTGAAGCTGATCTCGAAGGTCCTGGCTACAAGATTGCAAGCCTTCCTGCACCTACTAATCAACCCCCACCAGACGGCCTTCATAAAAGGTCGACACCTCTTGGATAATTTCTACTGTGCTCACTTCTTGGTGCACCATTTGCACTCCTCGAGGACCCCGGCGGCAGTGTTGAAGCTGGACTTCGAGCGAGCCTTTGACCATGTTAACTGGTCCTTCCTGAAGGAGGTCCTTACGGCAAGGGGCTTCGGTGATCGCTGGATTCAATGGATTGATTCGCTGCTGGCCACGGCATCGGCGGCGGTGCTACTAAACGGGGTACCGGGGAAGCCCTTTGCTCTGAAAAGAGGCTTGCGACAAGGCGACCCCCTATCCCTCTCCTGTTCATCCTTTGCATAGATGTGCTGTTCCGTATGATGCAGCGTGCAGTTGATGAGGAGCTCCTTCCGACGGTGGGTTTTGGGGAGAGCTACTTCCACACGCTGCAATTCGCGGACGATATCCTTATCTTCTTCGACGGCACCTCAAAATCGGCGGCTGTGATCAAATTAATTCTGGACGCTTTTGCGGAAGGCTCGGGACTCAGAATTAACTACGGCAAAAGCTCGGTCATCCCCATCAACCTGCCTTTGGGGCAGACTTCCTCCTTGGCATCCTATTTCAACTGCCCTTCCCAGGCCTTCCCTCTCACCTATCTGGGACTACCTCTCACTCCTGGAAGGCTGCGCAAAACGGAGTTCCTGCCGCTTCTAGAGAAGCTGGATAGACGGTTGGCGGGTTGGAAATTGCTTACTCTTTCCAGAGGTGGCCGCCTGGTCCTCCTAAATTCGGTCCTATCGGGTATCCCCTCCTTTTTTTGCTCGGCTTTCCGACTACCGGTCTGGGTCACCAATTACATAGATAAAATCAGAAGAGGCTTCTTTTGGAAGGGGGAAAAACTCACAAGTGGTTTCCACTGCCTAGTGAAGTGGGGAAATGTATGCCGTCCTAAAAGCCTCGGAGGTGTGGGCATAAGAAACTTGCAGGCAGCCAACTCTGCAATGCTGATGAAGGGACTTTGGAGCTTCTTCTCCTCGCCATTGAGGCCGTGGGCCAGTTTGTTTGGGCGAAGCACTATAGGCTCAGACCTCCCTCGACAACCGGCAAACCCCCTGCAGGATGCTCTCCAATCTGGAAGGATATGATGAAACTGGCAGCCCCATTCTTCACGTCGGTATGCTTTGATATAGGAAATGGCAAATCCACAAATTTCTGGTCGGCACGGTGGAATGGCGATTTCGCTATGAGAAACCGATTCCCCAACCTTTATGCTGTCTCGTCGTCCAAGAAGGTTTCGGTGTTCACTTGGCTCCACAGATTCGCTTCGACACCGTGGGCCGCTTTCCCCCTTCCACTCACGAGCGTACAACAGACTGAACTCCTTTTGCTTTCAGAAGAAATAGATACCTGCGAGCCCTCCAACACCGCTGACGAGATAAAATGGCGGTGGTCAGCTAATGGCAACTTCTCCGCCCGGAGCGCATACTTTTTTCTGACCAACTCTGGAGTCAGCGATGGAAAGATTACCTTCTTTTGGAAGACCAAAGCTCCACTCCGCGTCAAGATTTTCATTTGGCTAGCAGCAAGAAACAGACTACTCACGGCGGATAACCTTGTAAGCCGAGGATGGTTGGGTCCAACTGTTTGCCTGTTATGCTTCAGGAGCGAAGAAACGTTACAGCACATCCTCTTCGAGTGCAGTTTCTCCAGGTCGTTGTGGAGCAGATTTTTTGCTGGATGGATGGCAAGTAGCCGACACATGCGAGCGGCCACGGGCGACCTTGCATCTAGATGGCGGCGTCTTAGAGCATCGAGTGCAACCTTCGAAAGATCCCTCCTCGACCTCGTCTTCGCAGCAACCTGCTGGGAACTTTGGAAAGAGAGAAATGCGCGAATTTTCAACAATCGACAAGCTTCTATTGATGAACTGGAGGGTAGAGTAAGATTTGTGGTTAATTTTTGGGGTTTGAAGGCTAGGGGGTAGGGGGTTTTGGGGGGTCTCTTTTTGGTTTTTTGGTTTTTTTGCAGAGCAAGGATCTCGGCTTGGGATCTACGGGACCCCCCTCTCTCTTCTCTTCTTCTACTTGTACCACTTCAAGGGTCCCCTCCTCCCTCCTTTGCTTGACCTCTACACCCCCTTCTGCATGTAATTCCCTCAAATAGGGTATACCCCTGTTTAATCAAAAAAAAAACAACCCGAGACTACGTGAATTCCATCGAAGCGGTTGCATTCAGTTAAGCAATAGACCTAATTATTATTGAAGCACGATGACAATGAAATAGAGATGCGAACAACTCCGAAATTCTTCCAGGTAGTGAAGGAAATATTCAAACTTACCAACATACACGTAATTCCAATTTGAGAAGCACAAAATCTAGTGCCATTCTAATCCAAGTAATATGCATTACCCTGCTCCGATATAATTCTCACAGCACGAAATCAAACATTAGAGGAAGTAAAAGGACTCTGACTTTTCTAATACTTCTGTAACTGAAAGGTTTGCCAGTCCCTCATTCAGGGGAACAAAAAAAGAAAAAGAAAATAAAAGGACTTCTCTAATATTTGACTAACTGAAAATTTATTAGGCTACTATCCCTCATTCCGGAAAGGGGGAAAAACACAGAAAGAGAACAAGAGGGGGAAGAGAATGCTTACAACGAATAAATGGAGCACGCCAAACTATGACATTCTCATTCCAATCTTTAGGAAGAAAACGCATAATAGAGGGCAGCAACGTCGCACTACAAGTGGAAACAAAGAACCAAGACTAGCAAGCAACAAATTTACTTGAGCAACTACTATATTTTAGCAGTAAGAATGAAAATGCAGGCTCTGGGTCAAAGAGGAATGGCATACGAAAGAGCGATGAATCCAAGAACAAAAAAGTAACATGTCAGAACACCATTAACCAAATCCTTTGAGAGAAACTTGAAAAGGAGAAACAGAGACAGAAGCATGGCACTCCCGACCAAAGGGAAGCGCATAGCATGCTGGCTCGACATAGTCTCCTGCATAGATTGGAAGTGCACATCAGCAGAAGCGTAAAATCAAGCATACCAATAAAATTGTGAGTAACAACTAATAAGTGCAATTTGAGAGACAATTCTCACCGACGGCGGAGTTCGCTTCACCAAACGGTAGCAACCCACATAAACAGCCATACATGCCGTTAGGACCACATTCAAATTGGGATTCACTCTAAGGACAAGCAGAGCTAAGGTTAGAGCTGCAAGAAAGCAATAATCTTTACATCAATGTCGAGAATACTATACACCCAACTTCCCATTCTAAGAAAGCAACATTAAAAATTTACCAAAATAAGATAAACAATACCTGCACGTTCATGAGTCTTCATTATCAGCAACTTCTGAGTTGAAAATAGCTGCAAGAAATTTTGTATGCAAGGAAGTTATCTAGACCTACTCATAACTCAAAATGAAGGAAACAGATCTCGACACGCGCGCCTACACTACTTAGAGATGAAAATTAAGTATTTAAATCCCTCCCTTCTTACAACCTGAGAATTAACAACACAGACACGAATCATATACCCTTCAAAGAAGCTGATCTACAGCATAACATATAAAAAAAGCTTAAATTTATACTAGTCTAAAATGGGCGGAATTAAATAGTTATCTAAATAAGATTACTTTGTATTTCTCTATTCCAAATTAAATTACCGACAAACACCTATTTCCTAGATCCATCCTCCACTAAAATCCAAATCTACATAGGTTCACAAAGATCAAAGGAAAAATCCCTCAAAAAATAACCGAATACACATGAAAAAACAGGAAGACGTCCGATTAGGGTTTACCAAACCTCCCCAGAGTCAACAAAAGCTACCGATCTAGATCAAAAGCCCTAATCCCCACGAAAGATTTCGAACGGCGGAGATAGCGAGGGATTCGATCGAGAGAAAGAAAGGAGGGAAAGTGATGGGGCATTACCTTCTTCGTGGAATTCCAAGATGGATGAACTACGAAAAAGTAAAAAATCAAAGAGATTTCAATCACTTCATTACATTTAACTGCAAAACATAACTTCTACACCTGCAGAATATGGTGGCACAGGGCACATGCAATAACAAAAAAAGGAATAACTACAATAGAGCAAAGACTTTTGAATCCAAGTAGGCAAGTTAGAATTTCTTAGTCTGTGAAAAATAATAAAAATTATCTGATGGAAGCATTCAAAACAGAAAAAAAAACATTTGCGAATTCAAATTGATTGGGTTATAGCTTGAGCTTACCGAACAAAATCTAAAAAAGAAGCATAAAGTAGCACAGATGGTGGTAAGAGCATCTCATGCTCACTCAACATAGTATCCTGCATATACTAGAAGTGCTCCTTAACAAAAACACAAAACCAAACATACCAATCAAATTGTAACCAAAGAACAACTAATAAGTGCAATTTAAAAGACAATTTTCAGCTAAAGTTCATACTAATATAGTAATATATATTCCGCTTAGGTTACAAATTAGTGCTCTAGAAATTAAACTAAGTGCTTTGTGTATCGTTTAGTAAAAGATTCAGATCCCATGACATCAGCTCTCATGCGTCGGCCAGTGGATCTCTAGCCCCTACATCTGACGGTGCGACGTCCAATGCCGACGCTTCCTGCACAGCAATATGCGCAAGAAAAGAAGACGGCTGCCCAACTAATGGGCCAACTCCAGCGTACACACCAATTTCCTATGCAAAACAAAGAATAAAAAGGTTATTAAAATCTACTGAATTAAGCAGCATAACTAAACAATATAAGTATAAATAGAAAACTAACCTGCATGAAACCGGCAACCGATTGAGTGTTTATTCCTGAAACACTCGTTTGTTCAGCAATCGAACTTCCGGTGCGATCTGCAAAAACAATAAAAAAAAAATAAAAAAAAATCAAGGGTAATATTAGTATTGGAGCCGGCTATATTTTACCAGAGTTATATATGAATGCCATATTGAAAGGGACCAAACTATTACAAACATCACATGTAGTTGCTCTTAATACTTTAGAAAGAGTGATTAGTAGCCCTATTGCTGCAGAAAATACTACTAACTGTTCAAAAGAGGATATTAATTATAATTTTGTAAAAGGAGCAGCAACAATTGAGCAGAAAAAAATGCAGCAAGGGCGATACAATGGATGTGGAGAGAAGTATATTATAAGGGGATCAGTGCAAGAATAGTTCCCTCCATGTTTTGCAAGCCCGGAAAGAGGTTGATGAGGATGTTGAATTACAATGAATTAGAAACAGCACGAGAAGAAAAAGAAAATGAGCCGCAGCAGCATATTAAAGAGGAGAGTGTTACAGGAGGGACCGAATTATCAGTTCATGCCTTTTGCAAAGAGAATCTCCATGGAAAGAGAATCTCTAGGAAACTATAAAGATCAAGGAGGAATCAAATAACCCTACTTTAATTAACTTGATCGCTACTGGAAGCCCATATAGCTCCATTGACTCAAGAACTGCGAGGCACCAAAGTTGAATCCACTACAGCTGTAACCCTGGTCGAGACAGAGAGACTGATGGACACAAAGTGCTTGGCATGTACTTTTACCCACAGTTATCGGAGAAGAAATATAAGTTCACAAATTCTTAGCTAAATTAAGGATAATGAAATTCGAAAACTCTGCTTTAGTGCTTGAGAATGATCAGTTGAAGACTTATAAACGAGTATTCTTTTTGAGTATAAACCTAACAGGATGATGATTTATAAAGATGGAAAAACTTAAAATCTTGAAAAAATTAACAAAATGCAAAGAATATTGGGCGTTAATATATTATTTAACCGGCTAGCTCATAAGCATGCTCCAAACCGGCTCTTGCGCTGTCCCAATAGATCTTCTTTCTTTCATCCCCCACACTTTTTAATTCTGAATTAAATCTCCCTTTTAAAAAAACAAGTTGCCATAGTATGTAGTACAATGACTCAATTCGGTCATACGGCAGGACGAGCAGTGCACCCTGGTTAATACATATTTTGGCGTCCCGGAGATTATAGTGTGCTGTCATCACTACAATAACAAATAAAAATAAATTAAAAATAATTACGTTACAGAAAATGTGTTATAAATTTTGATGGAATTTTTAAATTACTTACCAACCATGCAAATACTCACGGGAAGATTAAGAGTCGGGATCACATCTAACATTTTCTTTAGAGAAATGCTTTTCACAGAAGCATCCAGAAAAATAAAATGAAAACGGGCATTCGGTGCGCAGATCATTTGTAGGGCCATACCGCATGAGTTTATCATTTCCACTAACAATGAAAAAAAATAAATCAAAATTATATTAATAAACTAAAGAGTCAAAATTATATTGAATTAATTGCATATAGAAATTTAGAAAAAAGAAAAAAGAGAAAAAAAAAAAAAAAAGAGACCATAGTAGCCGCATGCTTTGAGTCCGCTGGAGACGGACTCTAGCCGAGGAATTTCTTCGCACACCACCAAAATTCGAAATAATTTAAAAACATTTTCGGTCCAGCCAGGCGCCGGCGGTGTCGAAAACACTTCTGCCGCAGTTGCAGAGTGTGCCCCAGCTTCCGAACTTGACGCCATTGCTGCAGGGTCGATCGATGAGAAGAAGAGAGGAGGTGGAGAGGTGAAGAGGCTATAACAGCTGAAAAAAAAAAAACGGAAGAAGGAAAATAAAAGAAGGAGACGATGAGCAGAAGAGGACCGGAAGAAGAAGAATAATGGGGATGCAGAGTCTGGTCTGGGTATAAATAATTTTGGGAAATGGGAATAGAACAACCCGATTACCCAGATTCGAATGGGATCCGACCCGACACGCTTGTTGATCCTGGCCTGGATCGTGCTAAGGTCCGTCCCATCTGCTGCGGGACCGACTCCTGTCAACGAAGAAAAGAGAGGGCGGGGGGCGCAAGAGCAAGAGAGAATTAGGAACTTCTAAAAGCTCGAATTCGAGCCAGATTTTCAAAAATTCGACCCGACTATTCAATTCGAAATTCAAATTTAAATTAAAATTTTATGAATTTTAAAAATTTATATCCATTCCAAATCTAACCTAAAATTCAAAATTCGAACCAGAACCGAAATAAATTTTATTTTTATAATATTTCGAGATATATTACATTAAATTTAAATTAAAATATAATATCAAATATATATATATATATTATGTAATATAATATTAATTTGGATTCGGATTCGGGTTCAAATCGGGTGCAATCAAAATTCAAATCTGTGATATTTTTATTTTTTATATTCATATTCAAAATTATATTCGTTTAGTATCATGTAAATTTATTCTGTTCGAATTCGAATTCCGATTCAACTAATTTTTTTGAATATTCGTACTCGACATCCTTAGAAGTAATGAGAGAGGAGAGACCGAGAGAGGAATGAAGCCAGATGTAAGTACACAACAACAACAAAAAAAAAAGAAAAAAAAAAAAAAAAAAAACCAACTAAAACAGATCCAGTATTAAGGTATAAAAAAAAATTTAAAATATACGGATCAGATAAAATACAAATCATATCAAACGAAGAACCAAAAATCCCACCAATAATAATAATAATAATAATAATAATAATAATAATAAAAGCCATACTTCTATATTTTTTTTTTGTTTAGCTATCGTCCATTTATACCTGTTCAACGGCTCATATTTGATTATTTTTAGGTTGTGACCTACAATAGCAGGTCGTTTTGAGGGAGGTACCGATTACCGGATACCCAAAACATGATTATTTTAATCTTTTGATTAAAGGGTAATTAAGTAATTTTATTTCTATTTTGAAAATTTTTATTTTTGTAAATATTATAAATTTTAAAAATTTGAATTTAGTTGAGAGTTTTTATTTTTGAAAAGATTATAAATTTTAAATATTCCAATTTAGTTATCTTCTTAAATGGTAATATTTTAATTATCTTTATTTAATATATTGTAAATGATTTTAATTTTAGAAAATTATTTTTAGAAATTAGAATTTAGGAATCTATTATTATTATTTATTTTTTTAAAAAAAAGGAAATTTAGATTACTTTTTTATTTACTTTATTAAAAAATTATGTTGGAGATGTATTATAAGGTTAAATTTTAAATTGTATAGTCAAAATTTATTCAGTTTAAATTGCATCTGTACTGTTTAAACTTATAGGAGATTTTATATACTGTTTAGGTTGTAAAACTATAAATTTATTATCAATTTATATTTTAAATTATAATATATAATTTTATTATTTTAAAAAATCAAATTTTACTATTTAAATTTGATTTAACTTAGCTCGTATAATTCTATTCTAAAAATAAATTTGAATTATAATATATATTTCTATTAAATCAAATATTTAAGGACATTGAAATTTTTTAAAATTGTAATACAAAATTAATGTTTAAATTAAAAAAACTTTAAAATTTTTTAAACAAATTAAACTCTTTAAATTAATAACTAAATTGTAATTCTAAAACTCTTTAAATTAATGCATAAATTATAATTATAAAACTCTTTAAATTAATGTCTAAATTGTAATTCTAAAACTTTTTAAATTAATATCTAAATTGTAATTCTAATTTTTTTTAAAATTAAAATCTTTAAATTAATACCTAAATTGTAATTCTAAAACTCTTTAAATTAATGTCTAAATTGTAATTCTAAAACTTTTTAAATTAATTCCTAAATTATAATTCTAAATTTGTTTAAATTAAATTCTTTAAATTAATGCCTAAATTGTCATTCTAAAACTTTTTAAATTAATGCCTAAATTATAAATCTAAAACTCTTTAAATTAATGCCTAAAGTGTAATTCTAAAATTATTTAAATTAAACTTTTTAAATTAATGTCTAAATTGTAATTCTAAAATTCTTTAAATTAAACTCTTTAAATTAATGCCTAAATTGTAATTCTAAAATTTTTTAAATTAATGCATAAATTGTAATTCTAAAACTCTTTAAATTAATGTATAAATTGTAATTATAATTTTTTTAAAATTAAAATCTTAAAATTAATGACTAAATTTTAATTCTAAAACTCTTTAAATTAATACCTAAATTGTAATTCTAAATTTTTTTAAATTAAACTCTTTAAATTAATACCTAAATTGTCATTCTAAAACTTTTTAAATTAAACTTTTGAAATTAATGTCTAAATTGTAATTCTATAACTTTTTAAATTAATGGCTAAATTGTAATTCTAAATTTTTTTAATTTAAACTCTTTAAATTAATGCGTAAATTGTAATTATAAATTTCTTTAAATTAAGCTCTTTAAATTAATGTCTGAATTGTAATTCTATTTTTTTTAAAATTAAATTATTTAAATTAATGCCTAAATGGTCATTCTAAAACTCTTTAAATAAAATTTTTAAATTAATGTCTAAATTGTAATTCTAAAACTCTTTAAATTAATATCTAAATTGTAATTCTAAATTTTTTTAAATTAAATTTTTTAAATTAATGCCTAAATTGTCATTCTAAAACTCTTTAAATTAAATTTTTTAAATTAATGCCTAAATTGTAATTTTAAAACTCTTTAAATTAATATCTAAATTGTAATTCTATTTTTTAAAAAATTTAAAGTTTTCTAATTAATGCCTAAATTTTAATTCTATTTTTTTTTAATTTAAACTTTTTAAATTAATGCATAAATTATAATTCTAAAACTTTTTAAATTAATGTCTAAATTTTAATTCTAAAACTTTTTAAATTAAACTTTTTAAATTAATGACTAAATTGTAATTCTAAATCTCTTTAAATTAATGTATAAATTTTAATTTTTAATTTGTTTAAATTAAACTTTTTAAATTAATGCCTAAATTGTAATTCTAAATTTTTTTAAATTAATTACTAAATTAGTATAATGTATTTTAATATATATATATATATATATATATATTGTTGTGATGTTTAATTACAAAAATATCTGTTTTATAAAGTTACCTGTTAATCTGGTAATAAGTAAAGAATTTTTTTATTATTTATTAAAAAAAGTATCACAGTATTTCTCTAATAATAATAATCTAACCCAAAACTAATCAATCACGGCAATTCAATTATGCTGAATTAGGTTTGGATTGAGTTTTTATCGTTGAAGCAATGGTGCAAATCACAATTGGTTATATTGTTCTAAAAAAATTAAACTCTAATTCTACACCATAAAGAGGATGCAGCCGCCCGATTTGGATCGGGTTACGACGGCTCGAACTTTGTCCAAATCAACCAGCTTTAGCTCATGATGTCTCAAAAAAAAATTTACATAAAAAAATATTGCCTTTTTTTACATTATTTTTTTTTATATAATTTTTAATTTTTTTTTAAAAATCGAAATAGTTTTCTATTAGACTTTATTACAAGTTGAGTCTAAATTTGTTTAAGATATTCTTTTATTTTTTCGAAAAGAAAGTACGTAGTATTTAAAATAAGTGGAATGCTACGTGTACACTCCGAAAGGGGTGTACATCTTACTTCCCACCCCACCCAAGTTTCGGGGTGTACATTTTACTTCCCACCCCACCCAAGGATGAAGGTTTATTTACCGGTCATTTCGAAATGACCGATGAAATTCACCCTATTCTTGAATAGATGAAATGTAAGATGTACACCCCAAACAGGTTGTACACTTATCATTTTCCTTAAAATAATGAGCATGTAACATTTCGAATCACACCCCGTAAAAAAAAAAAAAACCTATCAACAGTTCTTAGTAACAACGTCCATTTTCAACCTCTATCTCAATTTTGAGGATTGGGTACCCTCTCATAAATTATGAAATTTAATAATAATAATTTTTTTTTGGATTTTCTAAATTATACACAAATCGGCTCATACACAAATCAATGAAATTTATTATTGATGGGACGGTCGTCAAAGTTTCGCTGACACTAGGGCTTGTAACGAGGATCCAACAAGGATGACGTGTCTGCGCTGAAATGCCGCCTGCGTCGCCCTGTCATGTCTGTGCTTAGCCGGTCTCCCTCTATAAATGGTATCAAGAGTGAGTCTATCCGGAAAAAACCATATTCATGTTGTAAGGAGTCAACTTGAGCCGAGGACGATGAGCCTTCAATCGATCATGGAGTTCTGAGACTGCTTCCTCGAGTCGGCTCGTTCCTGAGCAGCCTTCTTCAATAACCAATCTTCTGCAGTTTTCGGCCTGAGGTGAGGGATGTCACCAAGCAGGGGTAGGGGTGATCTCTTACTTTGTCTATTGTCTTGTGTTGATTTTAGATGTTTGTTTATTACTTTGGTTGTAAGTGTTAGTGTTGTTGTGGAAGTGGTTGTTGATTTCCTCGAGCCTTGAGGTTTTGGAACCTTAGTGGTTGTTGGCTCTGTGTTTAGGGTGTTTTGCTTGTGGGCCTCAGGATAGAACTACGGGATTGTGGAACCGAAGGTTCGGTTGAGTGTGAGAGTTAGTAGACTCTAACTTAGGAGTAGCCCAAAAAAAACTAAAGGTTCGTACTCTAGTATGCTGTGAGCTGGGTAGCTGGCCATAATTTAATGCAAATAATTACATTGGTAGGACTTTTGGGTGCAAATCGTATGTGTAGAAATTTTCGGACAACGCTATTATCGCGAGTGGGACCCGGGGACTGTTTTTCCTTTTACGAACGACGATAGAGTCGTTCGGGTTATGTCGTGATCAGGAAATAGTGCGACAGCTAGAGAATTGGAGATACTTTCTGGAAGTGGTTTTCAAAATTTATCGCATCGTTTGAGTCTAATATTGCACAAGTTAAGTATTACCTCTCGAATATCTAAAGTTAATCGTTTCGGGACAACATGAGACGTTCATTGGTTTTTTTTTTTTTTTTTTTTTTTTTTTTTTTTTTTTGAGAGAGAGAGAGAGAAAGGTAGCATGCTAGCAACCGCTTCGTTTTATTTCAATGAACTTAGCTGAAAATGTGAAGCAACTAGGCTTCGAACTCGGGTCACGGGTTTCGTCTATTTCAGTAGCATGTATGCACAGTTTAGACCATTAATGGACACCAGCAGATTTTTAAAAATTTCGATGAATTTCCGATTTTAGTCGAAGCTTGCCGTATAGTCCTTTTACACATTTGAGTCAGCAGATTGGATATGAATGAGTCTATTACTGACAGATAGCTCTGTTTTAGGCCTCACCAGTCAGGAGCCAGCACGTGAGCTGTCCAGCAGATTCTAGAACCGCCTATATTAAGGTGGGTGCTTCGATCCGGACATCAGTATAGTATCACTTGATTGGGTACCGTATTTGATCGAACCCTTGTGATTCTTACTAGTCCCGGTCCTATTCTTTGAGCTATCTTGTTTTGATTTCAGTATCCCTAGCTGCTTTACTAAATAGATTTATGTAGTGATCATTGTCAGGTCATTACCTAATTATGTTTTCGGTTCAGATTATTCAGCATACCCTTATACAGTTCAGATTATTACCTGCTGAATATGCTTGATGAGTCATTAACTAGATCGATTTATAATTTTGAGCATTTTAATATTTTTCTATTCTTGTGTTGCATAATAGACGAAAGAGCAGTTACAGTTATTCAGCATGACTAATTATACAGATGACAATATCTATCTTTGTACTGCATATGAGGATTTTAATATATTATTGCAGTAGTTGTGGATATTATGATGATTACTTTATTTAGTTGATTATAGCGTAGTACTTTGATTATGCATATATATATATATATATATATATATATATATATATATATATATCTATATATATAATTCTATCCAAATAAACAGAGCATTCCTAATGCATGTGACGATCACGCCCTCGAATTAAAGTTTTAAATTTAAAAAAAAAAAATAGAATGTTTTTCTAAATCCAAAATTAAAATATATGAATTTTTTATTCGGTACATTCATTTAATTTATTTTAAAAATTATATTTTTAATTGATAAAAAGTATGGCCAAATATTTAAAATCGGCAAAAAAAAAAAAAATCACCAAGGAGGTAAATTACACAATCCTACAAATTTGTGAATAATAAGCTCTTTGCAGTAGCAAAAATTAAACTACTTATAATTATACTAAAAAAAATTTATATGAAATAAATTATCTTTGATAACTTATTCCGACGTCCAAACAATACCTTAATTGCCACACATTTATTTACTAGCTGCACTGCTCAGCAGGAGAAGATTGAGAAAAAGGAAAAAACAGAGACAGGGACCAACAATGTCACCAATCCAGAATACTTACTAGAGCAGCTGTTAAGCAACCTTTCACCCCCTCTGCTTTTCCTTCAAAGAAGAATGTTAGTTACTATGCAATAAGACCTATAGAAAATGGTCAGTGCAATACTCTGAGACCATGCTTGTGGTGAGTAATACATGAAGTCACTGAGCTTTAGAAACAGTTTCACATAAAAAGTTCTCACACATCCATTTTTATATATAAGAACATCCGAACCGTACTAGAATGTAGGATTATTACACAGAATAGTTAATTATTGACTAGTAACTTCACACTACCAGAGGTGTTTATGTCCAGGATTATTACACAGAATAGTTAATTATTGACTAGTAACTTCACACTACCAGAGGTGTTTATGTCCCCGATAAAAAGCACAACATAATAGTATATAGTAGAACATAATATTAAGCATGACCCTAGTCGGAAACGAAAATCTAAGCTCCGGATGATAAGTAGATTTCAACATAGCCCTGATTTAACATAGTAGCTAGAAACCCTCATCTAGAAGACATAACAACATTTTTCGTTCGTACTTCTTCCTTTCGACGAACTGCCATAATTCCTTTATCAGCAAGTCAGGTGGGGGTTTGGGTAGATATAGGGATGCTCCGACATTCAAGCTCCGCACTGCTAAGTCTACTTCGTTATTCGCCGAAGTCACTTAACACAGGAAAAAAAAAAAAAAAAAAAAATCAGATGTCAACTATATTATCATTTTAAAATCACCAGAAGAGAAAGAAAAGAAAAGGGAAACAGAGAGGTGCTTACCGATTACGGGAAGGTTCGTCTCATCACATATGAATTGCAATAACTCGAAGCCGTCCATGTCTGGCAAGTGCACGTCGCTCACCACAAGATCGAACTTCACCATCCTATTTCGCAGCATAGAGAGCGCCTCCCCTCCCCCCGAACATGCCGTCACTGAAACATCGGGGAGTCACGCAGAATTCAATTTGATTCTTGTAATGCCAAAGCAAACCACTAAGGTACCTTTGTAGTAGTTGCATGCAAGCAGCATACTCTCAATGAGTTTGCGGGAAGTGTGGTCACTGTCGACGAGCAAAACATGGAAACAACCCGGCATTTCGGAGGATGATCTGCCGTCAAAGGTGCCCGCAGCTGCAGAAGCTTGGCTGAGAGCCATTAATTGCAAGGGTGTCTTCACTGCACTTAAATGGGCAAAAATATGAGGGCGAGGACTGGAGAGAGGTTGGAGTCATATAGGGCGTAAGGGGAGTAAGGGAAGAAGATGGTCGTTATCACCAACCTCGCGGTGAATTTATTTTGCTGCCAGTTACAATTTACGGAGATAGGGCCATCTATCTCTATAGATGTAAAAGTGCTTCTGTAAACAAATATGTTAGTCGGGTTTTTTCTCACCCGCTCTCTTGTGCGTACCGACAATTCTACTAGTACAATCTTCGATGCAAAACAAGTATGGTCTAAATTTATTTACTTATTTCAAGATGGTTGGGATTTTCATCTTTTTCAAGCTATTTCGGATTAAATTGACTCACCAAAAAATCTCAAATTTTCTGGCTGAATGTCAAGTCAGCAGGAATCAGGATTAGGATAAGATTTCAGCCTCTATAAATAGAACCAATCAAGTTTTTGTTGTAAGAGAGAGTTTTAAAAAAATAAAATTTCATAAAATTTATTTATATCTGGATAATCTGGCTCAAGAGCTTGAGCCGCTGGCTCTTTCTTCCTCCCCTTCCCCATCCTCTTTCTCGTTCTATTACAGCCAGGGCACGGCAAGAGCTTCTCTCGGCAACAGATGAGATGATGAACCAGATGCTAAGGAGGAATTCTCACCCCTCGGTCCCAATGAAGTCTCTCTTATTAGCAAGAGAGTGAGCGGCAGTTTCAACACTACCGTTCAAGAAGAAGAAATTGCAAGGGAACTGAGGGTCAAACAACATTGGCTCAGAAAAAACGATGCTAACAACAGCAAATGGTACAAACAATTAACAGGCGAAACGAAACAAGACCATTCACCGCGAGAGAAAGTTAAAGCTGCGGCCTCGGCCGACATTTTGAGAGGACTCTGTGGGTACATACTTCATACTGTTTATGTTGCACCTTATCTAGGTGTGCTTAATCCTTCGGAAAGGAAAGGAGATGCCAAAAACTCATCTAGTAATCGGCAAAACTCATAACTATGGAATCAAGTTCATCAAGTTCAAGATGGATCTTTTTCAAAGGAAGGAACTTTTTAGACGAAACTCATAACGATGTAAACTTATCACAGCAAAACTCGTAACAGGAAATTAAATGTAAGAATCCGTCGAACTATCACTACCAGGTCAGGTCATACCTCAAGAGAGCTATCCGATGGACAAAAGTCGCCGGCCGGGGATAAGCGTCGGGCGTCGGCTGCGAGCGCGGGAGAGGGTGTGGGAGGTGGAAGCTTCAGGAAGGCCAGGTGGGGGGGCTGCCGTAGGGGAGAACGGGGCCAACAAGGAGATGAGAGAGAGACAAAAAGTGGGATTTTGAAACCCTAGACCTAGGGTGTTAAACGGGCCGCGCGTGCCCGCCCGGCCCGGCACGACTCCAGGCCGAGCCGTGGCCCGGCACGGTTACTATTCGTGCCGGGCCGGTCCTATTTAATTTTTCGAGCCGTTTTAGACCATTCCGTCAAGGCCCATCTGTTCGGCCCGGCACAACCCTTGGCGAGCCTAAGCCGTGCCGAGTCGACGTGCAGGCCTCTCGGCCCGGCACGGCACAGCCCGTGTGAGCCGTGCCAGCCGGGCCAGCAAGGCCCGAACCCCAAGACCCAAGGCAAGTAGAAAGGCTTGGGGAGAACTCTTTTTCAAATTTATTTTTTAAAATAAAAATTTATAAATTATTTTTTAAGAGCTAGGCTGGAATACTATTAATAGTAATAAGTTATTGGTGCTATTAAGTTTTTAACCTTTGGATTAAAAGATATATAGTTGAGATGATAGTGAGCCCCTTGGATTTAATAGATGGTTGAAAAAATAGTAAAATCTAACGGGTGAAAATAAAGGATTGATTTAAGGGTAGAAAACTTGATAGCACCAATAACTTCATATTATTAATAGTCTAATAATCATACTCATTTTTAAAAATTTTAAATATTTATTATTTTATAATTATTTTTATAAATTTTAATTTTGTTATCAAAATATATAATTAAATAAAAATAATTTATTATTTATATTTTAAGAAAAAATATATATTTTTAAAAAAATTAAAATAAAAATTTTAAGAAGCCGGCCCGACACGGCCCACACCTTCCGGGCCGAAGGGCTGGGCTGGGCCGGATGATTAAGAAATCCGGCCCGGTCCGAATTTGAATTCGAGCCCTGCCCCTGAACACGATCGCAAAGGGCACGTTCAATAATAAAAAATAAGAATAACTAACATAGAGTAGAGATCTTTAGATCCACGTAATCTAATTAAAATTTTTTAGTCTGTAAAAAAATCAAAATTAATGCATGCTCACTTACCGTAGTATTAGAACAAAATTAAAATTAGTGTTATATACTAAAAGTTTTCATTCCAAAATTAAAACTCTAGAAATTAAAAATCAAAATTAATGCACTAAAAAATTAAACTATTCCTAATTAGAACTCTAGAAATTAAAAACCGAAATTAGTGCACTAAAAAATTAAACTAGTCCTATATATATAGTCTTGTAAAAAAATCCACATCCGACGGCTTCAGATCCTCGGTGTCGCGGAGTGGATCTTGATCTCCGTCTGTCGGTATGGCTGTCGGTATGGCGTCCAATCCGAACGCTTTCTGCGTAGCAAGCTGTCGAAGAAAAGAAGACGACTACTGCGCAACCGATGTGAGCAAGCTGCCCAAGAAAAGAAAACGACGGCTGCACAATCGACGTGCCAGCTCCAGCCTGAGCACCAGCTCTCTGCATACTGGTTCTGTCCAAAATAAAAAATAAAAAATTTATTAAAATTTACTAAATTAAATAGTATAGCTAAACAATTTAAATAAAAATTGAAAAACTAACCTGCATGAAACTGGCGACAGCTTGAGTGTTTATCCCCGTTACACTAATTAGCTCCGCAATAGAACTCGCGGTGCGATCTACAAAAACAATCAAAAATTATAAAAATATATGAATGCCATATTGCAAAAGAGCAAACTATTCTAAACATTACACGAACCAGAATGCCCGAAAGCATGCACAAAATCAGCTCTTGCATCATCGTCCCAGTGGATCTTCTTTCTTTATTCTCTCACATTTTTTAATTTCGAATTAAAATTTTGTTTTAAAATAATAAAATGCTATAGAATGCAGTAAAATGACCCAATTCGGTCATACAGCACGACAAACAGTGAATCTTGGTTTATACATACTTTCGCGTCCCGGTGTCTATAGTTTGCTGTTAATACTATAATAACAAATAAAAATTAATATCAGACCAAGTCCTAACCCTAACAAGGAAAGAAAACGACAAATCAAACCTCAAGAGAGCCGTCCGATGGAAGGAAAACACCAAATCAAACCTCAAGAGAGTCGTCGATGGAAGGAAAACGCCAAATCAAATCTCAAGAGAGTCGTCCGATAGACAAAAGTCACCGGCCAGAGATTACACTTCCACAAAAGCCCCGTCTCGGCCCGTGGGTTCCTATTTTCGCCAAAATGGTAAAACCCTAAACCCGCTCATCCCCCTCCCGCAGCCTCCCCTGCCCATGTCCATACACGCACCTCCCTAGCGGAAACACTAACCCTAAACCCCTCCGACAACAATGCAGGCGACGGCCTCCGCCCACCGCGACCACCACATCTTCTCCTCTTCCCTCGTCAGACGCAGTCCCAAGCCGCGCCGCGCCCCCGCCAGTGCGGTGCGGATGAGCCTCCGCGAGGACGGGCCCTCCGTGGCGGTGGTGGGCGTCACCGGCGTCGTGGGCCAGGAGTTCCTCAGCGTCCTCTCCGACCGCGATTTCCCCTACCGCAGCATCAAGCTGCTCGCGAGCCGCCGCTCCGCGGGGAAGAAGCTCTCCTTCGAGGATCGGGTGTACGTGGTAGAGGAGCTCCGCCCCGAGAGCTTCGATGGCGTCGACATCGCCCTCTTCAGCGCCGGGGGCTCCATCAGCAAGGAGATGGTGCCCGCCGCAGTCGAGAGGGGGGCGATCGTCGTCGACAACAGCTCGGCGTTCCGCATGGTTCCCGAGGTGCCGCTGGTTATACCAGAAGTGAATCCCGAGGCGATGGCGCATGTTAGGCTCAAGGGGAGGTCGGGGAAGGGGGCTCTCGTCGCCAACCCCAATTGCTCCACCATTATCTGCTTGATGGCCGCCACACCTCTGCATCGCCATGCAAAGGTCTCGCCTTTTGTCTAGAAATCAGATTTTGAATTAGATTCAGATTGATTAATATTCATGGTTTATGATCTCCTAAATATGAAGCTTTCTTCTACGCAAACTAGTAGGTAGTATAAAAACTATTACATAGGAGCTTGCACCATTTTATTATCCCTTTTCTAGTGTGCTTCTCATCTTAGTAAAATTACTATTTTTAGGGACTACTACGTCTTCCTATTGAAGTTTCCATAGTTATCAACTTATCATTTTAACATGGTTCTTCCTCTAATTCTTTGGCCAAGCAACCTTGAAATCTAAACTCGCAGAGAAAATTTGTTGGTAGAATATTATTAGTTTATTCCTGCTCAAATCACTTTAAAGATTGATATTTGGTCAACTCTGTTCTTTCTTTCATCTTGCTTGTTTTCCACCAACTATAAATTATCTACTAAATAATCGTGTCTGTTAGAACAACACGCATTGTAGCCATTCTTACTAAGTATCTCATTAACTTAAATTGAGTCACATGGAATATTCGTTCTACCTATCTGGCAGGCTTGTCTCTTTTTATGCTTTTTGCCCGGTGTTGATAGAATGTTTAATGTAGAACTCTCACTTCACCTGTGACCTTGACTGTATGCTTCTCGCAGGTGGTAAGAATGGTTGTTAGTACCTATCAAGCAGCGAGTGGTGCTGGTGCTGCAGCAATGGAAGAGCTCGAACTCCAGACCCGTGAGGTAGTATATTTATTCTATCTTCTTTCTATATGCTTGAGTTTTCCCCAGACTAATCTGCTTTTCAATTGATACTCTTGTGTTCTCTCTTGAATAGGTCTTGGATGGCCAGCAACCGACTTGTAAAATCTTTAGGCAACAGGTTCTTCTTCCATATCTGTGTTGCCTTGGTTGAACAGTTTATCCATTCATCTATTGACACCAAACCTGAGTGGCTAATCTCTATTTATGCAGTATGCTTTCAACCTGTTCTCACATAATGCGCCAGTTCAAGCAAATGGGTATAATGAGGAAGAGATGAAATTGGTGAAGGAGACTAGGAAAATCTGGGTAACTATTTCTGAAAAAATTTGTATTTGCGGGCTATTATAACAGGGTAATAAAATTCCTAGGAAGTTCAGAAAAGATAACTTTTAGGATTGTTTCTGTGTATTTATACATCCATATAGATGCATTACATTGGACCCTCTAGTATTCTTTGAAGATGGATGTCGCCATAACTTGTTACCTTGAATCATAACTTTTGTAGAATGACATGGATGTCAAGGTGACTGCAACTTGTATACGGGTTCCTGTAATGCGTGCCCATGCGGAGAGTGTAAATCTTCAATTTGAGAAGCCACTTGATGAGGTTAGTATGGAAACTTCGTCTGTTCTTAGATTTGAATAAACTCGGCGATTATTAAAAGTTTCATGCCATGCATTCGACAATAATTGAACTCAAAGTTTTATGTTTTCATATGCAAGCATGTAGGTTCATTTTTATGATTCATCAAAATATCCCTAAAGCACCTTAAATATGCTTTTCTGCCGTTCATTTGTATGATTTATATTTCGTTTGGTCTCCCTCATTTCTCATCAGCTGTTATACGCCTTTCAAACCACAAAAATAGTTATTTGGATTGTGCATCAAAAGAAAATATATCAAACTGATGGCATTAGATTCTATGGTAGTGTTATGATATATATTTGTCATTTCAAGAGCTTCACTCCTCACATTACGTTGTTGCTTAGAAGCGCTAATTATTGTTGCTCCAAGTTACTTTATCTCTGTGGGTTTGTCACCATTTTGTTTAGCTCCATCATGTCCTTTTTCATGCATCCTTGGCATGCTGCATGGTCAATGGCTGAACTAATGTTTCTACTCTAAATGTAGTTAGCTTGTTGCCTAATTGCACTTTTTCAGTCCAAAAATACCCCCTAATGGAATGAATGCTATCTTTTACTCATCAGATCTGCGCTTGAGAATTGTGCTCTTTTATACTTCTTTTTTGGATGAGGTTTTGGTTCTTGTTTGCATTTATGTGCTACTTCATGTCCTTATTTTTTTTTTTTTCTTTACTTCAAAACAATATTTTTACATATTTAGATTCTGAATATATTTACTTTCATATTTTTAAGGGCACTGCAAGGCAAATATTGAAGGAAGCTGCTGGCGTGGTGGTTATTGACGATCGTGCATCTAATCATTTTCCTACACCTTTGGAGGTTATCTTATTAACAACCATTCTTTAAAATTTTACGGTAGATGTTTGCTTTGCCTGGCTTTTGAACAACTGTTCTGCACAAGTAGAAGCCGGACAGACATTAGGCAGGAAAGAAACAAGATCTAGGCTTAGCTAACACTGTAATAAGCAGAAAATAGTTTTTGAAGCCCGAAAGCAAAAGGTTGATTATAAACTTGCTTCTAGGTTAAGCATAAAGTTGTTGTGGGATTATAATCTGAAGCTATTAGGGTTTTCTGCTACTCAAATAACCCTCTGCAAATGCTTCATTTGGGCCAAATAGGTCCCAAGCATCTTTAGTCAAAAAAAGGATAACCGTAACCACAAACAAGGTTGACGTAGCAGAAGCATCGTAAATTAGGAGAAAATTTTCTTTGCATGCAGGTATCAAACAAGGACGATGTAGCAGTTGGCAGGATACGCCGAGACTTGTCGCAAGATGGCAACCTTGGGTTTGTTTTTTCCAAATTGTTAATTTTAAACTGTCACAACTACTTGCTTGTCTGGTTTATTAGGTTAAAATTAAGCCTTTTTTTGTTATTATTTCATAATGGAGATGATTCTAACTATACAAGGAAAAATAATTGCCACAGGTTGGACAT
>CM054937.1:26477157-26574657 GCA_029168755.2 Tillandsia fasciculata | reverse complement strand
ACTATCAAATTATTATTTTACCATCTGTGTAATTGTGTTAAGAACACTTGATTTACTGTGGACTAGTTGGTAACTTAAATTTATATGAAATATTGGATTGGTACTCGCTACGAAATAAGAGGTATTGGATCCAATTCAAAATCACACTACTCAAGAATTTGATGTTCCGGGTTATAGGGTCTGAGTAAGAACTACATAAAAGGACAAAATATGAAAAAGTTAATTTTAAAAAGCTTGCATTGGATAGAAAGAACTGTGCCGGGGCGAGTCGGGCCGTGAACCGAGCTAGCAAGTAGGATTGGCATGTGGCAACCCGAATCCGTACCCGTGCCGTGCCGGGAAGCGTCGGAGCACAACCAAGCCCAGAATAATGTGGATCTATGTTATACCGGAGTTTGAAATGGAAATGCGGCCAAAAATTGAATCACTAATGGGCCGGATCTATAAATAATCCAACAAGCCCATTTATGTATATTATAAACATAGACTTGGGTTTGAGTGTCAGCCCATTATATATAGCCCATTAAGAACACTACTTAGCATGGGCTCACGTGATTTGTTGTTTTTTCAAAATATATATATATATATAACGGTCAAAAGCGAAGCCGAACGTTGGTGAGGTGCTGTGGAGTTTTGCGTTTTGTCCCGTAACTCGGAAGCGCTTCTGGGCCGCAGCAGAAGAGGGGCGTTTCCCAACGCAGCGATTTCCCCGAGGCGGCGGGTAAACGCAATTCTTTGCTAATCGGCGTCAGCAGCTGAAGCTCTCTATATATCTGAAAAAGAGCAAGCTACAGCCTCGAAGGAATAATCTACTACAACTAGAAACAAATTAAGAAATAGCTCTACTATTACTCCACATGTACATACGGACGCATATATTGTACTTTTTTTTTTTTTTTTTTTTTTTTTTGAAGTAGCCCATATATAGGCTTTGTATCTCAAGACCCCACTCCTAATCATAGAGTACCAGATAAATCCAAAATGCTCAGAAATTTTGTTTTGTTGTTGTTGTTGTTCTTGCGCCGCGGTTTTAAACCTTCAATCTTTATTGTTTGTATATGTTACATGAATATGTACGTTTTATATATTTTATCTTTAAAATTTGACGGCGAAACTTCAAAATTAGAAAGTAGTTTGTTTTCCTAAGCATCTTAATTCCAATAACCATATTATCTTGTAAGACTAAACTAAATTTATGGTTTTATAAATTGCTAAGAAAAACAAAATATTTACGAATAGGAATTAATCAAACAGTAAATATAAAGTTTTCCCAAGCACAACCCAACCCAGCAAACCTTACAGTAATATAAAGTTTTGCCAGTAAATAGTACTACTACGTACACTGTGATTTAGTTTGAACCCCAACGTACTGTTTATAAAAAGCACTGAATCTCCAAAAAGAAAAGGTGGAATCTGTAACAACCACTCCCCAGCAATATTGATTCCAACTCAAGCATCATAAAAGGTTAAAGAGATGGAGAAAAAAGATACACACAGCAAACACTGTTTTAACAACAACCAATAGGAGGATATATGATAATCAATGGACATTAATGGTCCTCAGACATGCAACCTCTCCCTATCTCTCTCCCCTTTACCTCTGCTCATCTTTCCCCTTTTCTGACACTCTCTCCTAGTGGCCAGAATTCATATTACATAGCTGTTACCTAAACACTATAAAAAAATTAATATCTAAGTAAGCTTTTTTTTTTTATATATTTAACGATGATTAAAAGCAATCTAATATCCGTTAGCGTTATATTTGAAACTGTCGATTAGGATGTTTGTAAATGAAGAGTCAGAACGTATATACCGAAATTTATACCAAATGTTAGTAAAATATATTCTGACGTTTTAAAACTAGAGATGGCAATTCAGTTCGTTGTTCGCGAACTATCTCATGTTCGGCGCAAAAATGAACTCAAGATCGAATCGCTTGTTTAGTAAACGAACTGAGCACAAATTAAATTTGTTAACTCGTTTAATAAACGAGACGATCACGAGCCGGGTTTAACTCACTCGTATTCGTCTCGATAACAGCTCGAATACATATATATTTTATATTTATATAATTTGTATAGTATATATGTATATATACATAGAGTAGAGTTTACATACTTTCAAAAGTACAAGCCTAACTATACTTATAAATTTTTATCGTTAGATTTGTATTGCGATTTGTACAATAGCACAAATCTCAATGCAAATTCAATGATAAAAAATTCACAAGTATAGTTCTATTTGTGCTTTTAATTCTTAGAACTGACTTTTTGGTAATTAGATCAAAAAAACAATAATAATAGTTATTTGTTAGAGCCACTATTATATACGATCCAAAAAATATTAAGACTGATTTAATGGCCAAAAATATTATAGTAGCACCAACACTTTAATATTTTTAAAAACATTCTGAGCAGACTCTTAACAGGCGCGCGAGCGCGCGCGCGCGCACACACACACACACATATATATATATATATATATATATATATATATATATATATATATATATATATATATATATATATATATTATAAAATTTTACTATTTGAATTTAAGGCTAAATTAATGTAAAAAAAAAATATTTTTTATAAATTTTAATTATTAGATTAAAATTTTAATTTTTTTATATTTTATTTATAATTAAAAATTTAATTTATTGATCGTGAGCTTGCTTATATCCAGCTCGTCAATAAACGAGCTAATTTTTTCAGCATGATATATTAACGATCTATCTAGTATTCAGCTTGTTTATTAAACGAGCCGAACATAAGCTAGTACCAACTCGCTCGTGATCGGCTCGTTGACACCTATATTTAAAACGATAAAAAATTTTAAAATTTTGACAATTTAAACCGTCAAAAAATTTAAAATAATAATAAATTTTATTATTTAATAAAATAATTTGATGTAACAGAGGTTCACATTTTTGTATTTACTATTTTGTAAAAGTGTCATCACAAAAATATTTTTATATTAAAAAAAATTATCGTGAAAAAATTATATTATAATAAACTCATTCCATCATCACCAGTCATGAGCATATATTAAATAAATCATGTCACGTACACGTGCATTAGTGAAAGAGGTAATGCATGGAATAACTTATTAGATTCTTAATTAATATTCAAATATTTAAAATATTTAGTCCATAAATTATGCTATTAAGAGAGAGAGAGAGAGAGAGAGAGAGAGAGATCTCATGGAAAAGGGTGTGACAGGGCGGTCTCAGCTTCAAGGTGGAAAAGCTAGCTAATAGTGAGAATCTGATCCACGCCAGTACGTACCATTTGGTCATGTATGTAACAAGTGGACGTGCTTTAAAAGTGAATGGCCATTTCCGGGGCTATTCCTTTGATCTCTATTGTAATGTGTGGGAGGCGTTGAGGATCCCTAGTGCTCTTCTGGGTTAGAATTTCGAGGCCAAAAAATTGGAAGGGTAAATATAAGTGTACACCCACACCCCTGACGGGGTGTACATCTTACACCCCACCCCATCCTGGGGTGGGGCTTCTTCCACTGGTGTGACCAGTGGAATTCACCCCACCCCAGGATGGGGTGGGGTGTAGGATGCACACCCCGTCAGGGGTGTACAGGTAGCATCGCCCATATATATATATATATATATATATATATATATATATATATATATATATATATATATATATTTGCTTTGCTATTGTGGTTCAACTCCTACTTCCAATGAGAAAGCTGATTCTCTAGGCATGCTTTGATGATATATATAGAGATAAAATGTATATAAACCTCTCAATCATAGGCCATTTGAGATCAACTCCTGAATTGATATCAATTGTGTCTAATGCAAGTGGCAAAGACTTGGTGGTTGATACTCGAGAGTCGAATTCGAAATCTAGTTGCTTCAAATTTTCAGCTAAATTTATTTAAAAAATAAACGAAGCGGTAGTATGTTAGCTATTTCTCAAAAAAAGAAAACTCCTGAATTGACTTTGATCGATGATTTTAACTTCTAAATATTTATATTGAGCTATCTAATTTATCAAGTCAATTTTTTTTTAATTTAATATATTTTTATTAACTACAAAATATTAATTAGTCCATTCAATTTTATACTTAATTCTAGAATTTGAAAATAAAAAAAATTGACAAATTTGAAAAATGCACCACTCTGAAATGTCATATGATTGAAGGGGCTTCACAATCGACACATGATCCTTTCCTTAAAATTAAAACGGGTGGGATATGTAAGCACCGAACTATCAAGATGTTGGCAGAGTCCAATGCACCTTCAGATCAACTTGCGCTTTGACTTTCTAAACGATTCTCAAACGCACTACATTCAAGTGATTTGATTGAGAAAGAATCGATTTAATCGGATTCTTTCTCAACTATTGAACTAAGAAGATTTAATATCAGACTCGGTTGAATACACAAGCCGAATTAATTATATTTCGCTATTAAATAAAAATTTACAGAACTTGAAAGATACTAAAGCGAAAATTATAAAAAAACCTAAGGATTATACTAGAAGGTAAGGGATATAACAACTAATCCTAAAAAACTGTTAAATTGCTAAAATAAAAAGACATAATAAATTACAATCTTTATGTCAAGAAAAGATTTTTTATTATTTATAATATTTTTGTTAGTATATTTTTCACTTAGATTATTTGACGATTTTATATCGTAAATAGTATTTCAACCATATACGTTGCGCTGGTGAATGCCTTTTAGCTAATTACTTGATGACCATAAAAATTTCTTCACGTGTTTATCAATTTCTGTTTAAATCTTGTTCCACTTTAGATGTCTTCTTCTTGACATACTTCTAGTATCATATGTCATCTTTCTATTTATTCACGTAGGCTAAACATATAAGCCAAACCGATAATCAATTCGCTTGTTTTTTTTTTTTTTTTTTTTTTTTTTTTTAACGCCAATAAAAATTAAAATTAAAGAGAATCAGAATAAATTTATTGTGGTCCGGGAATCGCGCCGTAGTGCACAGAAGAACGAGGCAAATTAAGTTGGGCCCAATCTCTTGATATTTACCCATGCAGGGCAGTGATGGGTCCAATTTGGTTCGGGTTAGGTGCGTGCATGTGCATCGGTCCAACATGCATAAATCTATGATGAGCCACTTACATTATAAAAAAAATTTCAATATAAAACCACTCATTAGTTGTCGTTTGAAAGGATTGACTCTAAGCATACAGTATAACAAATACCGACGCTTTAAAAAAGCATCATATTAATCTAAATTATTAAATTATAAATTTAATTATTATTTTTAATTTTTTTAAACTTTTAAAAAAATTAAAAATTAAAAAAATTATAACGTTTTAAAGCGTCATAATATATTTTACTGATACTTGAGATAAACCTCGATTTGAAATATAACATTAGATTATATTGAAATATTTTTAAATATTATTAAATATAAAAAAATATTATTAAATATTATTATTTTTTTAATAGTAGTACGTACTAACACGTGCTGTGTATAAGTTAAGCATTTACCTTTGATTTTGGTGGCCTAAGTTATTTAATAGTTATATTCAAGAGTCTAAAGTGTTACCTAAATTGCGAAGGTACGTCTGGTTAAAAAAAAAAAAAAAAAAAAAAAAAAAAAAAAAAAGAAATTGAGGCAATACACATAATTGGCATAAGAAGGACCAAAATAGTAACCCTACGGACCAAAATAAAAGATAGCCGTTAAAGATATCCAATCAAGTATATATACGCACTATATTGTTAAATCAATGTTAACACTTTTTAATTAATTATGAACATTTTGTACCTATATTTTTAGGTGGTATATAAAAGCTAATAAAAGTACCAGAATTAGCACAGCTTACACTACAATAAAATTAGGTTATAGGAACATATATTTATAATATTTTTTATAAATATTTCATTTATAGTCCATCTATATTTAAAATTAAATTATAAGGATATATTTTTGTGACACATTATAGTAATGTGTCACTATATATCCTAGCGACAGCACATATAGTGATACTAATTATAAATGTCGTTATTTTTTTCAGTATTATTTTTTTAAAAAGTTTTAATAATATTTAAAAATATTACTATAATATAATTTTGTTGTACTCAATTGAGAACAAAATATAAACATATGAGAACGGGTGAAAGATTAGAAGCACATTAACTATACCTACGAGGCTATGACTATGACTGTGAGTGACACTAAAAGTGTATTTTAATTTAGCAGCACTTATAAAATTAAAGATTAATTGGTTATTGGTATGCGTATCATTTTGGGTCATATATCTAAAAATGAGTTTTTTGTTTTAAAATTAAAATTTGAAATAGACACAAAATTAAATTAAATTTTGGCACAGTGAACATATTTTGCTGTTTGTTTCTATGTATGCTTTAAACTGGGCACTCCACTCGAGATAATCTAAGCTACCACTGCTGAATTTGGCACGTTGATAAAGGTCAACTGTACACTGCAGTAACCAAAGCTTATCTTGACCTGCCAACTGAATAATAATAATAATAATAATAATAAGTCTAAAAAATAAATTAATTTTATACATTTTTATATAAATATATCAGATATATTTTGTATAATCTTAAATCGTTCATATATATATATATATATTATATATATATATATATATATATATATATATATATATATATATATATATATATATATATATATATATGTATATTCTTATCGTCAATATACATATATATATATATATATATATTATATATATTATGTATATTGACGATAAGAATATACATATATATATATATATATATATATATATATATATATTCTTATTGTCAATATCTGTTAGAAAAATATAATTAATCTTGTTATTTTTTATTATTTTAGATATTATACTTAACTATAAATATATTTTTTTTATAGTTAAAATTTTTAGAATAATATATTTGTTAAAAATAAATCGTAAACTAATGATAACAAATCAGAAAAATATATATGAATAATTAAAAAATTTTTAAAATATAAATATAAAAAATTAAACTTTAATTTGTATAAATATATATCGATTTATTTATAAAAAATTATAAAATTAATTTTTAAAAAATAATATTAACAAGGTCGATTCTCTTTAATTACCAAAGCCAAATTATAAATTAATATATATATCTCCTAAAATGTAGCTAGTTTATTTGTCAATATCAAAATTGACTTTATTTATAATGTTATTCTTGTGCACGTCTATGTGCATTAATTCCATGATGTGTGCGTGGGTGTAACGATTTAGTTATACGTCGTGTGCAAGGGCAAGTACGAAAAAAGAAAAAAAAATATTTATATATATATATATATATATATATATATATATATATATATATATATATATATGATCAACGAGTAAGGCTTATAAGAGATTTATAATTTTTTTTTATTTTATAAAATTTCTCGTACAATACAGAAAAGAATTAACACATGCATGCATGTTAATTAGAATCAACACATGGTATATATAAAATTAATGGGTAAATTCTTATAATATCCTACAAAAATATTAATCATCTTTCAAATACGTCTAAAATTTCAAATCAATTCCTCTAAACTTTAAAATCTCTCAATAAATTCTCAAGGACAAAATTATATTGGAAAGAAACTCATGATACTATTTTAGAGACAAACCATATAATAATCTAAAACAAAATTTAAAATTAGTATAAATTACACATATATTAACTTTTGAGCGGCAAATTAAATATGATAAAATCCGTAAAATTAATTATTAAAATACTATTTTTCCCTACTTAGATCTTGTAAATATCAATTACTATTTGACTGTAAACAATTATTTTTACATGTGATTAGTGAGTTAAATATATATTAAAAAGCAAAAGTATCATTTTCCACATACTTAAAATTTTTATGGCAAACAGTTCATTCATATGTCTTAAATCTAATTTCATGAGACTCATATATATATAGCGTAATTAACTTCGTTTCATTCAATTCGTGTCCAAAATTTAAAAATACAAAAATATTATATATATATATATATATATATATATATATATATATATATATATATATATATATATATATGAGTCCGGCTACTATACTATCGATAGTACCTAGCATTTGGTGCTATCAAGTTTTCTACCCTTAGATCAACCCTTTAATTATTTTCAGTCGTTAGATTTTATTATTTTCCCAACCATCCATTAAACTCAATGGACCCACTATTATCTCAACCACACATCTTTTAATTCAACGATTAAAAACTTAATAGCACCAATAACATGCACTATAACAAAACTATGCTATAGCGACACTTTTAAATATTACTAAAAGCTAAATAAAATACTACTAAAAAAAATACCGACACTTGTCATTAGTGTCGCTATATGTGCCGTCGCTAGGGTGTATAGCGACACATTATTATAATTAATGTGTCCCAAAAATGTGTCCCTATAATCTAATTTTGTATATAGATGGACTATAAATAGGACACTTGTAAAAAAGTGTCACAAACATGTGTCCCTATAATCTAATTTTGTTGTAATGATATGATACTATTATACCCCTCTCTCTCTCTCTCTCTCTCTCTCTCTCTCTATATATATATATATATATATATATATATTCTTGCATATGAAGCCAAAACATACGAAATTATATTTTATCTCTCTAATCAATGTCTTTTCATAAATATATATATATTATTAATATATATATAATATATATCTCTCTCTCTCTCTTTCGACTATTGTAAGGTAGCGTGGACAGTGTACTGTAGAGTGTAGACTATATGGGGAGAGTGGCATGTGAGGACAACTCGGAGAAGTGTACGTATCGATCTATCTCCGCGATCAACGGCAAACAAATTGCTCTTGCTGCCCCACTAATTTACTACTACTAATCATTGTGTTTAATAGCACATTCCCCTAGTGACAAATTAATTATTGTGTACATCTTTATACCCACTATATCTATCTAGTGCATTATATATATACATTAATTTCTTTCATACTAAATTGGTCACTTGCATTTGTTACTTGCATAACATACATATATATATATATATATATATATATATATATATATATATATATATATATATATATATATATATATATATATACTTTCTCTGATTTAAAGTTTTTTAAATTTATTTTGTTCTTAAGCAGTTAATTATTGTGTAGATCTTTATATCTACTATCTAGTGC
Organism: Tillandsia fasciculata; assembly: GCA_029168755.2. Classification (NCBI taxonomy): domain Eukaryota; kingdom Viridiplantae; phylum Streptophyta; class Magnoliopsida; order Poales; family Bromeliaceae; genus Tillandsia; species Tillandsia fasciculata. The sequence goes on along the minus strand of CM054937.1, from coordinate 26,565,477 downwards.
ATTATATATGTTTTCTTTCATACTAAATTGGTCACTTGCATTGACAATTTGCATAACATTTATACTTCCTCTATTTTAAAATTTTTTAAATTTATTCTATGCTTAATTTAGTTAACTGATTAGTTAGGCACGTACAAAATAGTATGAGGCTGCTATTGTCTGTGTATCAAAAAAATATAGGTGTAAATTTTTAACGACGAATATTTCCTTACTAAATTTATTGATTTTTTAATAGTGAAAACATTTAAAAGTTATGTAAATGAGTATATGTTTATAGATTTATTTATTTATTTATTTATTTTTGGGGATAATATTTTACTCAATCCTATTTCGACCCTTTTAATGAATTCCAACCTAGCAAGCACTCGAAGTTCTTCTCCACAAAGCAGTTCACTTGTCTCCATCTCCATTATCATATATATATATATATATATATATATATATATATATATATACAAACATTTTTGACTACTTTTTAAAAAATATGTCAAAGTGTTCATCATACTCCAATCATCATTCTAATTGCACACTAAAAGTCAAATTTAACTAACCTGCTAGTCTTCTATCTAGCTAACCACTCTAGTGATCGATGATCTAAGAAACTCTCTTATATTTTCTTAATTTGTCCTCCAAAATAAACATTTTATTTCTAGTCAAATTTATGTACGTAACTCCAAAAATCGATCTAGTAGTAGATAATAAACAGAGTCCGAACATATATAAATGTTGAAAACAAAGATATTGAACCTAAGATCTCATGAACAAACTAAAAAAAATTGAAGTTGACTATGATACCCCTGAAGCACAGTGGTAACAATCTAAAATGGGACCATTACACACTATATGCACACTATACATGGGAGGGAAGCTTATAGTAAATGCATAGCTTACGAAGCTCATATATATATATATACACGTGCATGATGCGTTCTACACCGTTCATCCGTCCCCACCGTCAAGCGCTTTCATAAAAATAACAATTCATCAATCCTATCAGAAAATTTTGCTAGTTATAAGACAAAAGAACTACGCTATGCTATAAATAACTACAGCGAAAAGAAGTGAAACAAGATGCGGGACCATTATACACGAGCTATGGAACGATGTAGCATGGGCTCTAGCAAATGCATGGCTTATAATTGAGCTTCTCTACGTGCACGTGCTGCACCGTCCCCACGTTTCCCCGCCCCTACTGTACAATAAAAGGCTTTTGCAAAAAAATAATATTATTTTTATATACATTATATGTTTTTCATTCATTTATGATTAATAAGAAAAAATTATTTTAAAATATATAAAATATATTTTTTTTATAAAAATGGTCCACCCAGAGAGTCTATCATGTGAGAAAGGACGGCTCTGATTGAGCTCAGCAGTAATCATGTATGGCCCTGACTCGAATATATAAGTATATAACTACAGGGAACGTGATGGAGACGTTATTAATTGGGGGAGAAAAATTATTGCATGAGCTCGTTGTTCAATTGGTGTGGCACTATCACCAATCTTTGTCGAATTTAATTAATTAAGTCTCACAAGTAAAATCTCTTTGAATGAAAAAGGTTACGTGATACATTTTGCAACCGTTTATACTTTTTTTTAAAAACTTTTTACCTTTTAAATTAATTATTCTTAATTATATTTTTTATACATGCAAGTATATTATTATTTTAATTAGTACAGTCCATAAATAATTTAATAATTAATACTATTAATGATACACCTTAATGATGATAGTAATAGTAATATTTAAATAGCTTATAAAAACAAGTCTTTAATTAGCCCAAATCTAATGAACTATAAAAGTAAACTTATAAACTATACCGATCAATCTAAGGAACCAATAAAAGTAAACTTATAAATTCAGATTAATACAAAAATATAATTAACCACAGAAAGAACCATAAAAAAAAATAATAATAATAAAAATATTGATATGATACACAGTTACACTCCATTCCATCTCTCTCTCTCTCTCTCTCTCTCTCTCTCTCTATTTAATTCGTATCCGACCAACTCCAACCTCCCCAAAACGGTATCCCCTCCATTTTTTTGTTTTTGTTTGTCCCCACCTTTTCTCTCCCTCTCTCTCCAATTCCTTCTATTTTCCACTTTCTCCTGTAAAACGACTTCCACACACCCACTTACTTACAGTCACCAACTCTCTCACACAGCGAAAAGAGCACACATCTCAATCTCTCTCTCTCTCTCCCTCTCTCTCTCTCTCCCTCTCTCAACATTTTGCTATTTATATTGCCTACATCACCCCTGTAGAACTATTAGAATCCGCGGATGAGGGCTTAGGGCTGGGGGGTCTGTGGCTTCGTCGGGGGTTGGCGATGGAGAAGAAGAAGGAGGAGGCGGTGAGGGGACAGTCCACGGCAAGGGCGGAGAACCCCGGGCTTCGCCCGTCGCAGGTGGCGGCGCTGCTGCTCCCGCGGCGGTGGAAGGCGGTGGCGGTGGCGGCGGAGGCGAGATCGGGGAGCGGGAGAGGGGTCGGAGGAGGAGGGGAGGCGCTGGCGCCATTGATGGAAGGCCCGGATCCGGGGGGAGAAGGGGAATGGGAGGGGAGGAAGGAGGGGTGGGGACGGTGGGTGAGGGGGCAGCTCTCTAGGGCTCATTCCGTCTCCGTCTCCGTCTCCGGCAGCGGCGGCGGCGGCGGCGGCGGTGGAGGCGAGCGCCGCCACTCCGACCTCCGCCTCCTCCTCGGGGTCATGTCGGCGCCGCTCGCGCCCATCCAGGCGTGCGCCGCCGATCCTCTGCCGCATCTCAGTTTAAAGGATACTCCCATTGTGAGCCCTCTCCGCTTAATTCCCTTCTTTTCTACTTGATTTATTGTGTTTTTTGGCATTTTGTTATGTTATAGTTCTCTTAGTTCCTCTGCTCGATGAAATGCTCGAATGAATTATTAATTGCGATCATGCATGCATGTGGACCCATTTCTAAATCCAGTATCTTTGATAGTAATCCATCTTTAATTAAAAAATAAAAATAAAAAAATCACCATTTTTTTCCTCTCTGAGGTCACGAATCGGTGCAAGGAGAATTATTTGCTCCCAAATTTGGTAACCTCTTTTGTTGGTTTCTTCTTCTCGGTAGGAAACCTCGTCGGCTCAGTACATACTGCAGCAGTACATAGCTGCATCCGGTGGTTTTAAGCTTCTGAGCTCCGTTCGAAATGCTTATGCCATGGGTAAACTGAAAATGATGACCACTGAATTTGAGACCGGCACCAAAGTCATCAAGAACCGAAGTGCACCGAAGTCCGCTGAATCCGGCGGATTTGTTCTGTGGCAGATGGCCCCCGAAATGTGGTATGTCGAGCTTGCTGTCGGGGGCACAAAGGTGCACGCCGGATGCAACGGCAAGATTGTATGGCGGCATACTCCATGGCTTGGGGCCCGTGCGGCCAAGGGCCCCGCCCGACCTCTTCGTCGGGCTCTTCAGGTATAGAAATCCTTAGGAGAGAAATGGAGCATCCGTATTGTCGTTTTTTCCTAATTTGTAGTAAAGCTTCTCAATAGGAGAAAATAGGGTAAATTATACTGTTGCTTACTGAACTAAACACGTAGCTCCGCCTAGGTTTTTGGAATTGGATAACTAAACTACGCCTTTTATGTCAGTTGTAACTTTTCAAATTGCATTTATTTTTTCCTAACGGGGAGATGATGTGGTAACTGATATAACAACCACGTCATCTTCTGCCACATTTTGCCCCCGTTAGGAAAATTGAGTGGAGTTCGGTGACTCAGTCGTAACAAACTTAAGCTCAGGATCTAAGCGAAACTTTTCAATAAGTTCAGTGACCAGCGACGTAAATCCCAACGAGAAACAGAGGCCAAAATTGTTAAACAATAAGAGACTGTCAGATCAGCTGAAGCTTACATAGGAATGCTGCTCAAAGTTAGCTGTTTGAAACCCTAAAAAGATTGTTCATTTATATCTTCCCCAGCAGCTCTCTGAAGCTGGAAACAGAGATTCCAAATTGAAGCTTTCACTTTTGGCTCGATGAGCTTATCTCAGTTTCTCACCATGGCCGACAGCTTCGGATTGTTTTTCTCCGTTGTGTTTGCCAAACAGCAGAATTTTGCTTTTGGAGTCTGAAAGTTGGGTCCCAAAAGCAAAAGTTCAATATCACATACGATACTTTTACTTCTAGCCCCATCAAGAAGTTGTTCGGGGGATAATAATACAGAGTGGCTAGCACCTCATCCAGCACCTCTAGTCAAGCAGCCTTCATAGTAAGCTCCAGCTCTCGGCCAAAAAGGCCCCGAATCCCTTGAAAGCATTAATTAGCTTACTAAATATGCTAACTTTGTTTGGTATTTTCTTGAAAAAAAAAAAATAGGGCCTTGATCCTTTGACAACGGCGAGCATGTTCGCCAACGCCCGGTGCATCGGAGAGAAGAAGGTCGATGGAGAGGATTGCTTTATCCTTAAGCTCTCTGCAGATCCACGGACACTCAAGGCCCGGAGCGAAGGCCCAGCTGAGATTATAAGGCATGTCCTTTTTGGCTACTTCAGTCAGAAAACTGGGCTTCTCATCCATTTAGAAGACTCCCATCTAACCCGAATGCAATCTAATACTGGTGGAGATACTTTGTATTGGGAAACGACCATCAATTCCTTCATAGAGGACTACCGCCCGATCGAGGGCATGATGATTGCCCATGCAGGTCGATCGGCTGTGACCCTTTTCCGATTTGGGGAAGTCGCGATGAGCCACACGAAGACAAGGATGGAGGAGGCATGGACTATTGAGGAGGCGGCTTTTAATGTGCCAGGACTTTCTATGGATTGTTTTATTCCTCCTGCTGATTTAAATTGCGGATCGGTTAGTGAAGAAACCCTTGAGGTAACTCAAGAGGAGAGGGGAATGGCCAGCGTGGTTAATAGTCGTCAGGCTAAGGTTGCGGCGTTCGAGAATTTGAATGATAATGGTGGTGATGACAATATTGCATGGAGAGTAGAAGTCTAGTGCTAGGATCTGGGGTTGAATTTTAGTGTTTATAGTGTTAGTTCTTTCTTTAGTTGACTGATTAACTAACCATGAATTGTAGGTTAGAATAAGCTGATTCAGGTGGATTTGGAGATTTGATATTCGAGTTATCGTTTGTAAATAGCCAAGTAATCCTTCACAGGTCTTTCATCTTGCAGGCCTTGGGCAACCCTAAATTACTCTTTATGCAGAGTAAGGGACGCTGAATTGGGTTTGTTTTGTCGGTTAGCTTTTCTCGTGGATGGCTAAGGTTTGTTACCTTATTTTTCTTACAGGGTCTTTCTTTTGGTCCCCAAAGGAAAAGATCTACAGTGGTGCCGATGCTTCGTTTTTCTCTCTTGCTGGTGGCAGGAAAAGAAATTTACTGCCGTCATCAATTGTTTTCGCTGCTTTTTGAGATAAAATGTGTGTTTTGCTGCTTGTTTTTGTGTCAGAATTGTTCCTAGGTGTAGGAAGATAAACCATAATTGTTTTTTGAATTGTTAGTGTGATTCTCAAGTTAAAGAGTCTTTGGTTTCAGAATTGTAGACAAGAAGTTGATGTAAGCCAAACCTGTATTATTCTAGCAAGATATTGAATGATTGGTTAATTTAATCTTCTTTGGTTATATGTTAAATTGAATTGTTGAGGACAGGGTGGCTTTGTTGTATGGTGTTTAGTGCTTTCTGATGAAGTGTTTGGCAATTCTAATAACTTCTCTCTGCAGTTATCTTTTAAGCCTACAAATTTAATTTCTGATGCAATATTTACAATTTGGGTATATATAAGTATACATTTCTTTACGGGTTTATATCTTACACTCCACTCCATCCTGGGGTGGGGTGAATTTCACTCGTCACTCGATGTGACGAGTAGAATAATACCCATCTCAGAATGGGGTGGGGTGTAGGATGTACACTCCTAAGGTGTACACCTAGCATCCTTCGTTACTATGCAGGGTGTCTGAAATTCCCACCTGCAGCTTTATTAGTAATGGGCCCTTGTAGTCACCCATGTTGTTCTTTTCTTATTCATTTTCCTGTACTCCATTCAATTAAAGGTAGCGGGGTATAATCTGATATTTCTTTTTTTTTTTTTTTTAACTCAACCAACTATTGTCTGGGAGGAGTAACTCTCTAGTTCAGGTCACCCTCTTTGTTGGCTCATCACTCCTAGTGGGTCACTATATTTATTACATGAGAGGTTCAATCTATTGGTTGAAGAGTCAGAAATGCATAATCTCACCTTATATATTGTTGGGCAAGCGTCGTAGGTATCTTAAGAGATTACTGGTGTCACCTAATATATTGTTGGGCAAGCGTCGTAGGTATCTTGAAAGATTACTGGTGCGTGCTAAGACTATTGATATGCTGACAATAATATATAGTATATACAAACTGATTTATCCGCATGTTGCAAAGCACTAGCAGCAAATTATTAACACTTGAAAGGCCACATAACAGATGCACAAAATATTAAGTGAGACAAAAAAGTAATCCATGATCTCCTCGATCATTTTTTTATTTTTGTGTTCTTTGTAGATGCATTCAAAGAAGATTTGTACCCTGCAGCCAGAAACCGTTTTTTTGTGAGCTTTTTGTCCTTTTAGGGAAGTCATTTAATGCCCAGAGGACATTTTGAATTAAATTTAAGAAAAAAGTTCGCCCATTTGAAATCTTTCCAGAGGGATGCTAGGTGTACACTCCTTTAAGAGTGTACATTCTCTTTAAGGGTGTATTATTTTACTTGTCATATTGAGTGACGAGTAAAATTCATTCCATTCTAAAATAGAATGGAATGTAAAATATACACTTCTAAAAAGATGTTCACTTATATATACCCATCTTCCAATATCCAGCGCAAGCGCATAAAATCTGTTTCAATTTTGTGTAAAAAAATGGCCCTTTTCATCTTGTCCCACGCAGTTACCATTTTTTACAATTTCTTTAACACTATTCCGAGTGGTTAAAAGTATTGACAAACGGATTTTTCTATTTTCATAATTGTTGGTAATCTTATGCTGCGTTCCACCCAGATGCAACGCAGAGTGTTCTTCAATAAAAAAACAAATAAATAACTAATAAGCTCAAACATAATTCTCGGGAAAAATCCCCTATGAGATGTACAACCACAAAAGCAACGAACCTAATTTTCATGAAAATTCAATACTGAGTTAAATTAAGTGGATGTACAAAAGAAAAAAAACACACCCACAAAAGCAAGCAGATGGATGTACTGTGAGATTAACTCTCCTTTTCTTCTGGGTAGACTTCCAATACAAGCAAAGAAATCAATAATTCCTGAAAAATTAAGTTCCAGAAATTAGATCACAAACATAAGCGCTGTTACATGAAGCCAAAAAAGCATTAGCAAAACTTGGCAACTGTAGCCTTCTAGCTGAAGCTCACAGGAGAAATATGAAGTTAAAAAGCCAAAGCATAGTGTGAATTAAGAAGAACAACCCATGAGGATGGTTACATCATCACCCTAGGCATGCTTGAAGCTTCTACCTCCTAGAACAAAAAACTAGCTTCGTAGAAACACCTATCACTTCCCAAAATGAGGATTGAGCAACCCTGCGATCTCGAGAAATCCAACACGCTCTCTCCCTCCAAATATATTTTTCAGCTTCTCATCACAAACAATTATCTTCTTGTCCTCAGGATCCTGATTAAAAGGAACAAGGGAGTAACGAAGAAGTCGGAGATTCAGATGTTAGATTCTAATTTAAAATCCTTCTAAACAATCTAATCCCAAGAAAACACAATGCAAACCAGATACACATCTGAGACAGCCACAGTTTATCATAGCTACATTTTATCTGGAAAAGGCCAAGCCGGATATAAATTTCACCAACTTGTTATCCTCCATTCGTATAACTAATAATATGCAATATATTCTCCAACTATATGACCTTGTCGCTCTAAATTACCACGTAATCCGTACCATCACTGTAGTACCTTCATAGATCGAGAATTCACAAATTCATACAGGTATCATTGTAGTAGCGCCACTACTGTCCCTGTAAGGAACCATTTGAACCAAATAAGACAGAAAAAAACCAAACTGGCTGTGTTCTCTCTCGGTTTTCTGTATGAGAGAGAAAGAGAGAGAGAGAGAGAGGAATAGGGATTATAGTTTAGCAAACATCCAAGTTGCCTCAAAGGCCCAAAACACAAAACCTTCAAAAACAAAACTTCATTCTTAAGCCAAACCAACATTCTCATAATCATGACTGAGGGTCCGTTTGGTATTGAGGCCATCTAACGCTATTAGATAAAATAGAGTTGAAACAAAACCATATAGGGATATGATTCTTCATTTTGCGGTGAGACCGCATAAAATATATCATAACCGACTTATTGCAATATGTGAAACGTAATATTACGTATGAAAACAAATATGATATTCTTCCATCATACTTTCTAATCACACCTAATACAATATTCCCGCAATTCCAAATGGAGCCTAATTAAATCGTCACAAAATAACATCCATTAGAACGATGAGTTGGCATAATTTCGTACAGATTGATCACACATTTTACCTGGCAATACAGGTGCTTATAAGAATAAGAAAAGTATATTATCTTGCCTCCTATAATTGGTGCCTACTACATAATACTTACCTTACAGCAAACTTTAATTCCCAGAACATAGCAAGAAAATGTGTAAACATAAACTCATTACTCTGGACAAGCATTCAATTACTACAAGTGTTTATACTAAGCAGTGGATTTTTTTACACCTCGAGATGATATTTCCCCTCTTTTTCACCTAAATATAAAGGGAATGCCACTTTGACACCATATATAGCATATCTATATCACAACTAGATTAGTAAGCAGCATACGAAAATGACAGGAAAAATGCACATGCACATCATCAGATTACGGAAATCGCAAAACCCTAGAGGAGTGGTAGTACCTGGAGATTGTTTTGCTTGATGTAGGCCCAAATGTGCTTCAGCGCTTGGGTTCGGGGGATCTCGGGGACGCCGACGAGGGCCTGCATCGCCGGAGACACGGGCCGGGGCTTCGTGATGCCCCTCGCCGGCCTCTTCCCCTCCACCGGCGGAGGCGGCTTGGAGGCGGCGGAGACTAGCACCGCCGCCGCCGATCGCCGGAGGGGGAAACCAGCGGAGTACGATGGGCGAGGAGGCTCGCAGGTGACGAAGGTGGGGAAGAAGCCGACGGAGATCATCGCCGCCATGGACGCTAGGGTTTGGTACGCGCGAAGGAGGAGAAGGGTTTTAGGGGCTCGAGGGTTTTGGGAGGAGGAAGAGGAAGAGGAGTGGATTGGGAGGAGTGAGAAATGGTAACACCCAAAGGGCAAAATCGGTAATTCAAAATTTGTGTAGATTTATTTATTTATTTATTTATTTATTTAAGACCCGGGCGTAATTATTCGTTAAATATAATAATAATTATTTTTTTTGGTCTGATTTGTTGTCATTTAGATTTACACTATAATCACTCAATTCAAATAGTTATGCATAATAATCTTTATATCATATTCCAGTGAATTAGAAAAATGAAAAAGTAAATTCAAAATTTTTCGGAATTGTACTCTTTTACTATTTAGAAATTAAAAAGGCTTGAAATCATAGCATAGCATAGCATTGCTGGGGAGGTAAAGAAGAGCCAAACAACTACAAAGATCTAAGCTTTAAATCCACATTCTACAAAGATCTCATTTTCCAACAAAATTAGGGGGGAAAAAGAAAAAAAAAAGAATTAAGAAGAACTCTTAAGCACCGAACATAATTAAAAAATAATAATAAACCCCTCGACAAATCTCACTATGTACAAGCTCTCTTCAAACTTTATTTCACACAATCTGGTAAACTCTATCTATCTACTCAACAAATAGAAACTCTTATTCACAAAAGCAGGAATAAGTCAGTTTATAAGTACGGTTTAATCAGTATTGCGACCACGCAGTATCCGTTCGGAGATTCGGATGGAGCGGCTCATCACAATCGTCAGAATTAGAGGAAGAGATGTCGGCAGGCGCACTCGTACAGACATAATTGGTTCCATTAAGTTGGGATCGAGTTCCTTGGCGATGATGATCGAGATAGATCACGATGACAGTTATGTCGTCGTGAAAATGTCTTCTTACACCCTTTTCTATCTTTTTTATATCGTCGTATCTTAGCTCCCTTTTCCTTGCAGCCTCATTTACGGCGGCTCGTACCAATCGCTTGGCTATTCCCTGCAAAAGTGTTTTCCCCATTTATGCGAAATGTATTAGCTTTTGGATGAAAACAAGTGTGAAGAATTATCAGACGAAGCGACTCCTGAGCATGGTCTCTAGAATAGCTTCTCTGTTCCAAGAAGTAGAATCCAACTATCTAAGTAGAGTCTGCAAATGAAAAATTCTGGAGTTTTTCTGGGAGCTGCAGTCTGAAGCTTTTGCTTCATGCAGGGAAGGAAACTTGCTATTTCAGACAGCTTCACTCGGACAGAACCTCTGTAGAAGCTCCAGCCAGTGGATTCAAATTAAAAGGGGTGGGGCGAAGGAAGCTTACCGCTCTCGGGTTATTGACAACAATCTCGACGGCAGCTTCATCACTTAGCTGCTCCCACAATCCATCAGATGCAAATATTAAGAAGAGGTCATTTGGTTTAAGCTTGTGGACCTGAATGGATGGCTCTGCAGTGATAACTGGCCGCTTCAGAGGCACAGGTGAGACAAACTGCCGAAATAAAGGGTCACTACTTAACTCGGGTTTCTTCAGGTAGATGTCCCCTATGGACCTTGAAACCTAACAATGGCAAATAAAAGGAAATAAAACACAACTAGTCATACTCATGCACTTGGGTGCTATATTAGTCAGATTACTTATAACAGCTTTATTTGAGCTTCAATGAAAATTACATGCCTTGGCTCTTTTCGTGGATTAAAAGTGGTAATTGACAAAAAGCGACGTTGATTCTAGTGAGGACAATTTCCTTTTGATATTAAAGATCATCAACGACGAGTATGAAATTGCAAATATGATGCAGGGAGGAGATAAAATTACGAGGAAATACTCAAAAGCAATATTGAACCATGTTTTGATGTAAGAGCTCCATCTGCAATCACATATAAAACTTAAAACGTGCAAGTTCGATCCGGATATTTGTCCATTGACATAAATACAACTAAACTTTTCTGACTTGTCCAATCAGTAGGGTGCATCTTATAACAACGAAAATTATCCGAGCGAGCAATTTGCAAATATATTAAACTAACTAACTCATAAAACAAGCAAATTAACATCTACAAAGCATTTTCAGAAGAAAAATGGAACAACTAAATTTTGCTATTTCGATAATGTTCTGTTATCAACTGATGAACACATCTTACTTGAACTTAAGCACAATAAATAAAACCCACACTGCTTGCACCAGTTAATTCCCGAAAAGAAGAAAATTGTACAATTGCACTAAAGAAGAGAAATTTTAGTAATACCTTAGGCTTATTAACAAGTAGTAGTGAAGGATTTAAGAAGGTTGCTGCTATACCTGAATGATCCCTTTGATTCTCCATACTCCTCGGGTATACACCACAATATGAGAGTCATCGGGATGGAGTGCGACCACCTCTTTCCGGACCTCCTCGACGGCGACATTGTGGTCCTTCGATAGCCGTTCGGCCACCACTGCCCTACTGTCGGCTCCTCGACGACCGAGCACTGCCCTAGAGTCCCCTAAATTGGCAACATAGAGCACGCCGTCGGCGATCGCACCGACGAGGCAGCAAGACCCCACCGACGCAATCTGCGGCCGCACCGCCCACGACCGCCTAACGAGATGTAGGAACTCTTCTTCTGTTGCAGCAAACGCCTTCTTTATCACCTCTGCTGATAATCCTCCTTGCTCTGACGCAAACCCTGATTCATGAAGAAGCAGGAAAAGGAAACATATTAGATCACTAACACTCTTGAGCTGTACCCAATCAAAGTTTGAGTTAGAATTTATTTGCTATTCTGGGAGACTCGGTTGAGTTCGTTCGTCTAATTGAGAAACCCTATTCACGACAATTCCAATCCGTTCCAAAAAACGAAAAAAAATAATTCAAAACGCTCGAGATCCTCAAATCACATCAAATTCGACACCAAAACATTGAATTTGCTAACCATAATCAAAATCCACGCAGATTAGTCTGAAACAAACAAATCAAAAACACAAAACGGATCAAAATCCGATTAAATTCACCAATTCGGGGTGACCAGAGAGATCGGAGAGGTTCGAGGGGAGCTCACGATGGAGATGGGGGAAGAGGCGGGATCGGACGAAGCGGGAGGCCTCGGGGCCGCCATGGCCATCGTAGATCCCGACGAAGGTCGCGGAGGGCGAGGCGAGGACCTGTCCCTGGTCCTCGAGCGCGTTGTTCGCTTGGACCACGGCGATCGAGAACTCGCCCATGGCGTGGGGCTTCAGGTCGAGGTGCCACAGGAGCCCATCCCCGCCCCCAAACCTCCCGAAGCACGTCTCCAATGACCGAAACCATGATCGCACCATCATCTCCACACCTCTCTCTCTCTCTCTCTCTCTCTCTTCTTCGTCTTCGTCTTCGTCTTCGTCGTCTTTGTTTGTTTTCAATAAGCGGGAATGGGGAAGGGGAGAGAGAGAGAGAGAGAGAGGGGTGGGTAGTGGAAATATCTAACGGTCGGATGCAGAAGAAGTATATCTCACCGTCGGATTCTTCTTTGTACGGTTGATGTACGATTAGGATTGGATGAACATTAAATGCCGGTGATTATGCGACCGCATAATCGTCAGCAATGACTAATGACAGAGAGAGAGAATACGCCTATACTATTAATATAAGTAAATTCAATTATAATTTTTTAAAATTCTAATAAATAAAAAATACACAAATGTGACACCTTGTTATTTTTTTTAAAAAAAAACAGTTAATATAAATTTTATATTCCAATATTAAAATTTTAAAAATAAAATTTTAGATGTGAATAGAGAATTTGTTGGTCAAAATGTGTGAACAAAACGCGTTTGCGGGAGAGAGACGGAAGAGCGACTTTAGTGTACGGCACTTTTTTTTTTTTTTTTTTCTGAATATGTCTTTTTTTTAATATTTTAATAAATTTAATAATTTGATAATAAAAAATTCACATGCCACGCGTCAATCCTTTGAACTGTGACTAGGCATGTAATAAATAGACACGATATTTTATTTTTATTATATATATATATATATATATATATATATATATATATATATATATATATGAAATATACATTCAGAAATAGTATCTAAATTTTTTACTAATCTATCCAAATTTTGGATCAGTATAAAAATGTTAACTATTTATTATTGTCTATAGTGCGGATTAGAGTGTAGAATAAAACATTTAATTCTAAAATATAAGTTCAAATGATAATCTCTCTTAGACGGAGGTGACGTGTTTCCTACAAGGCTGTGACCACATCATAAAATAAGTTTGTTCCAGAAATTTCGAGATAATATATATATATATATATATATATATATATATATATATATATATATATATATGGTACGAAATTGGATCGAAAAGAACAATACGAACACGTGTCGGGTCAACGTGTGCAAATAGAACGAGTTTATCTACAACTATGAGTTACCTAGTACAGAGCATTGTTTTATTCGATATCCAGTTAAGAAAACATATAAATACTAAACAAAGAAAAGTTGACTAAAATTAATTCCAACAATTTCTAATGTAGAATTAGAAGTTGTCATTGACATTAGTTTGAGCATGTGTGAAAAGGTAAACCACTGTGACTGAGTTTGATTGATGTATAAAAAAAAAAAAAAAAAAAAAAAATTAGAAATAAATATAAATTTAAAAATAAACTAAAATTATTGTATAAATATATTTAGTTGAATATTAAATTAGTATCATATATATATATATATATATATATATATATATATATATATATATATATATATAAAGAAATAAAGAGTAGTAGTTATATGAAATAACGAAATTATCCTCAATCATAATAATTTTTTAAAATAAATAAAATTTTTATTTTTATAATTTTAAATATTTGATTTAAGATATTTATTAAAATTTATATTTTATTTATATATAAAAAATTTATTTTAAAATTTTAAAAATTTATAAATCTTTAAAAATTTTAAATTTTGTATATAAAAAACGATATAAATTTTAAATTTTTTAAAATTTTAAATTTATTTAAAATTAAAGTTAAAAATATAAAAATTTGTATAAATTTTAGAAATTTATAATTAAAATTTTAAAAGCTATAAAATTTTAAAATTTTCAAAAATTAAAAATTTATAATTATTAAAAATTTTAATTTTAATTGTCTTAAAAATTTACAAAAGTGAGAGCAAAAACTTTAATTTATATAAATTTAAAATTTTTTATAAAAAAATTGTATAAATTTTAAAAATTAAAAATTAAAAATTTTAAATTTTTAGATTTATTAAAAAATAAAGTTAAAAATTTTTAAATTTATAAAATTAAAAAATATATATATATATTTTATAATTTTTAATTTTAATTTTAATTTTAATTTTTTTTTAAAAGAATGGTGGGAACAAGGTTGTTCCTCTGGGCTGCCCCCCCCCCCCCCCCCCCCCTTTATTGCCCTCCCTTGTACCAGTACCAAAACTGCGCCTAAAAGTCGATATAAATTAAGTTTAACTCCTCGCATTTTAAAATCTCCGATAAACGAAATATAGACACAATATCTATGTTCCCTAGAAATATAAGCTGAACAAATCTATGTTCTTTAAAGTTAGAAAAATAGGAGTAAGAGTTGGCAAAAGCTTTAACAATGGAGTTATTCTAAGATGCAGAGCGTACTATTGCTTAAAAAAGTTTAACGTAACAAATATTTTGTGTAAAGAAAACTAAATTTAAAGCATTTAAGCATTTTCAGTCAACGCCTCGCCATTTACGACACGGCAAGCCGGTTGGCTACATGGAATTTCTCAGGCCTCTTTCTCTATCTTCCAGAGGGGTCTAGAAGCTTCCACTGTTGTTAAGCTGGAGCTTTTTCAGGTGGACTTGAAATTTCCAGGAATGTCAACACAGCTGGTAGCAACCGCGTTAACCTTTTTCTGAAGCTGCAACGAGAAAGTTGTGAGCGGAATACGTCTTCTGTTTTTTTAACTTTCCTACTCAAAAACAATGGTTAAAATTGGTAGAAAAAGCAAAAGCAGTAAACTAAAAGTACACCTCAGATGCCATTTTAACATCACATATAAATATAAATTCAAGAAGGGGACATTTTTACAATAATATATACTATTTGTTACTAATTGAGCATTTTAGAGAAAGATGCATACAAATCAACAAGCCTAATAAAAAAAAGACAATACATAACAAGAGAGTTATTCAAAAACAGTCGAAAAGAATACAATTTTGACTTGAATTATAACTCTTAATATCACTCAGGATCAGTTTCTGCTTGGACAACAGGGAGGTAGTAAGTGTCCAATTGCCAATATTTCTGCTTCACACCCTCCCACACGTCCTCCGATAAGCAATCTTTAACAGGGAGAGGAATAAATTGAGTCGAGTATCCTAACTTAGCGAGTTCTAACAAAGCTAGTTGACAATAAACCACATGGAAAAATGCATTGTCGCCGCAAAGGCCATTGAAGTATGAATAGATCCCTCCGGGTTTCAGTAGCTGGGGCAGATGCTGGTGAAATTCCCTCATGTCCTCGTAGTATTCTCCGTAGGTGTCAAAGAATATCCCTGCATAGGCAAATATATTTCGTAATACAATGCAATAGAAGCACACAATATAAATAAGGCTGCTAATGTTAGAGTTAACTCCATTTACTGGTACTCTCCCTCCGTGATTGCCAACATCGAGATGTTATATATAAAAGAGGGAAAATATACACCGAGAGAGAATGAGAGAGCCTTACTTTAAAATGCTTAAAAAGTAGGAAAAAGTTTTAGTTATGTATGGAATTGCCAAATAAATCAGATCTTAACTATATCTGAGCTTATTATACTCTAGCCACATATGTATATTTCACCCCTAAAGTTTTTTATTTTATTGGGTACAAGTTCAATTTACCACGCTTACTAGTTCACCTAGAGAACGCAAATGGTATAGTTCTACGGCTTACTCTGCAGCACCACTTTGTTATATGCTAATAAACTTGTTTCAGCGAGCTCAACCAATGCATCAATTACCTCCGACTCTTATAAGAGATTATCTGACATGTGCACTTTTCTAGCATATGTTGTGTCCAAATTCAGTTCATGCGGTGCAAAATATTGCAGGATAAAATCAGATTTATTACAGAACCAGATAAATTGAAAGACAATTTCCTCTCGAATACAACGACTAGGTAATATATTTTGAAGATAAAAGTCAAAATACAATTAAATCATAATCTTTGTTCAAGCTTTTCCTCCATTAATAAATCTGCATACCAGAGTACAATTTCTGAAAAAACTTCTAGACTCCTATCACATGAAGAGCAAAGAACTCCCTTCGTCTGTCATTCACAGATTCAATTCCGCCTAAAAATGTTTAGTTTTAGGTCCACAACCCTCTAAATCAATGAACCAACAAGCTATTGAAACAAGATATATATTACTGCAATATCAAATCTAACAGTAAAAGTAACACAAAATTATCAACAATCAACTATCAACTATCAACTATCGACTTATTTCATTATAAAAACACAAAATTATACTAATTCTGAAAGTTTATACCATCATAGGATTGGAGCTGAGGGAGAACATCTTGCCACCGCCCGAACACGATCTTCACATTCTTCTTCTCCCCCCACCCAAGCTTAAGCATTCGATCATAGACGTCGGGATGGGCCTCGACGATTGTGTGTTCCTCTGGCTCGTACTTCTGAATCGCCTCATCGACGAGGCCCATCCCGAACCCTACATTGAGGACTCTACCCACGCCGCCGCCACTGCCGCACACGGCCCTCGCGTGCGCCTCCATGAGCGGCCTCTCCCACGCCATCATCACTGCCTTGCTCTCCGCGTCCACGACCCGGTCCTCGCCGAAGGCGACCCGCTCGGCGAGGTAGGCGCGATCGGCGGGAGCGGGGGCGGCGGCGGCGGCGGCGGCGCGGCCGAGGACGAGATCGGCGCGCACGGCGGCGTCGAGGAGGAGGTCGAGGGCGTCGCCGTGGGCGTGGGCCATGGCGAGGTCGCCCGCGGAGAGGCCGGAGGGGGAGAGGGCGTTCCAGGGGGCGCCCGCGTCGAGGAGGAGGCGCACCGCGGTGGCGCGACCGTGGCGCGCGGCGTGCATGAGCGGGGTCATCCCGCCGGAGTCGAAGAAGGCGGGGTCGGCGCCCGCGTCGAGGAGGGCGGACACCTGGGCGGCGTCCCCCGCCGCCGCCGCGTCGCAGAGGAGCTCCTCCGCCGCGCGATCCGCCATTTTCGTCAGGGTTTTTGCTCTAGGGTTTGGGGACTCCGGATGGAGCACGAGGAGAAATGGTGCCGAAGCAAACACAGAAGTGCGACGAAATCAGGTATGCAGTCCATGGGCTATTATGGGCCTATTTGGGCCGACCCCACGGTCCAATTTAACAAGTCCTACGCCTGGGAAAAGAGCTAGCCTTCCTTTGGGTTATTTACAAATCTAACCCCATAACAAAGGTTTTTATTTATAAAATTATTTACATAAATAGACTTGTTGCGGTTCGGGCATCTAAATTCGATGAACCATTCACCACTTTCTTAAAAAGCACTGAATAATTCACTGTATTCAGAGAATTTAATGTAGTCTCGGTGAATGATTTCGGGTATATAAATTCGGTGAAACATTCATCACTTTTTAAAAAGCGCTGAATGGTTCACCGTATTCAGAGAATTTAATGTAGTCTTATAAAAGCGGTGAATGATTCATTACATTTATTAGAATTTTAAAGTTCGTAAAATCTGTAAATGCGGTGAATGATTTACCGTATTTAAAAGCGAAAAATTATTCACCGGTTAAGACTATTTTTATAAATAAAATTTTTAGAAGACTATTTTTAAAATTATTAAATTTTATAAAATTATTTATAAAAAAAATTCCTTCGCGTACCTAAAAATCTCACAATTTACATCCAGCAATAATAATATCGTTGATAAGCTAGTATCATTATACAAATAATATTTAATAATTTATTTTAATTTTTTCAATCTTAAACATAACACCTTGATGCTACATTGGCCCTAAAATGCCCGTGGCAAACAACTTAGGCGTAGGGCTTGTTAAGAGGATCTACATCCTTTTTTAACATGAAGACTCTTTGCATTTATCAAGTTTTTAGGTTAATTGAAGCAACTGAACAACCAGGACCCAGATTCATCCAACGCAGCAAAACTCTGTTTAGAGGACCCATTTATAAACCCAACAACCATGTGCATGGCAATCACCAACTCTATTTGTCATTGATATTCCACATGCCTCCACATGCGGTAGATGGGGTGTGATTTTCATAAGAATAATAATTTGGGCTAGTCCAAGGTCTCCACATACATTAACAACATTCTCAGATATCGAAGTTCATTGGTGTCCCATTCACTATTTTTGTACGAACTTGGTAAAACAACTGGCACTTGCTTACTACCTAGATACTTGCAGCGACAGGTGACAGCTTTTATTTTATTTTTATTTTTTTACTGTTCAGATGCAACGGCTAGTCCTTGCCTGCTATTAGTTTATAACTACTCGACCGTTGCGCTAGTAAATTCAATTTAATGAAGTAGGGCAACGTTGGTAACAACAAATAGCCCGAATCTAACACATGGATGGATATGCTCTATACTACTATTTCCCCTCTTGGGTCCACACAATTTCTTTTGAACTTACGCAGGATTATTTATTTTTCATTTGTTTTTATCTGAACAATACTTATGTTGAATGATATGAGACAAAGAACAATTTAGAGCTATATGGTAAATTGCATGCATTTCTAGTTTGTTACACGCCCCACGTACGTACAGGACATCTCAGAACTAAACATACCAAAAACTTGATTGTTACATTTTAACTCAATTATCACATCGCCATCCAAACTTATCAATCGACTTTTATACTCAAATCAAACATTCCCGAATCAAACATTCCCGACTCACCGCATCATTTTCACCGAACTAGTGAGATTATTACAATAAATGTACAGCTTACCAAAGCCAACCAACCTTTTAAGCCTAACAATCTTAATTTCCATTTTTACTACTATCTTCGTCCACCCATCTCACTCACTAATTTCTGCAAATCATCACCGAACTATATAGTAAACAAATGTTTCAGAATCAAACACATTGCTTTAGACTATAGCAACAAATTAAAACCTCAGTATAACCCATGATGTATCTCAGGTTCACCGTTCCTTTCGGTGCACCGCAAAGATCAGAGAGCATATATATATCACCGGTTCGATTTGCTTTAAATCTCGCTGAGAGTTTGATCGAAGTCAGGTCCAAGTGACCGCGATCGGGCTGGCGACCACGTGCTTCCCGTCGGACCAGACGAGCCGGCCGAATCCGGCCGAGCCGGAGGGCAACGGCGGCGCGGAGAAGCTCACCGTGTAGCCCTGCCGCTCCCCGACCTTGGAAAAGCTCAGCTCCGCAGGGTCCACTGTTACACTCACCGACCCTCCGCCGCCGACCACCGCCACCGACGCCGTGGCCTTGTACCTCCCGGGCGCGCCGACGTTGGTAAGCGTCCGCACGTGCTTCATGGCGGAGCCAACCGCGGGGGCGGCGGAGAAGGGCACCGCGAAGGAGGGGTAATTGAGCGCGGCCACTGAATAGGAGGTCTTATTACCGACGTCGCACGTGTAGTTTGGGCGGTTGGCGACGACCGCGATTTGGGGCGATGTGTAGCCGAGAGCGCATAGGAAGTCGAGGTAGTCGGCGGGGCCGAGGTCGTAGACGAGGCCCGGATCGACAGCTCTGGGCGGGTCGACGTGTCCGGCGCCGATATCGAAGGGCGTGGCGGGCATGCCCGTGGCGACGTCGAGGACGCCGCTGCCGTCCGGGTAAGCAGAGTAGGCGGTGGTCATGAGAGCCGACCGGATTGCGGCGGGGCTCCACTCCGGGTGGGACCCCCTGAGGAGCGCGGCGAGGCCGCTGACGTGGGGGCACGACATGGACGTCCCCGAGATGATGTTGTACTCAACGCGGCGCGGATCCGCCCCCAGGCCGGTGGGCCCCACCGAGCCGGTCCACGCCGCGAGGATGTTGACCCCGGGCGCGACGAGGTCGGGCTTGAGCAACCCCGGGGTCACCGCGTTGGGCCCGCGCGACGAGAACGCGGCCACCACGGGCGAGGGGCGCACCCCGACCTGCGTGCCCGAGAAGGCGATGGTGGCGGTGGGGTTGGGGTCGGAGAAGAGGTAGGCGCGTATGGCGTCGCCGGCTCTCTGGCCCACGCCCGTGGCCGGGAGGAGGTGCGCGTCGGCGACGAGCTCCTCCCCGCTCGCCGCGGTGTTCGCGAGCACCATCCCGACCCCGCCCGCGTCTCGCACCGCGACGCCCTTCTGCACCCGCGCGTTCACGCCTCGGTCGCACAGCACCAGCTTCCCCGCCACCTTCTCCGGCGCCAGCGTCCCGGGCAAGCACAGGTTCCCGTTCGCGGTGGCGTTCGTGGCGTTCCCGGCGTACACCAGCGGGAGGAGCGCGTTGTTGAACAGGGGCAGGGGCAGGGGCTTGCCGCTGTAGAGCGACACCCCCGAGTAGTTCCGGCCGTCGCCCAGCACCACGTCGGCAGGGAAGTCGCGGTCGATGGTCCCGGCCCCGACCGTTGTGATCCACGGGGCCAGGTTCGAGAGCGTGGACGCGCCGGGGCCCGAGTTCCCCGCGGAGCACGACACGACCACCCCCTTCTCCATGGCCGCGAACGCCCCGATGGCGACGCTGTCGCGGAAGTAGTCGGCGGAGCCGCCGCCGAGCGACAGCGAGAGCACGTGGCACCCGTCGGCCACCGCCGCGTCCATGGCCGCGAGGATGTCGGAGCTGAAGCAGCCCCCGAGCCAGCACACCTTGTACACTGCGACGCGCGCGCGCGCCGCCATGCCGCGCGCCGTCCCGGCCGCGTAGCCGAGGAGGCTCGCCCCGGGCGCGGCGGTGCCCGCCGCGGTGGACGATGTGTGCGTCCCGTGCCCGTCGTTGTCGCGCGGGGACCGCTGCTCACTGGCGACGTCGATGGGCCCCTTGCTCGCCTCGTAGCCGCGGACGAAGAAGCGGGCCCCGATGAGCTTGCGGTTGCACGAGGAGGCGTTGAAGTCCGACCCCGACTCGCACGCGCCGCGCCACCACGCGGGGACGGGCCCGAACCCGGCGCCGTCGAAGCTGGCGCGCTCGGGCCACACCCCGGTGTCCAACACCCCGACCACCACGTCCGAGTCCGAGTTCGACTCGGGCGCGGGTGCGAGCCCCCACCCGCCGCCATCGAGGCTCCGGTCCAGGCCCAGAAACTCCGGTGTCCGGGTCGTGTGGAGCTCGAACCTTACCTCCGGGTTCACCAGAGCCACCCCGGGCCGGCTCTCCAGCTCCCGAACCTCGGACGCTGTGAGCTGCGCCGAGAACCCGTGGACCACCTCGTCGTAGGCGTAGAGCAGCTCGGCCGAGTCAGACACGGACCGGAGCGAGGCGCCGTACCACGCTCCGTGCTCCGCGAACTCGGTGGGCATCTCGGACTTGGCCATGTGGACAATGTACGTCCTCCTCTCCTCCGCCGCCGAGGACACGTCGCAATAAGCTACGACGACGAGCACTACCACCACCGAAAGGAGCAGCGCACGCGTACTCGACCCCATCGATTCCCCTGTTCCTCTCCTGCTGAAGCGTAGAGAATGGGATGTGCGAAAGAGGAGCAGAGTGTGGGGGGATTTATTGGGCGGGATTAGAAGAGTGAGGAGTGAGAACGCGAGGTTTGTGGGTCAAAGAGGGGGATTAATTTGGATAGAGACAGAGGAGAAATGGTGGGGATACAGCGGGGAAAAGGAAGAGAAGAGTGGGAGAGAGAGGTGGAGGGAGGAGCAGGACGAGTGGGGGAGAGTGTGGATCAGAGGAAGATACCAACGAAGTGACTCAAGTGAGGGAGAGGTAAAGGGTCACATGGGTTTCGCATCCTTACTCCTCTTTTATCCTTTTAATTTCTCCTTTGTTTATTTGCCTTTTCCTTTTCAATCTTTTTATTTGTTCTTAAAATACGAGCTTAATCTGAAGATTCCTGTTGCTTTCCTTCTTCTTCTCTTTTGGGAGACGAAGAAAATTTATTTTTAAATTTCTTTTTAGAAATTATTTATGAATAATTTTTTGAGATTCTAAATTTTATATATAAATAATGCATGCTGTTTTAGGTGAATTGCAATTATTATAAAGTCCGCAAAGAGCTATGTAGAGATTTTCATAATAATTTATATTTGCATTAAGTAATCAAAAAAAAGTATGATAAATTAAGATTGAAAAAAACATAAACAAAATATGTTTATAAAATTTTAACTTAAGACCACAGTTCGACTTGATGGTGCTACATTCACACATAATAACTATTGAATTTGTCCACATCTTAGTCACCACCGTCACATGCATGTGACAATAATAATCGATAATTTAGAAATTAAAGTAATGTACAACAACTGATCAGAGTTTCAAGTACGAACGTATCTAAAATTATAGAAAATACTGCACTGTGCGCAATCAATAATTTCTCATGGCCTGAGAAAATGCTTTGGGTTGATCAGTGTGCAGTGTACTCACTCCTTTTAATAGGCGTGCACACACGAGACAATGAATCAACTATCTACCAGGATAATATTTTACTATAATAATTACATAGTATGGGTTAAAAGTGACATAAAATTAATGAATCAGTGGTGCGTGCGAAGATGTTAAATGTTCGGATTCATACGCTAGATGCGCGCAATAAATTTGTCGGTAAAAAAAATATATTAATTATTTTACTATAATCAATAAATAAATAAAAAAATGAATAAAATGTAAATATGGCAAATGGGACGAGTTGAGAGGTGTGTGGGCCCCACAAATGTCATTGGTGTTCGTTGAGGAGAGGGCATGGCTATTTATTTATTTATTTATTAATTAATTAAAGAGGGAGAACGGGATTGGGCGAATGCGGTGGTGGAATTTAGCTCCAAGTGCGGTTTCTGTTGCCTCTTCGACACGTGCCATTTATTAGCTTAGGACACGTGCCATATTATTACGCTTAGAAGCTCTACTGCCGTTATCTGTGTGTAATTATTTTATCCTTTCAAATATAATAAACCCTAAACCTAAAATAAACTAAAACCCTAAACTCTAAAACCCTAAACCCTAAACCCTAAAAAAAAATAAACCCTTATAATAAAACCCTATATATATATATATATATATATACTTCGATTATATAACTCTAGTTTATATATATATATAATATGGAATATATATATATAAGATAAATCAGATATTTCTTCATATTTCAGGGGTACACAGGCAATTAACCCTATATTATACACTAAAATACAAAAAAAATCTTATAATAAAACTTTATGTATATATATATATATATATATATATATATATATATATATATATATATATATATATTATATTCTTAAAATTTTAAAAAATATTTTTAAAAATTACGCGTTAATAAAAAAATATGATAATTAAATTATTCTTACTTATTCTATAATATATATTTCTATTATTTTTTTAAAAATATATATAAATTATAATAAATTAACGGAATAATGGTGAAATTCTAAGGAAGGATACGAAATGCATCAACTTAAAATTTTAAAATAATACCATGTATATTTTTTAAGTCAAGAGAAAAAATAAAAAAAATAAATATTTATATAAAGTTTTCAGTAATTTAGCCAATTGTATAACATATTTGATTCATAATTAAAATAAAATAAAAATTAAATTAAATTGTATTATAATAAAAATTAGAATAATATATTATTAAAAAAATGGATTGTACAGTGAAAATCGAAATTGACAGTTGTGATAACTATAATTTTATGTGAAAGTTTTGAGAAAATGAAAAGTTTAAAAGAAAAGAGGAGAACGTTTTTGCAAGAAGTGATTTTAAGTGGTTTACTCTGAAATAGATTAATATAAGATTCAAAGTCGGATTGTATCAGATGTAGATTAAATTATTTTAGTTTCACAGTCGAATAAAAATAAGAATTTAATTTTTATAAAATAAATAATAATTATTGAAATCAGTAAATTAAATTCTAATAACACAATTTAAAATATGTAATTATGTATACCAAACAAACTATTATATTTTGCACAATTTTACAAATTTGAAATTATTATTAAAAAAAAAAAAGAAAATTGAAGTTTGAAGTTGATGGTGAAAAGTGTGAAATATATATTTTTTTTTGAGGTACTGCCCTTATGATGGAATTACTGCATTTCTCTTGCTCTCTTCTAATTCTTTTTTTCAGTCCATTTTTATTATTATCTCAAACATTGAAAGGAAAAGAACCATAATGTATTTTCTGATATTTTTAATATATTTTTTTAGAAATATATATATATATATATATATATATATATATATATATATATATATATATATATATATTGTGATGATGCTTCAATGCTGCAGTGGTGCTTCTTTTGAGGCTTTGGAATTTTTTTGATGGGGAAGGAGAAATTACAGCATTTATTAAATTATTAATTTATATTAGTAAATCCAATTATTTATTACAAATTTAAGTCCTTTCAAATTGGCCCACCAGGACAAGTCTGGGTTGGATTGGATCCTTCTTAGGCCTCATTATATAATACAGTTGGGCATTTTAATGTTTGGGCCCTAAAGGGCCCATAATTATTTAAAAAGAGTTGTAATTTTTTATTTACAAAATATGAAGTTCAGATTAAAATAAATTTTCAAATAAATAATATTATTATTTTACTGTTTATTTTTATAGCGATGGAATTGAACTTTTTTTTTATTTTACTATTTATTTTGTCAAAAAATTAACGATGTAAAAATTTGAGATGTGAAAGATAACTAATATTTTCTTTTTTTAGTTTTGCTATTTTAATTATTTCAACCCTCCCCCACTCCAAGAGAGAGATACTTTTCTCTCTCAATTTAAATTATTATCATTCAAAATTATTACCTCGTAGCAACTTATTTGGCTTGTGTTTGGGTTATAGAGCCTACAAACAATCATTAAAAAATATATAAAAATATGTAAAAAGTTATGTAAACTATAAATTATTCTAATTTAACTATTTAATATTTTTATTCTTTTAATATTATTAGGTTATTTGACAATTATTTTACATAATATATTTAAAATAATTATTTATTTTAATAAAATTATATTTATATAGATTATATAAAATATACTAATTACATTCAAATTATTATAAAGTTAAATCATTAATTAGTTCAAATTAAATGGAGCTCTATCTCATCACATTTCTCGCTCCTTCCCTTTCGTCTCCCACAACACCGCGGGGCTCCATCTTTTCCCTACCATAAGAGAAAAATGGCGCTCCGATCGCGAGAGCTCCAACGCCTCCATCTCCTCCTCTTCCCACAAGCAATTGCTTCGATCCCCCGCCTCCGTGTCCGCGGCGAGGGTAAGAAGCCTCTGAGCTCCGCCACCAGCGGCGGCGGCGGCGGCGGCGGTGCCGGCGAGGAGGAAGACGAGGAGTTCGCAAGGAGGAGCGCCTACGAGGTGCTCGGCGTGGCGGAGACGAGCTCCGCCGCGGAGATCAAGGTCTCGTTTCGGAGACTAGCGAAAGAGACGCACCCCGACGTCGCCGCCGTGGCTTCCTCCTCCTCCGATCGCGCCGCCGCATCGCGACGATTCCTCCGAATCCTTGCCGCTTATGAGGTGATAGATCCTTTACCCTAAATCTTGATTTTCTTCGGTTATTTATTGCATCGAGAGCGATCGTGCTGAGATCTATCAATTTGGAATTGGAATTGTTAGGGTTTTGCGAGACTTTATTAGAATTATGCCGCGGATTTATCTATTGTTGTTGTTTCTTTTCGCGCGTTAGAATAGTCTAATTTGGGGGAGAGGAAACTGAGGATTCTGATCTTCGGGAACCATCAAAACCCTACTCCGTACGTTTTCTTGATGCCTCTAACAGAGCTGATGTTTCGGCAGTTGCTTTTAATCTATCTGTGCTACGCATTTGCTAGAGATTTTGGATGGTTATATTGTGCTGCTTCTCTTTATCAAACATTACAGTGGTGCAGTGGATTCGGAGTTACTTATTGTAGAAGGTGATTGGTGAGCTTGTGAGGATCACGCAGGGGAGCGGAATTTTAATTCTACTTCGTCAATGATATTTTCTTTTCAGTACCATTATTTGTTATTGTCAAATGAACATCTGCTAATTATCTCACTAAATAGATTTAGATTGGGGGAATCACAGCATATAGATCACCTAAATAATGGACATAATGATATTCTGCATATTTTGCAGGCATAGGTAAGACAGTATAATTAGTTTCGAAGACATTGTTTTGCTTATGAGATCATGGTCTTTTCCCTTACCTTTAACACTTTTGCATTGCTCACAGCAACGACTATGAGGTATCTCACATTCTCATTTGTATTAAATTGCAGATTTTATCAGATTCTCAGCGAAGAGCCCACTATGATAGCTATCTGTTTTCTAAGAGAAGGATGGTGCAAAAGCATCCTGGACCCAGTTCGGTTATTTATACAAGCTATTCATCCCTTGCTATTGCTAGAGAAAGTCATGTTGTCGAGTGGCTAAAGTGGTATAGATTTACAATTGATGAGATTATAATGCAGAAGAAAGTTGCCGTGGGCTCAAGCTATTTTGATAAGCTTGAAAACGAGCTTTACTCAGCAATACGGGCTGCCTATTATGGCCCTCATATCGAATCCATGGATCATCTTCCTGATTGTTTTGAAGCTGAGGAGAGGTCTGTATACGATACTTCTGAACTCTTACACTTGGTTTCAGGCCGTGATTTATTTGGTATTGTTTATGTAGCGGATAACATTCCTGAGCTGTCGCATAGTTTTCATGAGAAGCTAACGCATTCTCACAATGGAATTTCTGAAATTCTTGGGCAAACTAGGATGGATTTAGGGAGTACAGATATTCACGAGAAATTTGGTGAAAGAAATGGTAATATCCATTCAGAAATTTACAAAGATCTTGAGCTGCATATCTGTGGAAGAATGGTGGCTGTTGCAACTAGGAGTCCTAAGTGCAAATGCATTGATGTCCCGAATATGGATTCTGAGGACCACATACATGTTTATCTTATTTCGAATGAATCTGGTTTATCCTGTTCAGCTCAATCGCGTGTTCTTCTGGGTACTATAACTGGACTGGGAACTAGTGGAGAGGAAGGCTCCTGCTCGGTTTACAATGAGAGTGGTGCAAAAACTCATGTGATTATAAAACACAGAACACTGCTGGTTTGCACAACTTACTCTTTTAGATCAAATAAGTCAATATCCTCTCCTGAACCTATACTTGTCTTTTTGTTAAAGTTGAAATTTATTGCTTCGTGTTCCTAAAAGACCGGAGTTTTGAGTTCTGAGTCTTTCACCTCCTATGGTGCGGAAGACATTACTTCTAGATATTAAGAGCAAATGTGAACTGAAACTGGATTTCTGGGCTAGTTCTTTCTAGAGAATTTCATGATGCAAACGCCTGTCTGAGCAAATTTCTTGTTTTATCAGAAAGAAACAAGAGATATTTCCAAATCAACTTTGAAATCTTTAACATAATTTTTGAAAGTGTATGATTTCGAAATATACATACATTGTATGTTATGCATGTAAAATTTTAAGAGACAAACTAAGTGGTTTGGATGATCTATTTAACATACGATACAAAAAAAAATATTGTACCAAGCCAAGCGCAAGTTCTTTATCAATTTTGAGTGGCATTTTGTTATAACCTCTTATTTGATTCTACATTAGGTCAAGTCTAAAGAAAAAAATGGCTACACCTATAGGATTCTATTTCTGTTGCACAACTTGTAATTAGTGCTGTAATTCACAGGTGAAACACATGCACTGGTATCAAGTTGGACATGAAGTTTCTGCTTGTGAATGTCGATCTAGTAGAGCTCACTTGCTGCCTAGCAGGTAAAATGGTCCTCTTTCTTTTATAACCTTCTACAATTTTTTGATCAATTTTAATGATTGCTTTTAATTTTAGCGGAATCAACATTTCATGCGTATTTTTCTAGCTACAAAGAGGAATAATTTTCTTGAGTAGTAGGAGCAACTAGTGCATAATTTGTTCTTGCTTGGGAATTTTGACATTAAATCCATTTTCAATTTATGTATGCTATGTGCCTTTTCCATCTTCAATTTATGTGTGCTATGTGCTATAACTCCTTTGTTTGTTAGTTAACTCACTTCAGGAGCAAGTGATTTTGTTGATTTACTCTCATTGATATCTTTTTAGTAGCTTGTATCGGAGCCTACAATTCCTAACATGTATCTTTATAATCATAAAGAAATATTATAGTACAAAGCATGATCTTAAGGAGATTTAAACATTTTGTTATGCGGCAATAGGTTCTGAATTTGGCAATACAGTGTTTTAGTAGCAATAATGTAGTTGAACTGAATTGGCCCTTCTTTTGCTCTCTTTCTATCCTCGACGTGTTCCTAAACCTTCTCCTTTTTTTTCTTTTTTCCTTCTTGTGCAGATATTGGCTGTTTGAACCTCGCTGTTATATGCATGACATCGGTGGCTGGTACGTTGAGACATTTGGTCGTGACGAGAAAAGAAAGACCATCCCATCACCAAGACAGTGGGATGGGTTTGTTGAATGCAGTGAAAGGTAAGCTCAAAAGGTGACAATATTGCATACATGCTATAATAGCATAATAATACTGGCCTTTTGGTCCTATGATATCGGAGTCCTTCCTAGGAGTCGTGCATTCCCACCTGTAAACTTAAATACTTGATTGAGTCTTATTATACAGTACAAATTTTATGCCCATCACCATTATCTTTTTAATTTGCTTGGCAACTAATAAAGTTTTTGTTTGTTTGCCAATCCACTTAGTATTTTCGGAAGTGTACTAAAATCACGAAAAGGACTTTTACTGACTTTCATTGACCACCCTGTGCTTCTTCTTTAATCATAAAAAAATCTTTCTGGGTGACAATAATACATGATTTATGAGTAAAATTTGCTCCAGCGTACACCATTATTGCTCTTTTCTCCACGGTAGACCAGTTATATTTGCTAAGGAATGTATCAGATGTTTAATTTTTAGAAGTTGCTAGTTCCTGGCTACCAATTCTAATCGTCTAAAATGTAAATCCTATGTTTTTGCTGGAATTTAGTCCAAATACTTTTTGCTGGTAAACTTTAATTTCAATTCAAAGCATATTTGCTGTGCTGGTGAATATCATGGTCTTAAAGGAGTATAACTTGTACTGCAGAAGACTGCATCCCGCAATGTATTTACTGGCTCTTGCATATAGATCCTTAGATCTCGAGGATGCAAAAAGAAGGAAGTGGAACATAACAAGCTTCTTGGAACCACAGCTCTATCAAATCCTTCATTGGTTTAGGAAATTATTCTGATGGTGTGAATTTGAAGATGATGGGAGGCATTAAGAGAGATGGAGAGCACAAGCTCTATTATTATATTTACAGTTTGACTGTCTTGAACTGTTACAAAGAAAAGCAGTTCCTCAATTATCATAAATTCCTTTTTAAGTAGTAATTAATGGCAGTGCCTCTCTCTCTCTCTCTCCATGTAAGAGGAAGCTTAAAGTTTAATGCCTGGATTATTGAAGCTTGATCTCCAGGTATCTATCTATATCCTGTTCTCTCGAGCTCAAACTTTATCTGATTGATTAAAAATTCCATAATAATTTTACCCAAAGGTTTAATTTTTTGTTAGTATTCATCTCAGAAAGGAAATTTGCCCCAGCGTCATCTATTATTACTGCATCCTGGTTGCGTACATTTTCTCACTGATATAAACTAATCTCTGACCGTTCCCATGGTAGCGTGGCAAACAAGAGTAGATGTGAGACAATATTCGTGGCGATGAGGCAAAGATGCGAGTTTTGGAACTCGGGAATTTGAGGAAATGCGAAACCACTGAAGGTATTAAATTCCCCAAAGTAAATACTTGTTGGGTAGCAAGTGAAAATGAGTCACTAAAGTACTTTTTAATTCTATGAGCCCACTTTTGTCCAATATATGATGAGAAAAGGTGAACCACTCTTCTAGCACTTCGGCTGTTGAAGGAAAAATTGTTGCTTAAGCTCTTACCACTTTTCAGGATCCCTGAAGCCGAGGGAGGGAAGATGGGAAGAGCTAAAGGGCAGAGGGACCAAAGTTGCCCATGAAAGGAACGCGGAGAAGAACAAAACCCCGAGGTTTTGATCTCAATCCTGCCTTGTAAATTTTTTTGTCATTTTATTTATTTATTTTTTTTAAAATCCGTGGAGTTTCTTTTTCTTTGACCTTTGTTTAACTAGTTATGGGTGCCAGTTGCATACCAACCAGAAGGCCACGATTATCCAGGTTCTTTTTTGGACCCCTTCTTGCTGTTTCTTATTCTTGTTTCAATTTGGAGATGGATGAGTGTCGAAATAACTGTTTCCTTAATTATTTTTTGTGAGTAAGGGATAATTTACTGGATGTCTTGGTACATAACTGTTGTTGATTTCTTTGTGGGCTCTTGGAAGGATTTATGTCTCTAACCCTGCAGACTAGGAATCAGGTATGTTTAGCTGCACCCGTGCTTGCCATTTGCAGGTATGTTTCTTGTTGGTCGCAATTGTTTAATCCAAAGCACCTAGTAAGGATGCCTTGAGTTGTATTTATTTATTTGTTTTCATTATACTGCAGTTTTAACAGCCTTTGTCTATTTTTTTAAGCGTTCTTGTGTGATTCATTACTTTTTTTTGGTTTTTTCGGGTGGGTGTCGGTAGGAGCTCCTTAGGCTGTCGTCGATTTGCTTTATTGTTACTCCATTTTACTGGGCACCTGCTTTTTGCCGTCAAAAATACTGGCTCTTTAATATACGTAAGAGCCTGCCCACATGTGGTATGTGGATGCATGCTAGTATCGGACTCAAAATATCCAGCTGCTACCTACTATAGGCATAATAAATTATATTAATCTTTTTAAATTCAATATACTAACATCCAAACAGCTAATCCTGATATGTTAATTGCACGTAGTCTTCCATATTACCTAGACAGAGTAGCTCACAGATTTTGGGTTAAAAAGACCAACAACGTTATTTCAACAGTTATCCACAAAGCTGCTACGGTTACAACGCAGCCAACGGCGTTGATATACTCTCACACATGATCAATCATCTATAGAAACTACATATGGTGCAGGACAATATCAAATGCACCAAGGAATAGCCACGCAGCCAACGGCGTTGATATAACACATGATCAATCATCTATAGAAACTACATATGGTGCAGGACAATATCAAATGCACCAAGGAATAGCCGATAATGGTTCCAGCAGTCATGTACGCAACGTAGGGACAAGAGCCACCCACATTGAGGGACGCCCATCAAGTGACAGTGATAAGAACGGCCTACCAAATTACAGCAATCCCAGCTAGTAAATGGAAATTACTTACTGCATGCGAGTTCTGCTATTCTCTGCAGCTCTTACCTGAAGGAAATATGGGTGCGCCTGCATGCATTAAAATATCACTACAAAGGTCAAAAAGAAACAAAGGAATATGCATAGATAGTATATCCTCAACAAAAATTCAAAAAACACAGAAAGCCACAAAATAAATCAAGCAAAAGCGAGGAAGAAATTCAAGAAAAAGTAAGCAGGAAAATCTGCTACAAAATTTAACAAGTCAACAAGCAAGTAAATCAAAACCAGCAAAAACAAAGACTGAATGCTTAGCTTTATTGGCGAAAAAGTGCGAAAAAAAAAGAAGAAAATAGTTACCATAGCTTCACGAGCTGTAAGCCTATCCTGGTGATCATACCGAAGAAGCTTATCGAGAAAATCAATAGCCTGCAAACCATATATCCACATGGTTATGTCTATGAATTCCAAATACAAGGAGCAACAGATTTGATGCATCAAAAACAGTTATCAAGGTTGCTAATAGAGAACCTCTGG
Source organism: Tillandsia fasciculata (assembly GCA_029168755.2). Classification (NCBI taxonomy): domain Eukaryota; kingdom Viridiplantae; phylum Streptophyta; class Magnoliopsida; order Poales; family Bromeliaceae; genus Tillandsia; species Tillandsia fasciculata. The sequence goes on along the minus strand of CM054937.1, from coordinate 26,533,409 downwards.
AGAAACGAGATGTTGGTTGTCTGCATTGATAAATTTAGACCAGGGTTTCCTGCTGTGCCTGCAGCGTAAAAAAAAGATAAGAAAAATTTAAGCAAAGAATATGACACTAGAACTCGCCAATTGTTAATTATCTTTCAAAGTGATTCATATTAAGAGAAGGGTGAACAGCATGCCATATACCTTCCAACAAGGGCTTCAAGTTGCGGGTCAAGCTCCAACCTATATTTATTTAGATAAGCATTTAGCTCATCCGTCCCAAGTACCTGAGAAAAGGGAATCAGGAGTCAAAGTCGTGCTAGATAAAGATTCTGCATTGATCACCTAGATAGCACATTATTGTGTACTGTTGTTACACATCAGATAGCATCTCCACAATGGTTACCAAAACCTTAGGGTTGATTTACCATATGAATCAACTTCAAGAGAGTTGCTCTTATCGGCTAATGATACAAGATAGCAAATAGAAAACAAAAAATCAAGCAAGTTTGGATTTCAAGTTTAAAACTAGAATAATCTCCATCTTGGTTAAATAACAATGGATATAAAGGGAATATAATACAGAAGTCCCTGAATTTGAAAACCAACATTGATCCCCCTGATCTATCCCAATTAACAGCTTACTCATTAACAATTCAAGAAAACCTTCCTATCAACTTTCATTTCTAAGAAAAGCGGTCTAATGTATCATCACAGTCGCTTGGCACTAAAATTAGACCATGTGTAATTGGCGCCTGTTGGTGGAAGGTGCCTCCCAACATTCAAACGTGAAGGATTTTTCCTATTCAAGAGTTAAGGCAGAACTTTCTTCAACTACATAAGCAAAATTAAAAGTTCAGCAAGATGCCATCTGTACTAAGATTTTTACCAACTGTGATGATGCATTTGACTTCTGCAAACTTCATAGATGGATGTTAACACTGAAACACCTAATAAACTTTTGAGGCATTATCAAAGACAAGTTCAAGCATAGGTGCAGAGTAAAATTTGGATCACAGTTTCTGGACGTCCAATATAAGTACAAGAAAGAAATATTAAACAACTAAAATATCAGCTAACCAAATATCTGGTATAGTTCAGCACTGTTTGGTCTGCTTCAACAAGCGAACAAGAAATCAAACTAGAAGGCTCAAAATAAGTGAGCAGTTTATACAACTATCAGGCTATCAGCAATATTAAAAGAATTTATGACATCTCATAAAACGGAAAGGACCAAACAGAAAATATCTATATATATAAAAAGGCATTACCTTGGCAATTTTGACAAGCTGATCATGGTTGTCGTGGCCATAGAAAAAAGGTTCTTTTCGAAATATCTACGACAAAAGCATCAAAACCAAATTTTTAATGGGAAAGGACATCATTAGTTAACAACAAAATAGCAGGCAATTTTACAACAAATGGAGTATTGAAACATTGTTGAACTTCGGAATTCAGTGAGAGAGAATGCTACCATGCCAGCAAACATGCATCCAAGGCTCCACATGTCCAAGGAGTAGTCATAATCTTGCAAATCAACAAGAAGTTCAGGTCCCTTAAAATATCTGCATCGCAAGAGAAAGGATATTGAATGACCACAAAATAAAAATGAGAAAGAAAAGGAAAAGGCAATATCCCATTGTATAAAACAAGCTAACAAGCTCTCATGCAAACCAATCATATGACTGAAAACTCATCATTATTGCTTAAAGAAAAGCAAGTACACAACTTATAGAGGAACTAATGAAATCATTCAATCTGCTGACTTAATGTAGTAAATTCCTGAGATTTGGGTATACCTAATAAGTATTAACAGGCAACTGGCGTGTGCATAAGCAATGAGAAGCATCAGCCCACACTAACCTTGAAGCAACACGGACATTATATTCCTTGCCTGGATGGTAGAACTCAGCAAGTCCCCAATCTATCAAGCGGAGTTTTCGGAGCTCATGATCTATCATAACATTGTGAGGCTTGACATCTCGGTGCATTATTCCTTGAGCGTGGCAGTGATCCAGTGCCTGCAACGATGAATGTATTAAGTTCTTTCAGAAACTTTCAAATATTTTCATATACAAGTAGTATAGTACTACTAATATTCATGCTAAGCTTTCTGTAGATCATTTCCGAAGATGACTCGTAATTGTCAATCCAAACAATAAGATGATGCGAACACAATATCCCAAGTCCATGGCAAATTTCGCTCCTTGTTTATTTTCAAATTCACCGATAGCATTTCACACGACTCGCATTCCCATGAGTTATTCAATTGACAATACAATTTCCAACAAACATAGAAAGGTTAGGAAAGACCTTGAGAAGCTCGTAGATGTAGTACCGAATGTCGTAGTCTGTCAACGTCGGATATAGAACTTTAAAATCGGTGTTGTTGACATACTCAAAGATCAAGCTAGGTGTTTTTGAATGGTGATCTCTCACAATATCAAGCAGCTTCACAATGTTTGGACCCCCACAAAGGTTCTGAAGTATTTTTATCTCTCTCTTGATCTGCAAGCGGATTATAAAAGATTAGATCTATTAAAAGAGCTTGTAGACAAATAAAGATCCAAGGTGTAATGACCGGAATTCTTCAAATATACAAATAAGATCATACCAAAATACAACAACATAAAATACACTAAAACACCAATTAGTCCAAATTTACATTCATTCAGTACCTTCTTTTTCTTTACAGGCTTGAGGATCTTAATAATGCAGCGCTCATTATTGGATACTTTAATGCCTTCAAAGACCTCACTGTACTTCCCTCTTCCAACTTTCCGGACAACCTCATAGTCATCCTGTTCACTGGTTGAAGGAAGAGAAAACAGGTGAATGCAAAAGCCTTAAATCATAATAAGAATACAGAATACAATTATGTATAGAATGATCTAAAATAATCAATTCCTGTAATACATTCGTCTTAATGTCCCCAACCTCAAGTGGAAAAGAAAAGTAAAAAAAAAGGATCATATATGAAGCTACTAGCCAATGACTTTGAATGATCATCATACAAATAATGTAGTTTAGCTGCAATGTCTTCTATTTGATTACCAGGTTTGATCAAATGATGATCATTGCATCCTAGTAGCAGAAATCTTAGGGGCATAAAAGGGCAAGACAACAGAAACAAAATATGCTACTAGAAGCATTTTATGAGATGTATTCCTCTGCTCTAAATTTGTTCTTTTCTTAGGACTGCCATGGTGCACCCGGTGGCCATGAGTGCCACTATGTAACCATAGAGAGGGGAAGAGGAGGAAAGGGACAGCAGGCGGAGAAAGAATTTTCCCAGTTATTTCTGGAGCAAGTGGGCCAAGACCTGCGCTTGCACTGCAGTTCCGTTCCTAGTAAAGAAGAAACTATCTTAACTATTTGCCTAAAGCCAGTGAGAAATTTCTACATTTTCATGAACCACTGCAATGAATTCTAACTGATACCTGTTATGACTTTAACTTGTGATAAGACTCGAGCATTATTTCCTTAAAAGTGATAACACTTGCAAAAGTTGTCATTTACTCTGTAAACAATTTGCACAACCTTGAGGCTAGAATATCCTATTATAATGGCTTTTATAAGATATCAGACAACTTGGCAGAGTGGTAAAAAAGGGGAATATTCTTGTGTGTCCTTTTCCCATTCAACATCAAGTATAAGGCAAGCTGAACCTAAACATAAGAGAAGTAGGGAAAAGTGACACAGCAGTGATTATGTAAAAATGTAGATGCCAAAGTAACTCATATAAATATTTAAAACTATCTGAATTATGTAAATGTAAGTTGATCTCAAGAACAAAAATGAAACATGATATTAACTTGGACTAGAATGACTAAAGATTTAACTCTATATAATCTTAGAGTAATATAATGCAGAAAAGTGGCTTTGGGTCAGCCGTTGCTTGATGTAAAGAGATTTAGGAGCCTTTGGGAGGACCGCCAGGCAGTAGTAACGCTTTTTTTGTTCGAGGCCCAGTTACCTTACTTATGTTGCTCAGTTCATTTACTTTATGGATGAAACGAGTATCACACTATCTTTGTCTCTCAAAAAAAAAAAAAAAGCAGAAAATAAAATAAACAAAATAATATAAATAAAATAAACAACAATGATATATTAAATAATATAAATAGAATCAACAAAATGTAAATCTAACTACTAAATGTTAATGTTGTTCCTATCTACTGAATTCTGCACTTGGTGAAGGCTTGCATGCCCTTATGTCGCCTCATTGTACAATCAAATGATCCTCAGCTCTAATGAAGGGAAGCCCGAAGCAAACATGCTGCAATCAATGCAAGTGCACTGTTATAGTTTATAACGCTAGTCTGGGGCAAAATGGTTTACAAACTACAATAGGCCAAACCATGAAGCCAACATGCTGCTTTCAACGATAAAGGCTCATCAATGCTACCAGCAAAGAGGAAAAAACTTCAATAGAGAGTTCCCCAACAAAGCCTTGTTAAGGAGCCCCAATCCATCGCTACGTGTCACTTTTATTTCTATCCAAGTGTTATAATACATTCCTCTATAACTTTTTTTTTTTTTTTTTTGAATTTTAGTATTAAGAACACCCAATGAATCATTAGATGGAGACAAAACTAATACATTGCAGCAGATCGGGACAGAAGTTTTATCCCAGCAGAGAAACTACAATTTGTGACTCTGGAAATTTCTATAAAGCAGCAACATACCCAACTTTTATAGATTTTAAAATAAGAAGGCAAGAAGAAATTCTCTATAGAAGGCACATTATCGGCATCAACAGGAAAAATGTAGCACATAATAACATTGTTCCACAAACCAAGAACTAAGAGAATGCCCTCTTCATTCTAGGGTTATGGAGGATCTATACTTTGGTGCAATCAATGAGGAGCAACGCCAATATAAATTCAACTGGTAAGGTCAATAACATAGAGAATGCGTTTATTGCTAGATACATTGTATGCTTAACTTACTAACAACAATCTAATGCTAGATAAAGCATCGGAATAGATAGCAAGTCCTGCTGAGTGTGAAACCAGATTTGCATTATTGAATTCATCACCTCGCACGATCATAAGCACCGATAGAACAAAACAAAGTACGGATCAAGAACTAGGGTTTCTCGAATCATAGGGCATCTCAAAATCGTCAAATCAAGACCTAGGGTTTCTCGAAACCATACCCCCACTGGACGGCGAGCGACTCGTAATCCCAGTACTCCTTGGGGCGGAGCACGTTCACGTCGGCGTAGACCCGCGCCTTCGACATCGCCCTCGTCCTGTTCCCGATCGGATCGCGGATCTCGACGCTGCAGTTGGGGATCACGGCCGAGGAGCACTCAGATCCCCACCTCTTCGCGGCGATCGGAGGCGGAGGGGTAGAGCTCGTCCGCGGGGGAGGGCCGTGGAAGAGCGCGATCGCTAGGGCAACGGAAGCGAGGAGAGAGAAGCGGTGGGGGACATATATCATTCACATCATCTTCTTCCTCCTCCTCCTCCTCCTCCTCCTCCCTCCCTCCCACACCAAGAATCGAGATTAGGGTTTCGCTCTCTCTCCCTCTCTCTTCCCTTTTGCAAGTGATGCGGTTTTTCCCTTTTATTTTATTTTATTTTATTTTTGTAAGAATCTTTTGCGAGATAAATAGTGCCACGTGTACCCCGTAATGTGGAGGGCGATATTTTGGCTTTGGTGAATTTACCTTTCTACCCCCTAAGTTTTAAGCGGGGGGCATTTATGGAAGACCATTGGATCGTTAACCTTTTTTTTTTTCTTTTCTTTTTCCCTCACGAGATAACATTTGCATATTTTTTTGATTAAACAGGGTAAAACCCTCTTTGATTACAAGAGTACATTGGTGCATATTAGAAAGCAAGAAAAGAAATTGTCGTGTGGACCTGGTCCACCACATAATCCACGTACACCACCTACTAAATTGTAACACGTGTCTAATGATGTGGGATTAATAAATAACTTTTCTTTTTTCTTTTTTTTTTTGCCCTTTTTCTCCCAATAAAAAAAAGCAATACCAAAACGCTGTTTTCATTGGTTCGGTCTATTGGACTAGGTTATTCATTTTAGGCCGTAAAAACCAAATTAGGCCCATTACGAAATTTGGGCCTACGCCCAACACATTGCCTGCACCTAGTGCATGCATGCACTTCATGCACCACAGTTAATTATTTATTATAAATGTTTTAAAATTAAAACCTATATATGTTTGGTAGTATTTTAAAGAGCCTATGTTGAAAATTTCGCTATTTTGAAAATATATTTCTATATCACAAGCCCTAACAATTAGAAGATCGCTACTAATTTTTGTTATTATGGCATTTGTGTATGATATATCTGATTTTTGTCATGCACGTGAGCAAAAAGTATCTGAATTAGTATTATTTTATTTTCCATTTTATCCATCTTTTGGATGAAAAAAAATGCATGATTATGACAACGAAAGATTATGTTATAAAGGATCGAATTAGATAAATCTAGGCATTGGTATCTCTAGAGACTAAGTTAGGATTTTAATTTTAGGGACGTCAAAAATATATTATGCAAAATATGTAATCTTTAAAAAATAGTAATAAAAAAAATTATATATAAATAATTTTTTGTTCATTAGTTTTTGAATTTTAATTTTTTTTTTTAAAAATAATAGAGTATAATTGTCTTTACTATTAAAATAATAATGATATAGGAATCTATAAAAAAATTATATCAAAAATTTAATTATTAAAATCTAATATAATTTACAAATCAAGTATTACGATATATTAAAAAATCAAATATTAAGATTTAATATAATTTACGAATTAAGTATTACGATATATAAATGGAGTAAATTAAATTTGCTTCCCGACGCGCACAAGGTAATATTATTTTTTTTAAAAAAAAAAGAATTATTTTGTTCCCTAAACTTTACACTATTTTAATTTTTTTAATAACTTAATAATAAATTTTTATGTAATTTAAAAAATATTGGAAGGGTCATGGTCACTTTCTCAACTTAATTTACTGAAAAAAATAAAAAAACCAATAATTAAATCAAGCTCTAGTAAGTTTAATCAGTGACTATGAGAGGAAAAGTCATTGAAGCTTATAATTATAAGCATCTAATTTAATTAACTTAATAAGCCCAATAAACTTTCCAATATTTTAAAAAGAGAATTAATTGAGAAAGAAACTACTTCTATTTATATATGTATAATATTTGAAACTATTTGATATGTTATTAATTTTACTTGTCAAATTTAATACTCCACTCTTTCATGTATTCAATATTTTGATGTTTTCATAATTTGGAAGCAATATCTCCATGAGAACCTCCATACAAATTAAAAAAGATGAAAGTGTGGTCAAGCATAATCATATAATATCACTCACAACAATTTTTTCTACCATATTTTTATATTTATTAATCATACGAAAGCGAGAAATTAATATTTGAGTCAACGCATTTAAAATTAATATGAAGATATATATAAATAAAGACTAAGTTTTAGTTTAAAATCACATTCATATTTATGGGAAGCATTATTTTTCTTCTTATTTAATCTACTAATTTTGCATTAATAATTAATTAACTTATACTTCATGAGCTAAAAAATAAGAAAACATGGTGCAGGTGTGAGGTATCTGAATGGGAACATTTTTATAATATTTTTTTTATTTTATTTTATTTTATTGTTTTCTGCTTTATGGGCAAGTTATTGACTATAACAAGGAGACCTGGGAATATTTCAGAAGTAAGGACACCCACTTCCTTTTATGAAGAACACTTGTTGAGAAATCAAAATATTATTCCATGGAATTGGAATTGTTCAAAAACCATTTTATTTAATAGAGCTCACATGAGAATAATAATTTTATATATATATATATATATATATATATATATAGAGAGAGAGAGAGAGAGAGAGAGAGAGAGAAAATAACTTATATAATTTTAAAAATATGAATTTTTTATTATTAAATTTGTATTGAAATTTGTGTTTTTTATTTTATTTTATTTTTTTTTTACTTGACTTTACAAAATCATAAATTTCTATACAAATTCAATACAATAGTAGAATGAAGTTGCACTTTTAAAAATATATAAGCTCTACTTTTTTTTTCTCTCTCTCTCTATATATATATAGAGAGAGAGAGAGTGTGTGTGTGTGTGAGAGAGAGAGAGAGAGAGTAAAATTTATATACTTTTAAAAGTAGGCCAAACCATGCTTGTACATCACAAGGATATATAAAACACTCTGTCCATTGTGTATTACTTTGCTGTACATCACAAGGATAGAATCATAGAACAAGTCAATTTTTTTTTTTTTTTTTTCTGTACTCAATTTCTAGTAGCTGTACCTTGTTGTAATTAAGATTCTCTATGTAAACTATATATATTTTTTAAGCCAAATTATATATTCAAAGTTATTGTGGTGATCCAGCTAACACTGACATTAATCTATCAATCTTATAATCATAAATGAAATAATTATTAAATATCGCACATTTTATTCGTCTAATTAATTAACTAAATTCTCACACATCTATGATTAATTCCTATCGCAAATAAATAATAACACTTGTTGCCAGATTAATTTTGACCTTAATTTGAGGCTTTTGATTCAAGTCTTATTTGGCGAAGATCAGTCCACCTAGGCATATGCCATTTGCAAAATCCTTCTTTTTTTTTGTTCCTTTAAAAAAAAAAAAAGAAAAATTAAGTTATATAGTTTTGTATATATATAAGATGCTCATTAATTAGTAAAAGATTCAACAATTTAAATATTACTTGAGCTAGAGTAATTTCTAAAGAGTTAAACTATTGACAAATTATTCACCTTTTCTCTCTATCTCACAGTATATATATGCATAAAAAAAAAAAAAAATTATGCATGTAAATATATATCATCAATTTTTTTTTTACTGGTCCCTTTCTTAATTTGAAAAAAAGTATAAATAAATAAATAATAAATTAGCCATATGGTATTGTTTATCATACTGTAATATTCTCAATAGTATATTAATGAAGGGGTGGTTAATGAACTAATAATTGAACTTTTTATCTATCAAAGTCAACTCCTTCCTACAATTTCTAGAACCCTATCTATATATCTTGACTTATTCTCTGCCGTATATGTATATTTCCCATATGTTGATATGTCTATATATATATATATAAAAATTCTATGTACAATACTAAGGCCATATATAACAACATCCCTTCCTAAATCATAAACTCTCTCCCTACAATCACTTTATCAAGATGATTAAGATGAGAAATTTTGCAGTGGCTCTTTTGTTAGTCACCTTAGTGAACCTCTCCTTGCTCTCTCATTTGGCTTCGGCGCAACTTCAAACTAACTACTATGCAAGCATATGTCCGAACGTCGAGAGCATCGTGCGGGGCGCCGTCACGCAGAAGTTCCAGGAGACATTCAACACTGTCGGTTCTACCATCCGCCTCTTCTTCCACGACTGCTTTGTCGAAGTAAGTGCACGAAAATTGTTCACCGCGTCAAACACTAGATCGAGTTCTCCAGTAACTGTGAACATATATTTACCGACATGGTAGGGTTGTGATGGCTCAGTACTAATCTCATCAACACCGACGAACACGGCCGAGAGGGACGACCCAACTAACCAATCCTTGAGCGAAGACGGATTCGACACCGTGGATCTGGCGAAGGCGGCGGTAGACGCAGATCCCCAGTGCACAAATAAGGTGTCTTGCGCGGACATCCTCGCCTTGGCCACAAGGGATCTCATAGCTCTTGTTAGTCACCAGCTTAGTACTCGCCTGTAACCTGATCTCTTTACATTCTTTTACTAGAATAAGTATCATATTCCTAACTAGGATTACGGTAGCATTTGATTTTAATGATTGGTTATGAAAATAGGCTGGTGGGCCGTCCTACGCGGTCGAGTTGGGTCGATTTGATGGGTTAAGCTCAACGGCGGCAGGCGTTGTCGGGAGGTTACCGGCACCAACTTTGAACCTGGACCAACTCACCGCCATCTTCGGGTCCAACGGGCTTTCTATGCTCGACATGATTGTTCTCTCAGGTGACCACACTGATAATTAGCATCAGGAATTAGGCTAGAATACTATCGATAGCACCAAGCCATTGATGCTATCAAGTTTTTAGTCGTTGGATGAAAAAATATGCGGTTGGGATTATAGTGGGCTCCTAGAGTTTACTAGGTGGTTGGCTGAATAGTAAAAATCTTAGGGGACCACTATAATTCCAACCACATATCTTTTCATCCAACGGCTGAAAATTTAATAGTACCAATTATTTGGTGCTATTGATAGTATTCTAGCCGGACTCTTAGCATCAGTCATATATATATATATATATATAAGCTCAACAATTAGATTAAATTCCATGCAGTAGCATAATAAAATACTTATGTAATAATTTGTACATAGATTAAATTTTAATTTACTCAAAAAAATTTTGTAGCGTGCCACACAGTAGGGTTCGCCCACTGTGGCAAATTTTCGGACAGGTTGTATAACTTCGCCCCAGGGAGCACAATGGACCCAACTCTGAACCAGAACTACGCGGCGCAGCTGATCTCGTCTTGTCCCCAGAACCCGAACCCGTCATGGCACGTTTTCTTGGACCCGGTCACGCCGGGTAGCTTCGACAACCAGTACTTCAAGAACCTGCAACAAGGAATGGGGCTACTATTCTCCGATCAGGTTCTGTTCAACGACTCTCGCTCTCAACCCACCGTAAATTCTTTAGCCTCGAGCTCCACGGGGTTCGACCAGGCGTTCGTCGTCGCCATCACGAACTTGGGCCGGGTTGGCGTCAAAAAAGGGTTACAGGGCAATATCCGCAAGGATTGTCGCGCCTTCAACTAATTATTACTCGAAAGATTTACTAGTGGAAATTTGTTGCTTGTGAAAGTTCCAGTTTACATGTTGAATTTCAGTTGTCGTCCACAATAGACCTAACGGTAAGAGATCTAATAATAAATTCATCGTCTATGTATATTGAGTCTGATCATTTTAATTGAATTAATTATGTTTTTTTAATAATTTGAGCATGTGAGATTAACGATTCGAATTTCATAATTATGCTTAATAAATTAAATCTACATACTTTGAATACACTTCAAAATGTAAATAGTTAGGAAATGAGGATATACTATAATACATAAGTGTCAAGCTCAAGTTTTAAACTTGAATCAGTACGCGTTTTAAAGTCTACGAATGATAAGCACGCTATATATATATGCTGCATAGAATTAACAAGAACAAACCCCACAATTACGTGTTGAGAAATTCTCCCCTGCTAACCACTCTGAAAAGGATATATACTTCTCACTTTGAACATCCAACTACTCCCCAGTTCCGTGCTCGATCAAAAGAGTTTTCTTAACCCCTTGTTTTTTTTTGTACTATTTTTGTCACAATAGAATAATCTCAAATAATATTATTGTTTTATAGCGACCAATATCTTAGTACTGAATATAAAATATTAAAATACGAAAAAGAAAGGTAAGAGATTCTGTTTCGAGTTCATATGCTTTGGCCGATCAATTCGACTCCTATTTAAAAAAAAATAAATAATAAAAAATAAAAAATAAAAAAATAATAATAATCTCACACTGGTGTTAATAATCAAGGTCAGGTTGAGTTGGGTTACGCAAGTTACGCTTGATTTCGGGCCTGAAGATTTTAAACATCATTATTTCAAATCCAAGCCCGGTCCAAATCAGGTCAAATAAAAAAAAATTACAATTGCATGTCTCTTTATCCGAACATTTACTATTTATTTTTTTTTATCACTATTCAACTCTAGAAATTTAAGGGCTACAAAATATATAGCAAATATTACTTTTCTATTATACACGAAAGAAAGAGTTTTTACACCCTTTTAGTATGTATATTTTACACCTTATTTTATTCTGAAGTAGGGTGAATTTCACCCGTCACTGAATGTGACGAGTAGAATAATATCCGTCCCAGAATGAAGTGGGATGTAGAATGTACACTCCTAAAGGAATGTACATCTAGCATTCCTTTTTGATTTCTTTGATTATTTGTGCAGATAGTTTGAAATACAATGTAAATTTCCTAACATATTAACATTGTATAATACATTGTTTAATTGAATAAGAGATGTTAGTAAATATTTTTGTTACACCATCAAGTACGTTCTGGATATGAGTAATTATTGCTTGAAATTTGATTAAAAAAAGTAATGATGATTTTAATGAAGAGGAGACTATTTCACTGAGAAAGCAAAAAGAATGAAAAGATTTTTGTAGTGAAGTCTAAAATTTCCAAAATGCAATAATTGAATTAGTGTAATACTTTTTTTTCTTCCTCTCGTAAAACTCTAGAAAGTTTTGATGATCGAAGCAAATACAGGAAATAAGAAAATTTTGCTTCTAAATCACTAAATTTTTATCAAACAGATATTAGTAATTTCCACACAAACTTACTATTAAGAACAAAGTAACCATTTCCAATTAGCGCAGGAGAAATTACCAAACAAAACAGTGCCTAAATGCCACAAACCGTAGGCCAAAGCGTGTGGACTATTCATCTCTTTTACTTTTCTTAACCCCACGCCCAAAAAAAGAAAAAAAAAAAAAAAAATACTTCGGGTAAAAAAAAAGAAAAAAAGAAAAAAAAACAAAAATACTGCGATCTCACGCGGAGTTGCTTACGTGGCGGAGCCAGGAGGAGGTGGTCCGTACGTTGTTGACCGTTAGAAGGAGAGAGAGAGAGGGGGGAGGGGCCACCACACGAACACACGAAGGGCGTTCCGTGTGGCGGCAACACACTGTATCCGACAGTGCCTTAATATGCGGCCACGTGTACGGCTGTCGAGCGCCATCGGCGTCGATATCAAAGCGCCCATCGACGACGCCAATTGGCGCAAAAATTCCCCCCACTTGGCGATTCCTCTCTCTGTCTTTCTCTCTCTCTCGCCGCGGAAACAAGTAACAACCCCCTCCCCTACGTAGCTCTACGAACCACACTATATATATATATATATATATATGATGTGTGTGCATATATATATAAATATAAATATATTAATATAATATATATATATAGAGAGAGAGTGTGTGTGTGTGTGTGTGTGAGAGAGAGAGAGAGTGATTTGGGGTCATATTAATGGAGTGGTGGGATCGCGTGGCGATGACGATGAGGCGCGTTTGGATCGGCTCGGCGACTCGTCTCCGACTCCGGAGATCCACCGGTAAGTAGTTAATTACTGCGGTGCATGTGTTGCCTCGACGGACGGCGTAGATTCGATCGATCGCCTGATTGGGTATATATGTATATATATGTATGCACTGTTGCTATGTAGCAGGGCTGAGGGAGCTGAGGGAGCTGAGGAAGGAGGTGAGCACGTGCGAGTACGAGGACGTTCGCGTGATGTGGGATATGCTGCGGAAGCAGCACGTGGGGGAGGAGGCGTCCGACGTGGCGGCGCCGGAGAGGAGGAGGGGAACGCACCTGGGGAAGGACACGTGGCACGATTTGGTGGTGGAGGAGTTTGGGAACCGACGAGGAGGAGGAGGAGGAGCTCCGCTTGTTCATAAGTGGTGCTGTTGCAGATTTTGAAACGGACCCGGGTTCGAATAGCTACTACCATTCCCTTCGGATCCGAAGCCTACTCTCTTTTTTTTTCTATTTTTTTTTATTTAATTTATTATTATTGTGTTTTTTTTGAGAGAGGATAGTATATTGGTATCTCATATATCGGAGAGTATTGTACATATACATTATTATATATTTTCTGTTGTGCATTTATTTCTTCATGTTTATATATTAAAATGACTGAAAATCTGACAAAGCTACAATATCAAAAACACAGCCTTATCATGAAATATATATGTTGTAATCCCATCTTACCTACTAATATCTTTTCTCATCAGGTAGATTATATATATGTATGATTCCTTCAAATGGACCAAATAAGACAATAGGAACCCAGTCATTTGGAATCAGATTCCAGATATGAAGCAACATGATGAAAGATTCGGGTAGTTTGATTCAAGTTCGATCATTTGCTATTCTGTGACTAATCCTGATCTAGATATCTACTGCAAATGAAACTTTTACTGTACAACTAAACAGACCGTTAAGTTTTTTAAAATGCTGCCCTTCCCCTCTTTCAGACATTTTTAAGTGTGATAAGGTACTGCTATAAAGCTGTTGGTGAGTTGAACAAGTAGCAAAATGGGTTTAAATTTGTAGTTTATTCTCAGTGTTTTCTATTTTGTTTTGTGTAACTAGAGAACTTCCCATTCTGCGGAGATAGGCAAGTTAAAAACAAAGAATTTAACCCATTATCAAAACAGATAGATAAAAACATATTTCAATTGTGTGTCACCCAATTTATACAACATTTTGATCATAAACAAGTAATTAATTTTACAACAATCTGGTATCCCAAGCTGCAACATTTTGTTGTCTACAAAGAAAAGGATACATCTATAAACAGTTGATGAACATTACATTAAGCTTAAATAGTACAACAATTTCCTATTCCACTTTCAATAACCCTTCAACGGTAATTTCCGGGTCTTGCAGCTCCTGCAAAAGACTTTCAGAAGCATCGTCGACAATTTCCTGAATCTGCACCGGCAGAGATTCAAAACAATTATCGGGCGGCAGCGGCACGGGAGTGGGAATAAAAGTGACCCACCTTTTATTCTTCATGTATTCTATGCCAAAATAGAGGAGAGCTCCAAATACCATAACACTTCCGCTAACAATGAATGTTCGGATTGAGGCCAAGCACATAACGATAAGGATTAAGAAAGTCGGGGGTATGCAGATAAGTACTGCACCAACTGTTCCGACTGGGATTTTGTATGGTCTATGAAGATCTGGCTTCTTTATTCTGAGTTTTACGAAAGCGGCGAACTCAAGAAGCATACCTACGGAGTACAAGAAGTTGAGGAATTCGATTATGGCTTGAAAGCTCATGCAGGATAAGAGGATAACCCCTGTTGCCGAGCATAGGATGCTAACAGTTGGGGTTCCATATTTCGATCTACAAAAGCACCATTTGCATTTCAAAGTTCTGTTCTATATAATACTAAGAAGATTACCAGAACACTATAAATTGTAAATTACAAGAAAGAAACATATTTAAGAACTTAAGTTCAATGAGAAGGTAAGAATTTGAGGCATCACGGCAAACCCCAAATCTATTCTAACCTGCCATTCTTCTAAGGAAGTTCAATTATGCATTTTCACACAACAACTAGAAGTAGCTAGCAAAATGCAAGATACTGGTGAAACAAAGCATGTTTAGCTTCACAAACAATTCCCCCCCTCATGTTTGGTGTCGACAGAGCTAACTAATAGGCCAAAGAACTGAACTTCGAATACGGTGAATTCAAATTCCGAAACCTCTTACTTCTTCAATCAAGTGTTTGATTAGTATTTCGCACTCGCACTCTCACTCTTACTCTTTTGAGACCATTATTCAGCAAGATACACATATATAGATATCTAATCAGTATGAACAACAAATGGAGCAAAATTTTCACAATTAGACAAGGTGAAGCAGAATTGAATTGCTAGTGAAATAGAAGTTTGGGATGGGAACCTGCGGGCGAAGACGGCGGGGAGCATTCCCATCTCGCTCATACCGAGCAACTGGAAGGAGTCGCTGCTCATCTCGGCCTCGAAGAGGCCCATGTTCGACATGGCGGCGGCGAACTGGATCCACCAGCGGAGCCAGGGCCCGCCGATGGCCATGCCGACCTCCGCGAAGTAGCCGTCGGTCCAATCCTCCGGCGAGGAGGCCTCCATGGCGCCGGTGCCGGCCATGAGCGGCACGAGGTAGGAGGCGACGACGAGCCCCACGGCCCCGAACACGGCCCTGGGGAAGGAGTGGCTAGGGTTCTCGACCTCCCCGGCGAGGGTGCTGGCCTTGTCCCAGTAGTTGAGGTTCCAGAACATGCTGTTGAAGTAGGTGCGGAGGTCTAGGGCTTTGGGGTCGAAGGCGAGCCAGCGCGCGGGGCGGAGGCGCGGGGCGGCGAGGATGGCGAGGACGACGAAGGGGGAGAGGGATACGGCGGTGAGGACGAGGGCGGAGAGGCCGACGAGGTGGAGGCCGCGGTAGTTGAGGAAGGTGAGCGCGGCGGTGAGGGCGAGGAGCGCGGGGGCGCGCGCTGCGGGGAGGGCGAAGAGCGGGACGGAGTGGCGTAGGTAGTCGAGGAAGAGCACCGGGTAGAGGGCGTTGTCCATGGTCCCCGACACCCACTTCCACAGCCCCTCCTGGAACCCCCAGAAGGTCCCGAACGCCGACGATATCCACAGCACGTACCCGCCGTTCTCGGGGAAGGAGGAGGCGAGCTCGGCGGTGATCAGCGCCTCCGGGAGCGACCAGACCAGCGGGAAGATCAGGAACCCCAGGAGCGCGAGGAACGGTCCCCCGCCCCCTCGCACCGAGTCCTCCACCCCGAAGGGCCCCCCGGACACGTCGTAGAAGATGAGGGCGACGAGCGGGAGCACCCCCAGGGTGCGCCGCCGCGGAGTACCCTCCCCCGCCCCATCGCCCGAGGAGGATTGGGGATCTGGCTCCTCCACTTCCCCCATTAATGGAGCTAATAGGAGGACGACGACGAAGACGAAGACGAAGACGAAGACGAAAACGAAAACGAAAACGAAGATGACGACGACGAGTTAGGCGACGAATTCGTTGGGTGGTAAATGTCGTCGTTCGAATTAAGAAGGTGTTCAACTATTCATTCCCCTTTTTTCTGAAATGAATGAATGAATGAATGAATACCTTGGCCCTGCACTTCATTATTTTCTTTATTCAAATTTAGTTTCACGTCATTATATTTTATTGACTAAATTCAACATAATTAAAGCTTTATTACAATACAACAAAATTGGCTTAAATTTTAAAAACAATTTACGAAACTCGAGGGAAAATTACTAGTAAGGACATGTGCGGGGAACTCGAGGGAAAATTACTAGTAAGGACATGTGCGGGGATATATATATATATATATATATATATATATATATATATATATGGGACAAAAGGAGTTATATTTGGTGTAACGAGTGCTCAACAGTGAGTGCCAGATGTGTGGGAGAGCACGTCTACAATGTGAGTGAAATTAAAAGTAGGGACCCCATCGGCTTTATTATGTGTTTGGAAAATGTTAATTTCTTGCTGCAGGTTATAGGAAGCAACGCAGGGCTCATAAAGTCGTAAGATCGGGTCTTATTTAGATACCAGATTTTTCCGCTAATAATAATACAAGAAAAGTACATGTCGTGGATCGCAATATAACAATTATACCAAAAAAAAAAAAAAAAAAACAATCACTTTAAATTTACAAAGTTGATGAATGATTTTAAAAACTTTGTGCTATGATTCTATGAATGCAAAATTATCCAGCTGAATAGGATTACTGGATCCGCATTTGTCCATTTTGTGCTACGAAGATTGGACCCTCCAATTAATATTGGGGGCCCAGCTGAAAGATCTTGTAAGATTATTTAATGCCCCGGCCTGGCCCAATTATGATTTTGATATATTAATAAGTTCAAATGTAATATACTTAAATTTGTAAGTTGAATGAATTTTATTAGATATATCACATACTTGAGTTTATGTATATCTGGGGCTGAATCCAAAATTTCTCAATAAATGATATTACGATTCTAAGTTATTCATCTGAATAGTATGGTGTGACTGAGTTTGCGATCTTATGAACATAACAGATATATGATATGATAATTTGGTCCACTTTGGATGCATAAGCTCACATGATTTAAGCATTCAATATAGTCACGCTCAAAGGTCATATCGTTGAGAAAGCTAAAAAAAATATATTAAGAGTTCACATGTAAACATTTTGCTAAAATAAACTTACATGATATTTATCCAATCCGTTTTCGAGCTCGGACGTAGTTAGTAGTTATACCGTAGGTTATTAATGTACCCCGTGATCATGTAATCATGTGCGGTGTACGAGGTGGTCCCTTGAGCTACATCCTACGCACTTTAGCAAACATTTTCCTAAAAAAAAATAGTTTCCTTATCCTTCCATTTATTTTACATTTTGTTATTAAGCTAAGTTTTAAAACGTACACGTAGTAAAATAAGCTAATTAACTACTTTATAAAGTTTAATTTTGTTGCTTCTTTTGTTCTACGTGTATTAATGTGTCGCTTCTCTCTTACTCACCACTCCGAAGAGGCCTATACACGTACACTGCTTAATTTGTTTCTATATGATCACGTGGAATGAAAGGTCAAAAATTTAATGGGCCTAAGACTCACATTGAATATATATATATATATATATATATATATATATATATATATAAACAAAGCTATGAGAAATGGAGTTTTAATTTGCATGGTATTAATTAATAAGCTTAATCTCATCAATTATATATGGGGTGACCATATATTTTTTTGTGTGAACATGTTCGCAGTGCACATGCACGTACGCATCGATCCTTTGCTCACGGAGCAGAAACTATAGTTTAGCTTCAATTAATTGACTATTAATCCGCAATTAACACAACTATATTATTCAATTATTACATTTCTAAATTTATATTATTTGGCTGAAACTACAGTTAAGTATTCCACTTAACAAGCTACAGGAGAATCTTTAGAGAAGGGGAAATGTTTAGAAAATATGTACAAAAGTAGCTAGAGCTCGTTATTTTTCGGATGTGTTATTGGTTTCAGGTTTCATTAATACGTATGTGAAACAATAGCATATCTTAAATAAAAATTTAAAACTATGTTTGATTCAGATATAAACTAGAATTATTTATTTTATGAATATATATAAATTTAATTTTATGTTTGGATGAAATTTAGATTGTTCTCCTAATTAGAATAAGAGTAATTATAATTTTAAAATAATAATAATGATTTATCTAATCAATTAACATAAAAATAGTAATTAAATAATAACATAACTTATTTAATTAATTATTAATTGCTAGACAATCTTAAATTTTAATTGATAAAATAATAAACGAGTATTGTTAATTAATAAATAATTTAATTAACTACAACTAATTTAATAAATTAATTTGTTAATTATTTAATAATTAGATAATTAGTTAATAAAACAATTACATCAGTAAAAAAATTATATTAATTAAAAAATTAATACAATAATTAAAATTATATTTATTTTAATTAAGTTTATTTTAAATAAAAATAAATTTGTTTCAAAAAAAAAAAAAAAAAGGAAGCTGAAACATTTATTTCACAAATACGAAAATTATTATTCTCATCCATAGTCCAATACGTTTGATCAGGAATAAGATTGAAACAAAATTTTATTTTGAATCTTATTTTTTAATTATACGGTGCAGAAACGCCTAAAATGATACTTATATTTATTAGCTATTATCTTGTCAAAGATAAAAAAAAAAAAAAAACCTTTTTACTCTTTCCATTTTTTTTAAAAAAAATTACTTGCGTGTTCCATTTTCGTGACCATAAAAACTTGTAGTACGTACACAGATGATTCAAAAGCTTTTGCAAAGCTGCATGGTTGAGTCCTATGCAATTGCTAAAAATAGATAAAAAACAGAGGCATTTAAAATTATTGTTGTTAATATTTGTGTATACATTTATACACACAATGGACGGTACAAAATAATAGTCAACTTGGTCCGTATCACATTACACAGGAAGGTTAGGTTAGGTTAGGTTTGGTTAGGTTAAGGTTCGCCTCGAGTTAATTTTTATAATTTCACAAAAAAAGAAAAGAAAAACAAAGAGGCCATATTTTTGTATAGTTGTTTCTAGGCTATAAGTTAAATTAATGCCATATATTTTTAAGTTGGCATACAATAGTTATATAATTGATAAAAAAAAAAAAATTGCGTAAATTAAATTAATTATTATCCAATGATGTTTTAGGTTAGTTAGGTAACTAATGACTAAAACAATTTAATAAGTTAATCAATTTTGTTAATTTTTTAATCTAAGAGTATGTTTATTTTACTAGAGTTGTAACAGGTGGTTAGAGATGTGTCAGATATCGAAGTTGATCTCTTCGATATAATAAAAAAAAAAAAAAAAAAAAAATTGCTATCTCATGTCATATACAAAAATAAAAGAATTAATTGCATACGCCTTCCTGTAAACATATCGAATAACAGATATATTCCTACAAAGTTCGATTTTTCTTATTTGTCCTTTCAAAAATCCAATGTTATTCATATATATTCCTACCGTCTATTTCTGTTAGAAAAATCTAGTAAACTATAGATTAAATACTTAATTATCTTTTTTACCATTTCAGATATTTCTATATTATTTTTTAGAGGGATGTTTTTTAAAGGGCAAAACTATCATTTCACATATAATCTGTTAAAAAATAAACCGTGAACTAAGGATAATAAACCGGAAGGATATATATGAATAACTTAAAATTTTTGAAGAAATAAATATGAAAAGTTAAATTTTGTAGGAATATATTTACTTTTCGATATGTTTAAAGAAAACCGTATACAATTAATTCAAAATAAAAATTGATTATGATAATCTGTACGTCTTTAAAAGTTTTACTGCTCGTCTCCAACATCTGCAAATTAGTCCACAATGTTATAAAAAGAAAAACTTCCATACTAAATTCTATAGTTTTATCAAAATTTTATTATTATTATTATTTTTTTTTAAAAAATGTATACATGAAAAATAAATCGTGGGGCCATAGTTGGATGGAACGGTTGTAACTGGCCCATGCACGCTTGCCGTGGCAATAATGCATGGTACGAGATTTGTTAAACTACTTTGACAACCTTAATACGTTTTCAAGGCAACAAAAACAACAACAACAACAATAAAAAGTTACAGTAAAATAGGAGGATGTAATTTTAGTGACAAAACAATATATTTATTTACGGTGCTTTTATTAGGGTGGCAATTCAGCTCGCTGTTCGCGAGTCAGCTCGTGTTTGGCTCGAAATGAGTTCGAGATTGAATCGCTCATTTAGTAAACGAACACGAGCTGAATTTTTCAGCTCGTTTAATAAACGAGCCGAACACGAGCTGGGGTTATGTCGTTCGTGTTCGGCTCAATAACAGCTCCCATATATATATATATATATATATATATATATATATATATATATATATATATTACTATTTAGATTTTAAATTATCAATTTTTTATGAATTTTAATTAGTAGATTAAAATTTTAATTTTGAATTTTTTTTAACTTTATACCTAATAGTAGGAATGAAAATCAAACTTGTTGTTCGCAAGCCAGCTCGTGTTCGGCTCGTTAATAAACGAGCCGAACATGAGCCAATTTTTCAGCTCGATATTTAAACAAGCCAGCTCGTGTTCGAAGCCGGCTCGTATTCGGCTCGTTTATAAAACGAGCCGAACACGAGCCGACCCCAGTTCGCTCGTGTTCGGCTCGTTGACACCCCTAACTTTAATACACTCAGTGGATTGAAAAATCAAATAAATATTGCACATCACAGGATCTAAATAATCCGCTAAAAGATTATTTTTATATTGTTTTTAATATTTTGTTAAATTTGGTAACGTAAGAGTTGTATGTGGAAATTAACGACGCGCTTAGTGACGATAATCACGCCTAAACACCAGAAAACGTTCAACTCCCACTATCCCAGGATCATTGTTGTTTCCAACTATTTTATTTTTAAATAAAGTAATTATATTTAATTAAGTTGAAAATTTTCATTATTAGTTTAATGATCGATTATTATTTCAATAAAGTGTAATAATTTTTATTTTATTTTTATTTTTTTTTGGTCAACAAAAGTTAATAACCAATGTAACTATTAATTAATAAACCTTCTAATATAACTAAAAAAAAAAAAAAAAAAAAACTCAAGGCTTAATTCAAGGCTGTGTTTGGTTTCCGAAAAAAAAAAAAAAAGAAACTAATTTTTTACAAATAAATTTTAATTGTTCTTGTACGTTTTTTTAAGATAAAAAAATTAAGAAACAAAAACACTTTGTTTATGATTTTTTTTTTCAAACTGTTTTTAAATAATTATTTTTTCTAAAAATTTAACTAAAAAAAATATTTTTTCATTAATTTTTTTAAATTTTTTTTAAAAAATCAAAGGCCTCCTAAATGAGCATCAATTAAAATTTATCTCAAAATGGTTTAAAATTAAAAATATTTACATATTTTTTAAATAAAAAAATTAATTTTTATTTAAACGTAAAATTAATTTTATTATTTGTATGCGAACGAAGTCTTATATTTGTCTTTATCTAATAATAATTCAATAAATAATTATTAATATTAAAATTTATAAATAAAATTAAAAATTTGGGAGAAAAAAAAAATTGATAAAAGTGAAAATGGATGAATTTTTTTTTTCCCTCCTCATCCAAGCATGGTACGGCTCACATAACTCCGGTGCCGTTACTTCCGAGTGCTCTCTCTCTCTCTCTCTCTCTCTTTGTCCCCTTGCTCTCGCCACCTATTTTCTCTCTCTACTCTCTGCTTTGCTTCTTGTATTCGTTTCTCGTGCTCCATTTCTCCTACTCATCTTCTTTTTCTTCTTCTTCTTCTTTCTTTTTCTATCTCTGCTCTCCCTTCTCTACTTCTGCTTAAGAATAAGCTCTATCTTTCTCTCTGTTAGTTCTCGAAGCTTCTTTGCACCAGCACATTCTATTTCTCTCTCTCTCTCTCTCTCTCTCTCAGTCCTCGCCATGGCGGCCGCGGTGAGCACCGCGGCCGTAGCTACCCCATCTGCAGCGGCAGCATCTGCGAATCCCGGCGCACGAATCTCCAGGCAATCCTCCCCCTCCGCATCCCCTCTCCGCCGCTCCGAAAATAACAACAATGCCACTCACCTTCGTCGTCCCAAATCCAAATCCAAGCCCATCCCCTCCCGCTACCTCTCCACCACCCCTTCCTCTATTTCTTCTTCTTCTTCTTCTTCTTCTTCTTCTTCTTCTTCTTCTTCTACACGACGCTTCGCTTCCCCTCTCCCCACCCCCCGCTCCTCCTCCTCCTCCATTGCAGCCCCCCTCCGCTCCTCCTCCGTCGACCGTGCGCGGCCCCGCTGGGTCCCTGACCCCTCCCCGAAGCCCCTCTCCTCCTCCTCCTCCTCCTCCTCCTCCTCGTCAACCTCCACCACGCGCAGCCTCTCCGTCTCCTTCCAGGGCGAGCCCTTCTTCTACTCCGCCGCTAGGGCCAACGCCACCTCCCCTTCCCCCAACCGCAAACCCTCCCCCGATCGCCGCCCTGTGGCGGCGAGGACCCGCTCCGAGAACCCTAAACAGTCGCTCGATCCCTCCCGAGGCGGCGGCGGCCGGCGATGGCCCTCGGCTAAAACCCTAATCTCCGATCAGCTCGCCAAGAGCCTGGATTTGTCCTCCGTAGACAAGAAGGAGGACCCCATCGTGGCCGCCATCCACCTCCTGCGGCGGTCCATCGCGGCGGAAGATGGGTTCAGGCGCGCTTCCTTCGACGCGGCGGAGCTTTCCGTGTCTTCGGACACGGAAAGCGCTTCTTCGGGAAGCAATTCCGGGTCTCTGGAAGCCCCCGTTCTCTCAGGGCGGGGCACGCCGAGGGGAATAGCCGTTCCCGCGAGGTTTCTGCAGCAAACACCTTTACCAGTACCTTCGCGTATTTCGCGAGCCTTGCCGTCTCCGAAGACGGTGCCAGCGAAGAAGTCGTTGCTTAACGGGTTCTCTTCTTCTTCTTCTTCTCCATCCCCTGCCTCTTCGATTAAGAATGTGCCTCCGCCATTGAGGAGGACGGCTAGTCCTTCTAGGGCTCGGAATGGTTCTGCTGCGGAGCGCGTTTCGAATGGTAGCCCTTCGGTCATTGGTTTTGGGGTCGAAGCGAGGAGAAGGAAGAGTGGGGATAATAAGGTTGAAGAAGCACACTTGTTAAGAGTGCTGTACAATAAGCTATTGCAGTGGTGGTGTGTTAATGCTCGAGCCGGTGCTGCCTTTTTGGCACAAAAGGCCGCTGCGGAGGTGAGATTGAAGTTCTTGATCTGAAATTTCTTTCTGTGGTAAATTTTGGAATATTTGAGTATGATGCATTCGTTATCCTTTGTTCTTTTAATATAAGTTTGGTAGTTTATTCATATTAAGTTTGCACTGTTTCTTCATGCTCTGATACTAAAAAAGCTCATTGTTTTAGAATCTTTCCCTTTAGGTCTTGTTCTTTCATTCTTTGTACTGTTTTATTAGCTACTTGGTTTGCTTACTCAAATAGATACCTGAGTCTGTATGATTTATGGTGAGGAATTGCTATGAAAGGATGTAGGTACATACAACAATCAAATGCTGCTCCAACTAGCACATCAATTATCTTCCTTTAACCTTTGTAGGAGTAATAGTAGAATCATGTGTATTGTGTGTCGGTACTTCCTTTTTCTACACTTTCTTTTGATAGAGATATCTACTGCTTAGAGTAAATATGTTTGTCTTGTGCTCGATGTTTAATGCTGGTCTTGTCCGACTTTTCCATCCTTAAAGTGGCTAACGCTTTCCATTTAATTTCTGACAGAAAGATTTGTATGATGCATGGTGTGCCACCTCCAACATTCGTGATTCTGTTATGCGTAGGAAGCTCGTGTTTCAACTACTTACACAGAAGTCTAAGCTTTTCTTCATCCTAAAGGGACAAGTAAGTATTCTATCCATTCTATCCTTATCTTTCCTTTTGTGCGCGTCTATTGTTGCCTTGCTTCTATTTATTTCTTTTTTGTTTCATTATTTAGTCTTTCATCTTTAGTATCTATATTTTAGTTCCTTTTTAGTTATACTAGCATTCTTAAATTTTGAGAAATTTAGCCAAAATTATCTATACGATAGTGTTCAACTCAGTGCTGAACCCTGAGAAATTAGTGTTAACTCCCTTGTCAAAAGGAAAATCGGTTAAGGGAGGTACTTAGGGTACTAATTTTAATTACTAGATCTGGGGTATAATAAATAATTCGAATTTTGAGAGGAATACCTTAAAAGGTCTTTTTTGGTTAATTTCACTCTTACCTAAGTGAATACGAGACTATCCTACTGGTTCTGATTTGTACTTATAACTGATGCAGATGGCCTATTTGGAGGAGTGGTCATCGGTAGATATAGAACATTCAAGTTCTTTATCAGGTGCCATCGAAGCGTTAAAAACCAGTACTCTCCGCATACCTGTTACAGACGGAGCAAAGGTTTGGATTAGAAAAATTGATTTGAAAATCTACTTTTGGGCCCAAAGTTTCTTGAAAAATATCATTTCTTTTCTTTCAACAGGCAGACATCCAAGAAGTGAAAAATGCTGTGGGTTCCGCTGTTGATGTTATGCAGACAATAGGGAGCTCAACATGCTCTTTACTCTGGAAGGTAGTGCTTCTTGCTTTCTTCATTTGTTGTTTCTTGATGTCATGTAAGAAATCTTGGTGCCTATCTTCATATGATTACTTTATACTATTCTATTGCGCACGTGTGTAACGTGCTAGTTTACATCGAAACACGCTATTAAATTATAAAGCAGTTTGATTAGCAACATTTCAATTTTAATAATTTGGATCTTAACCTCTGTATCCTGTTATAGTTCTAGTCGTTCTGTTGAATTCTGACTAAACAGTATATGATATCTAGCTAATCACAACTAAATGCCTCTTAATGTTTTTGGAATTTACGCATAAATTAAGCCCTAGGACTAAAATCTGCCAACATGTATCTTTCTTTTTTGGATTTCCTTTACGATTACTTAATCTATCATCATACGCAGGTAACGGAGACGAGCTCGCTGGTATCCGAGCTATCTAAAATTGCTGCAGAAGAACGAGCACTGATGGAACAGTCTAGAGAACTATTGTCAGCAGCAGCAGAAATGCATGTAAGTACTACCATCAATTCCTTTCTAGGGCTGTTTTATTTTACTTCCTTTTTTCAACCTCTACTTAATTGCTTCTAACAAGAACTCTTTAACCAGGTTAAACATTGTAGCCTACTAGGGCAACTAATACAGCTAACTCGCCGAGAAAGCCCGAGGCATTTGTAACACAAAGACTAAAGCCTGAACAACTAACCTCTCAGCATATAGCTAACTGGAGATTGGTGCCAAAAATTACAAAAAATGGTAGTTTGGTGGGTGCAAACTGGGTGCTCTGACCGCGATCTCACCTAGGTAGCTGATGCACATAATTTTGTTCCCCTACATTACAACACTTGTTAGTACCAAAGATGAAAAAAAAAAAATTTAAAGGGAAGTTGATGTTGTATATTTCTGCTGAGAAAGATGAGTTGGTTACTTCTCCTATCTCTTTTGTTTTGGCACCAATGTTTGGTACCTCCAACTCATGTGGGTCCTTTTGTTCATCTTCTCTAGACTTCACGTGAATAACTATATGTCCAATCTAAGATTGTGTAGTGCACCACAATGATATGTTCCATTGAAAATTTGCTTTGAGCAGTATATTTTGGCTGCAAAGTTGATTATTGCTCCCATTTTCTTCCAAATAGAGAATTTGTTTACCAGGTTAACAGGCCAGCCCCAAAGACAACAAAGAAACAACAAACAATGGCTTCATATCTAGATGAAGACACAGATAATCTACTCTGGTTAAGTAACACCCCAATAATCTTATATCGGATGAAAAAAAGAATTTTAATTAGATATACGGTGGTTAGAAAAATTCACTTTCATGCTCTTAAGCGGCAGTTGCTGTGGCAATTTTATAGTATTGGAGGAGAGGGAATATTAGAAGCTAGAAGTGCTTTTAAAATTTTATAAACCTTTCAAAGCATAAAAAAGCGGGTAATCCCAAACTAGGATTAAGAAAATTGAGTCCCAAAATAAAGATCAGCTTTGGGGGGTTATTAGGCGTTAATAAGATTTAGTTACAACTTACAACACTTTAAGATGATTGCTTCTGATTGTATGACCTTATTCACATGCATTGGTACATCAAAAGAAAAAGAGAAAACCAGATTTTGATGTCAAAAAGTTGACTGCACATGGAACCTCTTCCTTTTCCTTCTGTTTGATCTTAACCGCTTTTGCACTTCGGACCACTCTACGCATGCACCTGCAGCATCCTTAGCAGGTTCGATAACCAGCTCCTTAATTTTATCTCTCTTCACAGATAAATTGAGAGTATCTTTAACATTGGAAATATCGTTGGGTTTAGTACCAATTTCTTCTGGTTTTGAATGCTTTATATGTGCTTCAACAGTTTCCCCAACTTCATCATCCTTCATGACTCCATCAGGAGTTTCTTGGACTTCCTCATTCTTAGTGGGTGCTATAACTTTCTCCTTAATTCTAGCATCCTCCACAGGTGCCTCAACATTTTCTCGCACTTTAGAATTCTCCAGGGTTTCATTAACCCTTTCTTGTTCTTTTACGCACTCCACCATATGCACTTCAAGAGCCTCCCGCACTTCATCATCCTTCATGACTTCATGAGGAGTCCCTCGGACTTTCTTGTTCCTGGTGGGTTCGCCAACTTTCTCCGCAATTTTAGCACTCTCCGTGGGTGCTTCAACATTATCTTGCACTTTAGAGCTCTCCACGGGTTCATCAACCATTTCTTGCTCGTCCACACACTTGATACGTGCTTCAACAGTGTTGTACGCTTCATCATCCTTCATAAGCCCATCACGAGCCTCTTGGATTTCATCATTCTCCATGGGCGCACCAACTTTCTCACTAATATTAGTATTCTCGGTTGGTGCTTTGGCATCCTGTGAAACGTCAGAAGTCTCCACGGATTTGTCAAACCTTTCGTGCTCAACTTTAGAACTCTCCATGGGTTCGCCAACCCTTTCTTGCTCTTCTCCAACTTGAGAACTCTCCATGGGTTCATCAACCTGTTCTTGCTCTTCTACATGCTCCGTGCGTGCTTCGATTGTCTCGCTCTTTTCATCATTCATAAGTTCATCATGAATCTCTTGGACTTTATCCTTTTCTGTGGAAGCATGAATAGTCTCGTGCACGTTACCATCCTCGATAGATTCACCAGCAACCTTGTATATTTCGTCATTCTCCATGGGTGCATTAATAGTCTCATGCATTTTATCATCCCTGATAGATTCGTCAACCCCCTGTTTCAGTTCACCAGTCCCCATACGTGAATCCAGAGTCTTTACTTTATCATCTTTAATAGTCACAGCTAAACTCTCCTGCACTTCATCTGCCTTCACTGGTTCATCAATGGTTTCCAACTCTTTAGCACTCTCCATATTTGTACTAACACTCTTTCTAACTTCATCATTCTTCACAACTATATCAGGATTCTCTTGCACTTTATCACCCTCGGTCGCTGCACCAATGGTTTCCATCTGTCCATCATCCTCTATTGTTTCGTTAGCAGTGCCCTGCGAATTTATCTTCTCCATAGGTTCATTAACATTCTCCTGCACTTTTCCATTTTCCTCCTTAGCTTCTTTACTAGATGAATCAATGGCCTCCTCCTGTAGTTGTATCCCCACAGGCTCGATACTCCTCATCTGATCCAATTCCAATATAGTATTGCCCTCTTCATGATTATTATCCTCACTATCAGGGTCAGCCTTAATAGGAAGGGCCTGCATAACTGGAGAATGCTGCACAGATTCTATGAACCTGGTTGCTATTCCAGCTTCTATGGCAAGTGGAATAGCTGTCGGTGGTGTAAGGTACCTTGGTGACGAAGCCCGAATTTTTTGCTTTTGCCTACTGTGAGAGCGACCAACCTCAGAGGTAGAAGGCTTCGCTTTCTCCAGCTCAGCGCTGATGTAAGCATCTATCTCTGCGAGGTTCTCCTTGAACCTCTTTCTCTCCACCTCTCCCGATAACAGCGTTCTAATCCGTCTTTGTACGGTCATAACCAAATCCACCTATTCATGGTATAAAAATGTATGATCATTGATTTATGATATAAGGCCTGTTTGGCCCGGCGCACAGGCCGCACTGCAGAGCTTTCTGAGAAAGCTCTGATATCGGAGCTTTCTCAAAAAGACTTGGCCTTGCGGTTGCGTGCCACAAATGGGGGCAACCACAAGGCCACACGGGCGCATAAACAGGAAAAAAAGATGTTATAGCAGTGTGCCTATTTGTCCTGGAATAGGAAGAGCCTCTTTACACTCAGAAGCACAACCTGGGCATTTGGCAAATAAAAGATCTAGTGTTTTTCATGTGGCAAGAAGTTGAAACGAACTTTTAGACCCAAAAGTAGAAGATACAATTTGAAGCTTCTACTTTTGCTGCAATACGAAGCTGCTAAAAAGGATTTGAGTAAAAAGTTGTTGGTGCTTCTTCAAACAACTGCCACTCAAATTCACTTTATTATTCTATACGTACCAATGCTCTCTCACTCTGCCCTAGTGATTGAAAGGAGATAGTGGGCCGCTCAACCGGGGTTGAGATCCATCTGCGTGTAATATTCCAATACCACTCAAAGTAATGGTTTCTTGCTCGAGTAGGATCTGGATCCACCGTTTCTCTCTGTCCAACAACAGAGGATAGCCTATCTGCCCACCTCCTAATGTATTTATTATGGTAAGTGGACCAGTCCTCAACAGATCGGCCCTGCATTGTGACTCGCTCAACTGCCTCAACTGAGTCAGGGATATGCTGGATCATTCCAAACTGTAATAGAACACGATCCGGCACATGCATTTCCACAACCTGGAAACAGATTAAAGGAACCCTAGATCGGCACACAGCTGATCCGCCAGTGCAGAAAGGTGGCAGTACCGCCATCAAGTATGGGTTGTATGGGTCCCATGTGATCTGTCACACATCCATAAAGTCACAAAGATATCATAATCGATTAATAGGTTAATTACTTAGACCTTACAACTTTACCTCCAAAATCAACTACATCCTCAGCTTTTCAATTTTGATAATTTAGTACCTGAAATTTGTCCTATGTAACAATTAAGTCCTTCTGTTAGTCAACATTAAAGAAAAGATATGACACTAACATCATGGTTAGAATTACCTAATATGGCAGCTTTGTTACGTAATCTGGCAGTAAATGATGATAAGGTGGCATATTTTAGATGTTGGACTCACCGAAAGGCTTCATTCTTATGAAGAAAAAACTTCACAAACTAAATTGAGTATAAAAAAGGACTTTATTCTAATGAAGAACAAACTTCAGAGACTAAATTGTTAGGTAGAGACCCTAAGGGGCGTAAATGGAATCAAGATCAAAATTCAGAAACAAATTTATAATTAACCCATGATGAATTATAAATGTGTCGGTGTACCTGAGAGTCTAAGACTGTATCAAGTCCATGCCTATAAAATTCGGTGTCAATTGATCGCGCATTTTCACGGCTTTTAAATGGGACATTCCACCTAATGACAAAAACTTTGAACATATTCAATGATTAATCAAAGAAAAATAACTGGATCATACAAATGGGAAAATGGAATTTCAGATACCTGCATCCGAGGGGTCTATCATGGAGCGGAGCTTTAACCTCCAATCGCTCAGGCCTTCCTATATGAATATGCTCCCATGCCCATATCTAAAGACAAGTCACTGGTGCATTAAGAGAAAAAAGAAGAGGAAAACTGAAATAAACTCATACAAAAGGCAACAGTTAAGAAGGGTAAGTGTGTGGATAGTCCTAGTACAATTCCCATATTGCAACTTACTTCCTAAAATTTCTAACACTTTACTCCTTGAACTTTCTGAGTGAAAAGTTATTTAAGTGATAGCTTGATAAGTAAGGATATTACTGAAACTATCCATACATTTTTTTTTGTAATAATAATCAAGAAGGACCATACCTGAAGGAGAGTGAGAAAGGCGCAACAATTTGTCTTCCCCTTAATGCTGGCCTTCCCCAGCTCTCTATATAAGTGGGAGAGCGCAGCAGCTCCCCAAGCCATCTCCCCACATAAATCGAAATCACGAAGTAATGGCAAATACCTCAAGTGAACACGGGTCCCGCTAGGGTCAGGAAACAAGCTACACCCGAGTTGATACAAAATATATGCTCGTGTGGCATACTCTATCTGTTGTTTGTCAGCTCCATCAGGTATTTTATGAAATGTCTCATACAACCAGGCAATACTAACCGCACCGCCTTTAACCTTTTCTGGCTGCTGCCCTAGAAGCTCTAAGCAAAGTTCATCCCACCGACAATCTGCAGGGCCTGTGACAGGGCTCCCGTCCACGCGAAGGCCAGATAGGATTGCCACGTCTTTTAACAAGATTGTGATCTCTCCGTACCGCAAATGGAATGTCTGTGTCTCGCGCCGCCACCTCTCGACCAAAGCGTTCAGTAAAGCATGGTCTAATTGGACCCGCTTCAAGCAGGAGAGGTAGTAAAAGCCCGCCCTTTTTAATAGGGCAAGCATTCCTTCATGCTTCACCTCCCACTGGTTAAGTCTAGTGCCGTGCTCTATAAATCGAACAGGTTTATAGCCCTGTAATAAAATTCGTATGGTTATAAATTAACTGAAAAGTAATTGAAGCCAGACAGAAACAGATATACCAGAAAAGTACATACTCTGCCGGTAAAGATTGCCTCAGATTTATGATGTTCTTGCTCTACCAGAACTGATTTATCAATAGGTCCAGGATCCGGAGATTGTGCCATCTATAGTAAGAAGGAACAGTTTGTTCATTATTGGAATTTAAGGCAAGTAAACGTAATACAAGCTACTAAAGAGAAAAGAATATACAGATTCATCACTCAATAACTCTCAAAATATACAGGAAAATGTATTACTTATTAAGAAGTATGAAATAAGTAAACAGAATCCACAAAATTGTGGCCAAGGCTAAAAGAGAGGTCGCCTTATGAGTACATCCTACTCAATATCAATATTGTTTTCAAGAAAAGAACATATGTAAACAAGAACAAGGATTATCATAGGAAGAAGTATGATGTATGTAGATTGAATTCAAAAATTAGCATCTATCCAACTCCCTTTGCTTCTTTTGTTTATTTATACTACAAAAATCACCACGAATTACTCAAATTTAGAGTCTTTCCATCATACTCTTCGTTTATTTACTCGTTTTGATTGTACTCAGGGTGCTAATTCAAAGCTTCTACGCTCCCATTCCCTTCCCTAATCAGTACAATTAAGAGCACAAGGCACAATTCAGCTTAGTTAATAGCAATCCAAACAACATTACACAACAATTGCTCTCGAGCCGAGTTCTCAAGCTACAAAACCCTAACTCCACACTCTGAATCCTAACCACAACGAAGAGAGCTCGAATTGGGAGAATCCGAACGAAGGATCAAATTAGATCACGTAAAAACTAGATAGAAAAGGATCAAAACGGAAACCCTAGAATCGCGGGTTTGGGAGAACCTGGTGGAGGGGAGCGGCTAGGGCCACTTTCTCCTCCATGGCGTCGTCGAGGGTCGCCGTTGTAGAGAGAGAGAAAGAGAGAGAGAGAGAGAGAGAGAGAGAGCACGATCGCGCGGGAAATAGAGGGGGGAGAGAGAGAGAGAGAGAGAGAGAGAGAGAGAGAGAGAGAGAGAGAAAACAGAAATACGGCAACGTTTTCGACCAAAGATGTATACGAGAGCGAAAACCACCGCCGTTTTAATCCCCGTTAGCGTGAAAAGTCGGCGGCGAACTCTTGGACCGGGCCAAGAAGTTGGATAGGTATCACTTTTTGCAAAAACAACCCTGTGGTTCTAGAATTAGTTGATGAGTTCATTTTCTTGTGCAGGCGAATGTATTTTTTTTTTGCTTCTTCATTTTTTGGGTTCAAAAATAATCCTGTTAAATTCGGTCTTCTTCTTCTGTTTGCAAAGTATTTTATTAGAGTTCATTTAATCTATTCGATGAAGTAATAATAATATTTTGGTAAAAATTTTCTTAATAAATTTGTACTAAAGGAGGATCAATATTTTTATTTCTCATCATAATAAAATTTCAATCTTTTAGTTTGCCACATACTTAATTTCTCTGTATTTCAAAAGTTAAACGCAAATGAACTCTATCATCATAGTTTAATGCCTGAAAAGTGATGCTTGTTCTTTACGTTTTTTTTTTTTTGAAACATATATAATCCTTTACTGTAGAGTAATCATTTATTATTATCCGGAAATAATTTTCGTTGAAATATCAAAATCTTACCTTCACTTTTGTTTATCGTTTCTACTTTTCTATAAATCCAAAATAATTGTACTGTATATCTAATATACTTTATTAGTTTAGCCTCTTTACGATCTTTGCCGACTTCAATAATAATGAATTCGGCATCTGTTTGAGATACGCTGCCGACTTTACCCTGGAGTTTCGGGTTATTACGGAAAAAAATAAATTTTTTATTGTCTCTTATAATAACCAGTAGGAGGATCCAAGGGAGAGAGAGAGCGTAAGAGGGATATGGAATTATGTGATAAGATGTGCTCGCCGCGCTCGTGAGATTCCCCCCCTCGCCCTTTCCCCTATTTCATGGCCTTGTGGCCCATACGCACCATCGCACCCCATCGCCTCCTCCTCCTCCCCCTCTCTCGCTCCCCCTCATCCTTCTCCCCCTCTCTCCACCACCTCCTCCCTCCTCTGCGGTGGATCTCCGCCGCCGCTGAAGCTGCCGCCGCCACTCGCACTCGCCCCGCCGTCGCCTCCGTCGCCGACGCCATGGCCCAGCGCATCGGCAAGTCCGTGCGCCGCCCAGGTGCCGCCTCCAAGGCCCGCGTCTACGCCGACGTCAACGTCCACCGCCCCGAGGAGTATTGGGACTACGAAACCCTCGCCGTACAATGGGGGTAAGCATCCCGATCTCTAAGTTTTTGAATCTAGATTAGGGTTTCCTTTTGGTACAATACTTAGTTCGTAATTGCTGATAGCTTTTGATTCGTGACGAAGGGAGCAAGATGATTACGAGGTGATTCGTAAGGTTGGGAGGGGAAAGTATAGCGAGGTGTTCGAGGGGGTACACAGCACCAACAACGAGAAGTGCATTATTAAGATCCTTAAGCCTGTAAAGAAGAAAAAGGTGCGCCTCCTCCTCCTCTTCACCCTACGAATAGGCATTAGCTAATAAGTGAAATGGACGAAGCTGCTTAGTGAGCTAGCTTTTCACATTTTTTCAGCTTCAGTTGAATAGCTTCCTGTAGTATCTCAGCTGCATTTGTGCTGGTTTTGATGCGTTTGTTTGTATAGAGGATGTTCTCTTGGTAGCTGAATTTTTTTTGGATAATCAGTGTTTGAGGTTACTAAGACATGATTGATCAATTGTTTTTATTTATTTAGTGCAAAATGTAAGTAAAATGTGCTAGAAGTTATGAATTTAAGCTTATTGGAAAGTCTTGGAATATGTTGATGAAAGAATGGAAGAAAGAAATAGTTAGTTTGGAGAGAGAGAGAGAGAGAGAGCTTATATACTTTTAAAAGTACAAAACCAACTATGCTTGTAAAATTTTTACCATTGAATTTGTACTTTCTCTCTCTCTCTCTCTCTCTCTTTAGTTGACTTTACAATAGCACAAATCTCAATACAAATTCAATGGTAAAAAATTCACAAGTATAATTTGGCTTGTACTTTTAAAAGTATATAAGCTCTACTCTCTCTATATAGAGAGAGAGAGTCCGACTACTATACTCTTATGAGTACGATCGACTTGTACTCATAAGTTGTTTTCGGTAATAGAGTTTTCGAATCGACGATCTATTAAACATAATTTACAGCATTTGAAACTTCTAAAAACTAAATTTCATAAATTTTCAACATTATTTACCTTACGATCAAAAGATATCAAAATTGACAATTTTTTAACGGCCGGTATAGAATGCTTGCTAGTCTAACGGTGTAAAAGAATCGAAATCGGTTGAAATTTGGATAGAAAATTCTATTCACTATTTAGATAGAGATCTATAATTCCGATATTAAATTGAAAATTTTGGTTCTATATTTTTAGGAGGTTGTTCGATTTTGACCGTTCATTTTATGGTTACTTGATGGATTTTATTATAATTGCGAAAAATTACGAAATTTATTTTCTAGAAATTTAAAGTGTTCTAGATCACATTTAACGGTATGGATCGTCAATTTGCAAGCTTCATCATCGAAAACAACTTATGAGTACGAAGGGATCTATACTCATAAGAGGATAGTAGCCCTACTCTCTCTCTCTCTCTCTCTCTCTCTCTCTCTCTATATATATATATATATATATATATATATATATATATATGAGAGAGAGTAGAGCTTATATACTTTTAAAAGTATAAGCTCAACTATATTTGTGAATTTTTTACCATTGGATTTGCATTGAGATTTGTGCCATTGTAAAGTCAACTAAAGAGAGAGAAAGAGAAAGTACAATAGCACGAATCTCAATGCAAATTCAATGGTAAAAAATCCACAAGCATAATTGGACTTGTACTTTTGAAAGTATATAAGCTCTACAATCTCTCTCTCTCTCTATATATAAAACAAGACTATTGCACTATCTATAGTATCAGAGCTTCGATACTATAGTCTCATTTCAATCTTAGGGCGTTCAAATCATCGATTCATACTGTTAAATATGATCTGGGGTATATGAAGTTCTTAGGAATAAAATTTTAATTTTTTTCAACATCGTTTATTTATTAAGTAAATCATGTCAAAATGAACGGTGAAAATTGATCAATCTTTAAAATTTGAAAATAGCACTTTTAAATTCAAGATAAGGAATGCTGACCTTGATCTAGATAGTTTAAAGTATTTTCTTTGAAAATTTGAATAAATTTAGTTTTTTCTACACGTTAAACTACATACTCGCCGTAGTAGCCATTGAAACTTGATAATTTTGAAATAATTTGATCATACAGTAAACTATGTCGAAAAAATATAAAATTTTATTCCTAAAAACTTTAAATACCCTAGATCAATTCTAACAGTGTGGGTCATTAATTTGAACATTTTAAGGTCGAAAACAAGATTATAGTACCGAAGCCTCGGTATTATAGATATTATAGGAGCCTAACACTCTATATATATATATATGTACTAGAAGTTATGAATTTAAGCTTATTAGAAAGTCCTGGAATATGTTGATGAAAGAATGGAAGAAATAGTTAGTTTGGAGTTACAATGAAAACAATATATATATATATATATATATATATATATATATATATATAGAGAGAGAGAGAGAGAGAGAGAGAGAGAGAGAGAGAGAGAGAGAGAGAGAATCGAGCTCCTATACTTAAAAGTACCAAGTCGTTAGTGCTTGTAAATTTTTAACCCTTGGAAGAAAAGATGTGCGGTTAGGATGATGGTGGGCCCCTTGGGATTAGTGGATGGTTGGTGGAATAGCATGATCTGAGAGGTGAAATTAGTCAAAAGGATAAATCTAACGGTAAAAAACTTACAAGCACCAATTACTTGGTACTTTTAAAAGCATAGGAGCTCAATTATATATATATATATATATATATATATATATATATATCCCAACCGTATATCTTTTTATCCAATGGCTGAAAACTTGATAGCACCACTTGTTTGGTGCTATCGATAGTATTCTAGCCGAATTCCATTCTCTCTCTCTCTCTCTATATATATATATAGAGAGAGAGAGATTGGCTAGAATACTATCGATAGCACCAATTGGTGCTATCAAGTTTTTAGTCTTGAAAAAAATATGCGTTGGGATTATAGTGGTCCCCTAAGATTTTACTATTCAACCAACCACCTAATAATCCTAGGGGACCACTATAATCCCAACCGCATATTTTTTATCCAACGACTAAAACTTGATAGCACCAATGCTTGGTGCTATCGATAGTATTCTAGCTCTCTCTCTCTCTCTCTCTCTCTCTCTCTCTCTCTCTCTCTCTCTCTCTCTCTCTCTATATATATATGTATATATATATATAGTCCAGATACTATCTATAATAGAATAGTAGTTATTGGTACTATCAAGTTTTTTACCTTAGATCATCCCTTTGATCATTTTCACGTTAGATTTTACTATTTTCCCAACCACTTATTAAACCCAAGGGACTCTTATCATCTCACCAACACTTTTTTAATCCAAGGGTAAAACTTAATAGGACCAATGACTTGGTACTATTAATAGAGCCTAGAGCTAGATCTAATGTATATATATAATAGTTCACGTGAGATACTATCGATAGTATATGAATAGTGTTTATTACTAATTTTTTCACCCTTGGATCAATACTAGTCCGCCTACCACCGCTCAACCCTAGGCATCCAAGGGCTACAAAACACTAGAGAGAGAGAGAGAGAGAGAGAGAGAGAGAGAGAGAGAGAGAGAGAGAGAGAGAGAGAGTACACTAAGGATACGTACAAACACTAGAAATCT
This sequence comes from Tillandsia fasciculata, assembly GCA_029168755.2. Taxonomy (NCBI): domain Eukaryota; kingdom Viridiplantae; phylum Streptophyta; class Magnoliopsida; order Poales; family Bromeliaceae; genus Tillandsia; species Tillandsia fasciculata. Next base: position 26,496,231 of record CM054937.1, on the reverse strand, counting down.
GGTTCCATTTTATCTTAGCGATATCCCACTTGCCTACAGAGAAAAGATGTGTTGGTGATTCCAACTGTTATATTATTGCTCCAAGTGAGGGGCCCTGGAACTCTTCTATAATGTGAAGAGGACAACAGAAACTATGTTTTCACATAGTTATTTATAAATAAAGTGTGCTCCTTGTGACTTACCAGGCTTTGTTGGATGATTTAATTGGTTAATATTTAAAGTGATAAACTGGTTGCTTTCTCTTAAAGCATAAATTTGTTTGACCTGACTGAAGGCTCGCTTTGTCGTATACAACTTATTTTGTATGCCTGTATTGGAAGTTCATATCAGTACTCTTGTGTATTTTGGGCAATGTAATATAGAGCTGTAAAGTTATAGTTGCTTCACTAGATATAAACGTGTCTGTTGAATGCTTAATTTAGCAAAACCTTGTATGGCAATCTCATATATTGCATTCAAATAGCTGAACTTTCATATGGTAAAAAGTGGCAAATTTCTCTCCTGGCATTAGCTGTCCATTGCTTTGAGTACTTGTGGTGCTTCATGTTCATGCATTTATCAATATTCTTTTTTTCGCTTTTTCCTATTCTGACTGCCTCTGAGATGCTTCTCCTTGTTTTGTAATTATACTTGGCGTCTGCATAGTGTTATGCACTTGCTATGTGGTGTCCACATCTAAGATTTTTCTTTTGTGGATTGCTATGTGTTGCAGATTAAGAGGGAAATCAAGGTACTGCAGAATTTATGTGGTGGGCCGAATATTGTGAAGCTACTTGATATTGTCAGAGACACACAGTCAAAGACACCCAGTCTGATCTTTGAATACATCAATAATACGGATTTCAAAGCTCTTTATCCTACTTTATCAGACTATGATATCCGCTATTACATTTATGAATTATTAAAGGCAAGTCTATCATTTCATTTGTACAATGGGATTATGTATTGTTCAGAAAAGAATTCATTAAATCATCATCGATGTTATTATCATTCCTGTTCGCATTATTGTAAATTTAATGCTGCCTAGATTGCTCTCTGTTTTGATTGACCAGATACAATGAATACTAATTCTTTCTGTGGAGCTATTATTTTATTATACCTATCAATCATCATTCCTAGCATTGTCATATTTTTGTCTTCGGAGGCAGTGAAAGACAAAAAGATATCAGTAATTGACAATAAAAAGATATCCCGGCACTCATTTTTGAGAATGAATCTTGTACAACACTGTTGAACAGAGGAAGAGGATCCACATAATTAGACTTGTTGTGGTTGTAGTAGGTTTTTTTGTCCACTTTGGTTTGTTTGCCTTCCTGAATTTTTAGTCTCTTTGACTATACATTCATTTTCCCATGCTAATGACTATGCCATGATGGAGGAGCTTACCTGGGCTTGAAGGCCTGCTTTTCTCCACTCATTATTTTACTGCGGTATTAACTATTTTTAGTTTATAAACCCTAAACCCCAAACCCCAAACCCATAACATGCTTTTTCAATTCAACTTTATTTGGAAACCTTTTTATTTATTCAGGAGCATTATTGCTAATTGTCTTTGTATGCTGTTTAATTCGCCAGTGGTCAACTAGTGTTTGTGGTACAGATCTTCCCTCTCACCAGATGGTTTTTCCTATTCAAAAATATTGTGCACCTTTATTGATTTTTTGTGACATGCTGCTTCGTTTAAGCATCTAAGAGATCTTATTTGTAAATCACAACTGTTGTTTATGAAAAATTTTAAGTTTTATGAAGAAGATATTTCTAAATTTGTTCTTGATTCTTTATGCTTTGCTAATTGTGCATAATCTTTTTTCCTTTCATTTTTTTTTGTGGGAACATTAGATTCCATCAATTTTGATTGCCTTTAACTTTCTCAGGCATTTGTGTAGGCACTAGATTACTGTCACTCGCAAGGTGTCATGCACCGAGATGTGAAGCCTCATAATGTTATGATTGATCACGAGCAGCGCAAACTTCGCCTCATTGACTGGGGTCTTGCAGAATTCTACCATCCTGGGAAAGAATATAATGTCCGAGTTGCTTCGAGGTTAGCATCCTTACAGGTTGATCAACTCTGTAAGAGAAGCTCAGCATGTGTTTTTATTGTTCTTATGAGGGCTTTTCTGATTCTTTTCAGTGAATCCTATAACAAGTTTCTCGAACATCATTTTCGTGTATCTAAATGGTCATTCTTATTATCTTGGCTGCTAAACTTATTTTCTTTACATGTACATTTAATAACTTATCTAGCATGATTACTAGCAACAGTTGCTTCTCTTCTATTACAGGCCTGCTCATTAAGGTTTTAAATTAGCCATTTCTTATTATACAATTTTTCCAGATAGATGTCATAACACTTTTAATGTTTTAAAAGTTTGATTACATTTTTTTTTTTTGATATCTTGGCTGGTTGTTACGTCCGAAATTTCTCAACTTCACTGCAATTAATAAATTTAGATTACAAAATATATATTACTAGAACAGGAGAAATCAGATAATGGAGCAGTTGACTTGGATGATAACTGAATCACCTTTTTGCTCCAAATGATGGTGCGGTGCACCTCCTCTTGTTTTGCGTTGTTATTTGTAATTGCTCTTAAGCTTGTTTTGCATCATTAGTCCGCATTCTTATTCCACCTGTTTCAAGTTTGTGTTTTTTTCTTCTTGATATTATCAATTAAATTGCTCTTTTCTCTATGTTGGTAGATACTTCAAGGGCCCAGAACTTCTTGTGGATTTGCAAGATTATGATTACTCATTGGATATGTGGAGCCTTGGTTGTATGTTTGCTGGGATGGTAAGTGTTGAGGCTACTCAAAACCATTCAGCAATCTTTCCTTTCCTTGAGCACTAGTTATCAGAATATTAGCACCTTTCCTCCGTAACAGATATTCCGAAAGGAGCCCTTCTTTTATGGCCATGACAATTATGACCAGTTGGTGAAAATAGCTAAGGTATATGTCTACTTTTTCTTTCCATATGGTAATTAAGATCGGTGTTATGTCCATGCTGTTCTTTTTATTTCCTTTTCTGAATTAGCATGCATTATGCTTATTTTCCTCACTATAGACCTATTAATAGGACTAATGCATGTGCCAAAGTAGTTCCCATGTGTGACACACTTGCATTTATGTTGGACTTTCCGATTATCCGGAGTGAAGGAAGCTGACAGGAAGGATCATATGAAACACTTACTAGTTTGGTTAGTTGAATGCTTAAGTTTTTGAATGCGTGAAGTTTGAAGGCCAAGGATCCGAGTGAAACTTATGAATAGTTCAAGGACCAACAGTGCAATTTACCCTTGGTTGCAGTATATCTGCTTATTTGTAGGTTATCTGATAAAGCTAATTAAACAGAATAACTTTTTGATGTTTGCATCGAAACTTATACGCTTGATTTACAATTCTAGTAGTGAAGTGATGACTGTGCAATGAAACCTTTGGCTGATTTTGTTTTTTTGGCTGTTTTGCACTGATAATTAGTTGTTTAATGACCTTGATGGCTGATAAAATGTAGTCAACCACCGGCCGAATGATTGAATGTGGATTATTATACTGGTCCTCATAAAAATATTTCAAGCAGAGAACTAGTCAACAGATTCTCATACGATTCCTTTTATGAAAAAAAATTAATATCATTCATTACTTTCTCTCTGGAATGTTAAGTTGCTCTTCCCACGTGATTACTTTTCTTGAACTAAATTACTTAATATTCAGTTTTCATTATATAGTCCTTTATTCATCTTTTTCCACAACAGTTATCTGTAACTCTCTTTTCTTTTTGAGCTTCACTCAAGTCTAATGTTCTGCTATAGGTTCTTGGGACAGAGGACTTGAATGCTTATCTAGCTAAATACCGTTTAGAGCTAGACCCACAACTCGAGGCGATGGTCGGGAGGTACCAATTCACTCTTTTTGATTCATCATCCTATTGTTTTCTCTTGTTAGTAAATCCGTTTTAAATTCAGTGATATCTTTGTTTCTCGCAGGCATAGTAGGAAGCCATGGGCCAAGTTCGTTAATGCTGATAATCAGCATATTGCACTGCCTGAGGTGGCTTTATCATGTGGACTTTTGAATTAATTCTATGCTTGTTAAATCTTATAATATTTGTATAACATGTGTCAGTCTTGTACAGGCAATTGACTTTATGGATAGGCTTCTCCGGTATGACCACCAGGAGAGGCCAACTGCAAAAGAAGCTATGGTAATTAATGACTATTTTTTACCTGACAATATTAATTCTCAACCTAGCTACTGAATAATCTGTTGTTGATAGTTAACTGCCAAAAGTAAATTGCGAATAACTATAGAGCTGTAAAAATTTAACATTACCCCCTCATTCAACTTAAATTAAAGAAATCAACAGCTGAGGGGTTATCAATTGCAAAAGTAAAGTTTGGGGTCTATTAGGCCTATTGCTGATGAGGTCCCAGTACGTTTTAGCTTACCATAATGCTGCTGCTACTTGTTTACAGGCCCATCCTTACTTTAATTCTGTGAGAAATGTTGAGAGCAGCAGGGGGCGCGTGCACTAGCTTGAATTTTGTGAGTTAGTTTTTTTTTTTTTCTTATTAATGTTTCTTTTATCTTCTTTTATTTGCTCTGATGCATCATCTAATATCAAGAGAAGGTATGTTGTTGACTGTTGTCAGATTTTAATTTAGTAATAATGATGTCTAAAGTGTTTATGTTCGCTAATTTAGCTATCATTGATCCAAAATAAGGCTGATTTCTAGCATTGGTTGTAATTTTTTTAGATTTGAAAATGTTTTGTTCTTTTTATGGGCAATCACAGCAACATCATAAATTTGTCTTAATTTTGTGATAGGTCATTTTCACCAATTATTCGATGCTTTAAGATTACGTTCATGTAGATCGATGGAGTAACATCGAGATCTTGACTCATATGTCATGTATAGTTTAACAATGACACCATCTTTGTTTTTTTCATGTAAAATCTTTTGTTAGTATTTTTATGATAAGGAGTTCTTTGATGTAAACTTATTTCGTGAAGCAATCATTGGAACCAAGCGGATGGTACTCGGATATTAGCATGGCTTAGCGTACAATTGTTTGATTTTTATTAGAATGGATATGCAGTGGTTAGAATAGAAGGTGCCTATCATTGCCCATTCTTCATCATGCTCAAGCTTTTGTACTTATTCAACTGACTGCAAAAACTTAATAGGACACTAAATAGTCAAAGTATTAACACTTAAAAGTGACAGGATTCTTATAATGAGTGTATATAATAGATTGGCTAACGACTTAACATATGTTTATAGGAGAAAATTACTTATATAGATGATAGGCATCCTGTGTATGAGATCTAAGGTTGAACATTTATTGTTAAGAGAGCTACAGCTGAATATCGTTGTACAATTGCTTCGTGTTATTATTGGAACTATGATGCATAAGTAGCAACAACCCGTAACCAAAAAGTTTAGCCTTCCATAGTATTAATGTAGAAAAAATATGGCGGTTTATTCCTGTCATTATCAGTTGGTGCCTTCTGGTATCATCAAGGCGCAGGGATTTAGGGTTTGAGGAAATTATTACCTACACCTGATTGTACCCCGGGAGCGCCTTTAGGCCCACACTCTGGTGTGCAAAATATGTTTGCGAATGGGATGATCTCGCCTATCATTCGTAGAGGGATGCATTCAAGTCGATTTTCTATGCACAGGCAGGACTCTTGGGCAAGCAGCTATATGAGTAAAATATAGGTCTCTATGTCAATTCTTTGTATCTTCTTATGGTAGCTAGGTAGGTTTAGGTAGAGTTTGATTTGAGAATTTTTATATCCTAAAAGTTATTAATAGGAAGGATTTTAGTTTTTGTGCTATTCTCGTCGTGTTGGCGGGCTCAGGGCGCAGGATTGTATACCTAAGGAAAGGATTTTACAGAGCAAATGGTTATAGATACAATGAACATACGTCGGCAATATTAACTCTCTCTAAGTAGAGTTTTTTCTATCAAAATTCTAAATTGATTCGGGATTGAGGGATTATGAGTGGTGGTGCGCGGAGGATAATGATGCGCGGGGTGCAGGGAATAGTATGTAGTGAGGATTAGAGCGGGAGAGGCATCCAAGTGTCCCGTGACCGTACCATGCGGTCACTGCACCTCTAGAGACAAAGATAGGGATGTTTATGATTGCCTAATACTCCCCCTGTCCCACTCCCTCTACTCTCTCACTCGAGACAAATCCCACCTCCCAAACTCAACACCATCCCAACGTACACCCGGCGCCAAATTAAGCAGTCCACCCCAGGGCCCCGCCAACAGAAGAGATAGAAAGGGAATGGGAATCCATGCGCATGGTCATGCTCCATGCATTGCACCTCCATGGTCATGATGTCCACATTACCATGACATACCATGCTATGCCATGAAAATAGATGTTTGGGTTCAAGCCAGTCTTATTTTGTACGGATATTTTATGTAAAAAATAATAATCGTGAATTAAGGCTTCTTCTTCTTCTTCTTCTTTTATTGATGTATAAAAATTTTGACTGACTCAATAGAAATAAAATTGATTCGATACAAATTTTATGTAAAATACTGGTTAAATGAGAAAAAATTTCATATCTATTTTGGCAATATAGGGAATTTTTGGTTTTGATCTTATCTTCAAAATTGTTGTGCGTCTTTTGTCATTTTGTACACGTCCAGGGACTCTGTGGAGACAAATAGGACGTAGGATAGGGTCTTTTTGGTACCATTTCCACTGTTGGATACTTTGTCTTTAAGAAGATGGTCTCACTCAGAAAAGAGCTAGAAACCTACAGTTCCCATTTCAGCAGTGGTACTGTGCTTATCTTTTCACTTTTATTCTTTAACTTGTTCTTTCTCAAATCCCGATCTTAGAAAGGTACGAGCCATATGAATATGTGAGAATTAGTCTTGCGAAAGCAACTTTTAGCTGGTTATATTCATCAAATCTTGTTAAATTGGTTAATAAATAGTAACAAGATTTGATGTATATTTTCGTTAATAGGTAAACTTACTTGCGGCAATATTAATCACTGCTTATTGCGGTTGGTTGTTTACTTAGAGGTTTTCAAATTGTATGTTCGGAAAAAAAATTCGAGAAAAGAATAAACATAAAAGTGTCGTGTAAGAATGGATGATTCTTCATTTAAATCTCTGCTATATATTATAGGGGCCGACAAAGTGGTTGTGCTAGCTGAACTTCTACTTTGCTATGGGCTTTCTGAAGAAGCAGATAAAAAAGCGCAGCTCCGAAGTTGATAGCAGTTGTAGTCAAAGATATGCTTGTGTTAAAGACCCTTTTTCTGATGGAAAAGCCGAATATTATTGTAAGTTAAATCCAAGCAACAATATATTTACTTTTTAACCTTTCTCCAAAGCATATTTGATTCGTAATTGTGATTATTATTTTAGCTTGATGTCGTCGTCTCAGTATTCTCTTTCGATTGCATCTTTCTTATTCATTTTTTTTACTTTAATATGCAGAATTTGATCTTTCTGTTTTTTAGTTTATAAATTGCCATGTTCTGTAAGTTTGCTGGTGTTCCGTAGCTTTCGATGCAATAATGATTGCATAAACTTAGCAACAATATGCTGTGTGGGTTCAGTAAGATGCCGAGTACACAGTTTGGTTTAAAATTTTCAAAATTATGAGTTTTTAGTATGAAGTGATGCACGTAAGATTCAATTTATTATGTTTTGAGAAGAAGAAATAATTTGGATGTTTCAGCAATTAACTAAAATATTCGTGAATCCAAACAGGTCTTTAATTAGCGCATCTTTAAAGAGATATTGCTGATGTGTAGATAGATATTATCAGTAATATATCTTAGTTTAGGTACATAAGATATATCTACATAAAGCTTGAGGTTCTGTGTTCGAATTGGGACCTGAGGTTTACGTGGTTAACATAACATCAATAGGAGATTTTTAGTAGATCCGGGACGGGTGGGGCCACGCAAAATTAGTAAGAACAAGAACAAGACATAATACCGACAAAAAGTATGGACAAAATAATTTAATGGGGTGGGGGGTGGATATCTAGAGTATCCTTGACTAATGGGGATTTTAGCTTTAGCGTAATGAGTAAAATGCATGGATAATCCCTCTACTATCCTCATATTGCAATTTAGTAACTAATCAATCAAAAAAAAAAAAATCTTGACATTCGTTAACTATTGCCACAAATTAACTCCCGTATTTGTCTAAAATTAAACTAAAATACGTGAATCATTTACTTGGAGAAGAGGCGAAACACTTGAAATCTTCTTTAAAGTGTTGTAATATACGAGAAAGTTCAGAAATTAAAATATTTTAGTGAAGATTACATGGACCAAGGTGCGACAGCGGGATAGTACAGAGACTATTATACCATTTTGACACTTAGCATAAATAATTGATCAACAGGTTGGTTCGGTCCAAATGGGTCCGAGTCCTTTTCTTGGGTTCACACCTGAAACAGTACAAGGAGGAGAAATATCCCAACCCAAATAATATGTATATAGATATATATCTACATATATATATATATATATATATATATATATATATATATATATATATATATATATTGAGAGAGGAAGTTAGAATACTTTTAGGATAAATCGAGGTGTTTACTTCTACATCCTTTTCAATAAAAGAACATCTGAATAACGATCAATATTATTAAATATAAAATAAGCCGTTTGAACTTCATAAAATCTAATTATGCAAATCTTTTTAATATTATTTATCCTGTAATCAAGTAGTATGAAATTCATGTTATGTTAGTCGTTACTTGAACCATTGGCAAATTAGGCCTAAAAATAAGTAAAATTCAGAGATAATTTAGAAATCAAGTTTAATGATGTCAATTATAAAATAATAGGAAAGTAAATATCTGAATCGGTTTAATTTTAAAAGTATTTTAAGTTTTACTATAAAAGGCCAAATTAAAGTGCATTGTGTTTCCCCCATTCTTTGGTTGGTAGTTGGTCGAATTCAAACTTAGAATTAAACCAACTTTTCCCCTTTTGTCCCCCTCCCATTGATGAGATGTTCATGTGTGAACCACAATCCCACGTGAAAAAAAAACAATATTTCATTTCCACTTCGATGGCACATTTTAATTCCTAAAATTCATCTGCCATACCAATTTTAAGGCTTCAATCCTTACTCCCCCAACCCCTTTTTTTGCAGACCCATGACATTGAAGTACTCCACGAGACAGAAAACGGTCCTTTTTCTCGTTGACTGGCCCTTGTTGCACCTCGGAAATCAATGCCAAGACAAACTTGTCCGGCTGGCTTAACGGCTTCGATCGAACTGTTTTCTAAGAACTGGCCTTGGGATCCTGTAGCCCAGTCTGGCGTTAGCCAATTCATCGGCCTTTCACCACCCCCCCCCCCCCAAAAACCTAAAGTAACATTCAACGAACGGAGTACAGCACAAGATCGCCTTTTCTTGTTGTCATGGGGTCAACCTGCACCGTTGAAAGCCTGCTTTTCATGAATGATGGAATGATGAATTTCGTGATGAATCGCCCGGGTGCGGGAGCCGCTCGCACCCACTAGCGACTTTACATGATTTTCTTCTAGAGTTAAATTCGATCTCCTCATCTGATTATTAGGCTAAATTACAGAAAATCTTCCTGTCATATCCCGCTTTTTCACTTTACCTTCTGTCATTTAAAAGTCGATAATCTGCCCCCTCGTAATTACCGAATTGTGCAATAACCTCCCGCCGTCAGTTGACCGTCAATTTTTTAAAAAATATAATTTCATATACCCAAAATACCCTTGAAAAATATTTCTTTAAAAAAAAAAAAACTTGGGAATAGAAAAGAAAAAAAAAAAAAAAAGGTTATTTTCGTTAATTTACTATTTCTGTTAATGTCGTTGCCCCCTAAAGACAATTCGATAATTATGAGGGGACAGATTGTCGACTTTTAAATGACGGGGGTAAAATGAAAAAACAAAATATGACAAAAAAATTTTCTATAATTTAGCCTTATTATTATTATTATTATTTTATTTTGATCGTCGAACTTTTAAATTGTTTTAATCTTTAGTCATGACACTAAACACGTGATCAAAGAATTGATTTGACGTGTTAGTCATAGTTTTAAACTTATTAATTATTGATTTGCAATATTGCTTCACTAAAACGAATATAAATTTTTCCATCGCAACAAATCAAAGTTTACCAGCAAATTTAGAAGACAAATATTTTTTGTGAATTGACGATACGACAATTATAGCTACCAAATTTTGGGCTAAATAATTAATATATTTCCAAATTCAAATAGTGCTGGGGATTTTTTAAATTAAATTCCTCTCATGCGTAATGATGAAGTGAAATATATTGTCAATATAATAACATGGTTTAAGGGGAGAACACTCAACCGACACATGGGACCCTGAAATGTGCTTAGGAGTCTCCACTTTGCTGTGTTATATCGTACTTTGTTACCACCATGATGTTGACCATTTGATTGAGGAAGCAACAATCACTCTGAGTTTTATGATTAAAAAAATAGAAAAAAAAAGTGTGTTTTATGATTAAAATAGAAAAAAATATGTATGCGTGTATGTGTGTGTGTGTGTGTTGTGTGTGTGTGTGTGTGTGTGTGTGTGTGTGAGAGAGAGAGAGAGAGAGAGAATTGGTTGGAGGGGCATTGGTGGAGAAGTGTCATTATCTCTAATGCAAATAAATCCTAGTCCACTAATTTGGAATGTAAATTGAATGTAAATTGAAATTTGAAGATAAAGAATAATAATAAAGGGAAAGCAAAATAGCAAAACAAAGGATGGTCATATTAGCAGAGTTGATATTATTATTAATAAAAAAAATTATTAATTAAACATATGATATTAACTCGTTATATTTATTGCATCTGCTCTATATATATATATATATATATATATCCTATAATAAATGAGCCGTGCCAATATATATATAATCTACGGCCTACAACTACAAGTGGATATTTTTTTGTCTTATAATGTTCTCCGTGTACAATAAAACACTACAACAAAATTAGGTTATAGGGACACATGTTTGTGACACTTTTGTATAAGTGTCATATCTATATTCCATCTATATTCAAAATTAGGTTATAGAAACACATTTTTTGGACACACTACAAAAATATGTCGCTATACATTCTAGCGACGGTACATATAGCAATACTTATAATAAGTGTCGGTATTTTTATCAGCGATATTTTTTTTTAGATTTTAGAAATACTTAAAAGTGTCACTATAGCCTAATTTTATTATACTAAAACTATAGAAAAGAGATGCTTAGTCTATATATATATAGTTGTGCTGGAATGCTATTGATAGCACCCGCCCAATTTTACCACCCATTTTGTAGCCCTTGGATCGCATTGAGATTCGTGCAAGCTCTTTAATTAAAAAAAAACTTTTTTACTTTTTACTTTTTCTTTTTACTTTTTCTTTTCTCTTTTTTTCATTAAAGAGCCTCCACGAATCTCAATGCGATCCAAGGGCTAAAAAATTGGTGGCAAAATTGGGCTGGTGCTATCAATAGCATTCCAGCCCAACTCTCTCTCTCTCTCTCTCTCTCTCTCTCTCTCTCTCTCTCTCTCTATATATATATATATATATATATATAAAATAAATGAGCCGTGTCAATATATATATAATCTGCGACCTACAAGTGGATATTTTTTTGTCTTATAATGTTCTCCGTGTACAATAAAACCATAGGAAAGAGATGCTTAATTAGATTCACATGGTACATGTACTTAGCTTGCTGAGAAAATGGAACACAAATGCACAACAAAACATGCAAATGCTCCCCTCAACTAAAAGAGGTAAAAGCCTCCATAAATTTCGAGTCAATTTTAGGGTCTCGATAACAAAAACATCCACTAAATAAAAGCCAACATATGCATATATAAAACTCTCAAGTGACTAGGTCCAAATCATGCATGTCAACTTTTTTTTCTTTTTTTTTTTCCTTTTTTGTTCTTTGCTATCAAATGTTGTCAAAAAAGAGCTAACAAGTGAGAGAGGGAGAACCCTAAGCTATAACTAATCTCCGTTTTAGTCTCGAGCCACTCAAAAACCTCTACTCTCGAACCCTATTTGGTCAACTTCACCCTTTACTACGTATCTCTTTTCTACGTTCCAAGTGCTAACTAACCTAACTATCCCCTAACCCAAGATCAGACACTAATCCCCAATTGTCGCAAAGTTGTTGGCCTACTCGATTGCCGAGCTAATGTGGTTTCTCCCCTAATCGAGCTTTAATAGATTAATAACATGTTTAGTTCGCGTCGTCAGGGAGGAGCTAACTAGCTATATTGTCATGTGGGCGCGTGGACATTTAGCCATATGCTATCGCTCTTGTGTTTAGTGCCGATCTCAGGGCATCGCGAGCCCGACCTAAACATCGAACGAGGTGAACAGAATTCTGCGATTCGAATCCGATCTCGAGGCAACGGTCGTCTTGTCACTCATTGCCAGGCCATGGGATATCTCAGTGACACATGCATGTTAGCAATGCATAGTTTTAACTAGACTAGGTTTGTTTATTTCCTCTTGTTTTGCGCCTCATTGATTGAATAAACCATAGAGTACATTATTTTTATCCGTTAGCTTAAGACTAATACCTTACGTACATTAATGGTCCCCAACTGCTGTGCACTAATCCAATGTAACTAGACCACTCAAGTTTTCGAGAAATTAACCAATAGAGATTCGACAAATCGAGCATTACACAGTTAATTTCTTGATCATGAAGGGAGATTTACTGTGTGGTCCTGTAGTTAGAGAACATAACCCGACAATTCGGGCAATTCCTCCTTTATTTCGCAAAATTCACGTGATGCATGCGATATATCATCATCATCATAATCACAAACACTGTATCATTTTCGTCCTTCATTCGATCTTCTTCATGTTCATCGTACTCAAGTTCTTACTTACGAGCTAACACGACAACTACCTAAGATATTGTACTCCAAAACCAAATGAAATATCAAACTTAAGATTTTATCATCATTGTCTCTCTAAGCAATTAACCACCGAGCTAGAGCTACGTACACACACAAACACACGGTTAATTAAACAATTATATAGGATTAATTGGCTAACAAAAAGTAAATTATCGTGTCACTATCTTCAGAGAAGTGCTCGATTAAACATCTACTTTTGGTGTAATGAGAGGTGTCATCAGCAGAATTAATTAATTGCAGTTCATAGTCGATCTCATGCACGTTATTTTATATTTAAATTGATGTACATGATGCATATATCCATCCCCAGCTCGCAAAAATTTCATTAATTAATTACTTGATCCTTCTAATTACCAAGCAAAGTGAAAATTCATTGAACTAGTCTACTGGAACTGTTCAGAAAAGCGTTTAATTTCAATAGCTACAATTACAGCAAAAAAAAAAAAAAAAAAAAAAAAAAAAAACATTAATTTATATCAGATTTAATTATAAAAAATAGTAAAGTTGATTTGGTCAAACATTATGTGGGCCCAGTTGGGCCTTTCTAGGTGAGCCCAAGTCATTAATGGGCCTGTACGTTGAGATTAATTAATTATCATATAATCATGATTTTTATGCTAATTAGAAGGGTGTAGAGAGAGAGAGAGAGAGAGAGAGAGAGAGAGAGAGAGAGAGAGAGAGTGTGTGTGTGTGTGTGTTTGTGTGTGTCCCAATCATTGCCCCTCATCTGAAACCGCTTTCGGCCCAATACGTATTTTTCGCTATAACCGTTCGAAAGCGAACGTGGGGCCCACCCTCTCCCTTTCTCTTTCTCTTTCTCTTTATCTATCGATCCATCACCGTCGATTCCATCGCATACTCCGCGGATACACCATACAAAGCCTTACGGTGCACCACCGTCCGTCCATCTTCGTCGCCGTCGCCATCGCCGTCGCCCACGTCGGCGAATCGACGGTCGCGATCATTAATGGTGATGATCGGGACGGCCCAAATTCGCGACGATGGCCATAATTATGACTCGCTGTCGACGGTGGTGATGATAATGATCCGCCGTTAACGACGCCTCCTCTCCTTCCACGTGGCGCCCGCCCTTTGGCCTTCTCTCCCCCCTCGAATCAGTGGCTCTACACGTGCCACGCCACCTCCTCCCCATATATATATATATATATATATATATGATCATCTTATTATGAGAAATTTATTAGCTGCACCTGGTCTATAATTATACTGCACATATTATCACATTATGAAGCACGTCTAAAGAATAAGATTTATTATTATTATTTTTTTTTTTAAAGAGAGCAGACTCTGCGCATGATAATGCCATGCATTGATTTTATATATGGGATGTAATGAATGATGATGGGTCATGATGATGGGGATTGATGGAATGGTGATGATGAGGATGATGATGATTTCGAGTCCTCCGCGGCGCACGTTACGCATGTACTACCAGCAGCCACAGCCGCCATTTTTTTTGGGCCCAGCCCACATACTCTCTCTCTCTAGTCTCTCTATGGCCCATTAAGGGCCCCTCACTATAGCCCACTTTACACCAACCCTCTCTCTCTCTCTCTCTTCTTAATTTGAGAGAGAGAGAGAGAGAGAGAGAGAGAGAGAAAAGGATAGGAGGGAGAAAGGATTTTTTTTTGAAATAATCTTTAAAATTTTTAAATTTTGCAAAATTATCCTGTAAAAAAACTATTTGTAAAACTAATCTATTTTTGCCAGGGCGTTACGGAGGCTAGACCATCTTTAGCGCCTTCAATGTTTTTGCTGGAGGTGCCAAATAATTCAATGTCTTGACAAAAACTCTGTGAAGGTGCTAAATGATGGAGCGCCTTCAATGTATATAGAAGGATATATGCTAAAGGCGGTGAACCATTCACCGCCTTCAACATGGACTTTTAATTTTCTAAAATAATTTAGGATCCGAAAAATTTTTTGTTACTTTATTTTGATTTGGGGCCGAAGAAATTCACTTTTTAAAATAATTTGGAATCCGAAAAAATCTTCATTTTTAAAATGATTTGGGGTCCAAAGAAATCTCCGTTATTTTATTTTGATTTTGGATCCGATTTTTTTTTTTAAATAATTTGAAATCCCAATAAATTTTCGTTTTTTTAAATAATTTGGGCTCCGAAAAAATCCCCGTTATTTTTATTTTGATTTTGGGTACAAAAAAATCTTCGAAAATTGGCTATTGAAGGCGGTAAATGGTTCACCGCCCGCCTTCGGTATACCACATTCAGCACATATACAAAAGGCGTTGAACCATTCAACGTCTTCTATATACATTGAAGGCGCTGAATCATTCAACGCCTTCATAGAATTTTTGTGAAGGCGCTGAATCATTCAGTGTCATCAGATGCTCTAATCCACTTGGCGCCCTGGCAAAAGTAAAATTAATTTTATAAATAATTTTTTTAAAACGTTATTTTGTAAATTTTAAAAGTATACAGGGTTATTTCAAAAAAAAAAAAAAAAAAAAAAAAAAAAAAAAAAAAAAAAAAAATCCAGGAGAAAGGTGGGGGGTCCCAGGAAGTCATTCATCTGAACCCCACTAAATAGACCCTCTTCGTCTTTCTTCTGTTTCTCTTTCTCTTTCTACTTCTCCTTGACCACCACCACCCACCACCAGTAAACTAAAATCGTGTATAAATACCACCCACCACTCTCTCCTCCTCCTCTCACCACCTCTCCCGCTCCGCTCCCCCCTCCCATTAATATCCCTCTCCCAATCGATCATAACACTACATAACACCAAGTCAGTAGTATTACTTCGCTCCATCAACATATTTATATAGCCCCAACACAAAAAGACCATATTGGATCGTAACCCAAAAGAGATAGAGATAGAGATAGATAGATAGATAGATAGATACACATAGATAGAGCGAAAGTTAGCTGAAGCAGCAAAACCATCTCTCCTTTTTCGATCGCCTCCCTCCCTAACTTGCTAGCTAGCTAGCTAGCTAGCTCCTGTTATTATTATTATTATTATTATTATATATTAACCCGGACCCACAAAACAGATACAAAACGATAGAGAGATCGACGGAGGAGGAAGAGAAGAAGAGGAAGACGACGACGACGACGACGATGATGCCGATAGTGGTGATACGTGAGTACGACGAGGGGAGGGATAGAGAGAGCGTGTTAGCCGTGGACCGAGAGTGCGAGGTGGGTCCCTCCGGTGCCAACCACATGTCCCTCTTCACCGACCCCCTCGGTGACCCCCTCTCCCGCGTCCGCCACTTCCCCTCCTTCCACTTGCTGGTATTTAATTTTTCATTCATTTCTCATTATTTTTTTTTTTTTTTTTTTTTTTTTTTTTTACTTAATTAGTAATAATAATTTAATAAGTATAACGAATTTTTAACTTTTTACTCCTCTACTACCAAATATTAAAAATAAAAATAACGATGGTGGGTGATTGATTTAAAAAAAAGGTCGCCGAAGACATTAGTGGGCCGGATCGCGCGATCGTGGGCCTGGTCCGCGGATGCATCAAGAGCGTCTCCCGCGGGAACTCCAACCGGCTCACCGCGAAGCAGCACACCGCGGAGCACCGCACCCCGCTCTTCTCTATCGTCGCCTACCTCCTCGGCCTCCGCGTCTCCCCTCCCTACCGGTACTAACTCGATCCGACCCAAAACAACCACCACCCTCCCTCTAAACAGTTTTTAATTCCACTTAATTAACTAACTAATTAATTATATTATATTATATTATATTTTTATTATTATATTATATTATATTATATTATATTATAAAAGGAGGAGAGGGATCGGGCGAGATCTGGTGCAGCAGATGGAGGAGTGGTTTGTGAAAATGGGGGCGGAGTACGCGTACATGGCGACGGACATCGACAACGCGGACTCGATCAAGCTGTTCACGGGGCGGTGCGGCTACTCCAAGTTCCGGACCCCGTCGATCCTGGTGCACCCGGTGTACGCCCACCGCCTCCGCCTCCGCCTCCCCCGCCGCGCCGCCATCCGCCGCCTCTCCCAGGGCGAGGCGGAGCAGCTCTACCGGCGCCGCTTCTCGGCCGTCGAGTTCTTCCCCGGCGACATCGACGCCGTGCTCCGCAACCCCTCGTCGCTGGGCACCTTCGTCGCCGTTGCGAGCGGGGAGGAGAAAGGGGGCGCGGCGGAGGCGGCGTCGTCGTGGGCGGTGGCGAGCGTGTGGGACTGCGAGGGGGCGTTCCGGCTGGAGGTGCGGGGGGCGCCGCGGTGGCTGCGGGGCCTGGCGCGGGCGACTCGGGCGGTGGACGCCGCGGTGCCGTGGCTGGGGCTACCGTCGATCCCCGACGTGTTCAGTCCCTTCGGGGTCTGCTTCGTCTACGGCCTCGGCGGCTCGGGGCCTGCCGCGCCGGCTCTACTCCGCTCGCTCCTCCGCCACGCCCACAACCTCGCGCGGCGCCGGGGCTGCGGCGTGGTCGCCGCCGAGGTCGCCGCCTGCGAGCCCCTGCGCGACGCCGTCCCCCGCTGGGACCGCCTCACTGTCAACGACCTCTGGTGCGTCAAGCGCCTCCTCCCCAACGCCCACACCGACGACGACGACGACTGGACCACGGCGCCTCCGGGCCCGTCCATCTTCGTCGACCCCAGAGAGGTCTAGCAACATATTTACTTTACGTACAAACAAGTGTATAATATATATATTTCATCCCTCTTATTCAATGAATTTAATAAATAAGATATTCTTATTAGTCATACTTAAAATGACTAGTGAGTTTAGAGTTTAGAGTGTACAATTAATTTTTTTTTTTTTTTTTTTTTTTTCTGGGGATAAAAATGTTTGCTGGTCCCCTTCGCCTTGTTCTGAAATGGCTCCCTTAACAATTTTTTTTTTTTTTTTTTTTTTTTTTTTTTTTTTTATGGATTGATGCCTTCTAGGCTTGTGATTTTTTAAGTTAGAATAATTGATAAACTTAATTAATCAGAAAAATTCGAAGACAAAAATAAATAAATAAATAAATAAAGTTAAGAAGCTTACTTCAGAATACCCTGTAGTAGAGGGGGCTACCTTTCATTTCTAGCTACTGATTAGAATCTTCTAACCAAACCTTTCTTTTCCTCTTTTGTATGAATTTTGGGTCAGTTTTTTTTCTCTATTATTCTTTTTTAGTTGTAACGGTGGAGGCGGAATATGTGGATATGGGGGTATAAATGGATATATGACTTTTGGAAAATTCGCCTAATTTTTAGGTGGCTACACAAAAAAAAAAAAAAAAAAAAAAAAGGGGAGGGTGAGGGGGTAATGTAACGGTTAGAGAGGTGATATGATATGGAGGATCTGGGGGAAAAGGTGTGGAGAAGATAAAGTAGATGTTTTTTATTTTATTATTTTCCTTTATTTTTGGCATTTTTTAACTATAGAGTTCTACTTCAATTTTACTTTTGGAAAAAGAAAACTGTGCTCTTTTATTCCCTTTGCATTTTATCCACTTTTTTGTAAAAATTCTAACTTTTTGTATAATAATTCTAAAGATTGTGATGTTCGTATTTTTGTCTCGTTGTTGGCGCTTAAAGTTTAATATTACTGATGCATTAATAATATTTTTAGATATAATAATAATAATAATAATAATAATAATTAGATATGATAAATGATGTAGTCGACTAAAATAAGTCATCTGGTCGAGCTGGGACCAGAGTTGAAGTTCATCCTAGTTCGAATGCGCCAAGCTAGATCCTGGCCCATGAGGTGTTGTTTTATATCAAGTGCTCCTATTGAGCTGAAGCATTAATATCTTACTGAAGAAAAGATGCTTTGTACATTTTAACTTATATCATACATTCTACTTCCTATAAATCTCTAGTCTCTTTCTGGGCATTGGTCCCAAATAGGTGGGAACCTAAACAATTTTGTATCCTGAAGAATAATTACGCAATACGTTGTTGTGTCGATTTGTGCGGTTTATCTATCTACGTTGTTGGATGGGTACCATATTAGTCGTGTAGAAAATTTTAATTTTTATATACTAAAAATTATAAAAAAAAATTACCTATGAAACCAAATCTTATTTAGTCTCAATAAATGCCAAAATTTCGTAATGGATACAGCTAATTTTCCAAGTAAATATTAATGTAATTAGCCAAATTATGCATG
>CM054937.1:26344657-26474657 GCA_029168755.2 Tillandsia fasciculata | reverse complement strand
TAACTTGTGTTATCTTGCAAATAGCATTATTTTGAATTATATTGTGAGAAAAATAAAAAGGAATAAAATTCGCTCTTTAATAATGGCCGGCCAGTATTGATGGATCATATTTTTTTGCTTTTTGCTTTTTATCCTTTTTTTTTTTCCTGAGATGTACCTGATCACATAAACTACGAGTTTTATGACATGCTTGGTTACTATACTCTTGGAAGCACAAGCCCCAGAAACTGCAGTGCAACGCAAAATAAAAGGCGCACTAACAATTAAAAGAAATTTAAAGGCTCGATCTAAATACCCAATGATCACTCTTTTAATCAGGATTATTAATGATGTTAATTTGTGCGCGTGTGTTAATGACACCCTTTATTTGAAACTAATAGACCTCTACAAGGTTCATTTGATTTGAATCATTCTTTTTTAAAACATTCCCTCAAAAGTGGGCTCATGTGGCTGTTATGCCTTAAAACTTAGAATGAGAATGTGTTATCTCTCTCTCTCTTCTAATATGCTTCTTTTGTAACTTTGTTGTGATGGTTCCAAGTCAACTAATTGATGGCCCAGAACTTTCAAATAATAATAATTGATGACCTACTATCTAATTAGAATTTAACCAAAGTTTGAAAAGAAAAGATGGAGAATTTTTTTAGTGTCTGCTAATTCAATCTGATTGTTAAAAAGGGTGGTTCTTCTACCATCAAACTCATTTTAGATACTTTACTTTTTGAAGTAAATAATATATAATCATTTAACCGTAGAAGAATGTAACGTGAAAAAATAACTCATACTCGTCTGAATTACAAACTTTTTTGCGTTTTAGTTTGATTACAATTATCCACTTAAACTTTAATTTTTTAAAAAAGTCATGCTATTTTAATTAGCCATATGACTACAAAAGTGTTAGAACCAGAGTCATAATTCTTGAATCCAATAAAATTAGTTTCATATTCTTAACATATTCTTTAATACACGCGAATACTTAGGGCATGGCTATAGTGAACCAA
The DNA here is from genome assembly GCA_029168755.2 of Tillandsia fasciculata. Lineage (NCBI taxonomy): Eukaryota > Viridiplantae > Streptophyta > Magnoliopsida > Poales > Bromeliaceae > Tillandsia > Tillandsia fasciculata. The sequence goes on along the minus strand of CM054937.1, from coordinate 26,473,656 downwards.
TGAACAATATAAAAAAGGATGATGGAAGTTCAAAAATCTTGCTAAAGAGTACGATTTTGAATCGAATGAAAAAATAAAGCTAATATGTAAACACGCAGTTTGAATGTACATGTATATATATATGCAGACCAATTCGTGCCCTCATTCAATACGAAACGAAACTATTTTGCTGAGCATGCACGATCGATGCATGCTTAATTTCACACAGTGTATGTTTAGCTTGATTTTATGCGAGAGCGATTAATTACATATACTATAATTATTTTCCAGTTGTGATTTGCGACTCGAAAAAACTCATAATCAACAATTAATTGTGCACATGATATTATTTGCATTTTTTATTATCTAGTGTGGGCTTAAGAAGATTTCAACGCACACATCGGAGTTGACTTTGCTAATTAACCATTCCACAATCCACACACACCAAAATGGACCGCGTTAAGTCCACCGGAGTTGACTTTGCTAATTAACCATTCCACAATCCACACACACCAAAATGGACCGCGTCAAGTCCACCTAATCGTTGGTGCGCCTAATTGAGAGGTAGTGTTAACTTGCTAAACTTGCTACAGTGGACTCGGTTAAATTATACATTTTTTTGTTAGTAAAATGTTGTATATGATTGCTTAGCAAATTCAAATGAGCTGCTTTGACCATAGAAAAAAAAAATAAAAACAAAAATTTAACTTAAAAGATAAGAAACTTTGGGGCTTCTATTTAATTTCTTACTTTTAAAACTTCTACTGCCGGTCGTGAAATTGAGCGTTTAACAAATAATAAATTTAGTACTTTTGTTTTGACGGAAAGTAAAAATAATATTTTAAATCATAATAATAATTTTTTTTCTAGCGTAAGTGGCTAAGTTTATTTTCAACATAATAAAGCAATTGTATATTATTTTTTTCTTAATTTTTTTTTATTAAATACTCTGCATTTATCGATATATATATATATATATATATATATATATATATATATATATATATATTAAAGCAATATTTATTTTAGTAACTTTTTTTTATTATAGAAGGTCATCAAATAATATTGTAATCTACAGGAAAATATTCTGAAGAAATTAAAATGAGATAAAAAGTTACCCCTTCATAACTTAGTATGCCAATCTCAACAAATCTTTATCATTCAACATAATAAGAACCAAGAAAAAGAAAAAAAAAAGAAAAAAAAAAATCAACCAGCTACAAAGAATGAATAATTCTCTGTACAATAACAAATAACAGCCATCTGATCTACCATTCTAACTTTTTTTTTTTTTTTTTTAAGAAAAAGAAAGAAAAGAAAATTAATAAAACAAATCAACTACTACTCAAAGCCGAGGATTAGAGGGAGGGAAATTGTGTGTGTGTGTGTGTGTGTGTGAGAGAGAGAGAGAGAGAGAGATCTAAGCGGGGATAAGGAGGCGAGGTTTTTTGAAAGCGAGGGGGCTCTGCACCTCCTCCTCCTCCGCCACCACCGCCGCCACCGCCGCCGCCGCAGCCCATCGCCGCGCCGCCTCGAATCCGGCGAACTCGGCCGCCGCGGGGAGGTTGAGGTCGAACCCCCGGTGGGAGGTGCTCGCCCCCTCTGACGTCGCCGCGCCCGATCCCGATCCCGCTCCCGCTCCCGCTCCCGCTCCGCCGCCGCCGACGACCCCTTCGTAGTGTCGCCTCTTGTGGCCCCCGAGCGCCTGCCCCGTCGGGAACTCCCTCAGGCAGATCGAGCACCGGTGAACCCTCCCTCCTCCTCCTCCTCCTCCTCCTCCTCCTCCTCCGGCGGATCCCGAGGCCTCCGCCGCCGATCCGGCGGAGGACGAGGCCCGATCGTCCGATCCGATCAGGCGCCGGTGGCTCGTCTTGTGGCCCCCCAGGGCCTGGTACGACCCGAACGATTTCCCGCACACGGAGCACCTGTACTCCGCCGCCACCGCCGCCGCAGCAGAGGGAGCAGCAGAAGGAGGCGGCGGCGGAGGGGGGAGGTGGCCGGATCTGTCCCGGGCGAGCATGAGGAGGCAGACTGCGAGGTACTCCTCCTCCGTGGTCGCGTAGTCGCGGGAGCGGTGCCGCTTCGACCTCTTCCCCTTCGCCCACCCCTCCACGCTGGGTACGAGCTCTTCGTCCCCGCCACGAGGGATCGAGACCTCCAGAGCGTCCACCGCCATCAGATCCAACGAATGAGACCGAACACAAAGATCAAAAGATCAAAAGATCAAGAGAGATTGAATTACGAGAGAAGTGGGGGAGGAGTGGGTGAGTACTGAGGAGGAGGCGGTGTGGGGTTTTTATACAGAAGTGGGTAGTAGGAGAGCCCTGCGCGTGGAGAAATAGCAGTAGCGGTGGTTGTGGGTGTAAGTGAGGCGGCGTCGTGGGTCAACGTGGACGAATTGGAAGGGGGAGTGAAGTAGCGAGGAAGGGGATGGGAGAAGTGTAGAAGTTGGGGAAGTGCAACGACTTCGTCTCTTTCTTCTTAGTCAATCCAATACAAAATGACTAAATTATTATTCCCTGCACTTCGCGTATACGCATATTTCATAAATCTTTATGATTGTGTGGTGTATGTACGTTTGTATGTATCTACCCTGCACAGGGTGGACCTAGTGTTGAGATTATACTAACTCTCTTTTATAAGTGGGAAGGGATTGGGATGAGGAGGTGGGATGATGTAACGGTGAGCGAACAAAAATAGAAAATTTGATCATCTGATTGATGTGAGATGTTCTAGAAGAACATTCACGAATCACAGAGTGGCCCAAGTGGGAGTGTACCCCTAACTAATCCCGCGGGTAATTTCGTAAATTTACCCTTTTTCGGATGGATTTGTTCCGCGTGCAGCGTGGGCTGCTATTTTTTCTCCTCTTTCGGTTGCAGCCACGCGCGGCGACTTCTCAGGAATCATCGAAATGGTGAGTACGTACAGAGTCATGCATTTGTATTTGCACCACGTGTTTCTTATTTTACTTGTTAGCCTTTTTCTGCTTCGCTGGCTCAGTACTCAGTACTCAGTAGTAGTTTGGTAGATTATTTGGCAGATGATCATTGTTTGGCCAGTATTTGGTTGGAAGATAATTTAAGATAAGTACGTAAAAGTCAAAATATTTTTAGAGCTTATTTATATATTAAAATAAAAAATTATTTAGAATAGTAAATATATATTTTTATAAAATTTAATTTTTTATATTTATCATTTCAAAAATATTAAATTATTTTTATATATATTTCTATCGTCAATATTCATTAAAAAAAAATATAATTAATAATAAATTAAATATTTAATTTTAGTTAGTTAGTAAGATAAATTTATCTTTTTATTATTTCAGATATTTTTGCACTATTCTAATAGTTGAAATTTTAAAAAGATATATTTGAAAAGGTAAAACTGTGGTTCCACTTATATTATGTTATGTTAAAAAATAAACGGTGTAACAGATCAAAGGCATATGAACAACTTATTAAAACTTTTGTAACAATAAATATAAAAAATTAAATTTTATAGAATGTATTTGATATTCGACATGTTTAAAGAGAGCTATATGAAATTAATCCTAAAATAAGTTATTCGATAATAATTTATTATATTAACTGAATTTCTATATGGTAAAATAATGTGGATGGTTATTTAATTTTTAAAACTTTTGATTCTACTACTTAACTACTTAATTTATTTAATTTGAACTAGTTAATAACTCTTTGATTTAAACATTTAAATACGTTATTTATTTTTATAAATTCAATAAGTATACACATTTTATGTAATTCGTATAACTGTAAGTTCATTAAAATAAATTGTTAATTTAAATTTTATATCGAAAGAATTACCAAATAAATTAAATTAAATAAGTTGAAAGATTGAATAGGGGAATATAAAAATTTAAATTAAATAAGTTGAAAGATTGTATATTATTTTTTTCTTAATTTTTTTTTATTAAATACTCTGCATTTATCGATATATATATATATATATATATATATATATATATATATATATATATATATATATATATATATATATATATATATATATATATTAAAGCAATATTTATTTTAGTAACTTTTTTTTATTATAGAAGGTCATCAAATAATATTGTAATCTACAGGAAAATATTCTGAAGTAATTAAAATGAGATAAAAAGTTACCCCTTCATAACTTAGTATGCCAATCTCAACAAATCTTTATCATTCAACATAATAAGAACCAAGAAAAAGAAAAAAAAAAAGAAAAAAAAAAATCAACCAGCTACAAAGAATGAATAATTCTCTGTACAATAACAAATAACAGCCATCGATCTACCATTCTAACTTTTTTTTTTTTTTTTTTAAGAAAAAGAAAAGAAAAGAAAATTAATAAAACAAATCAACTACTGCTCAAAGGCCGAGGATTAGAGGGAGGGAAATTGTGTGTGTGTGTGTGTGTGAGAGAGAGAGAGAGAGAGAGATCTAAGCGGGGATAAGGAGGCGAGGTTTTTTGAAAGCGAGGGGGCTCTGCACCTCCTCCTCCTCCGCCACCACCGCCGCCACCGCCGCCGCCGCAGCCCATCGCCGCGCCGCCTCGAATCCGGCGAACTCGGCCGCCGCGGGGAGGTTGAGGTCGAACCCCCGGTGGGAGGTGCTCGCCCCCTCTGACGTCGCCGCGCCCGATCCCGATCCCGCTCCCGCTCCCGCTCCCGCTCCGCCGCCGCCGACGACCCCTTCGTAGTGTCGCCTCTTGTGGCCCCCGAGCGCCTGCCCCGTCGGGAACTCCCTCAGGCAGACCGAGCACCGGTGAACCCTCCCTCCTCCTCCTCCTCCTCCTCCTCCTCCTCCGGCGGATCCCGAGGCCTCCGCCGCCGATCCGGCGGAGGACGAGGCCCGATCGTCCGATCCGATCGGGCGCCGGTGGCTCGTCTTGTGGCCCCCCAGGGCCTGGTACGACCCGAACGATTTCCCGCACACGGAGCACCTGTACTCCGCCGCCACCGCCGCCGCAGCAGAGGGAGCAGCAGAAGGAGGAGGCGGCGGAGGGGGGAGGTGGCCGGATCTGTCCCGGGCGAGCATGAGGAGGCAGACTGCGAGGTACTCCTCCTCCGTGGTCGCGTAGTCGCGGGAGCGGTGCCGCTTCGACCGCTTCCCCTTCGCCCACCCCTCCACGCTGGGCACGAGCTCTTCGTCCCCGCCACGAGGGATCGAGACCTCCAGAGCGTCCACCGCCATCAGATCCAACGAATGAGACCGAACACAAAGATCAAAAGATCAAAAGATCAAGAGAGATTGAATTACGAGAGAAGTGGGGGAGGAGTGGGTGAGTACTGAGGATGAGGCGGTGTGGGGTTTTTATACAGAAGTGGGTAGTAGGAGAGCCCTGCGCGTGGAGAAATAGCAGTAGCGGTGGTTGTGGGTGTAAGTGAGGCGGCGTCGTGGGTCAACGTGGACGAATTGGAAGGGGGAGTGAAGTAGCGAGGAAGGGGGATGGGAGAAGTGTAGAAGTTGGGGAAGTGCAACGACTTCGTCTCTTTCTTCTTAGTCAATCCAATACAAAATGACTAAATTATTATTCCCTGCACTTCGCGTATACGCATATTTCATAAATCTTTATGATTGTGTGGTGTATGTACGTTTGTATGTATCTACCCTGCACAGGGTGGACCTAGTGTTGAGATTATAATAACTCTCTTTTATAAGTGGGAAGGGATTGGGATGAGGAGGTGGGATGATGTATCGGTGAGCGAACAAAAATAGAAAATTTGATCATCTGATTGATGCGAGATGTTCTAGAAGAACATTCACGAATCACAGAGTGGCCCAAGTGGGAGTGTACCCCTAACTAATCCCGCGGGTAATTTCGTAAATTTACCTTTTTTTTTTTTCAGATTGGATTTGTTCCGCGTGCAGCGTGGGCTGCTATTTTCTCTCTTTTTTTCGGTTGCAGCCACGCGCGGCGTACGTACAGAGTCATGCATTTGTATTTGCACCACGTGTTTCTTATTTTACTTGTTAGCCTTTTTCTGCTTCGCTGGCTCAGTACTCAGTACTCAGTTAGTAGTTTGGTAGATTATTTGGCAGATGATCACTGTTTGGGCAGATTTGGTTGGAAGATAATTTAAGATGAGTACCTAAAGTCAAAATATTTTTAGAGCTTATTTATATATTAAAATAAAAAATTATTTAGAATAGTAAATATATATTTTTATAAAATTTAATTTTTTATATTTATCATTTTAAAAATATTAAATTATTTTTATATATATTTCTATCATCAATATTCATTAAAAAAATATAATTAATAATAAATTAAATATTTAATTTTAGTTAGTTAGTAAGATAAATTTATCTTTTTATTATTTCAGATATTTTTGCACTATTCTAATAGTTGAAATTTTAAAGAGATATATTTGAAAAGGTAAAACTGTGGTTCCGCTTATATTATGTTATGTTAAAAAATAAACGGTGTAACAGATCAAAGGCATATGAACAACTTATTAAAACTTTTGTAACAATAAATATAAAAAATTAAATTTTATAGAATGTATTTGATATTCGACATGTTTAAAGAGAGCTATATGAAATTAATCCTAAAATAAGTTATTCGATAATAATTTATTATATTAACTGAATTTCTATATGGTAAAATAATGTGGATGGTTATTTAATTTTTAAAACTTTTGATTCTACTACTTAACTACTTAATTTATTTAATTTGAACTAGTTAATAACTCTTTGATTTAAACATTTAAATACGTTATTTATTTTTATAAATTCAATAAGTATACACATTTTATGTAATTCGTATAACTGTAAGTTCATTAAAATAAATTGTTAATTTAAATTTTATATCGAAAGAATTACCAAATAAATTAAATTAAATAAGTTGAAAGATTGAATAGTAGAATATAAAAATTTATGCAATTTTATCTTTCTATATTCATAACTTTTGTGTTAATTATTATTTTTTTTCTGTATAAAATATTAAAAACTAGTATTTGGTATATATATATATATATATATATATATATATATATATATATATAAAGCAAACTTAGGCTGGTTTGAAATTGAGGGACAGTAAAAAAAACTACAATAAAAAATTATTATGTTTACTTTAGTTATTACCCTATGTAACACATGCAGTAATAATGAAAAAATATAATAGCATTAAATGGATTCTCAGAAATGTATCCAATAGTATTAAATGGAGAAAAATTTAGCATTAAATGGAATCTTAGAAATGTCAACTCATATTATGGACAACTACAGCGATGGATCAAGGGTCCGCTTAAACAGCTAATCCGACGGTGGGAGAGACTACAGCTAATTTCGTGTGTGAACTTTTTTTTTCACAGTATTAATTTTTATAAAAACTTATAATTTATCAAATGATTATTTCAAAATATTCTTTGGGAAAATAATTTTAAAAATATTATTTTTAGAAAATAATAAATAATTCAGCATTTTTAAGATTGTTAAGTTTGCATGAAAATTATTAAATTTTTTATTTAATTATTAAAATTATATGAATAAATTATTAAGATATTTAGTCGGCTAGAATTGTATATAGTTTGTTAAAAATTTTATATAATTATTAAAAAAAATAAAAAAAATTATATTATTTATCGTGCTATGTCACATATGTGAAAAAAATGGTAAATTATTTTTTGTTTTTTAAATTTTATTAAACACGGTAACTGATTAATTATTTTTATTTTTATTTTATTTTTCAAGTTCGGCGAAATAAAATTATTTTGCTAAATACATGTTTTATTAAGATTATTTGATTAATTATAATTATTTAAAAGGTTAAAATGAAAAAAAAAAAAAAAAAAAAAAAAAAAAAAAAAAAAAGTCACTGGCGTGCGATTCTGCTTAGTAAGTTGTGGGTTCTCTGCTCTGTTCCTTCCCAAATCCGGCTCCCGCAATTTTCGATTCGTTTCCCTTCAAATTCTCAAATCGCGTTATTGATCCACGATTTTCCCCTATTTTTCAGGTAATTTCGTTCCTCTTCCGAATATTCTAGAGATCGCTCGATTCTCTTTTAACTTTTTGCTTTTTTTTGGTTTCTTCGCGCTTTGAATTCGGTAGGGTTTAGGTGCTCCAATACATCACCCCGTTGCGTTCTGATCCCCTGGCGTCCATTTAATCAAGGGGATCGAGTTGTTTGTAGGTGTGAATTGATCCAATTTCTCATTTCTAAGTTCCTTCTTTTTTTGCGGCGTAAATTTTGAAGTGCTGTAGAGTGTACCCTGGAGCATTTGTGAAAATTGAGCAAAATTTTATCAGATTGAGCAGTTGTGGTTATAAAGTAATCAAATCGCAGTATTGGGACAGTGGAGGGACTAATTCTTTGTTTTAATTTTGTTTTTTTTCGAAGTATTTGTGTGTTTTAAGAGCTTATTATACCTTGTACAAATTTGTTGATATATCTAACAACATTGCGTACCGAGTCGTTTTAATTTTATTATTTGGTATGAAGGTAAAATTCTGAATGTAGTGTTATGCTGGACTCCTATTCTGCGACGATAGTTTGATCAGAAAATTCGAATTTGCTATTCAGAGAGGCTCGTAAATGCTAAAGAATTGAACTTTAATGTCTTGTGAATAACATGGCTGCAATCACCCAAGTTTCCGCACAATTTAGTTTGGTTGCTATCAGATTACTGTTACCATCAATTATTTATCTTCTTTATCATACATGTAGCATGCAAGATGTAAAGAGTAGAAATCGTTGGACATATGATAGTTGTTGTTAGTGCAAGCCTGCAAGGCTATGTGTAAGAAGTAGCATGATCAGCTTCTTTGTGTAGCATGAGTACGCGAACACTCAACTGAGAAATATGCAGAGAAGCATCTAAAACAGTTGAACTGAACACATTTATAATTCATCTGTGCAGGCATTGAAGTATAATTAAACGTTCTATGACACAAAAGACTCTTAAATGTGCAAATTTTCCAATTAAATTTGTTGTTTATTTTTGGATCTTATGCAAAAGAGTATTTAACTTATTTTAGAGAGTTGGTAGAGTTGATTTCCACCAACTACACGGATTTTATTTCACTAGAATCTCGAGTGTATTTCATAGTTAACTTCTGTTGACATGATTTGATAGTAGACGCGTGGTTTTGGCATCGATCTACTATAAACAATGGAATTTCAGAATTCGAACAGAGAGAATACTGACGAGAAACACAAGTTGTCATGTGTTAGATTGATTGACTTCGGTTAGATCAGCCGGAGCAAAAATAGAATCTGGAGTCAAGGACTGTTCTCTTTTGTCTGAACCAGATAATCTTTTGATGCTTCGAGATCCCCATTTTGTCGCTAGACATGCATGAATGAAAAGTATTGTTTTGTACGTTCCTTTTTGGAAACCAAAGCGCATTGGCATCATACTGGCCTGAATAAAGTTCCATGAAATTGATGAAAACATAGATTACATGGCAAAAACCAAAGTTGTAGTTTCATTTCGGCAATATCAAATGAAACAAATCAATTTGAGAACAGAATAACTACCTTGGGATTGCTTCTACTGAGGAATGCTACATTGTGCCTACAAATTTTAGGAGATATATCTTTCTCAACAAGGAGAAGCATATAGGTTATATCAAATCTACAAATGGAGCCGTGAGTAGCATCACTAACCACGCAGCTTATATCTGTTACTTCTAAATTCTAGTCAGCACATCGATCCCAGCCACACATTATTTGGTTAGATTGTTCAGTTTAAAGCTCATAAAATATCTTCCTGACCTCAGTTTTTGCACTAAAAATTGTGCGGCTGACTTGTTTTAAACGGTGGTCTGATTCTTAAGTTTCAAATAATAACTATGGTTTTGACAATATTCACTGTACAACATTGGGTTATTGGGGACCATATTATCTTCATTTTAAGGAAACAGGTAGGTTAATGGCCTTTCCAGTTCTAATTTTATGTGCTCGTGATTATGACATTAATTCCTACTTATTTATATATATATATATATATATATATATATATATATATATATGTTTGTGAATGGTAAACAACTTGTTTAAAAAAAGAATGTGGCTTACCAGCTTGCAAGTAATTAACAATAGTTTTCAACTCTTTTCCTCCTTATGAAGGGCCCATATAAGGTGCTTTCAAAATGTCATATATTGATTAGTTTGTTTACAGAAAAGAAATTATCCTTGTTATTTATTTATTTTTTTTCTTTTTGAGGGAAACAATATCCTTATTATTTATTACGTATTGGCTTTTGAAAAGCAGCTCCTGTTTTGCGAGCTAGGCTTCTCTAACTTCTTTTTAGTTTACTTGAAATGGAAATCATGGATCTATTCCTGTCCAACACATTTATTTATTCCAAGGAGAAAACTTATGCATCAGGAGACACATATTTATTGATTTAATGAACTCTAGCATAATCCTATGAGGTCAACAGGGGTAATCAAGTACTACATTCTTTAATTATCTATATATTAGAAGCAATCTTTTCTACTAATTCAAGCTGTTTTATATCTTTGTATCTTTTGGGACCACAAGGTTAGTATGGTTTGCATGATTAATCAAATAAATGTTAAATAGTGTTTGATCGAATGTGTGATACTTTGAAGTTCCATATCTTGTCTTTTAAATAGGCACAAGATTATTGCTGGATCGGTGTACATGGCATAATTATTAGTTCTGTGAGAATCTAAGGTTTTGCTGCTACAGTTGATAAGAGAAATAATTTGGTTCAGATCTATGATTGCAGTGTTAAGTTTATTGAGTAAATCTAGCATCACGTATGTACGTAGTTGATAGTTGATGAGGGAAACGACCTATTTTTTGTTTGGATCTATAATGTCTTTTATGTTGAATAACCCAACGAAACTAACAAATGTGCCCCACTTATATGCCTTTCAAACTCCCAGGCTCTTTATCTTTTTTCTTCTTTTTTTTTTTGACTAATTTCAGGCTTTTACCTTTATGCCCCTGCAAAATCAGCTATCAACATGCATGCTATATGATATTTTAGTTCCTTACAAAAGTACTCTTTGTGTTAGTCATATAGTTTATAGTTGGTTGTGAATTGTGAAATGTCATTTTTGCACGAAATGAAGTATATGCAAGAAACTGAGTTTTTATATATATATGAAAACTCGTATCTTGCAGGGTTATGTAATGTGAAGAGATTAAGTAAGTATACTACTGCTTTTATTTAAGTTTTTCCTAGATGGTTGGAAGCAGACCGTTGGAAGTTTTTGATGGTAAACAAGTTTACATGTTATCAATTGTGTACATATTCAATATTTGGCCATTCTGTTTGCAAATTTAAAAGTATATAGACCTTCAACAAGTTGCAGCATATGTTCACCAAGTGTTGTGCCAAATTAAATGAATGTGAGCTATGACTTTTATTTTAGTTTTTAATGATATATACTTATCTAGAAATGTCTAGAAAATGATAAATCATTTATGCGTTGCTGATGATATTTTTAGAAAGGCATGTTGTGGCCCAACATGTATAGCTTTGATTTTATTTTAGAACCATTGCTGTTGAGTTTGATATATTTGCAAATTGGATTTATCAAGTTGCAAAAAAAAAATTAGTTGACCTTAGAAAAAAAATTCTTCCTGTAAGTTTTTAGTTATTAAGCAAATAGTGTATTTATTTGTTTGCTTTTTTTTTTTTGCTGACTTTTGTGAATTCGAGATCTATAAATTGTTATTTTAGGGCTTCAAAAAATGAAAGTTAGTCCAACTTGTATCAAAAAAAATAACCAGGTGTTCATCAATACATCAATTTAATAGATCGACAAATATGATTCAGGAACTAGTGGGTTTATTTTTCTTCATTTGTGCTGAAGAACAAGAATGGCTATTTGTCATTCCTTAAATTGCTGTTTTGTGATATCATTGAGTCCAAGTATGGCACCCCGAAATTTGGATTACTCCTGTAGATAAATAATATAATATGACTGAATCTTTTAATCCGGTTATACTATTTTGGATGGTAGTTAGGCTCGAAAAGTTAAGAGGGTTAAGCGTACTGGAGCTAGAGTAGTTCTAGAATGGGCGACCCCCTAAAAAGTCGAGGCGTCATAGTTGGAATCAGAGCCATTCATCAGCCAGAAATGTCTGATGAATTTCGGCTGAGCCAGAATTATATAGTGGGTAAAGCGAGGCTCCTCGGCTAATGATCGTTATAAGTGGAGTGCAGCTTCCCATAAGATCGGCTAAGACTAGCAAGACGAGTCTCACATCGCCTGGTGCTTGTGAGTGTCTTTGAGCCTAATGAGACCGTCAGAACTTAAAGAGAGGAAGAATGTGACACCCCCGAAATTTGGATTTAGTCCTATATATAAATGATATAATATAACTAAATCTCTTAATCCGGTTATAACATTTTGGGTGGTAGTTAGGTTCAAAAAGTTAAGAGGATTAAGCGTGCTGGTCTTCCCCTTGAGTGCTTATTTGTGATACTTGTGATGAATTAAACCACCAATTAATATACAATTTTCAGGCTTGATTAAGAATTTCAATCTATACTTTCTTTAAAGATTCCACATCATTTATAAAAGTAATATGAAATACATTTCATTATATATACTAGTTCGGCTAGGCTGATGCTTGATCTATAAAAGTGTTAACAACTAAAATATGTCAAACCCTTTTGGGCATTAGTACAATTGCAGATTATTATCTGAACTATAAAAGGCTATCCAAAACTGTATAAATTATTCTTTTGTTTCAACCAAAAAGCTGCAACTCTTTTTTTTTTTTTTTTTTTTTTTTTTTTGTGGGTGACCGCCTCCAACTATTTCTGTCATTTCACTTACGTACTTGTAACATTCTAAAACTTAATTAAGACAGTTTGTTATATGTACTGTACTGTAAAAGAAACTTACAAATGTTATTATGTTTGCATGTTACAACAAGTTAAGCTACTTCAGATCTCTAATGACTCCAACATGAAAACAGTTGAAACCTGCTGAGGCTCTAGGCACAAAATTAAGCAACATATAAAACAACTATATATGTGTAAATGATTAATAGACTCCTCTATGAATGGGAAGCATAAAGCATTACATTAATCTGTGGATAGCTGTTCTATTCCCTCTTCAGTACTTCTAAAATAATAATTATTCTTACTCTTTGTCACGATCACACCAGCTCCCTATTTCCTTATTCCTACCAAATTATTTCTTTATATCCAATCTTCTTCTCTCAAGTACTTGCCATGCATTATACTTAATGATCATCAAAATCATGCATGGACTTTGTTGCCCCTCTATGATTTCATCCTTTTTCTTTAAAAGTTGTGCTTATTCGAGTCACGCTAATCGCGAGCTGATCCTATATATATATATATATATATATATATATATATATATATATATATATATATATATATATTTATTCAAATCATTAACCGTACCCTTCGAATTAATTACCGAGATCGATCACGAAGTAGTCTATCGAGAAAAGGTACTTAACATTTATTTCTAATCCTGTCATTGCTTTTATTCATATCTTTTTATCAACTAGCAATATTTTAATGATGGTGAATTAAAGTACTTAAAAATTGTTATCATGAATTAGAACCTGCAAGTGTTTGTTAGGGAATTAAGTTAACTTCCATGTTGCAAACATTCATTTACCAAGTTTATCATATAAATACTCATCAATTGCTTAAGCTAATGCTTCATCCATCTATACTCAAAAGACACTCTTAACATAAAACAAGTTCTCTCTTCAATCCGAGACAATGTCGCGGGAAGAGATGGATCTTACACCGAATTGGAGCTCATACAACGGGTCGTCAACTCCCGCAGAAGAGTCGGAAATTGTGGCGCAGTTCATTAGTACATACCCATTCCAAAATGAGCAAGATCATAGAGACTTGGGCTTTGGAGCTCCACCCATGTTTTGGCCTGATCATCACAATGCATCAAACTCATACTACTGTAATGGCAATGCTAACCCTAATTTGCACTACTGGTCTCAAGGGGATAGTAATAGTAGTACTGTTAGTACAAGCACTAGCACTTGTTGTTACTTTGTGCCGCATTCTGATTACGAAAGTTATTATCTCAATACAAACTCGTCTTCGTCGATGATTTTTAACTTGGTCGAAGAGCAATGCAAGAATATGTGCCCTCAAGTAGTTCCAAACCCTAGCTTTAGAGAACAAGCCGGCGTGAACGAAGAGACGAGTAGTGACGATCATGGAGATTATAGCATGAATATTGGCCTTTCGGATCAGATAACACATCCCAAGAGAAAATTCCTTAGTAATAGAAATGAGAAGGTTGTGGATCAAAGCAAGTTTGACAACCCAATTGAAAGCACCAAAAAGAAGTCTAAGGCATCAACTCAAGTAAGTGACATACAAATTTTCTTTCCCCACTCGAAAGTGCTCTTGAATAACTATCTTGCATGTAATGACCCTAATTGGTTTTTGATTATTATGCAGGTGCAAAAGTGTGGGAAGAAGAAGCAATCGAAGAGGGCGCAAAAGAATATGAAAAGTGGAGATGAGGAAGAGTGCGACGCCGCAGTGAATGGGCAGATCAGCTCGAGCTGTTACAGCTCCGACGAATCGAATAATTCACAAGAAATGAATGGAGGGGGGAGTACAAGTTCTAGTTCAAAAGGGTCTCCTGCTCTCAATATGAATGCAAAAACTCGAGCAGGACGCGGGTCAGCAACAGACACTCAAAGCCTCTATGCTAGGGTGCTGTACATTATAAACCTGAATAATGTGCATTGTGTGTTATATGCTCAGTTTACATATTGGAACAAGATTAATCATGGTCTCATTTTCTTTTTCTTGTTCTTTTGTTGTTTTTTTTTACAGAAAAGAAGAGAAAGGATCAATGAGAGGCTGAGGATATTGCAGAATCTTGTTCCAAATGGAACGAAAGTAAGTTTTCAGATGAAGATCTCTGCTTCTAATTATTCACTACATGTACATATAAAGTTTAAAGATGATATCTAAATAGATGGTGTTATCTTACAGGTGGATATTAGTACTATGCTTGAAGAAGCAGTCCAGTATGTGAAGTTTTTGCAGCTTCAGATTAAGGTAAGACTTATTTCAGATTCGAAATTCTTTGCATAATGAAGTAGACTATTCCTAGGTTTTTTCCTATCATATAGATTTTAATTATATGTTAAGATAACACTTATTTCAAATTCGAAATTCTTTGCATAATTAAGTCGGTGCAAAATTGCCATCAAGATCTCAACTATTAAGACTATTTCTAAATTATTTTCTATAAAGTTGATTTAATATATTACACAATATATAGTTTTGAACCACCTAAATTTTATGAGGTCGTTGATTTAATTTTTCACCATTATTTAATGAATTAAATCACCACTGTTTCCTCTTACATTATTTCTCCTGTCAATAAATATGACGACTCATCCTCATGCATCATTTAGCGGATTAAATCAGTATTACTTTCTCTTAAATTGACTCTCCTGTCAATACACACGCAGTTTGTCTAATTTGTACCATGTACATGATTTGTATCATTTACTATCATATTTGTCTTTTAAATAATACAAACAATATTAGAAATGTACAATAAGTAATTTATTAATAGTGTGTTATCAAATTTTCCAGCTGCTGAGCTCGGACGAACTATGGATGTACGCCCCAATTGCCTACAATGGGATTAATATTGGCCTTGATCTAAAGATCTCTCCACCTTAGTGAAAAGCACAGGTTGATATTAACCTTGATCGATCAAAGAGAGAGCATGGAGATATGCTTCTTAGATTTATACGTACATTTCTCTTCTTTTTTTTTTTTTTTCTGTTTTCTAAGAGAGACTATACCTTATTCTTTTAAGGATTTAATACTATCTCGTAATTGGTAGTAATTTTTATACATATCGAGTAATTCAGAGCCCTTTCATGTACCATTTTCATAAAGGGGTTGCTGGAAAAAAAAATTTACACATCAAACATACCTTTTAGATTGTATTAGAGGATGTTTCCCAATTTTTGGAAACAAAAAGAGAGAGAGAGGTTAATGAGGATATTTACATGTAGTTATTTTTTATCCAATTTTCAAAACATTAATGTAATACTTTCAATTATGCAAATCTCTGTTGGGGAGTTTATCATAATTCTTAGACCCATATTAATTTTAATGCTTTGCATTTTTTTAATTTTTGCCAAAATTTTGATCAATAACTTCTCTGCAACATTAATTATTTTTTAGAACTGAATTTAGCTGAAAGTTTGAAGCAGTTAATTTTCGAATCATCTAGTTCTTCCTAATTTGCGTTAGGAACCGTCGGTTTTGCAATATTATTAATTATGTTCCTAACACGAGAAAATCGCAAGTTCCTTTTGTAAATTAAAACATCAATAGTACGAAATGGAAAAAAATAAAAAAAAAGAGGGTGATTCTGATGTAAATTATTAATCACGATCGAGTCAAGCAAATCGCTTATGTGTCCACTGCATTAATTACGCTATAATACGTGCATGGAACAAAGAATAAAAAATAATAATACGTGAATAAGATATATACTTGTTACTCTTTCAATTTTTGTTTTTTTTTTTCTTTAGTTTTTTGCTTTAGTTTTCTCTCTTCAATAACACTTTTGTGCATCTTCTACGTACCACCCATCCCCAGAAAAAAATTACTGGCTAATGCATATGCTTTCCACGTACATTTGTCTGAGATTGATATTATGACTTTTTTTATTGATAATATTATAGAATATTGTATGTTCTCTCTTTTTTTAATTTCTTTGAAATGGAATGTATGTTCTCGGTTGTCGTATTAATTAATTAATTTCTTTATCATGCAACTCTTTTGCCACATCTCCCAACCACATTTTTTAATAGTTCCTTTGAATTTTTAGAGGCATATAGGCCATTTATGTTTGGGATACGAATACAATACAATGATCAAATTAAGAATTTGTTAATTACTTTGGATGTTAATTTATAAGTTTTATATACATCTAACATATATATGTAGAACACAACAATTTTTTTTTTTACTTAAAAGTACATTGACCAAAAAAGTGTTTTGGACTTTTGTGCACATTCATTAGTGTACTAATAAAATAGGGAGCTAGCTAGCTAGGCTTGGCCCATCTTTACGAATTGGGCCTAATGGTAATATTCGTTAGCGTTAACTAACTAAAATTAAGTTCTTTAATCAAAAAGATTCTACTACGTAATTGGAAGAGATATTTAAAGTTAATTGAATTTTTACAAATTAAACATGCATTATAATGCTACTTATTAGAGTAGAAAAAAGAGAATATTACATTGCAACAACAGTAGACAAAAAAAGTTGCATTAAAAAAAATAAGAAGAAGAATAAGAACAAACAAGCATGCAGGAAATGATCATATTCTAAATATTACATTGCGACTGCAGTAGCTAGACAAATAAAAAGAACTTACGTAGTAAACAGAAAATGATACTATATAGTTAATTAAGGAACTTCTTTATTTTACTGCGCCCTTTTTTATGATGATTAATCATAAAAACTCAACTGCACCTCTCTCTCCTTACTCTCCGAGGTCGAACGCAGAAACATGGAAGCTATCGGATAGTCCCGTGCTGGTCTTAAAAGTGATTTTTCCAATCGTAGGATCTTCAATGAACACTTCCGCCACGGTGAGCCACAGCAGAAGCTCCCTCACCTTCACCCCCGTTACCTTCTTCACCTTGCCCTTCTCGACGAAGGCCGTCACCTCTGCGGCGTACGACACCACCTGCTTTATCTTCTTGAAAGTGTGATCCCTCTTCTTCTTCTGAACTAACCATATGAACCCGACTGTGCGGTTGTAGCCGAACTCCTCGATGTTTTCCAAAGGGAATAGTCCCTTCGGAAGGCCGAGTTCTTCGAGCAATTCGATAGACTTTTTCTTGCAAATAGCGTCGCCATGGACGATCTCCGCGCCCTCGCGATAGCTCTGGATAGTTTGAGATGCCATTATATATATATACTTAGTTTGAGAGAATGGGAGAGGAAAAAATGTACTAGCAAGAGGAGATAGTACAAAAGTAAGTATTGTTATGTGGTGTGATGGAGTGTCATGGGAGAGTAGGGGGTTGAATTTATATAGAGATGAGTTTCGTTGTGGGGATAATTTTGTTTATTGGAATTCAACGAAATGAGGCGCTTTGACTTGGTATAGTTTTTTTGGCTAGTTAATTAATTTAGCCCAACGAGACCGAACTGGGTCAACATATGGGTTGAAGGACTAACAAACAGTGTAGCATATTAATTGTAGTTCCCAAATGATCGATACCCAGTCAAATTAAGGAGGAGGTTTTTTTTTTTTTTTTTTCTTAAAAAAAAAAAGAATTTAAAGTTGATTCCTTTGTTGTTTTGCTAATTTCATTGTTTAATTTGTAAGCAAATAAGAACGCACTATGCCAATTTATTCTTAATTTCAGAAAAATAGAAAATTATATCAACATGTACTTAACACACTAATATCAGCACCAAATCATATTAAACCCAGGGAGGAAAATTGTATGAACGTCACAGTGCAAATGTAGGCAATAATTTTTAATCTATCTCTAACTTTTGAATTATATATAAATAAAATAATTCACATTCAGTGAGTGATGAAGATCAAAGAATCAGATGAGAGATGAACGAATCTATGAATGTTGCGCACATCTATAGCGTTCTTTAGAAAGTTATAAATTGAAATATGAGAATGAATGGATGGCCAAAAGATCAGTGTGGTGCAGGCAATAATTTCTAATTTTGTTCACTCCTTGATGCTCTAAACAGCAACTAAACAAACAAAACAAACCGGATTTTTTTGACTTTAGACCGCGTTGACCGACTACTTCTCGAGCCCACTAATTTGACCAAATAACGGTATGTGGGTCCCACATTGAAGAATACAAATATGCTGGCCAAAACTATTTGACCGCGTCCATAGATAGGTAATTAATTATATATATATCATTTTTGCCTACGTTCAACATTTATATATACCACAATCATATAATAACGCTATCTATATAAACACCCCCAATACATGCATTTCTCTCCCATCACACAACCTTAAACTACTTGCTCCTTTTGTATACAAAATCAAAAGAAAAAACCCATAGAACAATGGCATCTCAAACTATCCAGAGCTATCGCGAGGGCGCGGAGATCGTCCATGGCGACGCTGTTTGCAAGAAAAAGTCTATCGAATTGCTCGAAGAGCTCGGCCTTCCGAAGGGACTATTCCCTTTGGAAGACATCGAGGAGTTCGGCTACAACCGCACGGTCGGGTTCATATGGTTAGTTCAGAAGAAGAAGAGGGATCACACTTTCAAGAAGATAAAGCAGGTGGTGTCGTACGCCGCAGAGGTGACGGCCTTCGTCGAGAAGGGCAAGCTGAAGAAGGTAACAGGGGTGAAGGTGAGGGAGCTTCTGCTGTGGCTCACCGTGGCGGAAGTGTTCATTGAAGATCCTACGATTGGAAAAATCACTTTTAAGACCAGCACGGGGCTATCCGATAGCTTCCATGTTTCTGCGTTCGACCTCGGAGAGTAAGGAGAGAGAGGTGCAGTAGAGTTTTTATGATTAATCATCATAAAAAAAAGTGCGCAGTAAAATAAAGAAGTTCCTTAATTAACTGCTATTATTTTCTGTTTAGTACGTATGTTCTTTTTATTTGTCTACTGCAGTCGCAATGTAATCTTTAGAATATGATCATTTCCTCTGCTTGTACGTTCTTATTCTTATTATTACTATTTTTATTGTAATTTTTTTGTCTACTGCTTTGCAATATAATATTTAGTATATGAAATGAATATTTCTTACGTTAGATGTGAACTGCATTGTAAATGCAGCGTTTCTAATCTATTATCTTTTTTCTAATCTGATAATTAAGTAGCAGTAATGCATGTTTAATTTGTAAAAATTCAACTAATTTTAAATATTTATTCCTATTATGTAGTAGAATCCTTTTAATTTAAAAACTTTTAGGTCGTCAACGCTAACAAATATTCTTATTAGGCCCAATTCGTTAAAATGGGCCAAGCCTAGCTCCCTATTTTATTAATATACTAACCTATTAGATATATGCGGAAAAAGTCAAATACACTTTGGTTACAATCTAAAAGGAATGTTTGGTGTGTAAATTTTTTCTTCCAGCAACTCGTTTATGAAAATAGTAAATGAAAGAGCTCTGAGTTACTCCATATGTAGAAAAATTACTACCTATTACGAGATAGTAGTACTAAGTCCTTGGAGAAAAAGGTACAATCTTTCTTAGAAAACGAAAAAAAAACAAAAAAAAGAGAAATGTATAAATCTTAATTAAAAGCATATCTCCATGCTTTCTCTCTTTGATCATGTATGGTTGATACCAATCTCTGTTTTTCACTGAGGTGGAGAGATCTTTAGATCAAAGCGAATATTAATCCCATCATAGGTAATTGGGGCGTACATCCACAGTTCGTCCAAGCTCAGCAGCTGAAAAAATTATCAACACAGTTATTAATAAATTACTTATCGTATATTTCTAATGTTGTTCGCGTTGCTTAAAAGACAAATATGTTAGTAAATAATACAAATCATGGGCATGATACAAATCAAGATAAACTGTCATGTGTACTGATCATAGGAGATTTAATTTAAGAGAGAGCAATAATAATTAATTTAATCCACTAGATGTAGATGATGCGTGAGGATGAACAGTCATGCCAATAATATAAGAAAAAAAAGTGATGATTTAATCTATATAAACAACAGATGATATCTATTTAGATATCATCTTTTTACTATGTGCATGTATAGGGGATAATTAGAAGCAGAGATCTTCATCTGAAAGCTTACTTTGGTTCTATTTGGAACAAGATTCTGCAATATCTTCAGCCTCTTATTGGAAGAAATATTTAAAATTAACTGAATTTTTACAAATTAAACATGCATTACTGCTACTTATTAGATTAGAAAAAAGAGAGTAGATTAGAAACGCTACAAATTAAGCAATTCACATCTTACGTGAGAAATATTCATTTCATATACTAAATATTACATTGCAAAAACAGTAGACAAATGAGTTACATTAAAAAAAAAGAAAAAAGAATAAGAATAAGAACATACAAACCGGAAAAGATCATATACTAAATATTACATTGCGACTTCAATAGACAATAAAAATAACATACTAAACAGAAAATGATACTAGTTAATTAAGGAACTTCTTTATTTTACTGCGCCCATTGTTATGATTAATCATAAGAACTCAACTGCACCTCTCTCTCTCTCTCTACTCTCCGAGTTCGAACGCAGAAACATGGAAGCTATCGGATAGCCCGGTGCTGGTCTTAAAAGTGATTTTTCCAATCGTAGGATCTTCAATGAACACTTCCGCCACGGTGAGCCACAGCAGAAGCTCCCTCACCTTCACCCCTGTTACCTTCTTCAGCTTGCCCTTCTCGACGAAGGCCGTCACCTCGGCGGCGTACGACACCACCTGCTTTATCTTCTTGAACGTGTGATCCCTCTTCTTCTTCTGAACGAACCATACGAACCCGACTGCGCTGTTGTATCCAAACTCCTCGATGTCTTCTAAAGGGAAGAGTCCCTTTGGAAGGCCGAGCTCTTCGAGCATTTCGATAGACTTCTTCTTGCAAACAGCGTCGCCGCGGACGATCTCGGCGCCCTCGCGATAGCTCTGGATGGTTTGAGATGCCATTGTTCTATGGGTCTTTCCTTTTGATTTTGTGTACAAGAGGAGCAAGTAGATTAAGATTGTGTGATGGGAGAGAAATGAATGTATTGGGGGTGTTTATATAGATAGTGTTATTATTATATGATTCTGGTATATGTAAGTGTGGAACGTACGTGTATAGCAAGGCAAATGATATATATATAATTACCTATCTATGGACACGGTCAAATAGTTTGGGCGAGCATACATATTCGTTTTCTTCGATGTGGGCCCACATACCGTTACATTGTCAAATTAGTGGGCTCGAGTAGCAGTCAACGGTCTAAAGTCAAAAAATCCGGTTGTTTAGAGAAGTATAAGAGAAGAAATTATTGCCTGCAAATTATTGCCTGCACCGGGTGCACATCGGTGCACCGCACTCGTTTGGCCATCCGTCCATTCTCATCTTTCGATTTCCGACTTTCCATTGGACGACAAGTTCTACTCGGCTCAAAAATCAAAGTGACGAGGTGGATTACAAAATATTGGGAATATAAAAATATACGCACTCGGTTTAATCAATACTTGTTTCGGTAACTGACTAGACACGGTTAATTAATGATCCCTACGTACCATTTTATTTTCTCAAACAATGGGCCCTACATTGGTACTATGACATTCATACATTTTCCCTTCTTGGGTTTATCATTATTTTGTGCAAATATTAATGCGTTAAGTCTCGTTTGGCAATTAGTATGAGAAGGAATAAAAAAATTATTTTTTTTTTTATATTCAAATAGTATTTAAGTGTAAAAAAAATAATTATTTTTTTCATATCAGGTTATTGCAGTATAAGAGGAGAACAGCTGTTCCACCTGTTGGTTATTATTATTTTTTTAAATACAATTTTTTAAATTATAAAATATTTAAATTTATAAAATTTTAAACTTTTTTTATTTTATTTTATAAATTTTAATTCCCTCTATTATTCTTTTCTTTTTTAACTTATCAAACACAATTTTTCTTATCCCGGTACAATTTTTATACTCAACCAAACACAAAATTACTATAATTTTTGCTTGTACTTGAACTTATATCTATTCCCGGAATAATCAATTTTCGCTTATATCCGAACCAAACGCAGCCTAAGTGTCAATATCATTTCTTTCTTTTTAAAAAAAAATTAAGAATAAATTGGCAGAGTATGTTCTTATTTGCTTACAAATTAAACATTAATTAAACAATAAAAAAACCGAAATAACAAAGAAATTTACCATAGCTTAATTTTTTTTTTTTTTTTTTTTTTAATTCCTTAATTTGACTGGGTATCTTTTGGAAACTACAATTAATATGCTACACTAGTTAGTCCTTCAACCCATATGTTGACCCGGTTCGGTCTCGTTGGGCTAAATTGGGCTAAATTAATTAACTAGCCTAAAAACTATACCAAGTCGAAGCGCCTCACTTCGTTGAATTCCAATAAACAAAATTATCCCCACAACGAAACTCATCTCTATATAAATTCAACCTCCTACTCTCCCATGGCACTCCATCACAACGTACACGTAACAATACTTATACTCTTGCACTATATCCTCTAGCTCTAGTACATTTGATTTTGCTCATTCTCTTAAACTAAGCATACATATAAAATGGCATCTCAAACCATCCAGAGCTATCGCGAGGGCGCTGAGATCGTCCATGGCGACGCTGTTTGTAAGAAGAAGTCTATCGAATTGCTCGAAGAGCTCGGCCTTCCGAAGGGACTCTTCCCTTTAGAAGACATCGAGGAGTTTGGATACAACCGCGCAGTCGGGTTCGTATGGTTAGTTCAGAAGAAGAAGAGGGATCACACGTTCAAGAAGATAAAGCAGGTGGTGTCGTACGCCGCGGAGGTGACGGCCTTCTTCGAGAAGGGCAAGCTGAAGAAGGTAACGGGGGTGAAGGTGAGGGAGCTTCTGCTGTGGCTCACCGTGGTGGAAGTGTTCATCGAAGATCCTACGATTGGAAAAATCACTTTTAAGACCAGCACCGGGCTATCCGATAGCTTCCATGTTTCTGCGTTCGAACTCGGAGAGTAGAGAGGTCAAGCTTTTGGGTTAGTGCTATGTGGAATGAAGAATATAATAAATTATATAGTTTGTAATTTTACGTGGGTGCATGTTGTTTACACGTTAATTGGTTTAGGTGAGTTGTGTCATCATTTTCTACTATATCTCCCGTGTACTGTAATATTCAATAAAATTAATTATTTTATCTGTTTCTCTTATTAGATAGGCCGTGAAACACATATGGGGCTTAGGAGTCCAACGTGGTCTGAATCTGTTTGCTTGGCTCGACCAAGGTTCGGGCTTGAGACTATATAAATATAAATAATCTTAGACCAAAAAATGGGTATGTTTTTAAATTGTGAGCATCGTGAGACTAGAAGTGATACAAGGTCAACACGGATCTCTAGCTAACCATGTCGGAGCTCCGTGTTTAGCCTGAAATGCGGCAGAGTTTCAAATCAGTGGAGATAGTAAGGTTGCGCATCTCAGCTGAAGAGATTTGATTAAACAAACATTCCCAAAATTCTGAAGTTGAACCAAACAAGCCCAAAGAAATTATCAGGCTATTGGGCTTTACTTACTTTCGATCCGAATCCGTATTATGTTGTGACAAAGCGCGGCAAAACCGACCCATTTCAAAAAATTTAAAAAAGAGAAAATTCTGCTCCTCACGCCTCTTCTTCTACGACCACCTCCTCCTCCTGCTCCTCCTTCGCCTACCCTTCGCTACCTCTCACGCTCTCGCTCGCTACTCCCATGGCGGCGGCGGCGGCGACGGCGACGACGAAGAAGGAGAAGAAGCGCCACCGCTCCTCCCCCTTCTCCTCCGCCGATGACCTCCTCTCCGCCGCCCCCTCACTCGCCTCCTCCAACTCCGGTAGATCCTCCCTCAAAACCCTAATCTGGTCCCTCCCATCCTCCTCCCCTCTCCTTCCCTCCCTCCCCTCCTCCCTCCACCTCGCCATCTCCCGCTCCCTCGACTCCCTCACCACCTCCCTCCGCTCCGCCCCCTCCGCCGCCGCATCGCCGGGTCGATCCTCCCGATCTCCGCCGTCCAAGAGGTGGCGCCGCTCCTCCGCCGCCGCGTGCGACGGAGATCCGTCCCCCGAAACCCTAGATCAACTAGGGAGCCTCCGAGCCTACGCCTATGTCGCCCACCTCTGCGTCGCCCACCCCAAGAAGCCCTTCGATGCTTCTGACATCCTCCCGGCCGTGCGATCGCTCCACGACGGCCTCGTGCTCTACGAGATGGACCCGGCGCTCCTCTCCCAGGTCGCCAATCTCTGCGAGGAGTGGTGGAAGGAGAATTTGCCGGGAAGGGAGCAACTCATCTCTCAGTCTCTTCCTTACTTGCTCTCGAGATCGCTTACTCTGAGTAAGAAGACGGATGTGAGGAGGGTTTATGCCCTAAGGGAGGCGTTCACTTTGTTCGACTATGTGGACGAGAGCATAGAGGATGTGCGGCATCTTCTTGAACGATGCGTCATCGCACCAGTGTTCTTGAAAGTGGAAGAAGGGAGGCGGTTTGTCGCGTTCACGTTAGGGCTAAGTGAAAAGCTCGCAAAGGAGTCGCTGGCGTTGATTAGATCGCAGATTCTGTTCGGGAGGAAGTCAGTGTTGGAGGCATATGGTGATGTCCTTTTCAGGGCTTGGAAAGGGTCAGAAGGATTCCTGAAGGAGGAAATTGAGGGTGGTTTTTTGCAAGGGTTGATTGAAGGAGTGATACACGCGAGGTCTAGCTCGCTTGCGGCATCTATAAGGAGAATACTCGGCGGGTTCATCAGTCAGAGATCGACTGTTGGAGTTGAGAAGCTTCTCTTCCGTCTTGCGGAGCCTGTGCTATTCCGGTCGCTGCAGGTCTGTTCTTTTTGTTTACTACTTACTGTTTGTTTTCTCTTCTATGCAATGATGTGATACACCACACAATATGATTGATGTAATGCTCTCTAATAACAAATTAGCTTGGGAAGTCTTCATTTAAAAGCGTAAGCTCTAAATTTGTGTGTTGATGCGCTATGAAAACCTTATATTAATCACAAAAGTGGAAACCAATTATTTCACATGAAAGATTGAGTATCACTGCTTAATGTTTTATTTAGCCAATTTCTTGTATTCAAACTTTTTAGATTATTAGTAAGCAGTGTGATATGCCAGCAAAGCACTTGAAAGTGGTTGTATGCTGTTTGATATATAAGCAGTTGTAATTATGTTTCCATTTTCTATATGTTATCGCACATAAGTACTTCATGCTTGTCGGACTACCTTTCATTCTTGCTCGGATGGATTTGAACTTTATGTTCAATTCTTTGGTTCCTTTAACAGTTAGTACTGATATTTGGCAGGTTGCTAACTCCAATGTTCGTCACAATGCATTGCATCTACTATTAGATTTGTTCCCACTGGAAGATCCGGATGTCACAAAGGAAGTAAAGGATACATTGCTTGATAAGCAGTTCTTTTTATTAGAGAAACTTCTTATGGATGATTGCCCGGAAGTACGGGCTGTTGCAGTTGAAGGCTTGTTTCGCATTCTTCATATGTTTTGGGAAGTCATTCCTTCATCAAGAATTACAAAATTTCTAACTATGATTATTGACAGTCTGTCACATGACTCATGCAATGAGGTGAGGTTCTCGACAGTTAATGGTACTATCTATTTGTTCGAAAATCCACAGAGCCATGAAATAATGAAAGTTCTTCTTCCAAGATTGGGCTTCATGTTCTTGGATCCTAGTCTTTCCGTTCGAGCTGCTGTTGTTGATCTACTTTTAACTGTTCGTGATATTCGGTCTTTGCAATTTAATAAGGTAAACCAACACGCTATCTCTGCCTGCAAATTTACATTGTAGTGAAACTATTTGCTTTACTTTTGATAGGTTCGACTTGAGTAGCCATGTCCTTTTAACTAATTCAGGTTGAAATGACATAATAATACCTCTGTTGATTGGTTAATTTTTCCAGGTTGTTAGTTTAGATGTTTTATTGTCTTCACTTGCAAACGATCACCCTAAAGTCGCTCAAAAAATCACTAGGCTTCTAATTCCCTCTTACTTCCCATCAAAGTTGAATGTCAAGGAGGCATGCAGCCGTTGTGTTGCTCTAATAAAAAGGTCCCCTGCTGCTGGTGCAAGGTTTTGTGAATTTGCTCTGTCTGAGGGATCATCCTCAAGGTCTCTCATGGAACTTCTCAAGATCTTCGTTTGTTTAGCCCTTTCGCCTAAGGGCCTTAATTCGGATCTGGTTGATGGTCTGATTATTGCCTCAGCCAATTTGTCACACGGGCTATTGGAGAAGTCATCTAATATGGAGACTCTAAAAGAGCTCTTTTCAACTGAGAAGTTGAAGTTGCTGCTTTCTGCAGCAGCTTCTGAGCGTGCGCGGTCTGCTCTTTGGAGACTAGTTTCCCTTTTAACTCCAGATAATTTGACTGGATTACATCATCATTGTATGGATATAATCCTGAATTCCGTTGGACTGTCTGAAAATTTAGATCGACAGGGATTGGTTCGGCTTGTTCACAGGTTGATGTTTTCTTTTGACTTGTCTGATGACTTGTTCCAAGCTCTGACAAATATTCTACAATCTACTGCTTCTAGATTTCTTGATAAGTATGAACTGGACTTACCACAGTTTGATGTTGCGTCTTTCAAGAAGAAAAAAGTTAGAAAAGGATCAGCAAAATCAGTCATTCCAAACTCTGAAGAAGAGTCTGATATCGCAGCCGCAGCAGCATGGCAGATTAAAGAGCTATTAACCACTGAAGACACCCGAGAAGCGACCCTCAAATCACCAGTCTCAACTACAGCATATTCTGCTTTGAAGATAATTTCCCATGTGTTTGTTGAAGAGTGTTTGCAATGGGAACTTTTGGATATGGCACCAATCTCAGCCTACATGTACTTTTCAATGTACAGGTCCCTCCAAGATCTTGATTCAAGTGGTGATAAGGAACCTGGTGGTGATGTGAACAATGATTTTCAGCAAACAAACTCTTCTCCAGAAGTAAGTTCTTCTATCTCTACTATCTTAAAGAGAAATTTGTCTGTTGCATTTATTTCTGATTGTTGAGTATTCTATTTATTACTCTGGTACACATGTTTGTTTCTCAAATCTCAGCTATATTTGAGGGAGAGATATAACTGAGTAGAGCTTATATGATTTTAAAAGCACAAGCACATTCATATTTGTGAATTTTTTACCATTGGATTTATATTAGGATTTGAGCTTTTTACTTTATCTTTCTCTCTCTTTAGTTGACTTTACAAAAATACAAATCCCAATACAAATCTAATGGTAAAAAATTCACAAGCATGAATGTGCTTGTGCTTTTAAAAGTATATAAGCTCTACTCGATATAACCTACAAAGTTACAATATTTGGTTACTCATGAGCCTGAAGGAGGGAACCGGCCGTGGGGTTACCGAGCACACCTCAACCCACACAGCACACAAGCGTAGCGGAAACAGAATCTTTCGTAGATGAACGTAAACGAGAACGATCATAGAAAAAAGCATGAGAATAACTAAACAAATAAAACGAATAAGGGAATACAAGGAGGACACAAGATTTACTTGGTTCGGCCAACAATGTGTCGACCTACGTCCACGGGCAAGACCACCTCAATGCTTTTTTCGATTAATCCACGACACAAAAGTACAAGGAGTAAAATTGGATTATAAGAAACTTTCTCACGGAGGCTCTTCACATTTTTTCTCTCAATTAGGATTTTTTAATGAAAACCTGAAAAATAGAAGATGAATTACAAGAGTTAATATAACTCTAAAAAACCTAATTCAAATAGGAAACGATTTCACCGTCCATCCGAATTTCCAAATCAATTCTAGTCGTCGTCGATATTCTTTTAAGAATTCTCTTTTAAATATTTCTAAATCATCCCTAATATTTAGGAACAAGATTGGATCAAATTCATATGGACTCGAAACATGATTTTACATAATCCAACATAGCCTGCTAGAATATTTTGTTATTTAATAGTCCTATGTTTCTTATGCTATAGATTGTTCTTGAAACACTTCATGCTTAGATTCTGAATTACTTCATGAGAAATAAATCCGATATATTTTTCTCTTTTGAATAGAGCGGAATCTCATGGACTGAAGGGATTTGACGTTTCTTATGGTAAATTAATAAGAACTTGCAATTATCTTGATTAGTTTTTGTTTCTATGCAGACAGTAATGGAGCGATCATTGATTCACTTACTTGACTGCGCTGATAAGCTCCTTAGTGAACCTTCTGCTGAGAAAACAAGCGATTCATCTTCGAAGTCCAAGCATCAAGATAAAGGTCCAAAGTGCCGGAAAATCAGACATAAAGAAGCTTTAGATGGTACTGAAACCTCTTATCCATCTAGATTAGCAATAAGATATGGAATCTATATGGATGTGTATCATCTGGTTATAAATGGAATGTTTAAGCTCAGTATTTTGTGTTGTTGCTCCATAATTAAGACAATAAATTTGTGGTAATACCTTTTTTAATATTCATATCAGTATCAGAAATTGCAAAACCAGCTTAATCAATTTAGTGGGTGTCGTCATGTAGTTTAGGTTTTTTAATGATTTCATCTTAAAGTTCATGTAGGTGATGAGTCCAAAACTAATACTCGCGAAGCAAGAGGGATGCAAAATTTGATCGGACTGGCCACAACAATTCTCAAGTTTATCGTTGATGCCGCAACAATGAAACTTATCAACCATGATCTATTACGGTGCTTGAAGTTTGCATCGGCTTATGCCCGACATGTAGTATCTGCACTCAAAAGGCATAAAGCATCTTTTGTTGGAGAGGGTTCAAAAGAGATACTCATTTTTCTAAAGAGCTCCTTCACCTATGCAGCTAAGTTACTCCATTTAGTGCTCACAAGATCTAGTGAATCTACAACACCACCACCAGGCGAGGCATTCTATTTATCTAATGATCTCCTAGATGTTATTTCCTCTGTGGAATCATATCTAGGCTCAAAGTTTGCAGTCAATATCATTTCTGTTGCCAAGGAATGGCTCCCAATTCTTGTTTTGGGGCTAGGCTGCAGCCAGTTGATTAAGCCAAATCAGAAGGGAGGAAATGCAACATTACCTGACTTCGTGGGGGCTAATTTGCCTGTTTGGCTCTCTGTTCTGAGCGAGATGGAGTTACTTGAATTCAATGGACTCAACCAAGATGACCAGGAAATTCAAAATAAAGAGGCAAAAAGTCCGGTGTTCAAAAAGCTAGCTGAGATGATTGTGGTCCTTTTAAAAAAAGGGAGCCCGAAAATATTGGACGCCGTGTGTGTTGTCTTCGTGGCAGGTCTTGACATTGGTCTGGAAAGAACAGATTCTGGCTTGGTCCTGGGTCTGGCTCATTTTCTCTGTGTGAAGTTGCTGGGTAAAGATTTTGTGACCCATGGAGAATTTGATGCAATATACAGCTTTCTGCAGAATTTCTATCTGCGGGTAGAAAGACGTCTTAGAGATCATCATATCAGTGAGAGCAGCAGTCAACAGTTGGAAAGCGCCAACACTTTGATTAGATCAGTTTTAGTTGGTGCAAGCTGAAATATTGATGGCCGTATCGTTTATTCCTTTGAGGCATTAGGCTTTCTTCAGGATCATTTCCAAGTTCGACAGGACTCGCTGAATATGCATATCCCCTTCGACAAGACGAACTGAAGTGTGTAACAAGGAAAAAATATCTGGTCGAAGAGAGCTTTTGTAAGTGAAACACTGCTTCATGTACATTCATTCTGTTCAACTTCATAGTTCACTTTTTGTGAGTAGTGCTTGTTTATGTTAGCAATAGTTACATTGATTTTTATCATTCTACTGCAGGATGCCTCTGCCGTTGAACTACTGGTGCAGCACTACTTTCCCGCTTTATGGAGGTCACATTACTAAACCTGAGCAAAACAAACCCACATATCCATTGCTATGAATGCACTTGTGAACCTTCATGTACTCTCAAGAATATTGTATACATATTATATCTATCAACAAATTGGTGTTAGATTATCTCTTATGTGCTTGGCACATAAAGATAGCTCCTCTTACCCATATACTTTCCTCTGAGTGCAAGTAAGATACTTGTGTTACATTCTATACTTTTCCAATCTCCTTTTCTCTCGCATCCAGAATAATAAAGTAACTGTGAGGTAAGGTAACTTTTCGCATATATTACATTTTAATAAAGATTCTTGTTTATTGTAACATGACGTGTTAACTCGGAAGCATTTTTATATATTTCATATTATATTCCTAAACCAGGCACTTCGAGAGTCTTCGCGGAGCCATAAATTTCCATTGCCGAGGTGTATGTACAACCGCTCTAGAAGATGGCTCTGACCTCCTCTACACGCGTGAGTATCCTCTCTCTCTCTCTCTCTCTATCTGCCACGTTGCTTAGCCACAGAGACTGGCAGGTTAAAAAAAAAAATCTAAGTAAAGAGCCCTTTGCTTCGATCTCTTCTCCCCGCACTATCCGCGCCGCTCTATATACAAACAGAGTTACAACCTATTATTAGACCCTCTCTCTCCTCAAGAAAACACACCCAACTCTTCTTTCCCCTTTACCTTCCCACCACCCTTTCCTCTTGCTCCCTCAACAAACCCTAGATCGAGATCGACATAGAGAGCGAAGAAGAAGAAGAAGAAGAGGTCTCTAATGGCGAGGGATAGGGAAGAGGAGGGCGCCGAGGGCTCGGGGAGTCGTTCCCAGCCCGATGCCTTCCTCATCGTGTGCCGAACCTTCAGCGTCATCACCGGCGCCGTCGCCCTCTTCTCCGTCGCCGTCAACGTCCTCTCCGCCGTCCTATTCTTCAAGAACGGCTACGATGTATGCTGCAAAACCCTACCCTCACCTCCGATCCCGGTTTCTACTACCCTAACTCTTTCTCTATTTAACCTTTTTTTTTTTTTTTTTTTTTTCTTTTAAAGATTTTTGGCGGGATATTTCGTTGCTACGTGGCTTTGTTCGCACTATTTGTCGCCGCCGCCGAGACCGAGTGGGGTTTAATTTTCAAATTTTTCAGGGTTAGTTTATTTTGTTTCTTTTGTTAGCCCTTTTTTTTTTTTTTTTTTTTTTTTTTCTCCTCAAAAACTTTTTAAGTTCTGTACGAATTATATTTAAATTTTGCAAATTTGATTTGGCATTAATGATCAGGTACTGGAATATTGGGCTGGTAGAGGCATGCTGCAGATCTTGTATGTATTTGTCTCTCTTTTTCTGAGTTTGCTTTCTTATTCAGTTTATAATCACTTCTTGATATGGATATGGGTGTGCAATTGGTCAAGAACGGGGCACATGCTATTAATGTTTAATTGTTTATGTAGTCGATTTATTTTTGTTTAATTTGGTTCCTGTAGTGTTGCTGTGATGACGAGAGCGTTCCCGGATTCTGCGAGAAGGGATCTAATGTTGCTTCAGGAGATTGCCTGTTACCTGCTTCTTGCATGTGGCTTCATCTATGTGATTATGGTAAGGTCGCAATGAGATCTTGGTTATACATTTTTCATGCTGATGTATCCCAAGTTTATTGTGAAATGCCTTGGGATCAAATTAATAGGAGATATATTTTGAACTGTTCCACAGTAAACACTTATTAATGTGTTGGCTCATCAGAAGCAAATCAGAAATTTGATGATCTCGTGAAATGTCGCTTCAAATGTAGTATAATGTGTTTAACATTTTTTGCTTTATTAACATCTTCAACTCGTAAAGTTTTGCTCTGAAATTATGAATGTATGCTTATGAGTGCAAATGTTCAGGGCGTATTGTGCATCGGTTATTTGAAGCGTAAGAGGCAGGAAAGAGAAACTTCACGAGATCAAGCGTTGAAAGATCTAGAGGTAAGCTTTTAGTTGTGCAAAGTTCTAATAAAATAACCATTACTCTTAGGGTCCGTTTGGTTGCACGCTTTTGCAATTGTACTGCAGTTACAAATGTGTGCAATTTTAATTCATGTATTTGGTTTAGTAGAGTTGAGTCTAACTGTTGTAATAATAACTGCACAAAAAAGTTCAAATGTCACAGTTGGAACTATATTCAAATTGGCTGCTGCAGTAAGATCACCCTAATAAATAATAAAAAATAGCTAAATAATTAATATATATTTATTTGTATATATATAAATAAAAATACTTGTATAAATAAATACTAATAAAATTTTTTAAGCAATACAAGTTTGTGTAAGAAAATTAAATATTTTTAAAATTAGTTTTATTTAAAATATAAAAAATAATTTTTTTTCTATATTTTTATAGAATGTGATTGTATGTGTTAATTTATTAAATTTTAATTAATTATAATTATTAAATTTGATAAAAAAAAGAGAATCATAATAATTTTTTTGAGTTTGATTTATATATTAAAATTAAATAGATTAAAAATTGTAAATTATGCTGATAAGTTGAAAAATTATTGATATATATATATATATATATATATATATATATATATAATTGAGCTGCTATGCTTTTAAAAGTACAAGTCATTGGTATTCGTAGGTTTTTAGCCTTTGGATGAAAAGATGTCTGGTTAGAATGATAGTGGGTCCCTTGGATTAAGTGAGTGGTTGGTAGAATAAAATGATCTAAGGAATGAAATTAATCAAACGGGTAGATCTAACGATAGAAAACTTACAAGCACAATTAATTGGTGCTTGTACAAGCATAGTACCCGGACTATATATATATATATATATATATATATATATATATATATATATATATATATATATAGATAGAGTAGAACTTATATGCTTTCAAACGTACAAGTCCAATTATATTTATAAATTTTATCATTGAATTTGTATTGAGTTGTGTTATTGTATTTTTGCTTTCTCTCTTTTTAGTTGACTTTACATTAGCACAAATCTTAATGCAAATTTAATGGTAAAAAATTTACAAGCGTAGTTGGGTTTGTGCTTTTGAAAGTATATAAGCTCTACTCTCTCTCTCTCTCTCTCTCTCTCTCTCTCTGTATATATATATATATATATATGTGTGTGTGTGTGTGTGTGTGTGTGTGTGTGTACTTATTTATTTATAGATAGTAAGTTTAAATGATTAATAAAATTATATAATTATTGTTAGCTCATTCGCTCAAAGAAAAAACAACCCGTGATTATTTTATATTTTGGAGAGGTAATCTAACATCTATATCTCAAAAGTGACAGGATACAAATTTCAACTTTAGTCTACCAAATAGAAAAAAAAAATAATTACAGTAGTTACAACTATATAGAATTAAGCAGATTGGATATAGTCACGATTGCAGCATTTGTAATTGCACGTATTTCTATCTACACTAATTTTGTAATTACATTCAATCGACCCCTTATAATTTACTAGATAGTGCTTTGTCACCTATGTGTCGTAGAATATTTACCCATTCATCTAAATCTCTTGTTCTTCGTCATGTTGCAGCAATTGGAAAGGCGTAGGGATGAGCTTCAGGCATTATTAGTTGCACGAAGGTCCTGAGAGTGACTAGATCTTCTTACCTAATAAAGCAATACGTAAATCATTAGTTGTCTGATGATCCTTGAAGATTCAGTACAACCACATGGTCCGCGTCTAACATGTAAGTTGTTCAGACATCTCATGCATATCAAAATGCCTTTTTTCTTGGGATTCCTCTGCATTTTTACCAGTCATGATATATTCTGCATTTGTTTCTGATTTCCTTTGAGAGTAATATAATTACATTATGCTATGAATAGTTATCTCAGTGTCGTGCTCTTTTTCCCATCTTCTAGTCTTGTATAATTTTAATTTTCATGTTGCTTGGGTTTTTTCTCAGTTGCTTGTGATGGCTACTCTTTTGTTTATAGAAATTATTAGCAACCACCGCTGGTGCTGGTGTATAATTTTTAGCCAAGTTTGTATGAGTTGAGCCTGCTAAGTCCCTGTATATGACATTTGTGTCTATCTAGCCGATCCAGTGCTGCTTGAACCTTTAAAAGCTAAGATGGGTTTAGGCAACCTGGAGTTTTAAAGTTTGGTTTGTTATTCTGACCTGCCAATCAATAATGGCATGTTGACGGTGGTCAAGAGAATTTGACTGAAATTCAGTCTGGGCTGTGGTTTATTGCAACAAACTAATTGTTCATATGATAAATTTTACTTTTAAACTTTTAATCGTTATTTACAATCGGACCAAATTTCAAAGTTCATGTAGGACCGCTCTCTGCACTTTTTCTGTTGTTTGTGAGGTGTGCTCAAAGCTGCTGCTTTTTTTGTTTTTACATTATGCTGGAAGATTTTATTATTTTATTAATTATTAATACTACCACCTGTTCATGTTCCTTTTACAGGTGGTGCCCTTTCAGTTCACAGGTGTTCTCGTTGGTATCTCGTGTGCGTCTGGTGTTTCTGTATCATAAGCTGTTGTAATTCGGTGGTATGTGCAGCTGTCGTGAATTTTGTGCACGTTTGTGTAGTTGTCCGGCTTATTCAGTGCTTATTCGGTAAAATAGTAAAACATTTTGCGACCATTGCAATGTTTGTAGAATGACTAGGGAATGAATGTTTAGATCCTTTGTTGTATAGTTATGAATAGGCATGGTTTATGTAGCAATTGCCTTTTCCATTGAAAATGGGTCGTTAGTGTTTACGTGGCCAGAGTTATTTCTCATCTTAACAACATCAGTGTGGGGTGAGAAGAAATTCACCTTTTTAGGTAGGAGATATGCTGGTGCATAAGGGTGTCAATCTGCGAAGTTTAAGAGAAGATAAATAGTAGTCGAATTGTGAGGATCAAACAACTGAATTGGATTCTGAACGCTTATAAAAGTGATAATACAAACTGATAAAATAAAAAAAAAAAGAAAAGAAAGCACGCACAGAATGCTACCGCAGTACATACCTGCTCGGTCTCCTGAAGTTCCGTTGTCAAGGCTGCTAATTTTCTACACAAAGATATACTCGGTCCTACTACAAACCTCTTACTACGCAACCAATACAATAAACAGTATTATACAATAACAGCAGACAAACGTCCCTAATCCTATCCTGAGAACAACTACGGAACATATACCTTCCTACTCCTGCCATCCAACATTCTGCATAAACCGTGTTCTACTTCAATGCCCTAAGGAGAGAGGGAGACGTATCACCTCAAACATTATACAACAATATCATCTACCTTGCGATTATTGACTACCCAGCTGAGTTGAGAAATAAAAAAAAGACTGAGGGAGAGCATAAGGAAAAACTGAGAAACGGCCCTGAGAGGATCCTACAGACTATACAACTCAGCCTACTCAAAAGAATCCTACCAATATCCAGCTTCATCATAGATGCAAAACTCCCTTCTCATAAGGCTTAGGCAATGCACAAGGGTGAAAATTCCCGGCACCCAAACGCATGGCTGTTGTAGATGCAAGGTGGTTTTGGTGGGGAGGGGATAAACTGCAGGGAAATTCAGGGTTGGAGCGAGGCGACGGGCGAGACGACGCCGACTCAGAAGTTTCGGGACAGGAATGGTTGGTCTCACTGTTACAATATAAGAACCATTTTGCTCATATACTTGATGGTGAACTTAGTCACGTAATGCAGTTTAATTAGCAAGTGTAGGGAGAGACTACCACTTAGGTTGTTTCCCCTTCACACATGGATCGCCTTTAGAAAACTTTCGGTCCCTCGGGCTGTACGCAGTATCCTGTCGAATTGAGGGTTATATATAATTGGTAATGTATTCTAATCCAACATTCCAAAGGGGAAAATGGAGAATTAAGAGAGTCCTTACTAGTTTGAGTCCTGAAAAGGCCTGTATCGAGCCATGAATATTGTGGTGATGAGTGTTTTTAATAAATGGATGGTCCAGCAACTTGCTTGCTTTTGGCCTCTCTGCAGGATTCCTGCAAAAGCACAGTTGGAGGAACTCCTTGCCCTCAGAGGACAGTGTC
The DNA here is from genome assembly GCA_029168755.2 of Tillandsia fasciculata. Lineage (NCBI taxonomy): Eukaryota > Viridiplantae > Streptophyta > Magnoliopsida > Poales > Bromeliaceae > Tillandsia > Tillandsia fasciculata. Next base: position 26,437,120 of record CM054937.1, on the reverse strand, counting down.
TCGGGAATCGAAGGGTTCTTATTCAATACCTTGAACAAAGCTGTGGGCTGCAGGTCATCATATAAAAGAAAAATATCATGCATACAATTCCCAATGATAGAGAGGTACACACCAAGATATGCTGTTGTTAAAAGGACTACATATAGCAGCTAATTGCTAACAAAAAAATAACAGACACTATTTCATAAATGCTTCAGATTGGGTGCAAAGGCAAACTCTTCACGGCGTAAACATTCAAAAGTCCAAGAAAACTTGCAATTGAACATTTCACCAGCAGATTCAACCGAAATACGACAACCATGATGTTGTACGATAGAAAGTGCACTTAAGCGAACCAATTCTCTCTAGACAAAAGGAATCAAGGAGCACACATTGTCTGCATTGCTTATTGAATTTTGTCACTAGTAACTTCCATGGAGGCAATTATAATAAATGAGAAATGAACGCTCTCTCATTAGTAAAAAGTCCAAATGCATCCTAATATAATAAGTGCCTCACGAAATTAAGAAAACCATCTAAAAGAAAAATCTAAATCCAGTCCTTCCTAAGTACAAAACATTTACAAGATCACTAATGGTAAAACATATCGTATTGCATTTAAAAACAGCAGCATAAGTCTTGCAACATGAAATTCATCAATGTTAATGTGCTCTAGCAAAAAATATTAAAGGAGAATGAAGTTACCCCTTCAAGACCGCTCCAAGGAGGTTTTCCGGTAAACATTTCGATGATTGTACAACCTAAACTCCAAATGTCAACAGCAAGATCATAGCCAATCTCTTTATTTAGTGTAGCCTGTAGCACCTGCAGATAAGGAAAGATAGTTGCAAAGACTAAGAGGGAAGATGTAGCTGTTCAAATAATCTGTTGTAACGAAAAAAAATGTACATATTACAGGACTAGCTTATTGTTCAAAGATGTGCATCAGACTTTAGTTGGTAATTGCACATCAACACAAAACATTCACATTGTCAAGATAGATGACATGTTGAAAAGCTAAGCACTTATAAAGCACATATTTATAGTTCCGCTCTGGATTTTCCTCTCCTAACAATATTTAACAATAGCCAGTGGCACTTAAGAATATCTTAATAATGAGCAGAAGACAAATACAATGGTCATGGTTGCTTGTAGTGAAGTCATGAAACCTATCTGAGAAGACAACAATAATGCCCGCCAACTTCAGAAACAAAAGGACCTTAGTGAAGAGTAAAAATATGCAGTTAATCAATCGATACAACATGTAGGATCAATCACCTGTAATTCATGATATCCACCGTAAATGGGTGTAAACATAGTTCTCTTATGTACAGTATCCATTTCGACTTGAACAAGCAATGTACCAAGAAAAGATGGAAGGTTGTGCCCATTTTGACTTGAATGAGCAATGTATTACCAAGTAAAGACGGAAGAGAGTGACAAGGTACGGTAATAGATCTAGTGTAGAGCTTTGCTAGCTCAAACTCGATCACTGAAGTATCTATAATTCATATTCTCCTAACATAAATTAATGAGCCTACTAAACATCACACAAAAACCAACACTGACCACATTGTTTTAGTTCAGTGTGCAATATCACGCATTGAAAATTAACTAATAACATTTGTCTAATAATCATGAAAAGCATAATAAAGATGTACCTCTGGAGCCATCCAATATGGTGTCCCCTTCAACGATAGATTAGGTGCAGCTGCACTTAACTGATGATCAATAAGAATCAAAGTTAAAAATGCTCCACATAATGTCACAGAAAGTTGTACAAATACAAAACAGCCAACAAATTTATTCTACCTCAGTTTCATACAGTTTGACAAACACAGAAAGTGCCAAGCGGAAAGCACTTCCAAATACAAAATGTCACAAAAGACACTTAGGTCTAGATGAGATGCATGCCTTGGCTACGGTCATCAGCCCATTCAACAAAAGAAGCATTAATAGCTCACATCTAATCAATGCAATACATGCTAATTCAAGCATATTTACGCCCATTCAAAGCTCAATATGTTCAAAAGAAAATTGTGGTGGAATGCTTGAGGATGAGGTTTGATGTTTTCAAAACAAATATTGGAGACGTGAGGATGGTCTTCGAGTATGGTATAGTCTTGGCAACCGTAAACTCGCAAGAATAAATAATTATGGTTTGAGTTGACTCTTTAATTAATAATAGATTGAGCCAAGTTATGGTTTCTTTCCCCTTTCTCAGGAATTTTTGGCATGATCCTCAGGCATTTTTCACACAGTTATCAAAGAAACTCTATTTGCGTAAAAGTTCTAAAATCGTGTTGTTAGCCAGGATAGATATGAAGCAAACAACCAACTGAACTTTTTCTTGTCAAGAGACGTATAGGCCTCAAGATGAAATAGGATAGGATAGTTTACCTAAAAGAGAATAATGCAGACTTCACATAACGTAAAAAGAGTTCTAGATAAGAAAGTCCACCAAGTTTTAAGGTTAAGTAAGAGCAACAGGGAGCTTGCCCAACGTGCTTTAAGGTGAGAATATTGAACTGGCCACAGGGCCTTTCCTTTCTTTGCTGTTTCTTCCTATTCTCACCATCAAACATATACACTACCAGTAAATATGCACCAAACGAGCACAAAGAGTGCATTGTAGATTTTAAACAAAGAAAGGGAATAGTACGATGCGATACTCACATGTTTTGCCATCCCAAAATCAGCAAGCTTAACAACTCCTTTTACATCAACTAGCAGATTTGCTCCTTTTATGTCCCTGAAATAATTACACCTCCCAATTCAGTTCCAATATTGTAAATTATAATACAATATTACTTTACAGAACATCTGGTTATGACCATATATATTCATAACAACACGGGCGTGCATGCGCGCACACAATTAGGGAGGAAAAGGAACAATAGAGATTATGTATCAAAACTTGAGGGTTCCTAACATTGAGCTTCAAGATCTGAATGCCAGCATTGCTTCACAACTTCAAAAAACAGAAGAAGTTCCAAACATCTTTCATTTTCCAGATTTATTTCTGTAATTAAAATTGATATCCGCGATCACAAGAACAAGGGAAGTCTGAAATCAAAATATCTCGACCGAAATTGTTCGAGTTTTCGCACAGCCGATAGTTTTAGTAATTTCTGTGATTCATCATTTCAACAGTTCATGTTTTCACCAACTTCAGCAATTTCACAAAGTTCTGGTTAGATTCAAGTAGTACCAACAACTTTCATCCATTGGATCAGTTTAATCTTTGGACAAAAGTTCTATAAGGAGCTCCTTATAAAATTTATTATAAGGAGGGGTTGGATGCCCTTTATGCAACCCCTCTAGATCTCAACCATCAATTCACCCCCTCAGTTCAAGTACAAGTGGAGTTGATGTTGAGTTAATTGTTGAGATTTAAAGGAGGGGTTGGATGCACTCCTTATAATAAATTCTATAAGGAGCTCCTTATAGAATCTTTGTTTAATCTTTCATTATCCAATCAACCGAAACAAAATACATATATACATTGGAACTCCAATTTCTACATATTTCAGTACAAAATCCAAATTCAAACTGCAAAGTCAAAGCACTGATAAAAGCTATAGAAGAGCATATCACATCTTAGGTCAAAATATTGAAGAATGTTAGAAATACTAGCAAAAAGTTTAAGGTTATCTAAACTAAAGGAAAATTAAAGCAAAGAAAAAAGTAACATTTTCATAATAATATGAAAAGCAGATACATACCTATGCATTATGTCTTGGCTATGCAAGTAAGCTAATCCATTAAGAATATGGCGGGTAAAATTTCGAATAACTGATTCTGTCATAGCTACAAAATGCTGGCGCACATATTTATTTATGGAGCCAGGGTGAATATACTCTAGATATATGTAAAACCGATCCTCAATCTGTAATTGAAAAAAACGAGTCTATTGAGTTTATACATCAGAAACATCAAACTTGTATTGTAGCTGCTGCAAAGAAGACTAACCAATTCACTGCCATAATACTGCACAATATTTTGATGCTTAAATTGACTGAGAAACTTTATCTCCTGAAAAAGAAAGAAAAAGAGAAAAGGTCACACAAAAACAGAAAAAACAATTTAGACAACAAATGTTGCTTAAAAAGGCAGCAAAAGATTAACTACTACTAACATTTCAGACAAAATTAACAGAATGAAGGAAATCAGAAGTAAAAGCAGACACTACAACCATGAAATAAGGCATTAGGAGAAACATGTCAGAAAAAAAAGATGTTGACATTTCAAGCATACAACTGTTAGATGTTGTAATCACAAGTGGCCCTGTCCATGCAACTATAACAACATCATATAAAACATAATGTTGTGAAACAAAACATAGTAAATGAATAATTTTAAAAATAGAAACTAAGAACTAAACAGCGCAAAATACATTATATTATTAATCTCTTGCTTGCAAATAAATTAACTTCCCTATTAACTACAATCTCTTGCTTGAAAGCTAAAAAATTATCAAACTTTCCATTTCTTTTCTAAAGAATTGCTCCTATAAAACTACTCAGGCCTATTTAAGCATGTAACAACTTTGCCAACAGGCCAGGTTTTTAGTCAGTAAAAAGCTTTTGATCTCCATGAAAGCATATTAAAATTTACTACAAAGATCACTGAAATGAGATAGAGAAATAACCTGCTCTAATTGCTTTAAACATTCAGCTGATTTAGCATCATCTGGGATTATATTGACTTCCTTCATTGCGCATAAAGCTCCAGTATGCCTATTTCAGAACATCATGCAGTCATTTTCAAGCAACCATAAAAGGGGCTTACCAGTGAAAAATAATCAAGTGGGATAACTCTCTATACCTATTGGTGGCCTCATAAACATTCCCATATGTACCGCTTCCTATAAGCTTTCCTTTCTGCCACTGACCTGTCATTGGAGAGACCTTGGCCTTAGGAGTAGACTGATGAGCAAAACCTGGGTGCATAGGACCCGGAGAAGCTCCTGGAGGGAGGGGCAGTGGATGAACATTGACATTCCCATTATTACTATCATGCCATCCGTTTGAACTCTCTGGAAACATCTTTGAATGCAGAGGCGACGGAGGGGCGCTAGGGTTTCTAGATGGTAGAACAGAGCTTTTCAACGGACTATAATGGGGCGATCGCTCAGGACTGCCCATAAACTTTTCAGGGGACATTTGGGGGGAAAGAAGTGTTGTAATGTCGGTCAATGGGAACTCTGGATCTGACCAAACTGGATGATGTTTAGTAGGCATAGCAAATGTTGGTAAGTCCACATTACTTGATCGCCTTGGACTGCGCACAGGACTAGAAAACCCACTTGCAGGAGCACTTTTAGCAGGTATATTCAGTCTGAAGTTCACACTTTCAACTGAATTCCTACCTTGGAACACTTTACTATGATGGCCATTTCCATTAATTGGAAAGTCGCTGCAACAGCTTTCCGGACTTTTGTGAGCAAACTGGTGCGGCAACTTACTGCAGTAAGATGTACGAATCAAGTCCAGTTATTTTATTACTTCCAACAAATCATTCAAGAATATAAGTGAACACATAAGACACAAAAAGGTATTGTCTCATGTACAATAACCAGCAAATGCAAGTGTTCAGAGGGTATGATCAACGCACTCTTACCTTGTTGAAGGGTATAGTAGGTCCGGCTCAACCTCTTTTTAAAAAAATACTGCCAAAAGTTTTTTTGGTCAATCTAATCATATTCTTTTGTATGTAACAAGCTATAGTATTTAGCAGCAGATACAACACTTGTTGCACTTCACTTATTTTCTAAGCGTCATGAACACTGACACGATATACGGGGTACGACACGACTCGAACTCGGCGACTCGGCAATATCCAAAAAATTAGAACACGGACACGATATGAACACAATAATAAAATATAATATTATTAATATGATAATATATATATTTATTATATATAAAAATATAAATTTTGATAAAAATGTCGTAATATTTCTTATTCGAATAAAAGTTAATAAAATTTTTCATTAATAGTTCATATATATTTTTTTTAAAAAAAATCTCCACCATACATAATTTATCTATATTGTTAAAAAAAAAATTGTATGTACTCATCAAAGAAGTAAAATATTTATCATCTTACATTCTATATACATAAAAAAATAAAATAAAAAAAATATATATACTTTTTTAATTGTATACGCTATGAATTGGCATTGAAGGCGTGTCCAAAAAGTGTCAACATCGGATACGAGTCCGACACGGACACATGAGTGTCCGACACGGACACGCGAGGCTTATAGAAGTGTCCGTGATACATATCTTATTCCAGATAGGCATAGATGCATCGTAGTGAAGAGAAATCCCTCTATGGATTAACTGGACACAGTGCAAATCACCACACCAACACCAAAGATTTCAACCACAAATATGTGAGATACTGCATGCTAGCATAATAAAGGAACAGGGTAAGAGTTACAGCATTAAATAAAGAGCTAACAGGCATCAAAATCCCACCTACTTCTTGTACCGGTATTCAGATATAAATCCTTCACCATTAACCTCTAATAAATGTTTTACTTGCTATTGATCAAAATTGTATTACCTATTCATAATTTCATAAGTACCGGTATTCAGATCATGAATATAAGTAAGTAAAACACTTGAAACTTCTCACCTCTCAGTTGGAAAAAATGTAGTGACCCTGTGGCCCATGGGATCCGAGGCAGGTGAGAAATCCACCGTGGAACTCCCCTCCTCGCCATCTCCTCTGCCCGGCGTTCCTCTCGGAGAGGGCAGTGGGCAACTAGCCGCACGAGAAGGACTCGCAGCAGAAGCCCCGGTCCATAACCCTAACCCTAATTCTCTACGCGGGGAGGCCGCAGCGGCCTCATCCGGTAAGGGCAGGGGCTGCGGCAGCTGCGTGAATGAGGACGAATGCCTCGGTGGCACGACATCGAGGTTGCTGGGGGAGCGGGAGACCGGCGTCGAGTTGGTAGATCCGCCGCCGCCGGCAGCGCCGGAGGGAGCGGGGGAGTCGAAGACGAGGCCGGGGACCTCGATTTCGCCGAGGTGGCGGAGCTTGCGCTGGCGCGTGAGGCGGGGCTGGGCCTGGGGCTGGGATTCGCGGCGGTACCAGGGGAAGTTGTCGCCTCTCCGGGAGCGGCGGGGCGAGGCAGGGGACCCTGCAGCCGAGGAGGAGGAGGACCTGGGGGAGGGGGAGGAAGAGGAGGGGGAGTTACCGCTCTTCCACGGCCAAGGCATGTCGCCGCCCCCGGTGGAGGACGCACATGTTACGAAGGGGAGGCAACCCTATACCTAGAGGCGTCGGAGGAGGATGAGGAGTGGAGGAGAGGGGAATTTAAAGGAAATCCTAACCCTAACCCTAACCCTAGATAGGAGTCGTCGTTGGCCATGGGGGAGCGTGGTGAGGGGAGGAGGAGGAGAAGGAGGAGGGAGATGATCAACGCGGGTTTGAGGCGCATAAGAAGTTAAGAACGGGAGTCTTCTCGATCCCCGCACAAGTCAATTTGAAGAGCTTTTTCTTTCTCTCTCTCTCTCTCTCTCTCCCCTTTCGCCGTAGACCGCCACGAGGGGGATGGCTTTGTTTCTTTATTCGGGAAAATTTCGCCGTTGGTCCACAGAGTTTACTTAAATTATTCCCTGCGCCGGGCGCATCAGTGCTCTCCATGAACCTCATCATATTTTAAGGCCATTGTAATTTATAGGCAATTTAGGAGGTAAGCTATACACTTTCACTCATCAAATTTCTCCGCTGGAATAAAAAATAAAATTCATTCCATCTTAAAATAAATAAAATATATAATATATATTTCAAATAAAATATATAAATAATATTTTTTTTAAAACTCATATCTAAGCAACCAATAGTACTATTGACGCTCATCCAGTCTTTATTAATTTCTTAAATTAAATATGTTAAAAAAAAATTTTATCCATTTGAATTGACAGTTCAACCATCAAACCATGAAGCGATATGATTTTAATGTCGAAATTTTTTATCAAGTTATATTAAAAGTCAACGACATAAATTAAACTAACTGAATTTTTTTTAATTAACACAAATTAATCTTGCAAAAGTGACGCTTAAAAATTAATATTTACCTAATTTAATTTAAAAATTAATATTTTATAATTAAGTATGATATTGGATAAATAATATATACATTTTTTTATATAATAAATATAAAAATAATAATTAAATATTTATGCTTTTGTCGATTAGTTCAATCAATGGTCGACCACCGGTCGAACCAATGACTTTTGATCCAATAATATCTTCTGATCGTTATTCAACCTAATTTTTAAAATATTATTATAATCTACCTATATATTAAATGAGGATACAACTCTAAAATTTATCAATTAAGCATTTAAAAAAAATAATTATCAAGTATTTGAGCTATGAAAATTTTATTCAAACTTTATAACATTTTATAAATAAGAATTTAAGTATAAATACATGAAAGATATATTTGGCTTATAAACAGAATGAAAATAGAAAAAAATATTAGATTGGTGGAATAAAAGAACGGCGAATAATAAAAAAATATTTGATTTATTAAGAAAATAAAATCGAAATAGATAAATAAAATTTTGAGAGAGAATTTTAATTAAAACAAAATAGAGTGACCAAGGATGGGAGAGAGGGAGGTGTTTGTGAGGATACATTTTGAGCTATTTATCCATAAATGAGTCAATTCAGAATTTAAAATTAAATTGGATTATAAATAGGTAGAATCACTTTTTTTTTTTCAAGATGAAATAAAAATCTAAATTGAATTTTTAAAAAATAAATAATAATTATCAAAATCAATAAATATTATTTTGATTTGCAAGTTTAAATAAACCTTAAACTTATTTATTGGATTAGATTTGAATTCTGAATTTTTATTTTAGAGAGCTTTGACAGTACAGTGTATGGTAAGTATTTAAAGACCCAGTGCAGGCAATAATTTCTTCAAAATTTTTACAATTTTTATTTTAATTTATTATTTCATTTTGGGTGAAATGTATTTAGTCCCTAATTGTTGTAATTTTTTTGTTATTTTGTTGTACACTAATTTGTATTTTATTTGTGTACTATAAATGAAATATGGTTAATTTGTATACAAAATTTATCGATTTTGTATTTTAGTATAAATAAATTATTTTTTTGAATTTTTACAGATTTAAACTTCAAATTTTTAAAAAACGAACTAATATATATATATATATATATATATATATATATATATATATATATATATATATATATTTCGCTTGATGTTTATTTATTTTTTTTTTCTGTGCTTGTCACCTTACTCCTACGTATTTATTTTTTTCTTTGTGCTTTTTTTTTATTTTTATTTTTATTGCAGTCTATCTCTTCCTCTGTCACAGTAATTGCCTTCGCCGCCGCCATGAACGCCGCCGGAGCGACGCCCCATGAATTCGCGTCCGCATTCGCACCCGCAATGTTGTGCCCATCAGATATGCGTGGGCGTGGAAATGGGCACAGGTGTGGCGGGAGTAAGCGCAACGTCAAGGGGCGGCTAGGGTGGTAGCGACTTGAACGTTGCGTGGGGGAAAGAGTGCGAAGGCGTGAGAGCGAAATGGCGTGCTCGAGAAAGAGAAGAGAAGGAAGACGAATCTCATTGAAACAAAAATGAATAAAAATATTTTGATTAAATTTTAAAAAAATTTAGATCAAATCTGTCAAGACGAAAAAGATGACCCATTTTGTCCGCAAAATAAATAAATATTTTATTCAAATGGTAAATGCTAAGTGTACATCTAATTTTGGATGTACATCTTACCCCCCATCCTAAATTTTACTCATCATTTCGAAATAATGAGTGAAAAAACTTTCATTCTTGAATAGATAAAGTGTAAGATCTACACTAATTTTGAGTGTAGAAATAGCATAGTTCTATTCAAATTAGTCTTATAATTATATTCAAATGCGATCGCACGAATAAGGTGGGTTTTGGATTTGGTTTAAAACCTCCTACGTGCTCAAATGTTGATACGCCCCATAACTTAATAAATTTTACCAAAATTCACGAATCAATCGGAGTCCGGCGTACAATCTGAGGTACGCATAGCATTGCCCTGTTACAACGATTGTAACGTTTGTGAGTTGGGGCCAACTCAGCAGTGTGGGCCCGGGTCTCAAGACCGAGTCAAACGAGCCCGACTCGTTTGCAGCGTTGAACGAGTCGCTCTTCCAAGTTCCCAGTGGACGAATCGCGAGCGCGAGTCACACCCGTACAAATTCCAAGTCCAAACACTTTAATACTCACAACTTGGTTTTAGTGCACTGTATATTTTAATTTTGTTGAATCATTATTGTATAATAATAATTATATTGGACTTGGTAAAAATACATCTTTGTTTTCTTAATTGAAAACATCATTTAATTATCAACAACGTGGTGTTGTAGCCCTCACCGCCTCACGTGAAGTTCATATTATAATCTCGGGTTAAATTTGAATAATAACAAGTGGGTATAGTTTTTTTATTTTATGTGATTGAGTGTTCCTTTTGTTCTCTTTCTAAATCAACTTTTATAGAAGGCGTATAAATTTATGGGCCGTGCCTCACTTATGATAAAGTTTTAACTGCATTTTTTCGAACAGTTCTATCAAATAATACTTTTGTATGTACAAATTTTGAAGAAGTTTTAGTTGGCATGCAAGAGAACATCTAGAGAGTATGTTGCCTACTTCGCTTTCGCATATCTCGACTCACAACTGAGACGAGCTCGATGAGCTCGCAAATTGTTAGGCGTTTGGACCTGGTGTCAGAAGAAGTCGAGAGATCACTGAAGAGAATTGAGAAGAGAAGAGAAGAAGCTGCGAGATTCAGTATGTTTATAACTTGTTGAATGCGAAACCAAGATCGCAGAGGTGGCATGCCTACGCATACTCAAGTTTCTAATTTACCAAACAGATCTGATCTAACTCATTCGCAGCTTAAGCAACCTAGCAAAATTGAAAAAGATCTTATGGGCTGGCCCAGAATATTCGACCCATTAGTTAATTAAGTGGGTCGGGCCTAAATACATATACTATATCGTTTATTTTATTTTAATCACATCAGTATTTTCTTGTTATAAAAACTGTTTTATATCTACAACATGTAAGTAAGTAGATTACTGCAATCAATATCTAATTTAAATTTGTAACTATTCCATTATAATTTTGAAGCAATTTCATGTTTCTTTGCTATAAGTCAGATGAATCATAGAGGAGAATATATATATATATATATTTTCTTTCTCTTGTTCGTGTGAATGATACAATTAAATAGAGAATCCAACGACACCTTTTTCACGGTACTTTTGATTAGATAGAAATAAAGCAGAGGGATAGAAAATGAGTAAGACGTAGTTTTGTAAGAATGGGCTCATTAAATTCAGAATTGTTTGGGAGTGTTTTGTGACCTGTTTTTACGCGTAGTGTTAGGTAATGTAAGACTCATATAGACGAATTTCGAAAGAGAGGGGAAACAAACAAATCAAATCCTTGAAGATTCACTAAAGATTTTAGAAGCAACATCCCATATCCAAAGCAATATCTTGTTGATGTCATGATGTGAGCTCACTATTTATATGGATCTAGGAAAATTACCACACCCTCTCTTTTTTTTTTTTGTGGGGGGCATGAAATCTCATACATTTACTATTCCACTTTCGAAATATCTTATTTACTATTCCATTAAATCATATCGAGAGATAAATCTGAATTTAATTTTTACCGGAGTTTAAATATTTTTTTGTCCTTAATTGCTAGTATGTTTTCTTAACTCATTCTCTTCCAACTTGTCCCTTATTCTCTCCTAACCTGGAAGGATGGGATTAGCAGCAGCGGCGGCGACGACGACGGAGACATGAGTAGGGGTTGAAACGGAGACGATGAGATCGAGGTCTAGTTGTGGGCAAGAGAGGATCTCAATGTAGAAACCGAAATCGTATCATGGCCTAAAAATAGACCGACATGTCGCCATGAACGATGTTGTCGAAGAACGATTACAGGTTGGGGTAGAATTTGAGAAAAGAAAAAGAAGAAGAAGAGAAAGTGCTCGTTCAACTTTTTTTAAGAGCAAAAAAAAAAAAAAAAAAAAAAAAATAAAAAAAAAATATAGGAGACGATAAAAATATATATATATGAATATATAAAATAATAATTTTTTGTTTTTTAACAGTTTATTAATAAAATCGAACGAGTATATTTGAACGAATTTAAAATATTAAAAAAATACTTTTCATATTAGTCTTGTAAATAGAGTAAATAAAGAAAGTAAAATTTTGTTTCAAAAATATATCAGTAATTACTCCTGAGTTATTAAATATTATCTTGAGCAGAGTTCTATTTGAAAAGGAACTTAAAATAAAGAAACATGTCGTACTCCAAGAAAAATATGGTGTTCATGATAATAGTGGAGTTGTTATCCGAAAAAGGACACAAGGGAGAGAAACTAAAGTGGCAACAATTGCATGTGAGAGTACTACACATTCTACTAACAAACAATTTAGTGGAATCCAATTATTATAGGACTTAAATTTGTCCCGAGATTAGCTCCGTTCCAATTTATGATTCCCTCTCGATGTAATTGATTAAAAATCTTAGCTGTTTAATCTTGTTCGTTACTGTAACAAAAAAAAAAAAAAACATTATTTTTAATTAGTATATTACAAAATAAAGAAGGAAAAAGAAAATAGAAAAGTTAGAACACCCCATCACAAAATAATCAACAAAGGAAGGATATATATAATTCAACAACAGGTCATGCTCAAGAACATCAACAGTTAACATGAAAGGGGAAAATGGCACCTCTCTATTGAATGATGATGATCAATAGCTCTGCCAAATAACCCATATATGTTCCAATTTAAAGTTAAAGAAGAAAAAAAAAAATAAAAGAAGAATTAAGAGCAAGCGATTGGAGAAAACCGAAGGGGAAAAATTGAGACTGCCCAAAATCCTAACAGGGAGGAGCTTAAAATTTAATCCCTACTCTCCTCAAAACCTTCTAAAAATCCCTCACTTTTTGGCTTTTGCCTTTTTTTAGTTCCCTCTCTTTTACTTATTTTATCCCCCAGCCCATCAGTTTTTCTCCTGCATACTATACTAGAAGAAGAAGAGGAAGATCTCTTCTAGTTCTCTCTCTATACAACTAAATTCTATATGTCAATCTCTCTCTCTCTCTCTCTCTATATATATATATATCTGTTGAGTACATTCCTGCGCCGGTTCCTATCAGATCAATCTTATACTAACATAGTACCGAAACCAAGTAACCCATCAGATCAATCAGGAAACAACTCAACTCAGAAATAGTCTCAACACTCTCGCAATATCTGGCACACTGTAACTCTCATCTCTCTTTCTTATTTCCAGCTGTAGCTCTCTGATCTCCCATCTTCTTCCTCACAGCTATCCCCATTAGTAGTAGTGGTCATGGAGAGGGCCCTGCCATGGCTACTGAATTGGAGTGGGCCTTGTGGAGATTCAGATTGAGAAGTGCTTTGCTGAGAAGCTGTGTCTTGGTCTTGTTGTTGCTGCTGCTGCTGCTGCTGCTGCTGATGCATCCACACCACAACTTGTGGGCTCACATTGGGTGTGGTATTCGGCATCCGCCGAGTGTGCAGTCGATATTTCTGATTAATAAATAAGATTACATTTGAATTAGATGATTTGAAATGAAAGAATTTAAATTTGAAAGATTGAGAGGATCATGTGATAGCCACCTGGAGATGGCTCTTGACTTCATCATTTGTGAGGCCATCCACCTTCATTAGTTCTCTGATTTGCTTTGGAGTAGCAACTGTACATGATCCAAGATGAAGTAGAATAATTAGATCAAAAAAGAAATGAAAATTAAAACTGAAAAAGGAATGAATGGAAGGGAATCAAAAAAAGATCAAGTCCTGTTTGAGATTCTCTTTCATTTCTCTCCAAAAAAAAAAAAAATAAATAAAAAAAAATAAATCCACAGAATTAAAACTGAAAACGCACGTACATAATGTTCCAATGAAAATGTTGGCTAAACATTAAAATTCAGTGTCTTTAAAAGTTTAAAAATTGATACAAAAATATTCTCAACCAATAGAAACTACTTAAAACTTTTAAGTAAAATCCAAACAAAAAAAAGATCGTCTTTTGCAATATAATACTAATAATAATACCTTGTGCACCGCCGAGGTGTTCCAAGGCCATCACAAAGCGCCGGTGTAGCTCCGGCGACCAACACCTCCTCGCCTTCCTCGCCGCCGCCGCCGCCGCCGCCGCCGCCGCCGACGCCGAGGGCATCCCCTGCGGCTGCGGCTGCAAGCAAAGATGAGCCCCCGCCGCCGCCGCGACCGGAGCGGCCGCAGGACTTCTTCCGACAACCATAGCCCTCCCCCCTTCTCCTGCGCCGGCGATCGTCGGCGGCGGGCTCCTCATCGCCGGCGACAACAGGGATAGGTCCGGCAACCCCACCGCCGCCTCCTCCTTCTTTGCCGCCAGCGGCGGCGCCGTCACGCCTTTGAACGGCGTGAACGCTCCGGCGCCGTTAACGTTGATTTCCACCGGCGCGCTTTTCCTCTTCTCCTGCGATCAAAAACCCACAGACCAAATTTAACCCCCTCCAAAAAAAAAAAAAAATTTTTTTTTTTTTTTTTTTTTTTTTTTTTTTTTTTTTTTCTCACACCACCTCTTACCTCTTGTAACAATTTTTTCTCGGAAAGATTAATGGTATTAGCATTATTATTGCTATAATTATCGCTCCATAACTGTGCCGAACTCATCCAGCTCATCTTATCCCTCCGATCCGTTTCTTCCTCTTCTTTTAATTTACTCTTCTTCGTTTCCACGCGATAATTTTCAATCTCGAGTTTTAACCCTTCAATCACTACACACAATCACAAACAAAAAAAACAAAAGGAAACATCAACAACGCCGTCCAACAATTTCGAATCAGGAAACACAAAAATTTTTAAATAAAATTCTCACCGTCGCCGATCAGGTGCATGCAGAGCGGGAGCTCGCGCTTGAACACCTCGATCTTCGTCTTCTCCTCTTCCAGAAGCTTCACGAACTCCTCCATCTTCGTCGCCTTCCCGTCTCCGCCCTCGACCATCGCCGCCGATGCCGGCACATCTTTCAGTAACCCATTGACGCTTTTCATGGTGCATAGCTTCAAATCCAAGCCCAAACCCATCATCATCTCCCCCTCCCCCATCCCCATCTCCTCCTCCTCCTCCTCCTCCTCCTCCTCGTCCCCGCTCTTTAGATCTTAAAGAAGAAACCCCAAGAGAAAGACATGGTAAAATAAGATGTATCTCCTCAAATATATATATATATATATATATATATATTATATATATGGGAAAATGGAATTGAACCACCCGGTTTTTTTGGTTGATGAACCGGTTCTATCGAACCGATGGGCGAGTGAAGGATAAAATTGGAAAATGGAAAGAGAATTCTATTGTCACGCAGGGACGATTCGTCGCGTACGAAATCTCGAAGCCCTCTGGCGCTGCCAAAAACCGCGGTCGAGATACCGCTTCTAGCGGCGATGCCCCGACTCCGAAGCTCCGAATCTTTTTTCCTTATTTATATATTTTATTATAAAAAATAATAATATTTTTATATTCGATATCAGATATATAATATATATTTTATCTATTTTGAAATAAAAATAATCAGTAAAATTTATTTTATTTTTTATAAATAAAATAAATGTAAAAAAATATTTTTATTTTATTACACTCAAAAAAAAAAAAAAAAATCTTACTTCTCTCAAATTTATCTTATAAATGACTTCTCTGTACGTTTCATATGTAATATCTCGTTCTGTATATACAATAAAAAATATAAAAATATATTATTTTTTTTTACTGTAACTTCGTTTTATGTAGAGTTGGATAAATTTTAATACTAATCAATAATTTAATAAAATAATATATTTTATTTTTAAAAAATTATTTAAATTATAAATAAATTAATCACGTATCTAAATAGAATCTTAAAATTTACGGTAGATCTCAGAATCACTGCACATTTAACTTTACTAACTAATATAGTAATTACTATTTTTTGTATTTTTTTTAAAAAAAATATTTTTTAATTAATATTTTTACTGTTATCGGCGTCTCTCGGTCGCCTCGCCATGCGAGATTCTTCGGAAGAGTAGGTGGGGCGTAGGTATCCACGATAATAAAGCGGAGTTGATTCGTTTCTTACCCATTTTGTCCTTGCCCGCCCCACAAGTAAATAGATAAGCTTTCGCTATTTTCACCCCACTTTTTTCTTTTAATCTACTCCGGCACCTAAAGTAGAAATAGTCAAAGGTAATTTTTTTTTAATTTTTTTAATTATTTTTTATTTTTGTTATTAATGTACGAAATGGTATATTCACAAGATATGCTCCACTATTTAGAATAAAAAGTTTTAAGAATATTCTTAGTGAGATATGCCTACGCAATGAGCGATGATTATTTCGTTGCGATGATTATTTCGTTGTACGTTGGTTTTGTCAGATGCATTTTAATTTTTTTTTGAATATCTATAACGTATACGCATTAAGATTTTGCTGTCTAATTCATTTCTTTGAATTTAATTTATTTTTTTAATATATTTTTGCTGCATCATGTATTTAGGTGATACAATTATTCATAAGTTATTTTTTTATCAAATTAATTTTCCATAATTGATGTTAGAGTTGATCTTACGCCACTTATATCTGTATCCAATTTTCATAACAAAATTTATAACAATATATATATTGAATAATACAAAAATTAAATATGAATTATTATTAATTATTGGAACTACTTTAAATTTCTAATAATTTAAATTTAAATTTAAATGACAAAATTAAAATTGTAAAGTTACTGTATTTTTTCTTTTCAAATTTTTATTTTTATTACTACATGCGACACTTAATTTATCTATTAGTCATTTTGTTGATTTCTCAGTTTGTTCAAAAAATACAAATAATTAGATTTGGAATGCTTGTGTAATAATTTAGAAACAAAAATTAAAAATTACTAATTTTAAATAATAATTTCAATTTAATTTTACAACAAAATGTTCATCTTCATCTATACAATGTGCAATCATAGGTTAAGAGTGATGGTGTAATTGTGAGGGTCTATTTATCATAGTCACATTAATTTTGGAGTCAGCAAAACGAATATTTGATTCCACATTTTATTTTGGTTTGAAACAAATATAAATTCATTATTATAATATTTTTATTGAAATCTCCTAGTAAAAAAAATCTGTCAATAAGACCAGCTATTTTAAACGAATTAAAAAATTATACCTGACACAAATATCGATTAACATCATCAATCAATTTAGCCAAATGTAAGGTTCAAAACTAAGCGAGTATTAGATAGAAAATAATTGAAATTATAAATCAAGCTCTAGATGAAAAAAAATAAAAATCGTGGAGAGTGTATTCCATGACCAACATGACTCAGGCCCAAATGAGCGCAGAGAGATATGCCAATAAATACACGGCGTTGCCGAATTATTCGTCATTTTTTGAAATAGCGAATAGTCTCATAAAAAATTATCATTAGTATATATAAAGAGGTAATTTTTTTTCTGAAAAAATATTCTACTTTCGTCAAACAAAGCAAGCACAGTTTTTTATTTTCTTTCAGTTGCTATATTTACTGTTTTTAAATATAGATTTATAACTTTCTTTATATTTTTTCTAGTATAATCTTAATTTCTATCTTTCTATAGTTCTATTCTGTAGTTAATATAAAGCCGGTTTGGTCTTTAAACCGAGCTACATATTTGATTAAGAAGAATTCGATTGAGCCGATCTTTTGACTGTAACAGTTTAATTCAAAGCGAATTTATAAAGATCTAAGTCAGGAGTCGATAAACAAACGCGCTCGACGGTCCAACTTCGCTCTGGTGCAGACAATTTTTTATAATAAGAAAAGTTTTAAAATTTTCAAACATGCGAAATGGAGCTTAGAGATCTTACAGATAAATTAATATGATTTTTTTTTTTAAAATAAAAAACAAAACACAAGGAATCGTAATGATTTTTTTTTTTTTTTTTTTTTTTTTTTTACTTTCCGTAGATTTTATTCTAGGCTTCTCGTACGTCCAACGTCTTATTAGTCACTACACGACAAAAATATGTTCTTATCTTTTAATGCGGATATTGTATACAGCTTATAGTAAATTTAGGCAACCTACGGAGAAAAAAAAAAAAAAAAAAAAAAAAAATTTAATTTATACCATCCGAATTTTAGTCTTATATTTTTAACTTTAATTATATCAACTAAATAACTATTTTATTATAATCAATCAACCCGTCTGAATTTTTTATCAATTCTTTTAATTACTATTCATATATGATAAAAAAAAATTCATAAATTTTTTTAACGCAAATCAAATTTATTATTTAAATTCCGGACGGTGAGTAATCTGGTTAAGATGTACCCAATCATTTGCAATGGTGAAAAAATTGAATAATAATATTTGATTTATATATATATAACAAATTTTTTTTTGTAAATTTTTATCACAATTTATTTTAAAAAATAGCTTAGATGATCATCTTGAGAAAACCACATTATGACAGTTTGGTGAACCATGTAATTCATGCTGTACCAAAATGATAATTAATTATATTTTCATCTAAATTAAAATTAATTTTTTCACACTAAGAACCTGTTTAGATTGAAAATTTGTCCATGGAGTTTTCAAACTATAGTTTTAATCTAAATGTAAACGAAGCGGGTCATGCTATCTTTCTCTCAAAAAGTTTTAATCTAAATGAAATGGAGAATTCTGTAACTCTAAAAATTTGATGGTTTAAAATTTTTAGCTGTTTGGATACATATTATAAAATTATAAAAAAGTTCTTTCAATTTAATTTTTTTTAAAGTAATTTTGTATTTTAATATTTTAAAATTAAAAATTTTACAATTTGAAATTAAAACTTAAAAATTTTAAATTTCAAATTTCAAATTTTAAATTTAAATTAAAAAATAAAATTAAAATTCAAAATTTTAAACTAAAAATTGAAAATTTTGAAAAATAAAATCTAAATTTAAATTTTAAATTTTGAAATTAAAAATTCTAAATTCTAAATTGTAAAATTAAAATTTATTATTTTAAAATAATAAATTTTAATGTTTAAAATTTAAAATCAATATTATAAAATTTAAATTTAAAAATTTCAAAATTTAAAATTTGAAATTTAAAATTTGAAATTTAAAATTTAAAATTTAAAATTTGAAATTTAAATTATGAAATTTGAAATTTAAATTTTAAAGTTTAAAATTTTAAATATCAAATTTCAAATTTAAAAAATTTAAATTTTGAAATTTTTAAATTTAAATTTTATGATATTGATTATAAATTTTAAACATTAAAA
This sequence comes from Tillandsia fasciculata, assembly GCA_029168755.2. Lineage (NCBI taxonomy): Eukaryota > Viridiplantae > Streptophyta > Magnoliopsida > Poales > Bromeliaceae > Tillandsia > Tillandsia fasciculata. Next base: position 26,417,768 of record CM054937.1, on the reverse strand, counting down.
TTTATTATTTTAAAATAATAAATGTAATTTTAAAATTATATATTTTAATTTTACAATTTAGAATTTTTAATTTCAAATTTGAATTTTTAAATTTGAAATTTTAAATTTGAAATTTGAAATTTGAAATTTGAAATTTAAAATTTGAAATTTGAAATTTGAAATTTAAAATTTGAAATTTAAAATTTGAAATTTAAAATTTAAAATTTGAAATTTAAAATTTGAAATTGTGAAATTTAAAATTTAAAATTTAAATTGTGAAATTTGAAATTTAAAATTTGAAATTTGAAATTTAAAATTTGAAATTTAAAATTTAAAATTTAAAATTTAAATTGTGAAATTTGAAATTTAAAATTTGAAATTTGTAATTTAAAATTTGAAATTTAAAATTTAAAATTTAAATTGTGAAATTTGAAATTTAAATTTTAAACTTTAAAATTTTAAATTTTAAATTTAAATTTAAAATTCATAATTTATAATTTAAAATTTGAAATTTGAAATTCAAAATTTGAATTTTTAAAATTAAAATTTGAATATAAATTTAAATTTTAAAATTTTAAAATTCAAATTCAAATTCAAATTCAAATTTGAAAATTTTAAATTGAAAATTTAAATCATAATTTTAAAATTTAAATATTTAAATTAAAAATTTTAAATATAAATTTTTTTAGTTGAAAATTTAAATTTTAAATTTTAAAATTTGCCATATATTGGAGTCGAGAGAGTTCAAGAATGGTAAAATTTTTTTGAGTGATGCTAGATGTACACCCTTTAGGGGGTGTACATCCTAAACCCCATCCCATTCTGGGATGGATATTATTTCACTCGTCACATCGATTCACTCGTCACATCGAGTGACGAATAAAATTCACCTCACCCCAAAATAAGATGGGATGTAAGATATATATATATATATATAATAATAATAATAATAATAATTTGAAAAGGGTAGCATCGTCGGAATCTAAATCACCAGCCGTTCAAATTATGTGGCGTTACCTCACAGTCGTCCCTTTTTCCGATGGTGCCAAACGTGCTGTAGCCGTTGGATTCGAGAGAATTCTATTAATTAACACATGCATAATAACGATAGTGTAGGCGAACAAAACAAAAAAAAAAAAATGAACGTTCAGCGTCTCATTCATTCTCACTGTCTTATTCGTGCTTACTTTGTTTCTTTATATTAGATGTTGAGTATTGGTATCAGAATTTAAAATTAGGATTCAAAAAAATATAGCATAATTAAACTATATTATATTTATAAAAAAAAAATTTATAAAGCGTTTGAATTGTTAAAAAATATATTTTTTTAAAGCATATTATACTATAACTTAAAAAATAAGATAAAATAAAAATTCATTAAAACCAAAGAAAAAAAATTGGGTAAATATAAGTATACACCCCACAAGAGGTGTATATCCTACATCCCACCCCATTTTAAGATGGGGTAAATTTTACTGATCACATTGAAATGACCAGTCAAAAAAATCTCACTCCAAAATAAAATAAAGTGTAGAATATACATTTCTTATGGAATGTACACCTAGCATTCCATATATATATATATATATATATATATATATATATATATATATATATATATATATATATATACCCCGATAAAAAAAAAACAACGCTCTTCGGCATCTTGTACACGAAGTAACTGCGACAAAAAGATTCCCCAAAGGGCAGTTTCGTAAATTTGTAGTAAATTGGAGGGTATTTGTGGAAGCTCGTTGTCCTCCTTCGTGTACGTTTCCCTCGCTCTTACATGCGATTCCATGGAGCCTCACCGATGGCGCCCGCCGCGTACGAGCGTACGACACGTGTCCTCTCTTGCGGAATCTTCTAGTCACGCAAAAAAAAATCGTGAAAATTATTATTTCTCTCTCTATGCAAAATAATAATAATAATAATAATAATATCATAATTTAATATCAAGTGTTAATATCAATTTAAAATTATTACCTATTAGATTAATTTTTTACATAGTATTTTTTTAAGGTTCGTTGCTGCGTCGAAGAATTTTAAAAAATGTAAAAAAAAATGATCATTGTGTGGGAGTTGCCAACTCTAACCTCTTTCTTTCTCACTCCCAATCTCTCATCATCTATGCTCGGAAAAAAAGTCATGATTCTCATAACTATGCTAGGACTTATCATCCACGTGTTACACGGCATCTTGATAAGATTAATTATTAAACTTTGTATTTATGAGGATGATAATATATATATATATATATATATATATATATATATATATATATATATATATATATATATATATATATATATATATTTTTTTTAAAAATATAAGTCTAATGCTAGTATAAGTTTCTCACTCTTTTTTTTTTTTAAATTAAATTTATAATAGCACGAATTTTAATATAAATTTAATAATAAAAAAATTACAAATATAGTTGAATTTGTGCTTTTGAAAGTATATAAGCCCTACTCTCTTTATATATATATATATATATATATATATATATATATTAACTAAATAGAAAGAAAGAAAAAATAAATAGTATAAATCTCAATAGAAATCTAATGATAAAAAAGTTCCAAGCAAATTTGGGCTTATAGTTTTAAAAGCATATAAGCTCTACTCTTTCTCTTTCTCTCTTTCTCTCTCTCTCTCTATATATAGAGAGAGGGAGAGAGCTTAAATACTTTCAAAAGTATAAGTCTAAATATACTGATAATTTTTTTATTATTAAATTTGTATTGAGATCCGTGTTATTGTATTTTTTTCTTTCTTTTATTTTTAGTTGATTTTATAATAGCATGAATCTTGAAAGTATATAAACATTATATATATATATATATATATATATATATATATATATATATATATATATATATATATATATATAATAGAACTGGCATGTTATCAATAGCAAGCTAGCTTTATTGTCATCCATTTATTTTTGATGATGAAACTTTCAAATTGACAATCAGCACCGTTGAATATAATCAAAATTACTGAAAGTATTTAAAAATCAAATTTTAAAATTTTTCAACATTATTGATCTAATGATCAAAAGATTGAAAAATATATAATTTTAATAGTAGATATGAGTTTTTCGCTTGTTTAAGAATATAAAAAAATTTAAATTAATTAAATTTTAATTAGACTTTTTTTTAACTATTTAAAATAAAATTTATACTTTCGATCTCGATTACAAGATTTTGAAAGATATTCAATCTCAGTCATTTATTTTTGTGTTCATTTGATGGACAATAGAAGATTATCAGAAAGGTATGAAATTTAATTTTCAGATAATTTAAATAGTCTAACTCATATTTAACGATACCGATCGTCGTTTTAAAAGCTCCATTATCGAAAATATATGAGCGATAATGGAGCTAGTTTGCTACCGATAGTATTCCAGCTTAGCTCTTTTTCTCCATATATAATTACTTTATTAATTTGCCGGGACAACACGGATTTGTAACTTGGATCAAGACTCTTCCATGATTGCCATAAAAAAAAATAAAATATATTCGGTACTCCACATAAAAGATTTACGCATAATTATCAGTGACATATCGTTGCTTGCGTATATTAAAAAATTAAATAATAAAACTTTTGTGCCATATTTAAATGTCAAATGAGATTGGGTTTTGAAGTTGAGAGAATTAATTGAAGATTGATTATAATATCATATTATTAAAAAAAAATTATTGTTGAAATAGTGTAAAAAAAAATATTATCTCAAACTCCGTAGAGAATATCCAAATAGTAGCTATTAATCACGCGTGGCGCATAAATTGATTCACGTAAGCTCCAAAATGCTTTGTTAGCACATCAGCGACGTTTTAGAATAGCATAAAAGGTATTTGAAGTATTTCTTTTTAAATATTTATTGTGATATTTTTGGAAAGGACGAGAAGAAAAAGATGAATGCGTCGTAGGAGCTAGCTAAATAAGTGATGAACATATCTAGTTGTCTCTGATTTTTCATTTTTTTTTCCATTTAATTTGTTTTTTAGATTTGGACAAGCAATAAATTTGAACTTGAAGTCCTAAATGATACATTTCTGAAAATAAAAAAAAGGTACTTAATGGTCCCCTTTTTATTGTTTGACGGTGCTAACTAGTAACTTAATAGCAAACAATTATTTTTTTTATTTTAAAAAAAATAAATTATAGAAAACTCTTATGCCAATACTCGCATTTTTATTTTTTCTCTTTGCTTTTTAAAATCTACATTTTAACCATTCAAAAATTAAAAAATGTTCACTTCGGCCCCATATTTAGTGTTTCGTCAGAATTTTGTCTATATCTTATATTGTATAATTTCATTATACTCAAAATATCCTTCGAGTCTCTCCTCTATATATTGATCATCCTCCGTCGTTGCCTTGCTCGTTTGTCGGCCCCTCTCTGCACCTTCTCTCTTTCTATAGTGTCGTCCCTCGCTCTTCTACTTGACCCTCGCCTCCTCTTCCTTATCCAACTTGTCCCGTGCTAGAGTAGCTAGCAATTCCTCTCAACTTGGTGAGGGTCACTGTCTTCATTCACCTCTGCTTCGCCTTTTCTAAGATCTCCACCGACGATACCTTCATGCGAGACATCAACTTCGAGATTAATAGCGGCTACGATGTATTGTCTGATGACGAGAAGAAATGAATGGAGAGAGAAAGAGAAAGAAAGTGGGCAGGAGACAAAAAGAGGGCAATTTGGTGATTTAGTTATCACAGATAACGTCGTACCCCGTGAACATTTTTTAATTTTTGAAGAGTAAAAATATAGGTTTTGAAAAGACAGAGAGAAAAAGTAAAAAATAGGTATTGATAGAAGGGTTTTCTATAATTTAACCTTCAAAAATTTTGATGCATATGTTTATACAATCCAAAGCATGGATGCCTCCGTGCTTCTAAATCGTTTTTGATGATTGAAATTTCAAATAAACGATCGACTCCATTAGATTTGCTCATATATATATATATATATATATATATATATATATATATATATATGAGTAGAGCTTATATACTTTCGGAAGTACAAGCTCATTCATACTTGTGATCTATCCATTTGATCATTTTCATCCCTCATTTTCATCCTTAAATCATACAAATTTTCAACCGCCCACTAAACTCTAGGGACTCATTATCATCTTAAACGTAGATTCCTTCATCCGATGTCAAAATTTAATAGTACTAATAACTTAGTGCTATTAATAATATAATAGTCTAAGTCTCTCTCTCTCTATATATAAATATATATAGTTCGGCGACTATAGTATCGATGGCACCAGGTACTTGCTGCTATCAAGTTTTTCACAATTAGATCAATCCTTTTGATCATTTTCAATACTTAAATCATATTATATTTTCAATCATCCACTAAATCTTAGGAACCCACTGTCATTCTAACCGCACATCTTTTATTTTAATAATTAAATATCTAATAGCACTAATAATTTGTGCTATTAATAGTATAGTAGCCTAAGTATATACATATATAGAGCTAGGCTAATACTATAATAGTACCATGTTATGGTGCTATTAAGTTTTTAACTATTAAATGAGATATAGTCCTAATAGAAAAATAGTATATAACGGATGAAAATAATTAAAGTTGATCTAAAGATGAAAACTTGAACTATCGATATATAGTCGAACTATATATATATATATATATATATATATATATATATATATATATATATATATATATATATATATATAAAAGGAGCTCCAAAGTTCATAGAAAAACCTTTACCCATTATATATAGTCCAATAAATTCCACTTTGGAACTTTGTAATTCAATGTTACACCTTAAACAAGGATCTAACATGATACTCTTCTTGGTTTTCCTAATCTTTAGCTTCTAATTTCATGAGTTGAATAATACCCGATTATTACTTTTAACTGCATTATAACGAAAAATTCTAACTGGAAAGTAGATCGAGCAGTGAATACGAAATCGGTTTATATTATAAGAGAATTCCAAGTCCACTTCTCCAAAAAAAAAAAAAAAAAAAAAAAAAAAAAAAAAAAAAAAAAAAAAAAGAGAGAGAGATCCAAAGATTTTGTCAAAAATTATATTAAACGCATTTAGTAGTCTTTGGAGCCTATCATACTATCAATGCCCAGCTACGATGTTCGGCATTGGATGCGAAGATTCTTGTCCTTGAAATAATGCGAAGAAATTGACTTCTTTTGGACTGTTAGGCTTAATTTGTTTGCGGTATAAACGAATACTGGTTATTTCTGTGATAGATATAAGTTTAGATACAAGCAAGGAATTAAAGTAATTTTGTATTTGGATGAATATAAGAGTTGTAGCGGGGATAAAAAAAATTGTGTTTGGTAAGTTAAAAAAGAATAAAAAAAATAAAAAATTTTAATTTAAGATAAAAATTTTACTGATATAATTTTTAATATTTAATTTAAAATATTTATTAAAAAATTTATTAAAATTTATATTTACTTATATATAAAAAAAATTATTAAAAAAATTTGCTTTTTTAAAATTTATAATTTTTTAAAAATTCAAAATTTTGTATATAAAAATAGCTATAAATTTATAAATTTAAAAATTTTAAAAATTTGGTGAATTATTTATTAAAAATTTATAAAAAATTTTGCATAAATTTAAAAATTTAAAAATTAATTAATTTTTTAAAAAATAAAAAAAATATATTTTAGATTTATTAAAAAGTAAGTTACAAATTTTAAAATTTATAAACATAAAAAATAAATTTTAAATTTTATAAATTTAAATATCTTATAATTAAAATTTTTAATTAAAAAAAAAAAAAAGAAACAGCAAGTTGAACAATTCTACCAGTGGGAACAAAGAGAATAACCCGCTTGGGGTGGGAACAAGCTGTTTGGGGTGGGAACAAGCTGTTCCCACCCTCCAAAAAAGTGTTTGAGTATAACTAGGGAGGATAAGGAGTTATCCCTCCCTAGTTTCACTTACCAAACGATGTCTTAGGAGCCAAGTATATATATATATATCCATCGTATGGTTTTATATAAATAGTTTTGATGTATAGTTTTTCTTTTCTTTTCAGGTGTAAGTATACACAGTACCTGTTAATTAGTAAAAATTAATAATTTTACTGTTCAAATTCTACTCTTATCTACTTTTGAAAATGAATCTTTTAAAATCTATCACGGTACAAGCTAAGGATGGGTTGGATTCATTTAACCATGCATGATTGGGCATTGGATGCTTTAGATTCTTTTGTCACACCCCCCCTCCAAAGCCCCAGAAACCAACGGCAGAGAAAGAGTGATGGGAATAATTAAATAGCAACAAATGCTCAACAAACTTCACCAGATTCTGTGGCTGTTCGTTTGTCGCGTCCATGTGATTCCATATGTAATGGCGGGGCCAAAAGCTTAGAAAAATGTTCTTTGATCAATTTATGTGCTCTCACTGCAACAACTTTAATTATGCTCTCTCCCTTAAGTTTTTGGCCCTATCGTTTAGGAAAGGGATCTTATCAATATCTCTCTCTATCTCTCTTATTCCATTTTCATTTTTTTGATTAGCTTTTATAAAAACAAAAACAATGTATTTTTAAATAGACCCATAAATTTTTTTTTTCCTGTTTTGTTGGTTGTAAATTAATTGATTTTCTATACATATTATGAGTTTGAATTCTATTATAAATAAATAAAAGTGCTTGTGTAAATGTTAGATATGCCTAGAACTTTGAGATCCTAAGATTTTTTAATTTTATTTTGTTTTAATTATTTCATTAAGTTAAATTTAAATTATATCTAATTTTATTAAAATTATATATTCATAATTTTAGTGGATTTATATTTTAAGTTATATTAGGATTTAATCACTATTATAAATATACTATTTATTTCATTAATTTAATATGATAGATCGATAAAAAAAAAAAAAAAGTATGAGTATATTTTTTTAGATTAGAGTTTTATTAGAGAGATATATTTTTTACACTAATTTGATTATAATAAAAAGTTTCGTTCTATTTTTTTTTCTATAAATATAAGCGCGACCGAACCACATAAATATTATATATATATATATATATATATATATATATATATATATATATATATATATATATATATATATATATATATATATATATATATATATGCTGAACTAATTAGATTTTTTTATTTTTATGGTACCAGTATAATCTACCTATATATATTAATAAAAAAATATATAAAATAATATTAAAAAGTCAATTTTTTTTTCTAAGAACTAAGATGGATTCCAGCACACACACTATCTCTCTAAAAAGTATGAAAATGTGAAAAATAGACTTCATGGGCCATCATACATGTTCTGACTTCATGAGCTCTCATCTTTTTGTAGAAAGGGGAGCCTACTTTCACTGCAAGAAAGTCACTATTTTCATTATTATTATTATTATTATTATTATTATTATTATTATTATTATTATTATATATATATATATATATTATTTATTTAATTTTGGGACCATTCACAACAAACAATTAATTAGCATCACAAATTCAAAAAAAATATAGCACAATAATACATTAATTGTTTATTGTAAACATTATAATATTCTATATCTAATGTTTTTTACTGTGTTTGAATGAATCTAATTTGATCTAATAAATTCGCTTAAAAACTAAAACTAAAATAAAATAAGATGCAATCACTTTCAAAAAAAAAAAAAAAATCTTCACAAGTCAATTGTGGAATCTACACGAGATTGGCCCATATTTTTCCTAGTATAAAATAAAAAGGAAAAGTTTCAAAGAATAATAAAATAATTTTTTTTAAAAAAATATATATATATATATAAAAAAATGGTGTGATTCGTTTCATACCGCGCTTGTGTCTTGACCACTGACCAAACCCCAACATCTCTCTGAATCTGCTCCATTACAACAATGTGGCCGTACCGCACCCGAAAAGGTAAATTGACTTTACACCCCCCTAAAAAACACTAAATAATATTAAAAAACCCCCTCAATATTCTTCATAGGACTTAAATTAAATTTAGACCCCACTTTACCTCATTATTTTTTTCCTAATGAATAAGTAATCCATCTCACTTGACAACTAGTCGTATTAGGAAGAGTAAAGTGACACTAACATTTGTTTTTTAAAAAAATTATGTTACGGTCCATACATTAGCTGCGTCTAAATTATTTGTTGCCATATATATATATAGAAATAATAATTATTATTGCTTCTATTTTATTAAGTGAACTTTTTTATTTATAAAAATAAATAAGAGAATAATTTTTATGATAAAAGCTATATTATCGATTAGTAAAAAAAATTTATTATATGACAATCGATATATTAGTTTTGTACATATGATAATAATTTATTGCTTCTAAGTTATTTGCTACTACATATACAGAAATGATTATTCTAATTGCCTCTATTTTATTGAGTAAAATTTTTTATTTATGAAACTAAATAACATAATAATTTTTATGATAAAAGCTATATTATCGGAAAAGTAAAATGACACTAATTTTTGTTTTCAAACAAATTATGTGACGATTAATATATTAATTTTGTACATATGATAATAATTTATTGAGACTAAACTATTTACTGCTGCATATATAGAAATAATTATTTTAATTGCCTTTATTTTATTAGATAAAATTTTTTTATTTATAAAAATAAATAATAAAATAATTTTTACGATAAAAGTTATATTATGGAAAATAAAACAAACAAGTTACACAATATTTTTTGGCATAATATTATTGTTCATTACTATTTATTATATTGAAAAATGAAAAAAAGAAAAAAGAAAAAAAAGAGGAGGATGATTAATGTAAGCCACAAACACAAGTAGAATGATGGGATTCCTCCCAAATGTAAATTAGTTGAGAATATCTTACCATATCGGGATTAGGGAATAAAATAATCAATTCCCGAGGGGCTTTTTTGAAAAAAAAAAAAAAAAAAAAAAAGGTTTTCCTTCTCCCAGTGGAAAAGAGGGGCGGAGATTCCGAGTGGGGGGAGAAGCGAAACCGTGTGTCCGCATAGAGAGGAGGAGTGGTGGGTGTGTGTGTGTGGTGGGTCCCACGCCCACGTGGCGGTGTCGGACGTGCACGTTTGTGGAGGATGACGTGGACGCGACGCGAATCGCTTCGCCGCATCAGCGCGCGACCGCGCCAGCCGCGTCGTGACGTAAAAATGTATGGGAACCCCTCAATTATACAATATTTTAAAATATATTTATAAATTTTGTACAATTAGATTTTAGATTTGTGTTATTTATTTATTTATTTTTTTTAATTAATTTTATAATAATATAAATCTCAATACAAATTTAATAATAAAAAATTATAAGTATAGTTTGGCCTGTACTTTAGAAAAGTATACGAGCTCTACTCTATATATATAATTCGGCTGTTATGTTATCTATAGCATTAAGCACTCGGTGCTATCAAGTTTCCAATGTTAAATTTATTTTTTTTATTTTTATTTTTTAAATCATATTATTTTTTCAACCATTCACTAAACCGTAGGAATTTACTATCATCCTAACCGCACATTTTTTCATCTAAATTTCAAAATTTTGATAGCATCTATTAAGTTTTCAACCTTTCGATTAAAAAATGTGTGGTTAGGATGACAGTAATTTTCTAAAGTTTAATAGATAATTGGTTGAATATTATAATTTGAGAGTTGGAAATGATCAAAGGATTGATCTGATCATGAAAATTTTGATAGCACGAAATGCTTAGTACTATTGGTAACATAATAGCCGAACTTTCTCTCGCTATATATATCATGCGAATTGAGCTCCTTTAAACATATTAGATTTTTAATTATTAAATGAAAAAATATATGGTTAGTATGATAGTAGATATTTTGAATTTAATGAGTAGTCGATGAAATAATATATTTTAAAAAATAAAATTAGCTAAAAAAAATAAATAATAATAACGATAAAAATTTATTATTTATTATTTTTATAAACATAATAATTAGACTATATATAATATATTAAGGTTAATGCTATAATATATTAAAGTTGAGGTGCTTGTTTGGGGATAACCTTTGATTGTTATTTTATTTATTATTCTGTTTTTGTGGGGCCCGCATCAATCTAATCCCCGGGATTCTCTCTTTGTTGCTCCCTACCTTTTAAAATGGGCCCCACTCTTTAATGTACTCATTTAATCTCCCACATTTTTTTTTATCTCTTTGAGATAATTTACCCATAGGAAAAGTCAAAAAGGAAAAAAAAAAAAAAAAAAAAAAAAAAGTGCATAGATTGAAATGGAGGCTCCTAGTTAGACCAATTCTCATTTATACTTTATCTTGATTTTTTTTTTTCTTTTAAAATTCTCTCCAATAATCTCAATAAATTAGATTTTTGAACAAAGATAAAAATAAATTAATTTTATTGATTTTGATCAAGTTTCCGTTTGATTTTTTTATTTTTTTTTCTTTCTAAAACTGTTTGAATTTTGTAGATTGAAATGAAGGCTCATAGTTAAATTAAGGGTTAATTGCATACATGTCCCTACAAATATGTCGAATTGCAAATATATCCCTATAAAATTCAACTTTTCATATTTATCCCTGTAAAAATCCACCGTTAATCAAATATACCCTTACTGTTAGAAAAGTTGAGTTAACCATAGGTTAAATGCTTAACCTTGGTTAGAGTACAAAGTGAATATACCTTTTTATCCTGAGGGGCATATTTGAAGGGATATATTTGTAAGGGGCAAAAAAGTAATTTTACATGAAATCTGTTAAAAAATTAACGGATTCCAAACGGGGATTAACCTGAGGGGCATATTTGAAGAACTTTGGATTTTTGCAGGAATAAATATGAAAAGTTGAATTTTACAGGGATATATTTGCAATTCGACATATTTGGAGGGACATGTATGCCATTAACCCTTAAATTAATTCTTATTTACACTTTATTTTATTTTATTTTAAAAAATAATTTTTTGAATAATTTTAGTAAATCAAATTTTCAAACGAAGATAAAATTAAAATAATTTTATTAATTCTAATCAACACTCCAATTGAAATTACTGAAATTTTATATTACCTTAGATGAGAAAATACTTATCAGTAATCTATTCTATCTAATAATATTAGATGAATCTCAAATACCAAACAGATTCTAAAATGAGAGAGAGAGAGAGAGAGGTGGTGTAATTAATCCAAGCCAACAAAATTGCATCCCTATCCATCATAAGTTCCAATATATGGTAATAATAAGATGCTAGGGTGGTCTATAAATTGTAGGATAAGTTGGCATGATCTGAAAAGATAAGATAGGATTCCCTGGACCCTAATCTCCTCATACAAAGAATATAATATATTGTTTGAAAGAGAGGTTGATGTCACTCATCAACCACACTATCAAAGAAAGGGAGCATCTTTTTTAACACTTGTTTTCTCCTTATCCAAAAGGAGAATATGGGAAATGTCCAAGGTAATAAGGACATGCTTATGTGTGGTCATTGTTGGGAATAAGAGATAGGTGCCTTCCAACAAGAGGGAATCCAACATACATCATGGGATTTTAATTTCCACCATCTCCCTCATAGAGAGCTTGGATTCTTTCTTTTATTATTATTATTATTATTTTGTTGAAAAATATATATATATATATATTAGAAGTTGGATTCTAAAGTAAGCAAGGCACTTTAAATGTGGGTTAAGGAATCCCCCCATCCCACCACCTAAAGAAGCAAAGCAAAACCAGGTGCCCCACACACACACACACACACACAACACAAAACAAGTGTAAAACACAACACAAAACAAGTGTAAATATTGCTTTTATGGATTTCCTTGATTAATTTTATCCCATATGCTTAGAAAGGATAATGTAACCAATGGCTTGAAAAACTATAATCATAACAAGGAGTTTCATTTCTTAATATAGTTTGGATTGACCTAATTAAAATTTTCTAAAGTCATCATACAACATCTCCTTACACAGTCATGGTTTAGGGTACAATGAGAGAGAGAGAGAGAGAGAGAGAGAGAGAGAGAGAGAGAGAGAGAGAGAGAGATGATTCCCATCCACATTCTCCATTAACTTTACAGGGAGACACTTCTAAAGTGGGTGAGCAGTAGTTGGCATTGTATTATCTACCCAAAAGTGTAAACATTCAAGTACTATTTGGAACAGAAACCTTATAAAGGCTATGGAATCAATTGAAAAAACAACATGACCCCTATTATTGTCTCTTCCTCAAATAAAAAAAGTATGAAAAACCTTTATTCAGTGCAGGAGTAGACCTCTCCTTTCATTATTCACACTTTTGGGCTACAATTATAGCAGAATTGAAACTTACCATACCTCTCCATTTTCATTTCCACATTGTTCTTAACCAAAATGAAAGAGCTCAAATGCACTAGAAATAAGTTTAATGGACCCTGTCCACTCCATCAAACCCAAACAAAAAAGAAAAACGCATATAAAATGCTCTGTAATCCTTCGTTCAGAATTCGTGTTGTATTTTAACTGATACGCTACATGCCAACTTATATGAAATGGCGAATCAGGTCAACGCAAAAATATCTCTATCTATATATATTTTTACTTATTTGAGAATAAGTAGTACTGGTCGAATAAATTTTTTACTATAAATATTAAGTTGGCGTAATTGCACAAATTGTTGTCTTGTAGCTTTGAAGAAAAAAAAGTATTGAATTTAATGTAAAACATTGGTGGTTAAAAACTGTTAACTTTTTTTTTTTTTTTTTTTTTGAGAAAAGATAGAGTGTTATCATTTTATTCAAATAATTTTGACTTAAGCAACTGAGTGACGCAACATGACCTTAATTTTTTTTTTAAAAAAAAAAATAGCAATGAGAATTTAGTGGTTTGAAAAACAAAATTAGCCATTTAGAAGTATATATATATATATATATATATATATATATATAGGTCAGTTGTATCACGGCAAGTTGTGTACTTATTTCAAATCACGAGGCTAAATAATTAAATTACGGATGGTTAATCTCTACCGTCCAACAGCCTCTCGTACTCGATTTCTTCCGTCCATCAATAGGCAACAACAATTGAACGATGGATGATCATGTTGTAAATATTCACATCAATAATAAAACAATTAGTAACAACATCACAACTCCAAATCCTAAACTCGATCCAAAACCCTAATTTAATTAATTAAAGAATCGCATGCGTTCATATATAAGTTAGTAGTCCACCAATTAAGATACTATTTTACCCTCCAATCAATTAGTAAGTCGCATCAATAATCGCACACTGATTCGTAACTTATTAGAGCACGTACGTACGTACGTCATGAATTATTTTCTCATGCAAAATCTTAAGAGGAGCATGGACACGTACTCCAGCAACATCAAATGGATAGTGAAAGCAAATCCTTAATTAATTTGTACTGCACGTAATTCTAAGCCTTATCTATGACTTAAAAAAGATCCAAATCTCAATGTTGTTACATTTTTTTATTCATTAAATTTAAAAAATTGTGTTCACTGGTAATCTCCTCTTCCACCAATTAGAATTCAAAATATGCAAATTAAATTTAGGTAAAAGTCAAACACACATTATTGCTATTAATGCATGCTGCAGAATATATATGCTACTGAAAATGCTAACATATATTTGCCATATATATATATATATATATATATATATATATATATATATATATATATATATATATATATATTACTTGTTTAATATTTGCATATAGTTGAGCATTTCCACATTATTATATTTTTTATTAACTTATATATGCTCTAATTAATTAATCAAACACTAAATGATAAAAAAGAAGAAATTCAAACGTTTACAACTTCAACATCACATAATAAATACAAAGAGAAACATTTAAAACCCATAGATTTTCTTATTAATTCATGAGAAGAAAAAAAAAAAGTAGATACAAAGGGGGACCAACATAATACATTGTCATACCAAGAGTGTAAGCTAACAGAAAATGTATCAAAATAGATAAAAAAAAAAAGAGATTAAACCCTAAATAAATGCTAAAGGTATAGGAAACACTCCGACGGAACGGTACTACTCAAAATATCAATTTGGCTTAAAATATTAGAAAAAAAAAGAAAGATAGAGTTTTTTTCTGATTTTTTTTTTTTAATATTCTATAATTTTAACTATATTTATTAAATATAAAATATATAAACACAATTCTTAATAATTTAAGATTTTAAAATTCAACTGATATTTCATATAATTTTATATAGTATCAAAATAAAAAGTTATGAGTTCGAATTCTGCTATATTCTTGTCTAAAGTCCGAACATGATAAAAGATTCTGAATTCGAAATTTGTCATATTCCTATCTGAAGAAGTTCAGACGTGAAAGTTCTCTACATTAAGCCCATGTCTCGAGTCCACATATATGAGATTACTCATCATTAAGCCCATCAAAATAGGAGATTTTGATTTCAAGTTCTATCATACTACTAACGTTGTTTAACTAATTTTTTTAAGGATTCTCTACATTAAGCTCACATTTCGTGATATAATATTAAAATATATAAAAGATTCTGAATTCGAATCTCATCATATTCCTAACATTATTCGAGCTCGAACGGGAGGTGAGGGTTCTCTCTCTAGCGGCGTCAATTGTTGTTTTATATAATTTTACAGTATTATTTATTATTTAAGAGGAGTGTTAGGTGTACACCCCAAATGAGGTGTACATCCTACATCCATTCCATTCTGAAATGGGATGAATTCCATTCGTTACATCGATGTGACGAGTGGATGAATATCCACCCTAGGATAGGATGGGTGTAAGATGTACATCCCATTTGGGGTGTACATCTAGTATTTTTTATTATGTAACTGTAACTTTGATTAAATAATATTAAAGAGAAAAAGGACGTTAACGACCGTTTACTTGGTTCCATGTACATGGAACGAGAGGATGAATGGTAGTGGGAGGTACTATGTAAACTGTTTCAACTTTTTGACTTTTTGGAGGAAATTAACCTGAAGCCATTTTAAAATCTCAACAGAGGAAGAAGAGGATTAGGCTCCTGCTCATCCTTATCCATAAACATGACCACATTATAATTTATTTCTTTATTTATTTTGACTTGTACCTCCTCAACTTTTATTTGTTGGTGTCCCCATCTACCCCACCACAATCAATATCTTGATTGATAAAATTAAATTTGTGAACAATCCCATCAATTGAATTCATTAAAACCTTGATTGGTTAGGTTCTATCAATTTCATTTCATTAATGAGGAACGACGGTGATTTGGCAGTGATCCGACGGTCGTATAAAAATTTAGCATTCGACGGCGAAAATAGACTCCACGTTTTGATTGAGATGAGCTGCTCTAAAAATAATTGAGAGGCCACCAAACTCATTATAGTTTTGTTTTCTTTCGCTTTATAGTTAAAAGATGTAGATCTTATCAAAATACATGATTTTTATTTCTTAAATAGAACATTTCTTATCTAAGAACTGAGCCAAAAAATCTTTAAATAGATGTATTTTAAGTCTAATTAAAAGATTTTTTTTTTTGGAAATAAAATTTTTTTGTATCATTAAATTCAGCTTCCTTATGAAAAATTTCTCTTCAATTTCACTAGACTTTGACTTATAGTGTTTTTTTTTTTTTTTTTTTTTTTTTTTTTCAAGAACACCTCGAGAACACCTACCATTCAATTTTAAAACGCAATAATAATAATAATAATAATAAAAAGGTGTCGAACGCATGATGTTTTCACGAACGCAAAGTGCCAAAGTTGCAACAACAAGGACGAGATATTAAAAGCTCAACTTTATTCCCACTTTGAGAGAGAGCCTGTTCCCGTACGTCCATTCACCATCACACAAAAGAAATGCCAGTTTTTACTCACAGGTTGTGGATTTAATAATTCATTTAAAAATTTAAAAGTTAAAAATTAAAACTTTTAAATTTTTTTTACTGTAACAAAAGAAAAATTGAAAGAAAATCATAAACCACTACCTCAAAAAAAAAAAAAAAAGCAGTAGTTGAATAAGTTTTGGAATAACTCCAACTCTTCAAACAATAATTGGTGAAAGAAAAGATATGTGAGTGAAATCGTAAAAGGATTCACATGAAACAACATTTTGCATCATAATACTTAATTTAGAATGTGGGGTGATCACCTGTTTGTAAGATGTGTTTTTAGTAAATTTTTAATGTTCAACATTGTGGACGAGAGGCACATCTAAAGATCTGTGGTAAAGATTAGGAAAGTACGGAAACATTTGATGCAAAACGATAATCAAAAGACTGATAAAGAATCTCGGAAAAAAAGCAATGCAATATAATCTTTCGGAATCAATCGTTAGATCTGTTATTGGTTGTTAAACAAATATGGGAGTTGAGTTGTGCAGCACTAGATGAGTTGGGTCAGTTACGAATCTTTTTATATGTGCTCTATTTTGTTTTTGTTTTTTATTTTTTTGGATATTTTACTGTCTCATCTCTTGTAACTAAATTTATTTACCAAATAAATAAAGCCGATAGCGAGCTACCCTTCTCTCTCCCTCTCTCTCTCTCTCTAAAAAAAAAAAAAGTTCTTAATTTAGAATGAAATTGTAGATCATCAAAATGGCCATAAAACAAACAAGCATTTTTTGGTGTCAAAATTATCCTCAGTTGAATGGCCATTATTTATTAAAAGAAAATCTCCTATATACACGTGTGTGGCTACAACAAAAGCAACAGGTCACAGCAAAATAGGATTCAGAACAGATTTTTGGAGAGGCCCAAAAATTAGGTGCATGTTATTGTTGTAGTGGAATCTTATATAAAAAATATATATATATATATATATATTCACACTATATATATATATATATATATATATATATATATATATATATATATATATATATATATATTGTAGCAATGCTTATGAGTTGTCTCTCTCTTATTGCTTGTGAGGGGGTAACATTGCAACGTTTCTCTATCTCACTCTTACGTCCATATTTTATTCCCTTGTGGGATTCTTATAGAAGAACCCCACCCTTCACATGGGCTTGGGCCCCATAAGTTCCTCATGTTGAATTTATACATCACCCCCCTATCTCTCTCTCTCTCTCTCTCTCATACACCCCCATTCTTTGATGATACAATAGTGACAAAACAAGTAATGTATAGCATAATGTTGGGAAAAATAGAGAGAGAGAGAGAGAGAGAGAGAGAGAGAGCGCGCGCGCGCGCGCGCAGAGAAAAGGAAAGCAATCTCAAACGTCCAAGCAGGAACATGAAAAATCCAGTAAAAAAAAAAAAAACTGCTTCAAATTAGAAGGCTATATATATATATATATATATATATATATATATATATATATATATATATATACTGACTATGGTAATTTTAAAAATATCAAGTTTTGTATTTGTAAATTTTTTACCGTTAGATTCACCAATTTAATCAATTTTATCAATTTAATTATATTATTTTATCAACCATCTTTTAAATCCTAGCTAGTTTAAGACAATTACCTTAAATTTACAAAATTTTATTCAAATGATAAAAATTTATACTCGTCAATGACTTAGTATCTTTTGAATCTTTTAAAAGCTCAATATATATATATATATATATATATATATATAGAGAGAGAGAGAGAGAGAGAGAGAGAGAGAGAGAGAGAGAGAGAAAAGTTTGGTTACTATACTATCGATTGTACCAAACAATTAGTGCTACCAAATTTTTTACCGCTAAATTTATTTCTTTAATTATTTTTATTTTTTAGATCATATTATTTTCCTAATCACTCACTAAATCCTAAAAAATTACTATTATTCTAATTGCACATCTCTTAATCCAATGATTGAAAGCCTAATAATAATATCAATGAGTTGGTATTATTAATAATATAATAATTTAATTTTATATATATATATTTCATTTTAACCATTTAAAAATTTATAATTAGCCAAAAAAATTATTTGACAAAATAATTCTATTTTATTCAAGATTGGATTAAAAAAAAAAAAAAAAGACCATGGATCATTGACAAGTCATTCACAGTTTTTTTCTATATATTAAAAAGGGTTAATAATTTACTACCTTTTGCTTATAATATTTTTTTATTTATTATATATAATTTTAATAACCACATGAAAATGTTAAGAAATCACTAAAAACCTAAATATCATAACAATTTATTCATATAATTTTAATTATTAATTATTTTTTTAATAATTCTTACGAAAATTTTATCAAAGGTGATGAACGATTCACCCTATTCCTAGTAGCCCAATTAGATTTTAGAATGATCATTCGGCAAATTATAGATTTCTATAAAATTATTATAAAAAAATATTCTTATACATTTCAGGTATATCTTACAATCCACGCATGCATCTCAGAGTGAGATGAATTTTATTAATAACTTAAAAATGCTTAGTAAATAAAATTTATATTATATATTTAATCGGATGTACGAATATTACTGCTCAAAAAAAAAAAAAAAAAAAATTGTATCCCCATCGCATACTACAATTATTAGCTTACTGAACAGTGGATTCTGTCTCCTGTTTGAAAAGGCACTTCTCATTGAAATCGCCATTACTCGTTTTGTGGAAAGAGCACCTTCTTTTCCCACCTTGCAAATGATTGAGTGCTATAGCTTTACCTTTAGGGGGGTGTTTGGCTCATTAGGAATATTTTTCATAAAAAATTGTTGTTTTTGAAAACCATCATTTATTATTATTATTATTATTTTTTCCAGTTTTTGTTTTCTGAATAAAAAATTCAGAACAAAGACTTTTTTTTTTTTTTTTTTTTTTTTTTTTAATCTGAAAACACTTTTCGACGAAAACTACTTTTCCGAAAAACCAGACAGATGAAAAATATTTTCCAGGCAGAAAACTGTTTTGGAAAACTTTTCGAGGAAACAAAACACCCCCTTCAAGCATACAAATGCAAAAACTGAGAGTAGTTGTTCACAACCTTTCTCATTTTATCCCTAATCACACCTTTAATATATATATATATATATAAAAAAACATCTTAAACTCCATAGAAAATTCTAATCCTCACAATAAGCTTCCATAAAACTACTCTTCACTGCAATAATAATGAGAATGAAGCCTAAAAGCATCCTTCTTTTGCTTCTTAGCAGCAGGCAATAATGCAGATAAAGATTTGAAGCTAACTAAAAATCACCTTGTCACTTCATTCAGGAAAGGAAGTAAATTCTTCAAATGGCAAAAAGACAAGACCAAATGTAAATACTTCTTCACCCTTAGAAAAACAGCAGAAAATATAATTTCATTTCGATACTTGGTGCTTTCACAAGGATAGGCAAAATAGCTTACTTACTATTAGTAATTCCATATTACACTGCAAACCAAAATTTGCCTACTTCTTCCTTGGGTTTTGATAGAAAACATACCAGAGAGGGGCTGAGTCACTGCTTAGTCTTGATAAAATGAGAAGCTAGCAACTTCGAAACCCCGAAGCCATTGAACGAATCGACTTTCAAAAGCTCCTTTAGCTTCTCATCACATATAATTGTCCTCTTATTGCTAGGATCCTAGAACAAAACAAAGTAATGGCTTAAGCTAATACGTGTCATGGAGTTGAGAAGATTAGGCCTAAATAGCAAAAGATGAGTAATATATTGAACGTTAAATTAAAAATATAAGGCTTCAAATCTTCTCATGTACTGATAAATCATCCATGCTAGTTCATTTTGTAAAGAAAGACATACCGGGGCAACTCTTTAAAGATACTGCTGCCCGCTGAATTTTGACCAGTTATATTGTATACTTGAATAGGTATTCCAGGTATATGCATAAATAATGAATCGTAGCGTAGGTTGACGATATTCCATTCGTTTGGCACATTCCGCTCTTTAAATTATTAACATTCGCTACAAAATTCCATTCAGCTATCAGGTAACAAATGTAATTAATAAATGTGAAGCTTCTACGCAGTTCACAGTCGGGTGGTTTTGTTTTGTCCACAAACTCTGGTAGGTTATTCGCCAACTGAAATATTGTCTAGGAGAACATTTGTAGTACTTGAAGGTAAATAAATTAGCTCCAGCAGTAGATAGGCAACCAAAGTTTCTGAACTTCAAACGCAATTCAGAGCACACGTGAAATCATAATAGAACAACAATTCACATACCAAAATTAATGTATGAGAAATGAGAAATTTGAGAGGAATGCAAGTCCCAAGGTTTTAGAATAAATAGTTGGTATCACCCACACTAGTCTAAAGCTATTCATCTGCCAATGACTATTGGGAAAATAGCTCCTTCAGTTTCCATCAAGTAAAATACTGAAAATAAGTCTAATTTTTTGGAAAGAAAACCACCAATCAAGTACAACTATGCATTATCTGAGAAATGAAGAGAACAACACAGTACCTGAAGATTGTTCTGTTTAATGTAGTCCCACATCCTCTTCACTACGTCAGATCGTGACAATGTATTCTCGCCAGTACCAATAAACTTCACCAGTTCATCTGAGAGTGGAATGGGTGCGAGAAGGCCAGAAGATCCTCCTTTGTGCCTTTTTCCTGTCCAGGACATTTTTGAGAATAAAAAGAGATATATTGCTAAGGCATGTTAATGACCTGAGACAATATATATTGATCTCTAACCTTCATTCTTATCTTTCTTTTGCTGCTTATCCTTTGTCTTAGATCTCACAGGAGATACAGATCCTGCTTAATAAAAGTATTGAAATAATAAAAGTTAGGATTAAATCTACCAAAGCTATATACATGAGTCTACTTAATCTCTTGATGAGGCAACAAGTTGTCTCCGAACCTTCCTTCTTATCTTTTTGTCGCTGCTTGTCTTTCGGGTTTGACCTCGCTGAAGACACATGACCAGCTACATTACAAGAAGAGATACTCCAAACATGAGAACTAGATCTAACAAAAGATGGATGAACTGAAGAACTTGGCCTCCTGCTAAGGCGACAAGATAGCTACAGGGTATAAGGTACAATATCTTTTTTATTGATGAGCATTTCTTTAAGATCCTTAGGCATGAGGGGCGCAGACAATGCATAAGCATTGATAGTTTAACCCTTGAGCGAATTCGACTCCATGCTAGTATTTTCCATCGGATGAACTCCGATCAAGAAAATAAGATCTTTGACATATTCAGAAAAATACAAGAACTATGTAACACAGAATGCAGTGGATATTAGCATCTTGGATCCAACCCAAGAAAAAAGAAGTGATAATATTTGTCTAACCATAAACAACTAAATTGAAAATTGGAAGGCTGAGCTTATCTAGAAATTCATCCAGCAAAGTAAAAATATTCTCAATAACATAACCCCTGCTTCCAGCACTCCAGCCCTAGCCTTCTCTAGTTAGTTATCTGCGCATCTCCAAGTCAAAACAAGAAACTTGACACACACGTGAACTCATGCGACTTCTTAATTAGCATGATTTTTTTTTTCCCCTCAAGAATCCCCCAAACCAAAAAGTTATTTGCTAACAAGCAAAAAAATCGCAAACAAAAATGAGCAAAATCTGGCTGCTGCTGAATTAGACGAGGAATTTGAGTCTTGAACAAGAAAGACAATTGAAATCTAGAAAGAGGAAACAAATATCGAATATCTAATTTCACATAGATATAGTTATTGCTGGAAATAAAGAAATGAGGGAGTCTTTTCAATATCTGTGTCCGCACGTTTATACACCATGCAACCAGAGAGGAGCCTACTTACAGCCTATTAGGCCCTGCTATAGGGTGTAAGGAGTACTGTTGTTTGATGAAGTGCTATTTGCGTAGTAGTAATAGCTTAACGGCTTCTCTTTGCTGTAGAATAACTTGGAGTTTCTGATTTGGGGGCTCAAAATCTTGTTTCAGCTCCATGCCACAGCAGAAGCACTAGAGTGTTTTGTTTAACAGACATTTTATTAGAGATGGCTGTTGCAGAGAGCAAAGCACAGGAGGGACCAAACAGGCTCGTAATGTGTTTATACCATGAATGATTGTAATGTTCTCATGTTTTCATTTAAGGCTCGGCTCCCGGCAGTGCCTTGCTATTCTGACAGAACTTACCAATTCATTTTGACATACATCATGGTGCATTGATTGTTATACCATGATAAATGGTTCTAGAGGCAAAGAAACAATTCTTGCTACGCCAGAACGTGTTGAAGATAAAAAGCCTCTGCGAAAAACTTTCATACAGAAGGATTTGAGAATATCTTGAAGAAAATGGCATGAAGATTAGATTGAATTCAGAAAACAAGAAAGTGCACTCATCAAAAGCCAGAACATTGAATCTGCATCATTTTTACCCCCATAAGCATGTCAAAAACATCCTCAAACCCTCATGCCATTACCTATTTCCTTCCCCTTATAACCATAGCACCTTCTTAAATTAAAACATGACGACATATATACTGTTTATTATCAAACATACTCCAAAAATGTTCATCTCCTTTATGTAAGGATTAAGGACAATGGTAAGAAGTAGTCATAACAATTGGAAGCATTAGAGAGAAACATATAACTAGGTTAAAATATACTACATGATACAATAATCAAGAACATATTACTTGAAAAAAGTGGTAACTATCCTATTTTAAAGGAATATGAGTTAAGTTGATAAGTTTATCTGCTAACAAGAACCTTTCTTAGGTAAATCTTTCCTAACTAAAGCTTCTAGTGAGTAAAGAGTCTAAAATTGCTTGCAACATGGCCAGATCAAGTGAGAAACCACATTTATTTTGTTTTCAAAAAAAAAAAAAGTTCCATTATCATGGTCCCAACATCAGCACAGTTGGTATAAAGTTTCTAATCATAAATGGCATCACACGAAAATGTAAGAACAGAGAAAAAAAGTGTTAATACCAAATTCTAGGAACATTATCAGAACAATTGGGGATAACATTTTTTAATACCAAATTATGAATCTAATATGTGATGCCTCAATCAGTAGACAAAACATACATCTATGTTTGCTATCGGTTGCAAAGGAAAATAACAATAGCCTAACTAGTTAAACTAAGTTCATGGAGAGAATTACCATCTTCCAGCGGCCAGATATGCTTCGTCAAAGCCTTATTCATTTGAAACATGTCAATGGTGTTAACATTAAAAAGGGTCCGAAGTCTCTCATCACATATAATCTTTCTCCTATTGTTTGGGTCTTGCAAATTGTTTTCTCGGATGTATGCCCAAAGCTTCTTGACAACCTGAAACCATTAAAGAAGATCAATCAAGGAGGCAAATGTGAATATACAAAGCTCCCTCCTAATCCTTTCTTAAGGTGAACTAATACTAAATGATATAAAAGTCTAACAAGAAACATTACTTCGGTTCTCGCTAACTCAGATTCACCAACAAAATCTTGTAGTTCTGGGGAAAGGTTGCACAATTTGGTAAAGCCACCACCCCTTCTCTTGGACTCCTCACTGACTCTGTTCAACCTTCGAATATCGGGGAGGTGCAAGAAGTCAATAATTTATCGAAACTTATGAATGTTAGAAAGGCATAAACTTTCTCATCTTCTAAGCAAGTATTCTAATGGTAGTTTGAGTACGGCCAAAGGAATGCATCGATTAGCTATGATTATTTAAATGATGGGTACCTTTTCTTTTCAAGAATGCACAGGTTACAGCATTATAATTAATAAAATCAATACTGAAACAGAAAAAAAAAGTATTTTTTGTTAACTACAAAAAGGATTAAACACAAAAAAAAAGAAGCCTAATTTCTGAAAAGACTAAATTATGATAGCCTCTTGTTGCATTATGAATTATTCCGATGATGCGAGCTTCTATATTTCACTTAAAGCAGCAATATTAACCCTAGCAGGAGCAATTACAGTTATTGCAGAAAATAGAAAAACCCTAATTTTAATCCAACTATCTCAATGGGGTCACACAACCAGCTAAAAATGGAAACCTAGGTAAGAAAATAGCAGCTTAATGGAACCTCACCTCCTCTTTCTACTTCCTCCGCCATTACCATTCACCTCTTCGTCGTCGTCGTCGTCGTCCTCCTCCTCCTCCTTTTCTTCCTCTTCCTCTCCACTCCTTTCTCCTCCCCCCTGCTCCTCCTCCTCCTCCTCCTCCTTCGCCACCTCCGCTGCGCCGGCGTCGTCGTTGTCGTGATGGAGCTCGGAGTGGAGGAAGAGGTCGACCTGCTCGCGGATGAAGGCCTTCTTGTGGGAGAGGTCGAGGGCGAAGTGCTCCTCGAGGCTACGGCGGACGATGGCGGTGGTGGTGGTGGAGAGGTCGGAGGAGCGGAGAAGCTCCCGGAGACGCCGCGCGAGCTCCTCGTCCGTCACCATCGTCGTCCCCCTCACCCCTTCTCCTCTCTCTCTCTCTCTCTCTCTCTCTCTCTCTCTCTCCCCCCTTTCGCTCTCGTTTGTTTCACCTCCCCCCACCCCCTCCCCCACCTCTCACTGCGTCCGTTGCCCTTTTAGGTGGCTCTTTTTTGGGTTCCGACCCGTTTCGGTTTGTACGGGTTTTGGGCCCAAATGAGCCCTTATTGGGCCGCTTGCCCATTTCTTTAAGCGAACGTTTATGTTCTATAATTCACTGGTCCAAACCCGACTTACTGGGCCGGATCTTTTTTTTTCCAAGCCTTTAAAACCCGTCTCACTAGTTCTATTACAGGGCTTTGCGAATTTCTTTTGAATCACACAACTATAAACTTAAAAACCCAAAATTACTTTATACAAAATAATTATTTTACAATATTACATAAATTAATGATTACTCTTTTTTTTTAGTGTACAAAACAAAAACATAGCAAAGATTAAGAGGTCACAAGTTTCATCCCCTTTGAGTGTTTATTAAGTGAGGCTCCAGTTAAAAAAAAAAAAATTAGATTGAAAAGTAAGTGATGTTCTAAGATAGGGTTCATGGTTTGGGGCTGAGAATAATTTTATGCCCATTGTTATATATCTATAAATCAAAGTAAATGAAAAAACAAAAGTAATGAGTGCATATTAAGGAACAAAAAAATTATAGGGATTTCCTCAATCGTGCATTATGTGGATTACACGAATCTTAAAATATGATGTACGGTGAATGAAACTGTGCAATAATTAATACAATCCACAATCTAAACACACATTTAACTGCGTACCAAAGAGGCAAAAAAAAAAAGGGCCGAGTTCACAAATTCGTGCCTTATCAAATCTCCAAACAAGATGAACTAGCTAGAACACTTTTTTTTTTTTTTTTTTTTTTTTTTTTTTTTTAACATAGAACAAAATATACACTACAATAACAACAATAATAGATTCGAAATATACAGATTCTATTAAGGGAATGTAGAAGAGCCACTAGTAGTAGTAGTCGGCAGATGAGACCACGTGAATGCCGAATTCAAGTAATACCCAAACTCACCTCCCATGAGAGGAGTCGATTCTGAGCTAGAAGAAGCACTTCTAGTACCAGTAGCTGCCACCAAACTACTACTACTACTAATAGCAAAAGCGGAAGCGGAAGCGGAAGCGGAAGCAGAAGCAGAAGCAGAAGCAGAAGCGAAGCAACCCACATTGCAGGTAACTGCGTTTAACTGATCTTTGTAGTAATAGTTTGGCACTTCACTGAACAAGGAATTGATCGGGCCAATGTGGGGCCCTGGGTTTGGGTCTGGGTTTGGGCCGAAATTAGGCCTTAACAGGTCCAATAAGTGGTGGGCCGAAGTAGCACAGTACGGCAAAGCCCGCATTGTGGTTGGGCTCATCATTGATGGGCCTCGAGATAGGATCAGGTTGGTGGATTTGGGCCTGATGGAAATGGGCTTGGGCCTGCGGGAGCTGCCGCCGATGGGGATGTTGCGGAGGGCGCCGCCTTGGGTCCAGTACCGGCGGCAGGTCCTGCAGAAGTGGCGCGGCTGCGCGTGGCTGTAGTTGTTGTAGTAGCAGAACTTTGTGTCCGCGGAGTTGCACCGCGGGCACAGCAGAGATACCGAGTGCAGCAAAGACGACGGCGCAGCAGCAGCAGCAGCAACAGCAGCAGCAGAAGAAGAGTAGATCACTAGTTGGCCTGCAGATGGATTCATGGACATGTTACTCTCCTTTATAACTACTCCACTGGCGGCTGCTTCTTCTATCATCTTTGCTAACTCCTTTCCTTATAGACTACTACAAAGTGAATCACAAGAAGTAGAAAAGGAGAGGAGGTGAAAAAGAGAAGAAGGGAAGTTATTTGAGAGGTGGGAATGGGCAAGGGAAGTGGGAGCTGGAGTGGGGCTTATTTGAGTGGTGGGGCTATATAGCCAGGTGATAGGATTTATATTTACTTGGATATGAAGAAAAAAGTTTATATTAAGTAGTAGTTGATTAAAAAATAATGTTTCATTGACTCTTTTGCGAGTCTTTGTAATGACTAATGCGTTGATTTACTGTACTGTGCGAATCAATCAGTAAAGCAACATCTTGACCTATTTAGCCTAAACTCCTTCCATATTTCTTTTGCATTTTGGGTTAAATAAGAGACGACAATATCATAAGCACTCTGGACATTGGAGTCTGGAGAGTGAACACTGCACAGAAGAGGGGACATTTTGATGCTTCTTTTTTGAACATCAGTTCATCACTGTAACACGAAATCAGAACCTTGCAGGATAGTAAAATCTCATCAATTTATCAAGTATATAGTATGTTGTAATGTAATAATTATAAAGACAAAAGTTAGGAACACTTTGGGCCACCAATTTTGTAACCAATATTACATAGATATCAATGGATGGAACCCACCATTAATTAGCTGCTTCATTAACCCTAGTTGATTTAGGTTGGGCCAATTTGAGATAACCACTCTTGATTCAATACTATTGAAGGGAATGGTAACTCTTTTTTTTTTTTTTTTTTTTTTAAAAAAAAAAAAGAAGTTGAAACTAGGAAGTATGTTTTCAATCACGCAGCCAATGATAGGTCACAGCAAAAAACCCATTGGCCTTTACAATTACAAAGTTTTGATCTTTTCGAAAAAGTTCTTAAAATGAGGTTCCCAATTGGCCAATTAAACATTTAAATCGACCAAGAAAACCCACAGCTTATGACTCATTCATGAGGTGACTCATTGACCACTGGAATTGGAAATTGACCATCTTATGCTCTGGTTTTCCTATGGTTGGTGAAGTTTCAATCATCCAAGTCAATAATTTATCAGAAAAGTTATTATCAACAGGGCACATTCCCGCTAACTTTCTTTGCCGACCGTCGATTGCACAAATGGCAAAAAATTTAATAATTAGTATCTGAAATTTCGAGTTCAAAATCTAGTTACTTTATATTTTCAGCTAAATTTATTTTTTTAAAAAATTAAACGAAGCGGATAGCAAACCTTCCTCTCAAAAAACATGGCACGTTCATAACAGTATACAGTGCCCTCCACTCTAGTGTGGAAGGAACAGCATACCTCATCTTATAAGAGGAACATTTATTTGTCGCCACGTTACCTGACATTTTAAATTGTATGCATGGATTAATCAAAACACTTTAAGAAACATTATAAGATAAACATTTTTGAATATATGTAGCAGTACTACTGGGCGTGTATGCATGAAGCCTCAAACTGTTGGTGTCACACGGGGGCCTGCGCACAGACTTGGTTTGGCCATCTGAAAGCACGAGAGCACTGCCGTGTCCGGCAGACGAAAAAGACATCACATGTGACCTCCACTCACAACTTCCCATTATCAGCACGACTACAGCAGAAGATATCAGATACTTCTTTGGGACCAACTAGTTCAAAGGCACAGCAAAGTGTAATCTAGCAAGTAAAGCTATCTCGACTGAGAGAGAAACAGAATAGAGAAAGAAAGGAGGCACACCAAAGTACACCTCGAAGCATGGGCTCCCTTCGCTCTTTGTCGGCCACTCCGCTCGCTCGTACCTGTCCCGCACCGTGTAATGAGCTTTGCTTCTCCCCCTGAAAAAAAAGCTACACTCACTTAGTCACTTGCTAAAGTTTACAATTATTTACTTAGCTTGATATAATAACTTTTACTAATCAAACTACTTTATTCATAAACTGTCAACAGTGGACTGCACAAGTGACCCGTATCAACCTTTTTTCAATTTCAATATTTTATTTAAATGCAATCCATATTGACAATAGAAAGAAAATGGAAGGACCAATCAAATGTCATGTGAGAATCCCCTCATTCAAAAACAATAGTTTAAAGAATGTATACCACTTACCAGGATTCAATGCAATCTTATTAATACAGGATATAACTCAAGCCTAAAAGCAGCAGCAGAAATCACACAAAACACATCATTAACTTCTTAACCTCAAGTACAGATCAGAGAAGTGCTTCACAACAGGTCAATGTCAGGAAATTCACCACTTAATCATCATTGGCAAAGCTTAATCTATCAAATTTTCATATATGCTAGCTTCACATAAATAAACCTTGAATTTATATTACTTCTCCATCTGACCTTCATGAAAGAGACTTGGTAAGCAATAAATGCAATCAGGCAGATCTTTTGAACACTATTCAGAATGATGTAAGGCAACTCTTGAGCATCAGTTTGAAGAATTGCTACCTCTATTATCAGGTGGTGAATACGAATCGCCGTGCCACAGATCCAGACTCAAAACAAAGATAGTGCTGAATTAAAATCCAGACCTACTACAGACATTCTCATGTACTTCGACTGGCTAACAATTAGAACCCACAACGTGCTCTCACACTCAAAGCAATTCCCTGCTATTGCCAAACCTGACTTCAACCAAAATTTGCCACCCTTATTGAAATTACATATTACGACCAAGCCCGTAAAATGAAATTAGTCTTTTAGAACCTGGTTCTCAAAAGTATGCTTGGTCTTCACTAAAAAAGAATGAATAAAACATCACACTTCGCAGATAAAAGTGATCGTAACACTAGAGGTACTTCATATACTTTTTCTGATGAACCATTGAAAGCTGAAATAGTTCAAATCTAAGTAGAAGATGGCTTTACCAAGTTAACCATTTGAATTAGTATTCATCAGTCAATGCGTGATGATTTGATTGTCTGAATCATAACCTTGAACTAATCTGGATCTTAGTTCGGACAAATATGTTGTATTCCAACTAAGTTATCTCTGAACAAGGTTTCATGCCCTGATCTCAGTCAAGTGGTTCGGGTAACATTTACCGCACCTTTTTCTTTCTTTAGCAAAATCATGATAGTATGATTATTTCTCAACTTCATGAAACAACTACAATAAGTATGATGATAATCAAAAAAAATAAAAGCGTGATCTCCAGGATATCATACATTTCCAATTAAAGGTGCAAGCAAAGTCATTCTCATGAATAATCTTAAAAGCTCTAACAAGAAATTCATTAACCTACATTCTACTCAAAGACGAGTTGAATTGCTATAAAACACAGACTTCACGAAATGGATCAAAACCAGAATACCTGTTTCATATATCTTACATAATGAAGGTTACCTTCTATTCTAGGCAATTCTATATAAAACTATAGTTACTCCGTTGTCGCTTTCTCATGCCGCCTTTTGTACCACATGAAAGCAAGCCAAGCAGTCCTCCAAAGCCCGCCATTAGCAAAGTGAGGAATACACAACCGGCCCAAATATGGGTAATATGGACCAGGCAATTTGAGCAATAGAAAAAAGGCCGCAATCAGAGCCAAATGCCAGGGATCATCTGCTTCCTGATAACAGCAATTCCCATACCGTAAGTGCCATATTACTATAGGGAAATTGATATTGCCAAAGCACTATTTACTATTGACAAAAGGAAAAAAAAAGGAAGACTAAATCTTAGTTCATCATGATGCATTTATCCTGGCAATATCATATTCAATTTTGATAGCGACAGATCAAATTCATTGAACCTGATAAAATTTGGGCAGTGAGTTTTCAGCTCAGTTAACATAAAAGCTATGGATATAACACCTGACCTTGAGATTCGAAGAGAGGTCGATGGCGGCGTGATTGGCAACCCCAGCAACAACAAACCCAGCAAGGAATGGGATTGGAATGAATCCCATCTTCCTCTCATGCGCGCAATATGACATCTCACTTAGAGAAGAGATGGCCAAAAGAGGAATCGCTAGATACTTCGCGACAACGAGAACGAGCCCGAATACGAGATTCTGAAATATGCCCAAAAATCTCACCCACGGGAAACTTTTTGCTGGTTGAGGCAAACCGTCGAACACCTTGCGGGCGTTATCAATCAAACCCAAAACCAGTTTCTCACGTCCACCGGATTCTTCGGAGGTTGCATTGGGCCTGGATATGGGGAATCCATTTAGGGTTCTTCGTGGTGGTCGAAGTGATAGTGACCATGGCGCCTGCGAGCAGTGTGAAAGGGAGAAACCAAGTGGGTTTCTATAAAGAGGGGCGTTGGTTCCATTGGAGGAGGAGGAGGAGGTCGCCGAGGTTGGGAATGGCGATTTGGGCGCGGTGGAGAGAGGAGGAAGAGGAGGGAGACGAAGAAGGGTCGACATTCCCTTACGAAGGAAAAGAGTACAGGAATAAAATAAAAGGAAATGAATTAGGAAAACGGGATGAGTAATATAAAACCATTTAAAGGGAATTATTGCATGGACCAGGTCCACCACAACAGCCGTAGACCGCTTAGGCAATTTAAAGATACATATATTTTATTTGCTGTAGAAAATGCTGAAATAAAAATAATTTATTTTGGTTACATACAGTTGAGAAATATATTTTTAAAATTTTATCACTTTATATATATATATATATATATATATATATATATATATATATACATTTCTAAACTCTTTTTAAATAATTTCTTTTTTCTACATTTGAGGTAATATTACCATCATATATATATATATATATATATATATATATATATATATATATATATATATATATATATATATATATATATGTTTATATTTTGTTTAAAGTTATTCTCTCCGATTGCTGTAATTAAAACTACATCCAATTTGGACAGAGCTCCACTGTTAGAGTTAGGTCTCTTTGTATAGTTCCAACTGCAACCGTAGTGGATCAAATTAAATGCTAAATTTGAGTTTACCGCTACAGTTCAATTATAGTTATAATTTAATTATAACTATATTGCAATTGTAATTACACGTAACTAGCCAACCCCATAGAGAGAGAATCTAATTACTCGTCTATTATACCTTAAAAATTCGTACATTTTATGTGATAGATATAATTAAGATTAGAATGTCTTTCTTTGGAGACACTCTTTGTATATATATATATATATATATATATATATGCATTATTTTCTTTCTCCTACCCTTATTGGATATTTA
Organism: Tillandsia fasciculata; assembly: GCA_029168755.2. NCBI lineage: Eukaryota > Viridiplantae > Streptophyta > Magnoliopsida > Poales > Bromeliaceae > Tillandsia > Tillandsia fasciculata. The sequence goes on along the minus strand of CM054937.1, from coordinate 26,385,579 downwards.
TTCTTAATAAAGTCTACTTTAAAATAAAGTTTAAACAGATTTATATTAAAAATTAGTAAATATTTCATTTACAAATAAAAATATAATTAAATCTTTCTACCTCTATATAATACAAAAAATATTTGTTATACGTACTATTTAAATTTAAATTTAGTATATTTGTCCTATATGAATTATCTTTAGAGAGAGATCGAGACTATGTTGGACCAGAGGTGGATGGTTCAATTAGATAGCCCACAGCTAATATGGTAGAAAGAGGGTTCTTTTGATCGGCTATTAATACACATTTTAAGCTATCTTAGGCACAGATTGCCAAATCAAAACATTTATATATATAATATGTTGGAGGTGATGAAAAAGGCCTGCTGTGACAACTATATTTCAATGTAAGTGCACTTAATTATGATTCAACATCCATTGCCTAGAGTAATCTAACAGGGATTACAACTCCATGAAATCATGAATCAACAAGATGAGTAAGCAGTATTTTTCAATATTGATCTATCAACAAGAATAAAAGTTAAATATATAAATTATCAGCAAATTCGAATACAGATGCATGCAGAATTCAACGTACTTCAATCAGCTGCTTCTCCAAGTGCTGCAAACGCTAACTAATTTGTTTACGACTCGTGTTTAGTAACAGGCGAATTACGATTGCGTCGATGAAGCAAACGCCCCGAGAATATTTGCAGGACAACCAGTGCGGCGAACATTCCTAATCATTCCCAGGCGAGGAGACGACTTGCGATCGAAGGGGAGACGTCGGGCTCGCCGCGCGGTACTCATGCGGAACGACGTCGTACCACATGAATCTCTCGATGCTCGGCGCGCATCACGCTCAGCCATTTTAGCCGACCTGCGGTGATGCAGAGATCCTGCAGTTTACGTCTGCCATGTAAGCTCGCGATGAAGAGTTCCTCCAGGAGGACGTAATTCACGTCGAGTCGGGACAGCGGTCGGCACCGTTTCAACGAGCACGAGCGGAGGCGTGAGCAGGCGGAAGAGACGAAGTCGGCTGCGACGAGTTCCAATGTGTCGAGAGAGGGCAGCAGCGCCGAGGAGGGCCAGGACGTCGAGAGTGGGAGAATTCTCAGCGATGCGAGGTCGAAAAGGTCGGCGTCGCGGAGCCAGCGGCCGACGGTAATGTGGTGGTAGTAGCAGTGGAGGATGAGGCGGAAGACGAGGAGGGCGGAGGGATGCCGGCGGCTGGCGATGGAGAGATCTACGAATCTTCTAAACTTGGCAGACTGGCATTGCGGGACGCCGGTGTCGTCCAAGTCGAGGTGGAGGTTGGACGCCTAGACGTAGCGCCATCGCCGGGAGAGGAGGGCTGTCGGCACCACCGGTTTTGTCGGCAGGTAGGAGAGGATGCGCTCCATGAGATGGCAGGGGAGAGACGAGAGCCCGTCCACTGTGCTCTCTTTTTCTCCGTCTCCGTCGTCCTTATTATCATCATCATCATCTTCTTCTTCTTCGATTTATAGTTTCTTCGTTGGCGAAGGCTTATGATCATGAGTGAGGACTAGAGGTGGCAATTCTGCTCGTTGTTCGCGAGTCAGTTCATGTTCGACTTGAAATGAGTTCAAGATCGAATCGCTCGTTTAGTAAACGAGCCGAACACGAGTCGAATTTTTCAGCTCGTTTAATAAATGAGCCGAACACGAGCTGGAATCAGTTTGCTCCTATTCGGCTCAATAGCAGCTCGAATATATATATATATATATATATATATATATATATATATATATATATATATTATTATTTAAATTTTAGATCATCAATTTTTTTGTAAATTTTAATTATTAGATTAAAATTTTAACTTTTTAATTTTTTAAAAATTTTATACCTAATAGTAGAAATAAAAATCAAACTTGTTGTTCGCGAGCCAGCTCGTGTTCAGCTCGTTTATTAAACGAGCCGAATACGAGTAGACTCGCCGACCCTTGTTTCGATGGGGGCCGGAAAAAGAAGAGGGAGAGAATACAAAGAGGTACGTCCCCTCAATAGGGTTCTTCCATATATATATATATATATATATATATATATATATATATATATATATATATATATATATATATATTGTAGCGTAAGAGCATGTGTGCAGATTTAATCCTAGCCGTTTATATCAAATCTTACGACTGATGCAAAGCGTCGATTAATAAAATACAATTTAAGAGATAATCAGAATAGAGCCATTTATCTCAAATCATGTTTGTTTTTAAATACTTAATTTAGATAAACTCTAACACAATAGCTTATCCATTTAAAATTTTATTATTAAAAATAATCTAAATTACAAAAAAATAAATTCTGTAAATATTTTTTTTTTATTTTAAAAATTTAAATTAATGCATTTAGTCCCTGAATTTCATTATAATTTCATTCATTTCTTATAATTTATACTGAAAATATTTTTAAAATAATATAATTTTTATAAATTAAATAAGAATAATTTAGTTATTTCATCATCTTGTAATTATAATTTTAAAAAATATTTTTATAAAATTTTAAAAAATAAAATATAAATATTAAAAATTGAAAAAAAAATATTTACAAAAATATTTTTTTCTACTTTAATAACTCTACAGATAATTTGACAGTAGAGAAATTTTTGTACTTTTAAAAGCACCCCATACCGAGGTAGATTCTCTCTCTCTATCTCTCTCTCTCTAAATATATATAGAGTTCGACTACTGTGCTTATAAAAGTACTAAGTAATTGGTGCTTATAAATTTTCTACCGCTATATCTATCCCTTTAACTAATTTCACCTCTTAGATCATATTATTTTACCAACTACCTACTAAATCTAAGAAGTCCACTATTATCTTAACCACACATCCTTTCATCCAAGAGCTAAAAATCTACAAACACCAATGATTTTATACTTTTAAAAATATAAAAGCTCAATTATATATATATATATATATATATATATATATATATATATATATATATAAAGTAAAACTTATATATTTTTAAAAATATAAATCTAATTATATTTGTAAATTTTTTATTATTAAATTTGTATTGGAATTTGTATTATTATAAAGTCAATTAAATAATGAAAAAGAAAAAGTACAATCACACAAATCTCAATATAAATTCAATAATAAAAAATTTATAAATATAGTTAAGCTTCTATTTTTGAAAGTATATAGACTCTACTTACTCTCTCTCTCTCTCTCTCTCTCTCTCTCTCTCTATATATATATATATATATGAATTATAAATGCAAAGTTTTTCCAACTTCAATGAGTGACTTATACAATAAAGAAGAGAGAAAAGCTTTCCTCCTAAGCAAAGGAAAATTATTATTTTGACAAGTGACAGGTTTTTTTTAATATTTTATTGCCACATTAGCTAGAACATATAATTATTCTTAGAGCAATGCTAATTTTATAGCATTGAAAAAAAAAATTTGACTTTAAAAGTTCCACAATTCCAAAGTTACAGTCATTTTGATTCAAGTAAGTAAACTCTCTCATAGAAATTTTCTTTATCAACTTTCAAAGAAAACAAATTACTATTTAATTTCTAATAATTGTAGATATTCTGAGAAAATCTCTATATATCATAATTTGTATGGGAATGAATATTCAACTAATTATTGTATCCAGCTGTTATCCAGCTGCAGAATAAAGTAGATGTAATAGTAATTATAATTTTGGTGGTGAACTTATGCTAGCTTAAGATTTAAGCTATGATTTTTGTTGAAAAATCCATTAGTCGTTCGGTATCAAAATTCTGTGAATTCGTAATCCGCTTCGGTATCGCAATTCACGCCGCCAGTACCGCCTAATGGTGGAATTTCGCAGCAAAAACGTCAAATCAAATTTTTACCATAAATCCATCTTCTTAACATAATTGGAACTAACACAACCACAAAGAGAAAAAAATCAAAATATAAAATATATGGAAGAAATAAGATTCATTAACCAAAAAAAGAATTACATCGTCTCCTCCTCTGCAATAAAGTAGCTTCAATATGTATCCTCATCCTGAATTTCTCTCTCCCTTCTCTCATCTTCTATAAATCTAGAAAAATATGAATATGACTAAATCCTAGCCTCCACCACCTTCATAGGTGTTACAACCACCATATGAGTGTGGCTAAATTCTAGCTCTCACCATCTCCATGGATGTAACCATCATTATATGAATGGAGGCTAAATTCTAGTCCCCATCACTTTCCATGTGTATTACCACTACCGTGCGTATGAATACCACCGTCAAATATAACACATATGCTGTATTTATAGCTTACATCAAAAACTATATAAATCTTAATCTAAATAGAATTTTATTTTAATTAATATTTAAATCTTAACAAATTTATCTCTAGCAAATTAAAATATTAATCTTAATCTAACTACGATTGAAATACAAATCTAATCAAATTCTAATCATTTTTTATAACATTGTTTTAAAATATGTTAAGTAAGATATTAGAATACTTGTTTTTTTTTTAAAAAAAAAACCTTTAATTGATGTTAACATTGCAACTTCAATATGATTAAGTGTTGGTGAAAGGACAATTATTATGCAATTAAATGGTGGTTTTAGCCACGTAGTTATAAAATGAAACTGCCCCATAAAACTTTATTTCGAGTGTTTTAAGTTGAATAATTTAAAAGTTTAATACTTTTATTTCTTAATAAATATAAACTAATAAACCTATAAAATTTGATAAAATTAAATTTAACCAACTTGATTTTTTTTTTTTTTTTAAAAAGTCAATTCCAAAAAATAGATCTAAGTACTCATTCTAAAAAAAAAAAAAAAAAAAAAAGAAGAAGAAAAAAGAAAGAAAAAGAAAAAGAAAGTGAAGAGAAAGGTTATGTAGCACATAGAACTGTTTTAATTAATTCTGAGTCCTCGACGCGAATAGCTATTCTTATTCCGTTTAATTCTTATTCTTATTCCCCAGTTCGTGGATAAGTTATCTCGTGAGGTAAAATATCTCTGAGCTCTCGCGATCGATCTCATCACCATTATCGATCTCTCTATTTTTACATGTGATTTTTGTGCTAATAATACCTTATTATTCAGGTTTTTATTCGCCTTTTTCGAGGGCTCATGAATTGCGAAGTGTGCGAACTCAAAGAAGTGGTTTGTTTTTTTATCTTTTTAATTTTTTTTTTGACAATTAATTGCTTTTTTTAGCTTTGTGGGTCTCGAAAATTCGCTTATGTTCTGTGATATTTAGGTGTTAAAAGGAAAAAAAAAAAAAAAAACATTTTTACCCAATTTTGGAGCATTATTCCAATTATATTATTGTGTATAAAGAGTATTTGATAGAGATTTTTAATTGCAGGAGGTGGAGCACTTTGAGATTCGAGAAGTTTTGCGATGTGAGTATAATTCTTTTACTTTTTTTTTTTTTTTTTTTTTTTTTTTTTTTTTTTTTTTTTTTTTTTTTTTTTTGAACTGGAATTAGAATTAGTAAATGAGAGAGGAGTTCATTGTTTAGACAATGTTGTGTACTACTCTTTTCATGTTGCTTCTGCAATAAAGAGCATTACAAGATGATGTTCTATTTACGAATTTTCCTGCAGAGATAAATCGATTTCCGGAGAATGAATAAATAATAACATCGATTTGATCTCTGCAAAAAGTGTGAGATTATAGGAAATGAAATTGTATGGTGTGTACTCAGTTGCTTAATTGAACTTCCTTTTCCCTGTTTGGAACTACTCTTCATTAGGCCTCAAAAATGTGCTACGAAATTAAATGGATTAATTTGGTTCTGGGATGTTTGCTTTGCTTAAATGCTCTGGCTTTGAGTAAAATCAGCATATGTTTTATGTGAAATGCGATTCATTTTTGGTTTGTGTTGGATGTTAGTAATTTTAACTTTGCCTTTTGCTGGTTTCACACCTCACCGCAGTTCTTAGTTTAACATTGTTGCAGAATTTTGTAGTTGTACGAGCCAATCTTGTTTTTCAGATGCGGTTTTGGGTTTCCAAGTACCAGGTCGCAGCCTACAGATTCAGATATAGCATGAGAAATCTTATTTAGTTAACGCGTTTTAATCAGATCTTCTTTGTGCTCTTAATTGACATTTGGGAACAAAATCAGTGCCCTTCCGCCCTAAGATATCGAAGGTATAAAGAGAGTAAATTGGAAAGAAGAGGGTTAAAGAACTCCTCGATCAAATTACTTCCCTAATTCAGTTAGTTGTCATGCCAATGTCCCTGTCTTTTACTGTCTAGTTTGCTGACGAGCGAAAAAGCTTTTTGACAAATACTCGCTAAGCTCTAATGAACCTGAATCCTACTATCGATTACAGAATTGTAGTTGCATTTTGCAGGTGACAGTCTTTTAGCGACTTAAGACTTTCTTGGTTTAGTTTATATGTTCTCACTGTCTCCTGCTGCAGGCATACTGCATACAATTCTATTTCACAGAGCTTTGGGTCTTGTTCGACCAAAAGACGTCGACTGTGAACTTTTTGAAATAACTTATGTAAGTATCGCCGAACATCAAAGAAGTATCCAGTGGTTTCCGTCTTGATATACCGACTATGAAGCGTTGAAGCAGCAAAATTAAATTGCTAAGAAACATTGTTGTGCTGAATTCTCTACTGCGCAGGTACAATGTGGAGACCCTGAGATAGAGAAGAAAATAGAAGATAAGATTGATGAGTTCATTAATAAGGTTGACAAACATCCGAACAGACGAAGCCAGGTTTATTATTTTCTGCTGTCGGAATTACTAGGATAAGTGCATTCTTTACCTGTAGTTTGCATTCGACTTTATGTAGAATGTGATTATGCGGAATCCACAAACCAATTTAAACTTTCACTGTAATGTATTTATGATGGCAGATCTGTTTATCTTTCTACGACACCAAGAATAAGCAATCCTCATGGTTTATTGGCAAAGTAGAGCGACTGTACTGGGAGACATGGTGCATCAATTTGCATGTCCTTAACCCAAAATCGCATCCCAAGTCTCACCAGAATAAAGTAATAGACGCTGGAGGTCGATATCTCTCTTCTTCTACCCTTGATTTTCATTATTAGTATGTTTCCCTTGTCCTTTTGTTTGATATATGTACTATCGATTGATTTCAGCATGCGCTTTAGAGGAGACTGAGTCACACCGTGCTGCGTTGGAATCGTCACTCCGTGAAGTTCTATTCCAAATTATAAAATTCGCCAATGAGAAGAAGGATCACTTGCCTCCTATACCTTCCAATAAAGAGGGCGCATCATTTCCATACGAAATCACAATAGTGAGGTCCGTCTTCATTCGATCTCTTTATTCACTTTGGATCAGTTATCGCTGAGACCTCGCACCTGATCATTTGACTCCTTTTCCTTTTCATATAATTTGCTATGTAGTTCGTCAGAATCTTCTTTCGGGTGGCACGCTGATGTTTTCAAGAGAATGTTGCAGACGGGGCATCCGACGATGATCAGCTGAACATATACTTCAGCTTTTCAAAAGGTGCTCTCAATATCTTCCGATAAAAATTGCACATAATAAGCCTCTGAGCATTGCGCATGCTGGATAGATATATAACAGTGGATAATTAACACAAGTACATTATATTTATTATCTTCTACACTTGAAATGAATGATGAAATTTGAACCAAATCGTCTGATAGTTCTAAATTCATGCTCTGTAAGTTTATATTCATTTGCGCACGCGGTTTTAAAGTGAAATGTAGCCCCTTTAACATATTCGGTTTCTGCAGTTTGTCCTCGTGCCGACTTTTGAACCTTTTTTTTCTTTTAAGACACATCACCTTCTCGAGTTTCTTCGATGTTTCTTATTGCATCTATGAACAAGTTTACTGCTGATCATCATCATGTAGTACTACTCGCGAGTATAAGTGCTCTTTTTAGTCTGTTGTGCTCAGCTCATCGAAACAGCTTTTCTATTCAGAAAGGTCAAAAAAATGCATCATTCATCTATCGGGAAATCTAAAACTTTTGGCTGGCGCAAAAAGCTAAAATGAAATTTTGTGCCGCAAAACCGTGATCAAAGAAGAAATTTGAAACCATACGATGCTTTGTTCAGGAAAAATCTCTCTTGCTTTGAAGGTGTATTTTTATGTTGTTGGCTGTTTATTTCTGAATTAAAAATAGATCCAACTTTCTGCCCCCCGTGATAATAGGTTCAGAAAGCTAATAAGTTGAGTTGGATGAGCTCAATAAGTTGAGTGAGGTTAGGTCCACAATAAACTTAACGACAGGAGACCCAACAATAGACCTAACGTTCAGACGAGTTGAGTTTGGTTAAGATCCGTGGACGCTGTTCCTGTACGCTTTAAGGTACCATTTGGTTCATAGCTTTCTATTCCGGAATAGTCAGGGATAAAAAGAAATTAGTATTTGGTTTGTAAAACTGTTATTTTTAGGAATAGCTGAAATTATGTTTGGTTCATTTCTTAAATTAAGCGAGAATAGTGAAAAAATAAGAGTAATTATAATTTGAAAATAATAATATTTTATCTAATTAATTAATATAAAATATTAATTAAACAATAATTAATATTTGTATAAATTAAAGTTTATAATTTAGTAAATAATACCGTTTAATTTTTCAAAAATTAAAGTTAAAAATTTGTATAAATTTTAAAATTTTAAAATTTATTAAATTTATTAAAAATTAAAGTTACAAATTTAAAAAGTTATAAAATTTAAAATTTCTCTAAATTTAAAATTTAAAATTTTAATTATCTTGAAAAATGTGTAAAAGATGATGCAAAAATTTTAATTTTTAAATTTGTATAAATTAAAAAAATTTTATAAAAAATTTAAAAATTTATATGTATAAAATTTGTATAAAATTTAAAAAATTTTAAAATTTTTAGATTTATAAAAAATTAAAGTTACAAATTTTAAAATTTATAAAATAAAAAAAATTTAAATTTAAAATTTTAAAAATTTTAAAAAATAAAAAAATAAAAAAAAAGAAGAAGATGGAAATAAGGTTTTTCTCATGGGAGTAATCTTGTTCCCACCAATGGGGGGGAATTTTTATCCCTCCCTTAACGGGCTATTCCAGAATAGCCCGTTAAAGGGGATAACAAATCTCCCCCCCCCTTTTTTTTTTTTGTGTGTGTGTTTGTGGGATAAAGGGGATAAAGAAGTTATTTCATTTTTATCTCCCAACCAAATATGGCTCCATTTGGTTCGGGTATAAATTTAAGAGGTATAAATTTATACTTGGGATAGCTTGCTATTCCGGAATAATCAAGTATAAAAGTTAAATTGCTTCAAAAATTGGTATTTTTTGGAATAAGAAAATTATGTTTGATTAAAATTATGGGATAGCAGAGAATAATAAAAAAAATAATAGATCTTTTATCAAAATGCCAACTTTGCCCTTACCTTCTATATATATATAAATTAATTTTAATTATTATAAATTAATTAAAATGATAATTTAATTGTAAATAATAAATTATATTTTACTTAAACAAAATAATTTTTTATATTTTATAGTATATTTTAGTAAATAATAATTAGTAAACAAAATTAGTAAATAGTATATTTTAGTAAATATAGTCTCAGATTGGAAGATAAGCTGAAGTAAAAAAAAAAAAAAAAAAAAAAAAAAAAAATCCACTCATTGCCCCTAGGTATAAACCTTATTCCGGGAGGAGGTGGAATAGAGCTTAACGGGTTATCCTGGAATAACCCGTTAAGCAGGAAATATTTTAAACCTTTATTCCTATGTTTTTTTCTCGGTTGTTTGGAAAGAATTGAGAGATAAAAATGATTATTCTTTTTTTATCCCCCAACCAAACAGGGCCTAAGTGAATTGGTAGTTGCGTATTTTTAACGGCTCAAACTTTTAGAATTAATAATTAATACCAAATATACAACATATGTGCTAATAATTAACGATCCAAGAAGTAGTGATCGAAATTTAGACCTGGCTTTTAATAATTGTTGGAAATTGGGTAGCTAAAGTCTCTGATTATAAAACAACTTCAAACTTTCAAAAACTTCCGAGGATTATCTGTCCAATTTCAAATTTTAAAAATACCATTTAACTGCAATAGAATTAAGGTTAAATAAATAGACAATTTTATATTATGTTACATTGGATTACATAAATTTTTAATTTAAATCGGTTTACCCAAAAAATCTGATTTGAAAACACATAAAATGAACATTTACTCATAGCAAACGAGTTCGATGAAAATATTTAACAAAAAAAAAAAAAAAAAATAGATTACAAAATTTAAATTATTTAATATTTTTTTTATGAATTATTATGTTAATTAAAACCATACTAGTTAGATGATTCTGAATTTAATTAAATTAAACTACATTAAGATCAATTCAAATTCAAAAAGGTAAATTAATTTACTATAATATGAATTTCATATATACTAATTTAATTCTTGACGGAGCACAAGAACATTACAAATTTTTTAGGATTAATTTTATACAGCTCTAAATAAATATATAAAATAGTCTATTTATTCCTACAAAGTTCAATATTTATATTTATCCCTAAGTTGTTCGTATATGTCTCTACTGTTATTAAAAAAATATATTTAATTATAGATTAAATACTTAATCTTGATTAGTGAGTGAAGTTAATTTATTTTTTAACCCTTTCAGATATTATACTTAATCATAAATATAAATTTTTAATATTTAAAATTTTTAAAAAGATATATTTGCAAAAACAAAATTAACATTTTACTTATATTCGATTAAAAAATAAATAGTAAGCTAACGATAATAAACTAGAGGAACATATATAAACAACAAAAATTTTTTAAGAAAATAAATATAAAAACTAAACTTTATAGGAATATATCTGCTATTCCATATGTTTACAGAAAACTGTATGAAATTAATCCAAGATGAATGATTTACTATTTTTTCTATTTCTTATATATAATAATTTTAATAATTATATAAAAATTTAAACAAATAACATAAAATTTTATCAACCTAAATACCTCAATATAATTTTAATCATTTTGACTTATAAAAAAATAATAATAACAAACAATATTAAAACGGTAAATATTTATTATTTTTTAAAGACGATTAATAATTTATCGAATTTGTAAAATTAATTGACGAAATAAAATTTAAAAAAATATCATTTAGTAAATTATGAATTTTATAGGGTTATTATGAAAAAAAACTCTTTGTCTCTGCGTGGCGTACACAAATATATCAGTTGTGTTCGAGAGAGAAAGAGAGGAGAGAGATGGCGTTATTTATTCGCATTAGTTTTCTTCTTATTCGTCTCTTATTCCTCCCTTTATTTTCCTACCCATCTCTTGCCCTAATCGACGTCTCCGCTTTAAACTCCACCTTACTATCCCTCCCCTACGACAAATACTCTGCTGCATCGTCGTTGTTTCGTGAGATCGTCGACGTGATCGCCGCGAAGGAGTCGTTGCGACGTGAGAAGGAGCGGTGGGACGCGAAGGATGGCGGGGTTAGGGTTAGGGTTAGGGTTTCGGATCTCGACCGTGGCGGGGTCAGGGTGCGGAGCGAGCGGAGGTACGAGGTGCGGGGGAGGTCGGGGAGGACGACGGTGGCGGCGACGTTCTCCGACGAGGCAGCGGGGTGGAGGAGGGCTCGGGAGGGGCGCGATGGCGTGGTGGTGGTGGAGGAAGGGGAGGATTCGGTCGGAGGGGACGGCGCGGTGGGGTTGGGGTTAGGGTTAGGAGCGGCGATTACGGATTTTGAGCTGGTGGGGCCGTTCGATTTGAGGGTCGGTGGAGGAGACGATGATGAGATCGCGCTTCATTATCCCCTGGTGAGTGGTCTCTTTCATTCTCTGTGTTGGATTTGATGTGTATTTTAGTTGTTCTTGGTACTTTTTTTTTTTTTAAGAGTAAAATTAGGGTTTCTTTTATTACTCATGATAATTTAGTGAGAATTTGTGATGATCAATGCGCATGAATCGCAGGGTATAAATCAGTTTGTTTTCTGATAATTATTATGTATGTATGTATGGTACAATTAGCTAATATTAATTGAGTGTTTCTGCTACAAATCATTTGGTTTGTTAGACAAAGATCTTTCTCTTTGGTTGCTAAACTCTGGAAAAAAGAATTTGTTACTGTGATGGAGATCCAAACTTGTCAAATTGAAAAGATCATAAGAAATTATTGAAATAACTGGGCATTATAATGAGACAGTGAGACTGAGAAAGAGGTAACTGATTAAGATGAGTAGGTGAGCAGAGAGGAAGTTTGGAGGAATGAAAAAGGAAAGAACTTGCAATAGGTTTTTTAATTTTACAAACATTTGTTGCTGATAATTTTCAAAGTTTACACATCCTCCTTGTTTGTTGTTAAACCACTGATTATTGCTTTCTTTGGTTGCATTTGCTGATATATATTCATTGGCGTCTTCCGTTCTTTCGTCCTCATCATCATTGAGTTTTTTATATCATGTAAACTTCACTAAATGAACAAATTGAAGAATTGAAATGTATCTATATTTTAAATAAATTGGTATGCGAGCTTTCATTCTAGTTCGTGCTGCTGTATTTCTTCAGGTAATTGGATCATTTACAGTTTTAGTTTGATTCTTCACTCATCTTCTTCATGTCTGTAGTTAAGTAGTTACCTGTTACTCCTTTTCCTATACCTTCTATGTTTCCTGCAATTTCTATCATCAGAAAGAAAAAAATTATTGTGGTGACATTCTGCAGTATCTGAAGACAGTATTAACATGTTTTGCAGCTGAATACCACCAGTGTAGGTTTGAAGCGGTTACTTGTCGGTGAGGGCATCAAAATGAAGGTCGCAGGTGCCCATCAGGTCTCGTTCTCTCACCCTTATGATATTGGTCTATCAATGGATGGCATCTTGGCTTCTCAGGATGTAGGTCATTACCATATTTGGCCCCTCAGTTATCCTTCGTGCGCCCCATTACCGTCCATAGATATTGTAGGATCCATTAGGGTTTTTGTACATAGCACCCATACCTCTCGATACAAGTCGCGTGACACCATTGAGTTATTACCTAAGAAATGTTACAGTAAAAGACCAAGCAGTGAGGTTTCTTCATGCTTGTTCTGCTCAGCTAGTTCCAGATTGAGTTTGTTTGACACCGCCTTGAGAAATGTGCTGAGAAAAACAAGTTTCGAGATTAATAAACCGATCCGGTTCCTAGAAGCTAAAGTAACAGCTGCCGCCAAAGTTAAATTCCGCATAGAGCTGGAGAAAGAGCTCACTGAGAATGATTTAACTTTGATGAAGATTCCGGAGTGGAAAACAAAGCCTAGGGTTCACCGCGTGCGGCTTGAGGTGGTGGCTAGAGTCGAAAAAGGGGGCCAGTTGAAGGCTCTGCTAGTGAAGAAGCTCCGCAGAAGCTTCTCTGTAGATGATTCTACTGCTTGGAGCAAAATGATGTCTAATGTTTCTTTCACGCAGTTCCCGTCTTTTGTTGTACATCCCAAAGCATTGACACTGGACGTGAAATGGTATCGAATAATCACATCATAATATTTATCTTGTATGTTAAATGTTTACACAAGTTTACATGCACATATTATTCTCTTTCTTTTTTAGCTGTATTTTGGTTACTTTTGAGGTTTATTGCTGCTTTTCTATTAAGCTCTCTTGTCTTAGATGAAAATATTTTAGCCAATGCTTTGGAGGTTTGTAAATCTGCCCTGCATATCAAGGTGGTTGTTATTGCATCTATTCTTTTAATCTTTTTTGAATTTAATGTGAATTGATTGGTATCATCATTTCTTTCTATTTTTGTGATTTATCTTTCTGAGATAATGGTGTCGGTATTAGTACTATTATCATGTCATCTGAGTAAGTTGGACTTTGATTTATTTATTCAGTGAACATGGATTGGACTTTAGCTTATTATGTATTAAAATTTAGGCAAGTTGATGATCTTGTATTTGTGTTATGCCTAAAACACATCTTTTATCATCGTGTTGCTTTTTAGGGAAAGTAGTTGACAATAGCCATTTGCTACCCATACGAGAAATAGTTATTGACATATGTTGAATCACAAGTTATTATTTCGCATCACAAGCTAATCTAAAATAATAATAAAAGGAAAAAAACCCATCCACAACACATCCAATCACATGGATTATCTTTAAAACAAGGAAAAAAATTTAAAACAAAATCAACTAACATATGTACAATTTTGACCCCTCAATAATAGAGGAGTCCTAATAAGAGATTTAAAAAAAAAAAAAAAATCATTTTGAGGGACCCTTGGAGCTATGCCTAGTTATGAAACAAATAGACTTTAAATTTGAAACCTTAAATACTAATCATCGAGTCTTTTATCACTTACGCTAGGAACTATCTATCAGTATCATACCGCCAATGTTGAAAGCATTAAAAGAGAATAATCAGTTTGGAAACTTCCTTTATCTGCATAATAGGGAGAACAAAATTTCAGAAACAAAAATTGGTCTACCAAAACTGCAAAACATGCTGAAGGAATGAAGTTCACATTAATTCTTTTTGATGTCCATGCTGATGCTTCTACTTCAGGTGTTCAATTTTTTAAAACGTAATACAGTTTCATTAAAAATGTAAAGGGATAGAATTATCCATATGGTCCTGAATACATGAAAGAGAGCAGTTTGAATTCTCTAGTTGTTTATTATTTAGAATTTTCTGGGAGCGAACGGTAGGTGCCATGGCTAGAGCATCAAAGTAGGGTTTCAATATAGTGTATTATCCGATTGCTGTACTGGATAATAAACACCAAATTGAGGCTTAAAAGCTTAAATTACAGCTTAGGCTTTACCGACCCTGTTTTTTTTTGATCCACAGATACAATTTACATGAATAAGATTGCTCCATCTAACCAATATATTTATGTTTCACTAACAAATTTTAACCGATCCTATGATGTTCCTGGAATTCAAAAAATGTTGAACAATGTTTACTAAGGCCTAGTTTGGTAATATGGTGACTTAAAGCATTCGTTTTATGTTTTGGATGGGCAACAAAAAAAAATAAAAAAAAAAAAATCCAAACGCGCATCAAATTCTCCCTCCTTTGACGCTGGCATGTATCTTAGTGGTGTTTTTAACCACCACTACATTACCAAACTAGGCCTAAAAATAATAACATAAACTATAGTTGAAGATACACTAAATTTTACTCCTGCATCTTAAGACTGTTCATGTTATGATTACCAGAACTAAGCGCATAGAAACACACATACCTGTACATCATCTGAAACAACTTAGAAGTATGCATACTGAAATATGCTATTGCATGCTGGCTTCAAGAGAATGTCGGACTACGAGGATCAGAGGCAGCATCATATGTTGAATACATTATCTTCACCTTATCAGGACATGTACTAAAGGATTGTGACACAGAATAGTTATTGGATAAATTAGATGAGTAAGGCCTTTGCAACTCCTCCCATAATATAACCAATGAAGAGCAAGCAACCCTTCGCCAATCTTCCATGAAGAGGTATCAGGCATCTATTTTCTGGATGTTATTTCCTGTTGCTCACAAAGCTCCTGAAACCTGGAAAAGCTGCTAGAATCAAAATAATTAGGCGTGCTCACTCCAGGAGCTGTTCTTAGGCTCTTGATGTACTCAAATATGTAGTTTTTCATTCAGCATTGAATAGCTAGCAGAAAGAACAGATTGGATATTCAAGTTTATAAGCACATTGATTATTCAGAGAAGATATTAAATCCAATGAAATGTGTCAGAGCCTTTAAATTTTCAGCATCCATTACAAGTTTACAACGCGACGCCTATTTTATAACTGGAATCTGCAATTGCAAATATGCATCTCGACATTATCATCAACATTCAGCGGTAAAACGGTACCAACTGTCCAGTGGAACTGGTTTATCTTTTAAGCAGTATAGGGCTTAAATGAGCTTAAGAAAAAAACGTGCATAGCAATGCATTTTTTTTTCTCATTTCTTCAGTTCTCATTCATTTAAAATGGTCTGTTCATGCCAAGATGCCATAGATAAGTTTTAGAGAAAATGGTGTAAATATCCAGAAGATGAGAATGTAAAAGATGAGTACGGCAAACCTTCTAAGGAGGGGTTTTGGATTGTAAGGAAACAAATCCTTGCGATGAAGATCATCCACTGTCTTCTTTAACGAAAGCATACACTCTTTGGCATTTCCAAAAGGCTGTAGATTGATACTTTTACTTAGGCTGCCAGATTTGTGCTTTCGTGGTATATACTCATCAGTCACGAAAGAAACTGATGATGATGATGATGGTCCTTTCCCCCTAAAATTCTCACCATCCGTAGAGATCCTTTGTCTCTTGTGATATGATTCATTGATAAAATTTTCGGGAATTGAATAATCAACAAAGATACGCCAAGATTGAAAAATTACTCGTAAGCACCTAAAAACAGAAAATCATGAGGGGCTTTATGATAGTGTATAAAAATGCATTTACATAACAAAACCCTGTGATTATGGCTATATGATTTGAACCAATTAGAAAGTTTTTCTTTAATATTAATCCATATTTATAAGCTTTCTTCCAATATATAGAGTTTCCACAATTCATAACAACACAAAAAGAGGAAAATATAAGCAAAACGAGCGTACCTTAACAGATATTGCACACAATTAACACCAGTGTCTTTAGATATAAGATAATCAACAAGAACCAAGTGGTCATAGTGTAACTGCAATGTCGAAGAAATATTAGTAGCATGCTTGATGCTGGATTCTACAGGAAGGAAATGCTGAGAAAAATGGAGAAGGCAGATAATGGGAAAATGGAGGAAGAAACAACATGTGTAATAAGAATGATGCGAGGATTTTCTCCTTGCATGTGTTGTATAGACTATAACTAGTAACTTCAAATTTCTATAGGCTGCCTTAACCAGAACCCAGTAATATTTATTAGTTCGAGCAAGAAACAACTTATCTGAAATAAAATGAAAGAATAAATGATAGCAGTTTTTTCTCACAGATTCCATGAGGATGGTAATAGAACCAGTGATGCACTGCATTTTTTTTTAATACACGGCATTTGACAAGTACATACAGTAAGAAAGCCAGAGATAAATCTCCATGATACTACATTTGAGTAATAGTGACTAAATTTGTCCTCAGTCATGAGCAAGAAATGGAATTTCTCTAGTATAAAGAAACTATATTCACTTTAGGTATATCCAGGCATCTCCTAGACTCACTAATTTTTTTATTGACACTATAAATACAACAAACCATGCCAATTAAGCACAATAAATGAACTCGTAGAATAAGCTTTTCAAAATTTCCAGACAAGGGAATACTTGACAGCATAAATACACATTACACTAATTCCTTGATTATGAATTTATGCACTTCAAATCGTTACATGGAGAGGAACAAGAAGAGCAAAAGTAAAGAAATAATCACTTAATGTGCCATTCACAGACTCACCAATAAAAGAAGCAGATGGAAAAGGTGAACAGGATTAAAAATACTTGAAAATGCACATCTAATTGTCTCTGCAGGAGACAATTCCTTTTCACCGCTCTCTCTGCAATTTTCCAGAGACAAAATCAAAATATCATTGTTCACATCCATGCATTCTTTAATGGTAGTATGATATTGTTTCATGCTGCTTACCTTTCCAAGGCAATAAATGGAACATCCAGAAGCTGTAATAACATATCAAAAAGCATATCATCCTGCAGTTTAAGTAAGGAGTATCAATCAAGCTAAATACCTAGCAAGCACAGCTGCACAACTATTATTGTGGCCTTACTGCAGAATATGAGATGAGGATTGGTAGAATGCAAGATTTTTTGTTAACAAAATGATGGCCATCCTATAGTTGGGACACTTGTTTTATTTTTTTTCTTTTTTGAGAGAAAGGTAGTTGGGACAATTGTTAATATGAAAAGATTGAATATCAGTGTTGCTAAACAGTAGCCTCCCCTCTCCAGTAATATAACAATCACTTAGGTTTACATGATTCTACATGTCAAATAGCAGCAAGGAAGACAAAGGAACCTACTAACAAGTCAATGCTACTGAAACCTATCAACAACAAGGATGATCTGTAATACAAGATTATTAAAACATTTGAGGCCCAAGACTTCATGTACGCATAACTGAAAAGGTCATGACTTTCATAGTTGACCAATAGCAGCTAGCAAGGCAGTTTTATTACAAAGGAATCATCTGAAGACTCGTATGCAGGACAAGCAACTAAAGAAAATCACAAACTTTAGTCAAGAAACATATGATGAGGAAGTTGGCTGTATAGCAGATGAATGATTACAGTAAAAGAAATAACTTATTGATAGCTTGCAAAAAAAAGCATTTGAAGGACAGACAGATCTTTGGGAAATGCAATTTGAGCAGTGACGGCCAATAAAAAGAAAACACTGAAATACACAGGCTTTATCAAAGCATACCTCCTCCATATAGAGTTGCAGGAAGGATAAAGCAAAAGATGTAGATGATTTTAATAAATATACACGATCAAACGTCTCTATGTGACCACACCTCTGAAGCCATTCAGAAATTTCTGATAGACCAACATGGCAGCAATGATCAGTGCACATTTGCAGTTTATAATTCAATAGAGAAGGCTTTTCTGCACATGAACATTGCTGACTATTTTCACCACTAATGTGGATCAACATGAAGCATAATTTGAAAAATAGAAATATGACTTGTCTCTGTAGGTGTTGTGTACATGTATTTTGCAAATTAACTGCATCAGAAAAGCTAGACCAAAATGGAGATCCTTCCAGAGAGATTTCGCATTCAACATCGGAATGTGAAACAGATTTGTATAGAAGATCTTGAAAATGTTGTTTGAGTAATTGTAGCCACAAATCAAGCTGAGATGATTGCCACTGCATGAGGAAGCTAAGCCTAATCATAAGCATCTGCAGAAAACACAGATCACAGTACAATCAGGTTTGTGCAATCTTACAGTAAACTAGTATAATAAAGGTTAATTCCATTAAATTTCAAGACTTTTAGTTCCATGTAACAAGTCATTGGCTTTTGAGTGAAAATTAGAAATTACATGATAGTAACAAATGCCTGCATGACGTTAAAAAAGAGCTTGTCTTTCAGAATGAGGATTACCAGCATTTTATGTCTCAGATATTGAGATATTCGTTTGTTATCAGCTTCCAGCTGATTGCAGAAGCAAGACAAAAGCTTGGGAACAAGATCGGCTAGTTTGCAAAACAAACCTTGCCTTTCCAGCAAATCGTTTTCCACATCTTCTAAATCATTTTGCCCAACTAGGGAGCAGAATAGCTGAAGTACAGTACCAGGAAGGATAGCTGCTGACCCTGACAAGCCATTATTTTTCTCACCAACAGTAACCTTGCTTAAACAATCCCATGGCATTTTTTGAACAAAAGGTATTGCAAGATCTATGTACTTGTCTTCAAGCTCATTGTTATCATGTTTAAGAAACTTCAGAATGTTACGAAGAAGCCGCAAAAGTTCAGCAACCATTTTCCAGCTCAAGTTTGCTCTTCTTAACTGCAAAAGTGCAATGAAGCTTCTCGAGTCAGTATTCGAACACTCAATTTCATACACCTCATCAGTTGCTGTACACGATGATGAGCATCCACAAATATTTGATATTGCTGTCTCAAGGGTGATCCATATCAATTGAACAAACATAATCCAAATGCTTTCCTGAAACAAAGACCACCCAAAAGAATACAGTAAGAAAATCAATTTATAAACTACACGCACCTAATAAGTACTGAATAATCAGATGAGAAACTACATACGAAATTAATTAGAGTATTTGAGATGGCAAAAAGAGTGTTTCCAGCCAAATGTTGAACATATCCATTGTCAAAACCGAGGAAAGCAACCTGAAAGAATGAAAGTAAGGGGGGGAGTTAAGCCCAAGGCCATCATACTAGTAAGAATATACGAGGGCAAATGATATCTAAGCTTCACCAATGCCAAATGGTACAGCCAAAAGCAGAGAATGCGATATTCCAGGGGACAACTTTAACATATAGCTGAAGAAACATTAACGAACATGCAACAGCTATATTGAAGAATATTTATGAGAGTGGTCGAAACCTTTATCACTTATTATATGTGGCTGGTCAAGATGTTGATGCGGCCCTGTCAATAATTGATTAGTATGAAAACAATTTCAGTTGTTTATCTTGTGTTTATTCAGAAGTAACTTAGTAGAATGCAATTATTAGCCAATAATAAAGGAGAAATTTCTTAGCGGAAAGCAATAATAAAGGAGAATTGTTTATTCACAGCATCCACTTACCATAATGGAGACAATATTAACCAAGCATTTGCAGTCACCATCAAAAGGTTGCTCCAAGAACGCCGGACAACTGTGGACAAAAATAGCATTCGCCAAACATTCCTATAGTATCAAAAGAGAAAAAGGAGAAACAGGAGAATTAATCTTTGCTATTTCTCAAACATTTAAAAGGAACTGCTCACTAATCACGAGTTTAGAAATTGAAAATTTGTAGAAGGCCAAATGTGAGAGTATTGCCTATGATTGGCCTAAGATGCTAAATATCAATATTCAAGTACCAACTCATTTTGGGCATATAATATTGAGCGTCAAAACATCATATATTCTCGTTCTAACTAGAAGCTTGGAGAGAACTGCAATCCTTGATCCGATATGTGGCTCCATTCGAAACTTGCATGGAAGTTCGACTTACACATAGAAGCTCATAATTTACATCATCAACTCGTAAATTCCACTCTAACGAAATATAACAAAACGTAGCTTACGTTCTACTCTTCCAGGAGAATTAATGGCGTTTCATATATCTTTTACTTCTTAATCATCTGTGCAAGTATCTAACATCGGGTATCGATCGTCCTTTCCAGCAAACACTAGAACTCAAAACTTTTAGCACCAAATTGTACAAATTAAGACCATAAAAACATAGAAAATACCACACTCTAAGGAGTAAGAGCGACAGACACCTGATCTGATTTCGAGTCGAGATCATTCCGCCATTGCCGGATTTCACTGGAGACCTAAGACCAAACCAACACACGATCAGAGGGGGGAAAAAAACGCTAGCGAGAGAGAGAGAGAGAGAGAGAGAGAGAGAGAGAGAGACGATGATTACTCGCGAAAGAGAGAGAAGGAGCCGCTTCTCGGATTCCTTGGTGAGGGGAGAGAGCTCCGATTCCTGAGAGAAAGAGAGTTCATGGCGATTGAGTAAGAGAAACAACGAGATCGAAGAGGAAGGGAGAGAGAGAAGGGGAGGAGGAGATGGGGATTAGGGCACGGACGATGAAGGGGAGGAGGGAGCTTGTGATGAGATCGCAGAGCCGAGAGAAGCGCGCCATTTTTTTTTTTTTTTTTTTTTGCGGGAGGCGTTACTTCGTGCTCGTGGTAAAGTGAAGTAGCGGACACTCGCACATATATTTATGGAAATGTATAAATGTACACCCCCAAAGGGGTATACATCTCACACCCCCACCCATCTAAGGATGGGGGTGTGATGAGGGGTCACTTGAGGTGATCCCTAAATGTCACCCCCATCTTTAAATGGGTGGGGGTGTAGGATGTACACCCCCAAAGGAGTGTACATCTAGCATTTCTTTACATTTATTGAGAAAATATAAAGGTGTACATCTTACAGCCGCTTGGGGGTCTACATCTTATACCCTATTTTATACTGGGGTGGGATGAATTCGGTGAATTCCACTCCTTACATCAAGTGAGGAGTAGAGTGGGAATGGGGTGGGGTGTAAGGTGTAGCATTGCTGAATTTTTTTTTCTAATGAATAAACATTCTTGTGTTTTGGCAAATCTGCAGGTTCCAGTTATCGTAAGACGGTAAATTCAGGTAACAGAGGGAGTTACAAGAGGAGCACAAGAACATTCAAAGCTGAAAACATTGGTACATAAACTAAATTTTATGTAGAACCCTTTCTTCGAGATCAATAATGAAACCATCCTGATGAAAAGAAATTTGACGGCATATCCACAGAAGTGAGCACAACAAACATGTACAGAATTGAAAGAAAAATAAGTGATTCTCAGCATCCATCCCAGCATGCAATTTCAAACTTGATATAGATGACATAAAAAGAGAGTTGCAATCACAACAGTTTTGCCGACAGTTCTGCTTACATTTTCAGACAAGCTGAGCAGAAAAGAGAACAGCAAATTCTATCTGGTTTTACAGAGTGATTTGCATGCATCAGAATCTTAAGTGAGAGCAAATACGAGTTCATTCTTTCTTTCTTTTTCCCCCCTGCCTCGCCTAGGTTATCTGCATCTGCTAAGAGGCTGGCGCATTCCCAGGAGAGCCGACCATCACAAGCCTTCATGAGCATCATTCCTCTAGAATCACACTGACAATTTCCTGTGCTTGCTCTCCTTTCAAGTTTGTTTCCAAGGAAGCCAACCATATTTATAGTAACAAGCAAAGCGAAACAATAGATGCTGCACCTAGAGTTCGCTGCAGCAATACACTTTGAGAAACATCAGAACATACATGTAACCCACCACAAAGCAAACTTCATAATGTAATGAAGGGACAGAAGGTGCATTAGCTTAAGCAATCTTCCGCCGAACAGGGCGGCGCAAAACAGAATCAAGAGGCATCTGGGTATTCACAGAAATTTGTTCAGTGAATGAACAATTTAAAACAGTGAGAAAGGAGCTCATTGACAAAAAAAAAAAAAAAAAAAAAGTCCGTCTAGAGCGCAGCTGGTGATCCCAATCAGAAGGGGTGTCAAGAAACCCCCTGCGTGTACTGTACGGCGCTTGGTTCATGGATTGTATCTGATATTTTTGATGTTGGCCAGTACCGTAGCACTGATCGTCCAAGAATGTTCTTAACAGGGAGAGGTCCCCTGGAAAATAAGAAGGAAAACAATTAATTATCATCCAAATTTTCTTGGACGATCAGTTGTATCTCATCTAAATTTTCAAAAAACATAGAGAAGCAAAAATAATCCAAAGTTGGGCATCAAGGCCTACCAGTTATGAGAATCGAAGCTGTTGTTCCTATTATCCCCCAAGACAAAGACATAACCTTCAGGGACAAGCTGCATGTCCAACAGCAGAAAGTAATCAGTACACATCATCAAAAATGATGAAAAACACCTAGCATCTGCTGCATTCTAACTAACACAAGCTCATATTTAGAAGCATCAAAACATTTGCAATAGTTGCTAAACTAGATGTTGAGGCACAAATTGTGGTATAAACTCTTATATCCAGAGATATGTGAACAGGAGAAAGAATATTTCTAGATAGCCCAGGCTTCAACAATATATATGTATTAAAACTAAATGCAATCCAAAATTATAGAGAGTATGAATATGCCTATATGTCAGGTATTTCAGCTGTTGTCTCCAAAATTCAAGCAATTTGATTAACTCTAACTAATCAGGCAATTGAAAATTGGCTAAAAAAAAAACAAACTAGAATGAAGATGACATCATACCAGTGGTTCCATCTCGTAGTTAAGCGGCTCCAATACGAATTCTTCATCTTGGATAACACCATTCACCAGCAATTTACCATCACGGACCTATCATGTGGGATAACACACAAAAACTTACTTACTGTTCGAACACAAACAGCAACTTTACAGGAAAACGCAACTGAAGAAAATGAGAAGGCTTACTGAAAGAATAGAAGCTTACTTCAACATAGTCCCCAGCTTTGGCCACAACTCTTTTAATGAAAACATCACCTGAACTGTAACCCAGTTCCTGCAAAGAAGTGAGCCCAAGTTAGATATTAAGCAGGTTATAGCAAACAGCTCCACTCAGTGCTATAAATAGACAATTTTTAACAGAAAAGAGCATACAAATAAAAGAATGAACGATATTATACCTGAAGAACTGGAGGAGCCCTGAAAATAACGATGTCCGTGACTTCGGGCTCCCTGAATATATAAGACACCTGCAGTTTTCAGGAAAAACAACAAATAAGATTAGTCAGATGCAAAATTAAGCATAAAATTAAGATCAAAGCATAGATACACATACTACAATAAAACAGGGAAGAGAAATTAAGCTGAAAATTTTACCTTCTCCGCTAATATCCTGTCCCCAACGTCAAATGTCGGGTACATAGACCGAGAAGGGATCGATCTCGGCTCCGCCAAGCACGACCCATACAGCAGAGGCACCGTCACCGCGGCAAAAACAGTCTTGGCATCATCTGAGCAAGAATTCACCCACCGCGAGAGCCAGCCATTCTTCTCGCTCTGCTTGCTCATCTTAGCCATGCCACTCATCACTTTCGAACTCACCACCGCGCTCGAGCTCTCCTTAGCTTGGCACACAGGAGGAGCAACACTTTTTCCCCTATCCTGGGGAACAGCAGGGGCTGTCCCTCCCTTATCCACCAGGCCGCTCCCAGAAGGCCCCGGAATGAACTCGCTGCAGGGGAACCACTTGCTCGCCTGCAAGAACGGGAACAGCGACGAGGGCTTAAACCCTAGCGCAGCCGAAGACGAGATCCCCAACGCCCCGACTCCAGCCGTTGACCTGGAGCTAGAGACCACGGCAGAGAGCAATCCGACGGCGAGCGTCGACCGATCGCCCTTTTCGGACGGATCTCCAGCGATCGAGGCGAAGGATCGTGATCCCGAGCGATCTGTAGAGAACAAGATGGAGGAGGACGACGACGAGGACGAAGAAGAAGAGGATCTGGACACTGCTTTCGCACAATGATCTCCGGCGAGCGAATAGAACCCAGACGCCAGATTCTTCGACCAACCGCGAGCCCCAGATCGATCGTCGTCCCGGCGACCGGAGGGGCGGTGGCTGTCGATCCGGAGGCCGGCGACGAGGGCGAAAGACCTGCCCGCATCGTGGAAGAAGCGGCAGTTCCCGCCGCACCGGGTCCCGGCGGAGGCGGCGAGGCTCTGGGCCAAGAAGCCGGAGTAGGAGATGGTGATCCGGATCGCCATAACCGCTATGTTGAGGCACCAGCGGAGGATCGGATGCAGCGAGGAAGACGAAGAACGCCGAGAGAACCGAGGGGAACCCCTAGAGATCACAGGTCGGCGACCATTTCCGCGGAGTTTCGCACAGCAGCGGGATCGTAGGCGGGAAATCGAAGGGTTTGGCCGCGATCTAGGGTTCCGAGGGCGCCGAGAAAGAGAGGATCAGGGTTCGCAGGGGAGGAGCGGAGCGATTGATGGATTTAGGGTTAGGGTTCGGAGGGAGGGTTTCAATCCTAAGCTTCTCTCGCGAGGAGAGAAGCTCAGCAAGAGGCGGCGAAAATGGTCGCGTGTCAACAGCGAGAAAGAGGGAGGAGAGTACGTTTTATATATACGGAGATGTTTGAATGCCACCGAATTTTGAGGTAATTACGATATAACCAGCTTTGATGAGTTAGTTGCTTATTTATTTTTAGTATTACATGGACTCTATTGGTAGCAAATATTGTTTTTATTTTGTTTGTTTTTAAATTGTATTAATTTTTTAATTTTTTAATTTTTTATTTTTGTCGTTTTAATAAGTTCAATCAATTCTCTCGATCATTCTAAAAATTAATTATTAAAATATATAATAATTTAATAATTATTAAGTTAACTTAACTTTTAAAATAAAAGTCAAACCTCAACTACTATTGGGATAATATAATAGTTTGGATATAATTTATAATAAAAAAATTAATGAATAATTTTAATGATTTATTATATTTCTAAAAAAATAGCAAATTTTTATATTAAATTATTATAAATATATTATCTTATACATATTTGCTTGTTAAAATTGAGCAATTTAAATTTTTTTCTATATATCAAAATTTCTGTTTAAAAAAAAAGCATGTTACATAACAGATAGTAAAATATAAAAACTATTATACTTGTTTTTATACTTACCGTCACATTTATTTTTATGGAACAATTTGGTATATACTTTTAGATAAAATTATAAAATATATATATATATATATATATGTTATAATCAATTTATTATAATATTTTTATCATATTTTTAATATATCAATTCTATTTTCGTAATTAGGAGCATCTTCAAGGGCAATTCTCTTTTACTCAGTTTCCTTCCCTGCGAAGCCGCTGTGAGATGCTTCGTGGAAACTTCCTTAGGCGAAGGCGAATGTGGGCCGTACTATGCCGAGCGTTGACTCCAATTGTTGAGGAAGTTGACTAGGGGCCCATTAAGATCACTCCTCGGCCCAAATAAGATTTTCCTTTTTTTTTATTATTAAAAAAAATTGGAATTACGAAGATCAGATAATTTATTTAATCAAATTTTAAAAATGTTTAAAGGTGGAAAAAATGGAAATGTTGAAAATATTTTTTTCTTTTTAAAATTTTCCAACCCAGTTATGCTAGTCGTGGTGTCCAACTTATACTCGGTCAAATTAGAATATACAAAATTTTTATAATAATAATAAGTTCATGAAAAAGGTAGAAAATTATTTTGGTCCACCACGTGTCAACAAAACTGGAAATAATTGGGAGAGAGATATTGGTCCACGGATGACGCGGTGCACTCGGTCCAGGGAATAGTTTATCGGGGTAGATAGAGTCTTGGGCTTGGGAAACTCGGCCCAGTAGATGAGGAAGCTCGTAGAAGCTGAGCGAAAACGTCGCTTATGTTAACGACATTTGGATTTTGGACACGAGGGATTTTGATTGGTTGGGCCACTGTGATGACGTAAGCGGTGACGAGACCAAAAGAAGTTGACTCGGTCAAAGAAATATATAATGACAAGAGTAATAGAGAGGTTTGTGGGTTTGACTAACGAAAGTGCTTGTATGTGTTACCAAATTCGATAAATTTTTTAAATTAAAAAATAGGTGTGATGATTTAGTAAGTTATTTGATTCAATGAGTTAAGTGCTTACGTCATGTGATTGATTATCTTAATGTTTAATTTGATCATCATGTGATGCGATCGTATTTAACATGCCACTTTTACCTTCCTTTTGAAATAGCATAGAAAAAGAAGTATAATATTGACATCAAGATTTTTTAAGATTTATTGTATGTGATTTGTGCATAAAGAATTTACATAATGCTACTATCATTGTTAGGTGTCATTGGCCATCTCCTTTCTCTTTAGCTAAGATCATCTGACAATTCAAAGATGGTTGTCCTCAGAATATTTCTCTTTTTGGGATTTAGTAAATATTCTATTCCCACCACCTGCATCTGCAGTGATAATCTTCAGCACAATTTAACAACATCTTGAAAAAGGAATAAGAAAAGTAATTAAATTTCTTAAAATTTATTCAAAATAATTCCTGCCTGGAGGAAGGGAAATCCAATGAGAATTGGCTTCAAACCCAAAAATTAGTGAATAAAAAAGATGGCAGCTACTGGAGAATGTTGTTGTAGCAAGAGGAGACAACTTTGAACAGAAATTGATATACAACAACACGACGCATTTTACAGCAGAATTCAACTTTCATAAATACTCGCGCTTATAGCTGCTACTCGACATTGTTCTTGAAAGCAAACAACGTTGCAAAGAAACTGCGGCGCACACACAATTTATGTACAAAATTTCACACATTAAACTCTTATGAAGCAACTTAATATGTTTCATGGTCAGGCGCCGGCGAATACCAAGCAGGATGGCGCCCCTTGCTTCTCAGTAGCCTGGTGAAAGGAGAGTCGGGCATGCGAGCATTCTCCTCTTCTTCGAGCTCCTCTTTGGTTTTTGGTAGCCCGTCGGGTATCGGAAAAGGTCTTTCCCTTCGTGCCTCTGAACTTGATAAAGCTGATTTTTTAGCTTCTTCCTCTTTCTTCTTTTGCGGCGCGCTGATTCCATGAAGACAATCGATTAGAGACTTTATCCCGCCAACTTGTCTTACGAATTTCTCAACCTCCTCTCTAGGCAGTTCTTTCTGCATTTAACACCGAGAATACCTAGAATGAAGCCATTGCGTCGAGGAGTTCAAATTTGGTAAGCTATTTTAAATGGTACGGGGTTTTATATTATGGGATATACTGGAATATTATTCCAAATGGGCATTTGTTGCCATCCTCTTTTTTTTTTTCTTTTTTTTTTCCTGATGACGTAGCTTCCAAAATAACAATTGGCGCAGTTAAATATGATCTAAAGTATTTAAACTATCTGAAAATTAAATTTTATATTTTTTTGATATTCTTTTCTTACTCACTAAGTGGACACAAAAACGAACGGCTGAAAATAAATATCTTTCAAAAAGTGGCAATAGGAGTCTTGTAATCGGGATCGATTTTATTTTAAATAATTTACAAAATTTTCTAACCAAAATTCAATTAATTTAGATTTTTTTACACCGTTAAATAAGCAAAAGGCTCATATCTACCATTAAAATTACAAATTTTACAACTCTTTGATCATGAGGTCAATAATATAAAAAAAATTTAAAATTTGATTTCTAAATGCTTCCAGTGGTCTAAATCATGTACAACGGTGACGATCATCGCAAACAAATTGGTAGTAACAGACCCCGATTGCTACTGATAACATTTCAGCCCCTCTCTCTCTCTCTTTATATATATATATATATATATATATATATATATATATATATATATATATATATATTGCGAGTCATTTATTTACATATATGAACCTGTTGATTCTCAATTCCTCAGAGTTTCTTAGATATACACATTAACCTAAGTTGGGGAGTCAGCCAATATGTGGGAAAACTTGGTTTTGGATCAAAATAAGGACAATTAGAGAGGGGCATTTCATAAGCTCGTTTATGTGCAAGAATTAAGATTTCACAGGATCATACTATAGTATATGCAGGATTTATATATGTAAATATATCCAAACTATGTATTAGATGGTAAGCATACACTAAAGCACGACGTGAAAAGAAATATATAATGATTACGTACTTGGAGATCTTTAAGTTCAAAATAGGCTCTCCAGCAGCTGTAGGATTCATCGCCCTCGAGTGTCGAGCAGTAATCTGCACAAGACAGAAACAATAATATAAGATGGCCGATAAATACTTTCAGATAAACAGTGAATCACAACGTCAACCATCGATGGTAAGAATGTCCGACTTCCGACTTCGACATTTAATTGGCCTACAATGTTAATATATCATCAAATTTAGCATCTATTTTCTAAGCATTAGCTCTCGTGGAAAAAGCACAGAGCATGAATATTAGGATTACTTGAGCAATTGAGCCGAAAAAATTGAAACTCCAGAAACTTCAGGTGTTTTCAACACACATGTAAATCTCATTGAATGTTTCAATTACAGGGCCTTTACATTTCTCAGTTCTACACTGGAACAACTTGATGCACATCTATACAACATAGTACGCATCTGCGCACAAATGTATGTATCAATCAATAAGAGTGTTCTTTGAAGGAATGTGGATATTGAACCATTGAATGATCTACAAAACTATCAAATATCGTTCATTTTATCCTTTCATGACACTATTTGGGAACTTTTGATCAAAATGAATCGGAAAAACAGAGATTGGATTATGTCGATCTCAACATTTAAGGGCTTTGGTGAGTTTAGAAGACAACAAAATTATTGAACATAAAGAGCATGGCATTCAAAATCCTCCATGTAAATCACATAATACTCATAATAATGTCTCTAATATTCGATTAAACAACAAAACTACATCTTAATCAACAAATTCTATCTTATTCTCTCATCCATATCCATCATCTACTCATTATTCAACTAAAACAACGTTGAATTAACAAACTAAATCCTTAAAAAAACACACACACACACAAAAAAAAAAAAAAAAAACCTGTGAGTTCGTTCTCGATTTTCTGTAAGAATGGGGGATCCCTAATTCCGCGATCGATGCGGCTTCTACTGAAGGGCTCGAGCTTGGGGATGGAGGCGCCATTCCTCCCCTGGACCCCGCATACCACGCTCGACCACTTACCTCGCGACCCATCAACACCTCCGGCGACGGAGTAGTGCGACGGCGGAGTTGGGGATCGGAGCACGATCGATCCGAGCATTTCGCCTCTTCCTCTTCCTTCGATCGAAACCCTAGGCTTCCTCTGTGATAACACTACGACGACGAGGACGAGGACGAGGACGAAGAAGAGGAAGGGGTTTCTATCTTTCTATAAACGGTTTTGGATAAGATCAAAAAGATACTAAATTATACTAAATTATTAAATTACTCCATTTAGATATTTAATATCTCACAAAAGGAACTCAAAAAGGACCTGTCCACGTGTCGTAACTTAAATGGTGGGTGTTCTCGTGGGTACAAATCGAGATATTTTGTTCGTTGTATATACCGGGAGAACTGTGGGCGCTTTTAGTAGGATAAAGCGATACGGTCACCGCATGGTGAGTATTACCGTATAACTTATGGCCGCATAAAAATCTCTATGAAAGGCGGTGATGAGAGGCGGATAGGGCGTAACGGACGGTTGGATGAATAGGTCGCATAGGAAAATCTATGGATATTCCGGAGCACCTCGAAGATTCTAGAAGTTCAGATATTTTTGTGAATAGTTGGAAGAGTTGGGCCGGGCCAAAATGGTTTGGGCTTATATTTGACATGTAATGGGCTGGGCTAATATTTGCCTAAGAGATTCAATTTTTGGGATTAATAGGCCCAATACATGACACTATTATCTTTCTGATAGAAATCATATCGTTATTTTTGGTTACTCAATTGATCACATATCACACTTGCGAATATGGTAATAGTGCAATGACTGATCGGATTGTTGGCGTTAACAATTAATTTTAAAAGCATGAGCTATTAGAAATACTCTACCAATTTACTTAAAGCGTACAGACACAGCGCTTACGGGTCTCGACCGGATTCAACCCACGTGGATGCTAGGTCTATTATTGGGCCTCTTGCCGTCAGGCCTATTGTGGACCGCAGCCCCACTCAACTTATTAATCTCCTGAACGTATTATCACGGAACAGAAAATTAAATCTATTTTTAATCCATAAATAAATAGTCAATAAAGTACTCCTCATAATATCAATGTAATTTGGATATATATAAGAACATGAAGAAGATATTCTGGAGCTTGAGCATGATGTGTTCAATAAAGAATTACAATATAAGAGGAAATCACCCAATCTAACTATTATTATTTTAATTAACTTTCTATTTGATTCAAAATGAGAGCAATTATGGGTAGGTTCTCAATCCATAGTGCAAATCATAGTTTTTTTTTTTTTTTTTTTTAAGATCTAGAAATGCTTTGCTAGAGCTAGGTGAGAACTCCACATGTACAAAAGCCAAATAGATATGCTTTTTAAGCACACAAACAATCCTCTTGAGAAGCCCAGCCAAGAATAGAAGGCATTGCGCAAGTAGGCCACACCTTTTTATCTTAGTCTTATATTAAAATCCTAGAGTGAAATGACGAATCTACCCCCCTTGTCTAGGTTTCGTTTGGTGGGGTTGTGGGGGGGGGGGGGGGGGGGGGGGGGGGGGTAACCCTCCCTTATACTCGAAAAAAAAAAAAAAAAAAAAAAAAAAAAAAAAAAATCTCGGAAACAGCTTGTTCCACCTATCTCAAAATAATATGGAATTAAGAGGGAACAGCTGTTCCAAATAGTAGGTGGAACAACTCAGTTGTTCTACTTGCAGTCTTCTTTTTTTTTTAAAAAAAAAAAAAAAAAAATTATAAGATATTTAAATTTATAAAATTTAAAATTTATTTTTTTTTATTTTATAAAATTTAAAATTTTTAACTTACTTCTTAATAAATCTAAAAATTTATTTTTTTATTTTTTTTTAAATTTATTAATTTTAAAATTTTTAAATTTATACAATACTTTTATAATTTTTTAAAAAATTTATAAAAATTTAAAAATTAAAATTTTTGCTACCTCTTTTGTAATTTTTTGAGACAATTAAAATTAAAATTTTTAACATTTATAAATTTTTAATTTTAAAATTTTTTTAAATTTTATAGTTTTTAAAGTTTTTAAATATAATTTTTAATAAATTTACAAATTTATTAAATTTAAAAATTTATTAATTTTAAAATTTATACAAATTTTAAAATTTTAAATTTTAATTTTTAATAAATTTATTCCAAATTTTTAAAATTTTAAATTTTATACTAATTTTTATATACCAAATTTTGAATTTTTAAAAATTTATAAAGTTTCAGAAACCAAAAAATTTTTAATAATTTTTTTATATATAAGTAAAATATAAATTTTAATAAATTTTTTTTAATAAATATCTTAAATTAAATATTTAAAATTATATCAATAAAATTTTTATCTTAAATTAAAATTTTAATCCTCTCTAATTTTCTTATTCCTCTTTAATTTACTAAACATAATTTTTCTTATCCCCGGTACAACTCATTATATTCAACCAAACACAAAATTACTTTAATTTCTGCTTGTACCTAAATTTATACCTATCCCAGAAATAATCAGTTTTTGTTTATACCTGAACTAAACGCAGCTAAATTTATGTCTAATATAGAAGGCATTGTGCAAGTAGGCCACACCTTTTTATCTTAGTCTTATATTAAAGTCCTAGAGTGAAATGACGAATCTACCTTTCCCTTTTTCTATTATTTGTACGGATACTGGACATCTGAGATGTACTCCACAATGAGTTAACGAGTCGCGGTTAGTGAGTGATTCAGCTTTTTAAATATTAAATATAACATATTTTAAAGTACATTTTGATCACTGCAAAATTTGCTAGTGAATTATTTACTCACCTTTTAGTGTCCTTATTAATATTATAGCAAAGCAAAATTGCAGCATATGAGTTGTAGGACCCATCCAATTAGAGAGTTTTCCAATTAGGAATCCACTTTACACTATAATAAACCTTAGTGGTATCAACACTAAAGAAAAAGAATAGGAGGTGTGATAGAAAAAAGGCTTAAGTGCTTTTGGATGGGGTCTTACCTCCACATCAAAGAGCTACATTATGCTTATTGATTGATTTGTAAATTAAGCACTTTATGTTCCAATTTGTATCAACTGCTTTCGCGTGTGTTCGCCGTCGCTTTTGCGAATTTCTATCCGAATAAAATTATTTGAAGAAACAGTAACTACAGTTTAGTCGAAATCGTAGAACAATCACTTGAGACATACGCAAGAGTGTCTAAATTTTGATTTAAAACTTCTATTTTTAGATCCAGTGACATCTCTAACTATAACCACAACTAACCAAAGCCTATTCTCGATTCGATCAGATCGGACGGTCTCGAAGTATGGCACACCCCTAGAGTCAAAAGAGGGTGTTTTGGTCTCTTAAGAAGACAACATATACCCTATAACTATGTGACTATTAATAACACATTATATAATTAATCCTTATTCAACGCATTAAACCATACGCTTACGCCACCCCTTTTTAGCTTTAAAAATAAGACATTAAATAAAGCGTTTGTTTATAGTATACGTCACACAGAAGAGCTGTACAAACTATGATCAAACACATAAAAACAAAGTTAATTAAAACACTTCAAGTTCTAGATTAATGAAGGACTAGTAACCCAGAGAAAAACACCCCTTGGTTTTTTTTTTTTTTTTTTTTTTTTTTTACTACTAGGACATGCTCTCATTGGAGATTCCCCAAAATGCCCAGCCAATGCATTAATTTGTTGGTTTTTGTTGAAATAGTGTGGGGGCATTGAGCTGGAAAATGACAACTGGGGTACTTATCCGAATATTAAAGCTTCGACAAGTCCATTAATTTGTTGCACATTTGTCCACGCAAGAGGTAGTGTATTTGATTAATTTGTGTGACTTAACATGGAATGTGATTAATTTAGTTAGAAATGGTGTGGTGTTTTATTAGCCCTAAAATTGAACCATGTTCACAAATGAGAATAATTCTGTAAATACAAAGTTTCTCAAAAACTATTTTTGCTAATTAAGACACTATTTTTTAGAGATTTTTGATGTTTTGAGCGACATAAATTTTTAAGATATTCAATTTTAAAATGAAAGTAACCACACATTAAAATTTAGAATTGGCTAAATTACAGAAAACTCCCTTCTAATATCCCGCTTTTCCACTTTACCCCCCTGTCATTTAAAAGTCGACAATCTGCCCCTCGTAATTTCAGAAATGTATTTAGGGGGCAACACGTTAACAGATGGGGTAAAATGACCATTATGCCTCCCTTTTTTTCTTTTTTTTTTTCTATTCCGAAATTTTTTCTTTTTTTTTTTTTTTTTTTTAAGGGATATTTCCAAGGGTATTTTGGTATATAAAAATATATTTTCAAAAAAACTGACGGTCAACTAACGGTCAACTGACGGCGGGGGGTTATTGCACAATTCGGTAATTACGAGGGGGCAGATTGTCGACTTTTAAATGACAGGGGGTAAAGTGGAAAAGCGGGATATTAGAGGAGGGTTTTCTGTAATTTAGCCTTTAGAATTTCTAATTTTAAGAGGTTTTTTTTTTTCTCTCTCTTACAACATGGATAAGCTTATGAAGATGCCATGCATTAAAATATGTGCAGTAGGTGTGCATGGTAATAAAATACATCTTACTATATTTCCATCCAAGATCATATGCTCCTATTAGAAGATCTCCATGCATGCATGCTCACTTGTGACTACATTAGAAGTACTAAAACCATGATTTAACTAATCAAAAATGTGTAATAAATTGTTTATGTTTTCTTGTTCGTAGAGATTTGAATATCAAACAAAAGGTATCTTTAATTAATTAATCTGCAGATAACATCTTATTCTAATACTGTAAAATTATATTATATAAAGCAATCGTTATATTTTAAAAGCTTAAACTATTAGAAAACGGTGTTTATATATTTTATATTTAATATATTTTTTTTTTTTACGCCTGAATTCGAGACTTTTTAATCGACCCACTCAGAATTTTTTATTCCGATATTATGTAGTATTATATGAAACAATCATTATGCTAAAAGTCTAAACTGTTAGAGAACGATGTTTATATTTTTTATATTCAGCAATATATATATATATATAGTATTGTACTTATTTTAAACCAAAAAAGAATATATAAAAAAAAAGACACTTCAAAGTAATTTGAAAACGCACTTGCATTGTAAAATCAGAATGAGATACAAAAATTGTTATGGCTATTGGGTATCGATTACTATCACTATTTTAATTAAAAGTGGAAAACTAGTAAATTATTTTATTTTTATATTTTTAAAAAATATTAAAAAACTGATGTGATTGGCCAATTTATTTCCAAATTAGACCTAAGATTTGGTGGTATATATGTGGCCAGTTATTAAGGTCCATCCAAACTTTTGTCACGGGTTTGTAAATATGTTATTTATAAACAAATACATCCAAAATAGTGTGCGCTGACCAAAAAAGCTTCTCTTAAGTTCCAACAACACCCAAAAACAAAAAAAAAAAAATTAAAAATTAAAACCACAACATATTCTTCAAAAGAGTTCAAAATAATGATAATACCAATAAAAATATCTATTATCCTTCGATGCTAATTAAGTTTTACTGTATAATTACAATTAACTTACATGTGATTTTGACCTAATTAACTGCTTGATTTGGGGACCGGCGAAATTATTAATTACCCGTGAAAATGATTTTTATCAATAATCGAGATACAAAATTAAAGGTGTTTGCTGAAAAAAAGTTTCTGTACGTACGTGTATTGTCGAGTAGATGTTGTTCTCAATAACATTGAAAAGAAATTTCATCGGAATTTTCAGTAGTAGCTTCTTGTTCTTATTAATTTGTAGGGTGAAAGAACAATTTCCTATCTCTTTTTGTTTTTTTTGTACAAATTAGAAGAACTACTCTATTGGGTTTGTTGTTCCACTGATTTTTCATGACATGTTCACTAATTTCTTGGAGTTAATGTGGGAATTTTATTGAATTCAATGATCTTTAATCTTCATCTTTTTGATCAACTAATTTGTTAGCGCTACGTTTGGTTCGGGGATAAGAAAAATTTAGTTATACCGGAGATAGGTATAAGTTATGATATTAGCAGGAACTAGTGTAAATTTCTGTTTGGTTGGGTTTAAGAGTTATACCGGGGGTATAAAGAAATTTGTGTTTGGTAAGTTAAAGAGAAATAAGAAGAATAAAGAGGACTAAAATTTTAATTTATGATTAAAATTTTACTGATATGATTTTAAATATTTAATTTAAAATATTTATTAAAAAATTATTAAAATTTATATTTTATTTATATATATAAAAAAATTATTATAAAAAATTATCATATAATTTATTAAAATTATATGATAAATTTATTATAAATTAAAGTTAAAAATTATAAAAGCTATAAAATTTAAAATTTAAAAATTAAAAATTTATAAATATTAAAAATTGTAATTTAAATTTTCTTAAATAATTTGTTAATTATCTAAATACTTAAATAATTAGTTAATAAAATAATTAAATTAATTAAAATATTATATTAATTAAAGAGTTAAAATAATAATTAAAATTATATTAATTTAATTAAGTTTATTCTCGAATGGGAATAAGTCTTGTTCTAAAAAAAGGCTGGAATAGTAATTCCAAACTTATACCAACTTATTTCAGAAAGACGAGAACAGCTGTTTCCACCCCAACTTAATTGCGTTTGAGTATAACGGGAGGGGATAAGTCCTTATCCCCTTATTCCGCTCACCAAACGGAGCCTAAAAGAACATCAATCCCTTGGCATACCTATAAATCTCAAAAATGGTCAATAACAATAGCACATTATAGTTGGCCTTTGACTACATGTTATGCAACATCACTTTCAAATAACAAAAAAAAAACAGTACCTCATACTCAAAGAAATTGGGGAGTTTCCTCTATGCCGAAACAAATACGAAAAAGATACGTGATTCAGCAACTACCTTTGTAAGTGATTATGATTTGACTTTTAAAGTCAAGAATTCGAGTTTTTTTTGTATATTGATAAATGTCGAGGTTACATATGGATGTACGATCGCGAGAATGAAACAGCAATCGACCAATTTACATATGTTTTGGAGTAGACAAGTTTATATCGTGCCGGTTTCGAATTTGAGCTATATTTGGATTGCGTTATTCGATCGACAGAAGCATAATTTCAAGAGGACTAAATGCTCATTGACTTTGGGCTAAAACCCAACCTGGGAATAGGCCCACCAAATGAACTCACTTAAGTACTTGGACATGTGTGGGTGAGGTGGCAATCAGGGAGTGGTTCACACACGCACACACACAAAATCAATAATAATAATAATAAAATTAGGGGCAATTTCCTATATAACACTAAAAATTTTTTTGTTTTCAGATTGACCCTTCTTAGAAGATTAATATTAAAACTATCCTTCTTACGTTCCAACTTCTTTCCAAAATACCCTAAAGTTAAACTCTACTAGTGTACCGTTTGGAACTGCCGTTATCTGTGTGTAATTACTATTTTGCCCTTTCAAATATATCCTAAATCCTAAACCCTAAAACCCTAAACCCTAAACCCTAAAACCCTAAACCCTAAATTCTAAAACCCTAAAAAACCCTAAACCTGAACCCTAAAACCCTAACCCTAAACCCTAGAACCCTCAAAAAATCCTAAACCCTAAACCCTAAAACCCTAAACCCTAAACCCTAAAACCCTAAACCCTAAACCCTAAAACCCTAAAAAATCCTAAACCCTAAACCCTAAATCCTAAACTCGGACAAAATAGGTATATCTGATAGTTTTCAACTCCGATTATTATTTAACTCTAGTTTAACCCTAGTTAATTTAACAAAGAGAAACGGTAAGGATACTTTTAATAACGGTGGAACGTATGAAGGGTATATTGGAAAGAAAAAAATAAGAGGAGTAAATCAGATATTTCGTCAGATTTCAGGATTACATAGGCATTTATTCCATAAAATTATTTTCACTCTTATATTTTTTTTTTGGATTAATTACATATAGGTCCCTGCAAATATGTCAAATAGCAAATATATTCCTATAAAATTTAACTTTTCATATTTATTCCTTCAAAAATCTTAAGTTCTTCAAATATACCCTCTGGTTTAGTACCGTTTGGAATCTGTTTATATTTTAACAGATTCGATGTGAAATAATTTTTTTGCCCCCTTGCAAATATATCCCTCCAAAAATCTCAACGATCATTTTCTTCCTAGCTTCGACCTCGCTTCGTCCGCTCCGCCGTGGCCGACGACGCCCTCGTCCGCTCAAAAAATCCCGTCAACCCACGCCAACGCCGCACCCTTGTCCGCTCCGCCGCCGCAACCCCTCCGTCCCTCCTCTCGGACTGGGGCTCTCCCGGCGGCAAGCTGGATTGGGGTATTCAAGGTGAGGAGCTCAGCAAGCTGAGGAAGTCTGCGTCCGTCCTTTGGGTTCAGGACCAACTAGACCTCCGTCTCTGCTCCGCCCGTCTCAACCCGCTTCAGGTCCGGTTCTATTTAATATTATATATTAAATAATTATAATATACAAAGGGTAAAAAAGTAAATTTACTTTTTATATCTAATCAAGGTTAAGCATTTAACCTATGGTTAACTCAACTTTTCTATCAAAGATGGACGGTAGGGGTAGATTTGAATAACGGTGGATTTTTGAAGGGATAAATATGAAAAGTTGAATTTTGTAGGGATATATTTGCTATTCGACATATTTGCAGGGACATGTATACAATTAACCTTTTTTTTTTTTTACACAGTGTATTTTTAATTGGTCATTTCGAAATGATCAGTGAAATTTATTCTATTCTAAAATGAGTGAAATATAAAATGTACACCCTTTTAGGAGTACAAGAATTATTTTTCTTTGTTTATTACAAATATTTTTTGTACATCCGAAATCGAGTGTACATCTTACAATCCATCTATTTTGGAGTGACATAAATTTTACTAATCATTTTGAAATGATCAGTAAAAAAATTTAATCTCTGAATGGATGAAATATAGATCGTATATTTGATTTCAAATGTACGGATAATATTGTTCCTTTTAATAGCAACTTCTTACATATAGGTCCTTAGATTAGTTTATTATCTATGAGTAGTCCTTTTCCTCGTTGTACTATTTTAGCCTTTATTTGATCAGAAACAAGAAAACCTTTTCAATGAAGGACAGTGCTCACAAAAAAATGCCTGTGCAAAATTTCAAGATTGCATATTAATTTATCTAAATTTATTATTACCCTACAATTATTTCTCCAAATCTTAAGTAGTAGTATGATTCTTTCTCTCTCTTGGATTTATTCGCCGAATAATTTAAAAAAAGATTTAGTTAAAAGGAATTCAAAAGAAAAGATGCCTAGAAAAGATCTACCTTATATTTTTTACAAGAAGGAAATATATTAGAATTTTAAAGGACTACATTTAAACGAATTATAGTACATACATTTTAGGAGGTGTTTGGTATTCTGATTTTTTTTTTTTTTTTGTCTGCTAAGTTTTTTAAAAAATAATTAATTATTTTGTTAGATTTCATAATAAATTCGTGTTTTTATTCTCCATTTTTTTTTTGAAAAACTAAAACTATAAAAAATATGAATTTGTTTTTTAAAAATTATTTTTTTTACTATCCTTAGATAGTATTTGGTTCAGAAACAAGACCTGGTATAAATTTTTGTTTCAATTTTATTCTCTAAATGTATTTGATTATGAATGAAATTAGCAGCCCTTGTCTCTCTAAAATAATAAATTGGTAAAAAACTGAAATTACTCATCTAATCATTTTATTGAAATAAACTTGTTCCTACTTAAAAATAAACTTAATTAAAATAAATATAATTTTAATTATTGTATAATAATTTTTCAATTAATCTAATTATTTTAAAAACTAATTATCTAAGTATTAGATAACTAACTAATTAATTTATTAATTTATTTATAATTAATTAACAATACTCATTATTGTCAATTAATTTATCAATTAATATTTAAAATTATCTAATAATAATTAATTAAATAAATCAAATTATTATTTAATTAATATTTTTATATTAATTAATTAGATAAAAATATTACTTTTTAAAATTTATAAATATTCTTAATCTCATTATTCCAATCTAACTATACCAATACAATCATAGCCGAATTTATTTTGCTCCTTAACTTATATTTATTTTTAATATAAATCGTTCTAATATATATATATATATATATACACACACGAAGCAAACACAATTTTAGTGGAGAACTAAATGTATAGACAAAACCAGAAATATGAGAAAGGTAGGGGCTTATATGAAATTTTTTAAAGGCTCTTCGTACATAAGAAGTCAATGCTCCTGATTTGTTCAAGTATTATAAGTAATCAAAAGAAATTGATCAAAATAGCTTTTGTTTATTTTATATATATATATATATATTTGTTTTGTTTATATTTGTGTAACTGTTTGAGTTAAAGTAGAGGTGGTGAAAAAGGTGGGGGCTTGGGGGGGATAGTAGAGCTCTGCAGAGCGGCAGTAGCAAATAATGAATGCATCCTTGTATGGATTGACCCCCATTGGAGTTAATGTATCTGATGGGTAAGATGGCCCTGCTTTTAATTCTATGCAGGAGAGGTTGGTGGTAGCAGCAGCAGCAGCAGCAGCACCAGCAGAGAGAGAGGCAGAGACCCAACCTACACACACAAAAAAGAGAAAGAAAAAAACAAATAAAAATAACAGAGAGAGAGAGAGAGAGCGATGAGTTTGAGAGGGAGAAGAGAGAGAGAGAGAGAGTTGGAATTTGTTCATTTTGTTGGGATTTTGGGATCTGGGTTTTGTTTGTGAGAAGGGGAAAGATCTTTGTTTTTTTCTCTTCATATTTTTGGTTTTTAAACAGTTTTTGTGTTTGGATTTGGTGTTTTAGATCAGTTTTTTTTTTTTTTTTCTTTAAATTTATTTTTTCTTTAAAGGTGCAATCTTTTTTTTTTCTCTTTGTTGGGGATCTGTAGTTTGATTTTAGGTTTTGAATCCACTTTTTTTTTTTTTTTTTCTTTTTTTTTTTTTTGTGATCCTCTCCTCTTCTTTCTATTCTCTCCTACACCAAAGTAAAAGCCCTTACTTTGATGTCAAAAAGCTGGGAATGTCGTTGGAATCCCTAGGGTTTCCCCGCTCAAATCCAAAACCCATCATCTCC
>CM054937.1:25988187-26344557 GCA_029168755.2 Tillandsia fasciculata | reverse complement strand
TAAATACTTAAATAACTAGTTAATAAAATAATTAAATTAATTAAAAAATTAGATTAATTAAAGAGTTAAAATAATAATTAAAATAATATTAATTTAATTAAGTTTATTCTCAAATGGGAACAAGCCAGAAAAAGACTGGAATAGTAATTCAAATCTTATACCAGCTTATTCCAAAAAGACGAGAACAGCTATTCCCACCCCTACTTAATTGCGTTTGAGTATAACTGGAGGGGATAAGTCTTTTTCCCCTTATTTCGCTCACCAAACGGAGCCTAAGGCAATGTTTGGTTGGGGGATAAAGGCGGAATAATCCCCTTTATCCCCCAATTCTTGCCAAACAGTATTATAAAATGACATGGGATAAAATTTTTTTTTATCCCTGGCTTAACGGGTTATTCTGGAATAACCCGTTAAGCCTTATTCCTCTCCCTCCATGGAATAGGGTTTACTCCTGGGGTAGTGAAATGGGCAAAGTTATATTTATTATTTATAATTAAATTATAATATAAAACTAAAATTATAAATTATAATATAAAATATAAATTATAATATAAATATAAATAATATAAATTATAATATAAATTATAAATTATAATATAAAATAAATTTAATATAAGATATAAATTATACTAAAATATATCTAAAATATAAATTATAATATAAAATATAAAAAATATCGTAAAATATAAATATAAATTATAATTTATTATTATATTCTTAAATCTAATATAAAATAAAAAATATATTTTTTTACATAATTATTATTTATAATTAAATTGCTTCAAATTTATATAAATAATTAAATTAATTTTTATAAAAAAAAAAGCTAAGGGCAAAGTTGGTATTTAAAAAAATTCTATCTTCTTTTTCCACTATTCTTACTATTCCATATATTTTAACCAAACACAATTTTAACTATCCAGAGAATACCAACTTTTCAACCAAACGCAATTTAACTTTTTATAAATTCATTATCCGAAATAGAAGCTATCTCAGGTATAAAAACAACTTATTACCTCTTAAATTTATCCCCGAACCCAAACATTGCCTAAAGAACAATCAATCCCTTGGCATACCTATAAATCTCAAAAATGGTCAATAACAATAGCACATTATAGTTGGTCTTTGACTACATGTTATGCAACATCACTTTCAAATAACAAAAAACACAGTACCTCATACTCAAAGAAATTGTGGAGTTTCCTCTACGCCGAACCAAATACGAAAAAGATACGTGATTCAGCAACTACCTTCGTAAGTGATTATGATTTGACTTTTAAAGTCAAGAATTCGAGTTTTCTGTATATTGATAAATGTGGAGGTTACATATGGATGTACGATCGCGAGAATGAAACAACAATCGAGCAATTTACATATGTTTTGGAGTAGACAAGTTTATATCGTGCCGGTTTTGAATTTGAGCTATATTTGGATTGCGTTAGTCGATCGACAGAAGCATAATTTCAAGAGGAGACTTTGGGCCAAAACCCAACCTGGGAATAGGCCCACCAAATGAACTCACCTAAGTACCTGGACATGTGTGGGTGAGGTGGCAATCAGGGAGTGGTTCTCTCACACACACACATACACACACACACATACACACACACAATCAATAATAATAATAATAATAATAATAATAATAAAATTATTTTTATTTTTAAATTTTTTTTAAGAGGGATGCTAGATATATATCCCTTTAGGGGTGTATATCCTACACCCGACTCCATCCTGGGATGGATATTATTTCACTCCTCATACGATGTGACGAGTGGAATAATACTCATCCCAGAATGGGGTGGGATGTAAGATATACACCCCTAAAAGGGTGTATACTTATATATACCTTTTTTTTTAATGAACAATGCTATTGTAGGGTATACGATACACAATGCATTTTTTATTGGTCACTTCGAAATAATCAATAAAATTTATTCTATTCTAAGATGGGTGGAATGTAAGATGTACACCCTTTTAGGGGTACAAAAATTATTTTTCTTTGTTTATAAAAAATATTTTTTGTACACCCGAAATCGAGTGTACATCTTACAATCAATTTATTTTGGAGTGACATGAACTTTATTAATCACTTGAAAATGACCAGTAAAAAAACTTCATCTCTGAATGGATGAAATGTATATCGTATATCCGATTTCAAATGTACGGATAATATTGTTCCTTTTGGCTTGTTTGGATTTGGTATATAACCGGAAATAGGAGAGATATCCCTCCTATTCTTTCAAACGCACCAAGAATCAATCGATATAGTTTGTTTCAGTACAACTAAAATAAGTGAGATCTAGAATTACTATTCTCGCTCTTCCCAACCACTCTCTTATTTTTTTTTCTTAAATATCCTTCCACGTCTATCGAGACACCATCTCTCATCTTATTATTATATAATAAAATTTGAGAGCAAAAAAGTAATTTACCCTAATTAAAACTCTTTATTCCTCTTATTTCTCATTCTCATACCAAACACAAAATCTCTTATCACTGAAACAAAATCTAACACAAAATCTCTTATCACTGAAACAAAATCTCTTATCACTGAAACATTTTTTTATACTAGTTCCGTACTTTATATTTATCTCCGAAATAACTAGTTCTGTCTTATTTCGTTACCAAACGGACAACTTATATATAGGTCCTTAGATTAGTTTATTATCTATGAGTAGTCCTTTTCCTCGTTGTACCATTTTAGCCTTTATTTGATCAGAAACAAGAGAACCTTTTGAATGAAGGACAGTGCTCACAAAAAAAAATACGTGTGCAAAATTTCAAGATTGCATATTAATTTATCTAAATTTATTATTACCCTACAATTATTCTTCCAAATCTTAAGTAGTAGTATGATTCTTTCTCTCTCTCTTGGATTTATTCGCCGAATAATTAAAAAAAAGATTTAGTTAAAAGGAATTCAAAAGAAAAGATGCCTAGAAAAGATCTACCATAAATTTTTACAAGAACAGGAAAATATATTAGAATTTTAAAAGGACTAACATTTAAACGAATTATAGTACATATATACATTTTAGGAGGGGGTGTTTGGTATTGTGATTTTTTTTTTTTTTGGTCTGCTAAGTTTTTTAAAAAAATAATTAATTA
This sequence comes from Tillandsia fasciculata, assembly GCA_029168755.2. Classification (NCBI taxonomy): domain Eukaryota; kingdom Viridiplantae; phylum Streptophyta; class Magnoliopsida; order Poales; family Bromeliaceae; genus Tillandsia; species Tillandsia fasciculata. The sequence goes on along the minus strand of CM054937.1, from coordinate 26,341,449 downwards.
GTTTGTTAGATTTCATAATAATTTCGTGTTTTATTCTCCATTTTTTTTTGAAAAAACTAAACTATAAAAAATATGAATTTGTTTTTTATTTTTTTTTATTTTTTTATTTTTTTTTTTTACTATCCTTAGTAGTATTTGGTTCCCCCCCAACATACCTGGTATAAATTTTTGTTTCAATTTTATTCTCTATACTGTATTTGATTATGAATGAAAATTAGTAGCCCTTGTCTCTCTGAAAGAATCAATTTGGTAAAAAAAGACTGAATTTATTCATTAATCATTTTAGTGAAAAAACTTGTTCCTACTTAAAAAATAAACTTAAAAAATAAAGAGAACTGTAATTATTGTATAATATTTTTTTAATTAATCTAATTTTTTTAAAAATTAATTATCTAACTATCATTAACCTAACTAATATAATTCTATTCATTATTTTATTATTATTTATAATTAAGTAACAAGACTCATTATATCAATTCAGTTATACAATTAATATTTAAGGTTATCTAATAATAATTAATAAATAAATTAATTATATTTAATTAATATTTTTTAATTAATTAATTAGATAAAAATATTGTTTTTTTAAAAATTTAAAATATTTTTAACTTATTATTCAATATAACTATCCCAACACAATCTAGCCGAATTTATTTTGCTCGAACTTAATTTATTTTTAAATAAATCATCCAATAATAGATATATATATAATATATATATATATTATATATATATATATATATATATATATATAATTAGGCTAGAATACTATCGATAGCACCAAGCCATTGGTGCTATCAAGTTTTTAGTCTGGATGAAAACATATATGGTTGGGATTATAGTGGGTCCCTAGGGTTACTAGGTGGTTGGTTGAATAGTAAAAATTTAGGGGACCACTATAATTTCAACCGTATATTTTTTCATCCAACGGCTGAAAATGATAGCCCCTTACTTATTTGGTGTAGTCGATATAATATATATCTATTCTATATTATATATATGTATATATAATATATTAAAAAAGCAAACACAATGTTAGTGGAGAACTCAAATGTATAGACAACAAAACCAGAAAGAATATGAGAAAGGTAGGGCTTCTATGAAATTTTTTAAAGGCTCTTCGTACATAAGAGTCAATGCTTTCCTGATTTTGTTCTACGTATGATAATAAGTAATCAAAAGAAATGATTCAAATAGCTTTTGTTTAGTTTATATATATATATATATATTTGTTTTGAATTATAGTTTTGTAACGTTTGAGTTTAAAGTAGAGGTGGGGGAAAAAGTGGGGACTTGGGGAGGGGATAGTGAGCTCTGTCAGAGGGGCAGTAGCAAATAATGCAATGCACTGGTATGGATTGACCCCATTGCGTAATGGATTGATGGGTAAGATGGCCCTGCTTTTAAATTCTATGCAGGAGAGGTTGGTAGGTAGCAGCAGCAGCAGCACCAGCACCAGCAGAGAGAGAGGGCAGAGAAAGAGACAACCTACACACACAAAAAAGAGGTGGAAAGAAAGAAAAAAAAAAAAAAAAACAAATAACAAGAGAGAGATGAGAAGAGTTGGAATTGTCATTTTGTTGGGATTGGGGATCTGGGTTTTGTTGTGAGAAGGGAAAGACTCTTGTTTTTTTCTCAGTAATATTTTTGGTTTTTAAACAGTTTTTGTGTTTGGATTTGGTGTTTTAGGTCAGTTTTTTTTTTTTTTTTCTTTAAATTTATTTTTTCTTTAAAGGTGCAATCTTTTTTTTTTCTCTTTGTTGGGGATCTGTAGTTTGATTTTAGGTTTTGAATCCACTTTTTTTTTTTTTTTCTTTTTTTTTTTTGTTTCCTCTCCTCTTCTCTTTCTTCTCTCCTACACAAAAGTAAAAGCCCTTACTTTGATGTCAAAAAGCTCGGGAATGTCGTTGAATCCCTAGGGTTTCCCCCGCTCAAATCCAAAACCCATCATCTCCTCCTCCTCCTCCGACTTTACCATTTTGATCTGGAAATCGAAGCCCTTATCCTTCGTCGTCCTCCGGATTTTCTAGTGTTTTGATCTGAATCGGATGGTCGTTTGCTAGGGTTAGGGCTTCATGCATCTTTCTCTCTGGAAGCCCATATCCCACTGCGCCGCCCTGATCCTGGAGAAGAAGAATCGGTGGCGCAGCAGCGGCGGAGGAGGAGGAGGAGGAGGAGGAGGAGGAGGTGGTGGAGGAGGAGGAGGAGGAGGATCGCCGGAGGATGGCGCCGGGAAGCGGCGGGCGGCGGCGGCGGCGGCGCCCTCGTTCCTGCGCCGGCTCCAGGAGTCGAAGCTCCGGGAAGCCCTGGAGGAAGCTTCCGAGGACGGGTCCTTGGTGAAGTCCCAGGACGCCGACCTCGGCGCCGAGGAGATCTCCGGCGGGATCGGGCGTTCGCGGTCGCTGGCGCGGCTCCACGCCCAGAAGGAGTTCCTCCGCGCCACCGCCCTTGCGGCGGAGCGGGTGTTCCGGTCCCCGGAGAACGTCCCCGACCTCGAGGAGGCCTTATCCAAGTTCCTCACCATGTACCCCAAGTTCCAATCCTCCATGGAGGTCGACAACCTCCGCTCTCACGAGTATTCTCATCTCGCCGATGAGGGCTCCAAGGTTTGCCTCGATTACTGCGGCTTCGGCCTCTTCTCCTACCTTCAAACCTTCCAAAACTGGGACTCCTCGGCTTTTAGCCTGTCGGAGATCACTGCCAATTTGAGCAACCATGCTTTGTACGGCGGTGCCGAGAAGGACACCGCCGAGCACGACATCAAGGCTCGGATAATGGATTATTTGAACATCCCCGAGAATGAATATGGTTTAGTATTTACTGTTAGTAGGGGCTCTGCATTCAAATTGTTAGCCGAATACTACCCCTTTCATACCAACAAGAAGCTCTTAACAATGTTCGATCACGAAAGCCAATCGGTGAATTGGATGGCCCAGCGAGCCAAGGAGAAAGGGGCCAAGGTCTATAGCGCGTGGTTCAAGTGGCCGACGCTTAAGCTCTGCTCGACTGAACTGAGGAAGCTGATCTCGAGCAAGAAGAGGAGAAAGAAGGATTCTGCGGTCGGGTTGTTTGTGTTTCCCGTTCAGTCGAGAGTGACGGGGGCGAAGTATTCTTATCAGTGGATGGCTTTGGCCCAGCAGAACAATTGGCACGTATTGCTCGATGCGGGATCTTTGGGCCCTAAGGACATGGACTCCCTCGGGCTCTCGCTTTTCCGGCCGGATTTTATAATTACTTCGTTCTACAGAGTGTTCGGATCCGACCCGACTGGTTTCGGTTGCCTTCTGATTAAGAAGTCGGTGATGGGGAGTTTACAGAGCCAGAATGGGAGTACTGGGTCCGGCATGGTCCGGATCGTTCCGGTCTTTCCTCAGTATCTAAGTGATTCTATGGATGGGCTAGATGTAATCGATGGGCTTGAGGATGATAATATAGTTGGAAACGAAGAGGGTTCGAGGTCTAACACACACAAGGAATCCCAGTTGCCGGCCTTTTCAGGCGCATTTACATCTTCTCAAGTGCAAGACGTCTTCGAAAGCGAGATGGATCACGAGAATAGTTCTGATAGGGATGGGGCGAGTACCATATACGAAGAGAATGAGAGCATTTCTCTTGGAGAAGTCATGAAGAGCCCAGTTTTCAGCGAGGATGAGTCGTCCGAGAGTTCGTTCTGGATCGATTTGGGTCAGAGCCCGTTATTCGGGAATGACAATTCGGGCCAGCTGAACAAAGGAAAGTTGTTGGGGTCTCCATTACCGCCTTCATGGTTTACAGGAAGGAAAAATCATAAGAAGGTATCACCAAAAGTGAAGATATCAAAGAGCCCAATTTATGACGAGCACGTTCTCTCTTTCGACGCGGCTGTTTTATCGGTCTCGCAAGAGCTAGACCGTGTTAAGGAAGTGCCTGAAGAAGAGGATGCGGGTAATTCTTGGAGAGAGAGTGAGATTCAAGAAGAGCCTGTAGTTAAAGAACCAACGAGTGTTCGTACGGTGAAGTTCACTTCGACCAACGGCCTTCGAAGTATTAATGAGAATGGTTCCACTTCAGAAATTTGCGCGGAAAGCCAAACTGACGCGAAGGAAAGTGCGATAAGAAGGGAAACAGAAGGGGAATTCCGTCTATTGGGCAGGAGAGAAGGAAATAATAATAGATTTGCAGGGGGTAGATTCTTTGGCGTGGAGGAGAATGAGAGGGCTTCGAGCATGGGCCGAAGGGTATCATTTGGTGTGGAATATCATAATTCTGATGCTGGTGAAACCTCTGGGCATGCAGCTGGCCATGATTATGATGATGACGATGATGATGACGACGATGGTATGATGGAGGATGGTGACGGTGCTGTAGAATGGAAAAGACGAGAGCCCGAAATACTATGTAGACATCTCGATCATGTGAACTCAATGGGTCTTAACAAAACCACACTAAGGCTGAGGTATTTGATCAATTGGTTAGTGACTTCCCTGCTTCAGCTTCGTTTACCTGATTTAGGAAATGACAGTGATGTGTCTCTTGTTGAGATTTATGGCCCAAAGATTAAGTATGAAAGGGGGGCGGCTGTGGCTTTTAACGTGAAGGATAGTGGCGGAAAGTTAGTTAACCCAGAAATAGTACAAAAAATGGCTGAGAAAAATGGTATTTCTCTAGGCATTGGCTTTCTTAGTCACATAAGGGTGATGGATAACCAGAAACAATTGCACGGGGCGGTCGATTTGAACGATGCTTCCTTCTGTAAGCCTACATCGACAAATCGGCACGATAGTAAAAATGCTACGGTAAAAGTGGAGGTTGTTACCGCTTCGCTTGGGTTTTTAACAAACTTTGAAGATGTGTACAAAATGTGGGCTTTTGTTGCGAAGTTTCTAGATCCTTCTTTTCTCGAAAGTGAAAGATTATCCTCAGTTGCCGAGACTTCAGAATTGTAGCAGATTGAAAATTTTTTGCCTATAGCTGTTAATGGCGGCGATGGTTTCAGAGGGAGATGCAGAAGGAAGAAGCAGAGTGGGAAGTTACGCGTCTTTTGCCTGTTTCTTTTGCATCTTCGTCTCTTTTGCTTGCGAAAAGGAAGGGCGATGGCTTGTGATCTTTGGCAGGTGAATTTATTTATTCTTGGCCTTTGTAGAGTTTGTTTAAGATATATGTGTACCAGTGGAGCTTCTTTTTCTATCTGAATATTTGTAAAGCAGCTCTTTGCGAAAGATCTAGTCTCGCTAGCTTGTATGATTTTGGATAGCAAGGTGATGAAGCAATTTTTACTTTTTTGTCATTTATATTGTCCTGAGTTTGTCTTTGCTTTTTAATCAGATTGCTCAAATTTAATGCCTATTATCCATCATAAAGCTGTCAATCTTCCTTCCTGTAATGTTTTCTTTTCTTTTCTCTTTTTTTGATCGAATTTGTTCTCGAATAAGCCTTCTAAGTTCACGAACCATATGGGCAATTGCTTTTGTCTGAATCAATAGAGGAAATCTTTGTATACGAGTTAGGCTGCCGAATCAAGAAAAGTAGGCTTTTGAGTGTTACTTTCTTCTGTAGTTGTTCAAAACGCGATACGGGTGGAAGCTGACTCTGAATGCATTTTGTTCAAATTGTCCTGAGGCAATGTTGAAAGATTCCATAGTTGTTTGCACATTCTTTTCTTTTGGTTGGTATTCAGAGTGTGAAGTGGTCAACTGATGATAACTGTTTAGTGTATTTATATCTGTCCAAAAGGAATGAAAAAGAGTCATAAATGGAGGCTAAAAATAGGCTATGATTTAGTATGAGTTGGTTAATTTTGGCATCTTGGTATTAAGGTCATTTGGATCATATTAATCTCTTGGCTTTAATTTCCCCTAGCCTGCCACAATTTAGGTGCATTTTTATCTTTAATTTAGCTATCATTATCGTCGCGCGCTTTAGGAATTTGAGTTTGTTGCATTATCATATGGCTTTTTATATCATAATGAATATCTTTTTTCCAATAAGATTCAAACAAGCTACAGTTTAAACATGGCCTAGTGAGTTGTGAGACCTCATAATTGCTTACACTTTTAGTTCTTATTTCCTGCTCCTATCTTAAATTGGACAGGCGCACAACAGTTTTTCAGCAAGATAACATCTGGTTGATTCAGCTATCTAGGCATTATTTCATGAAGGTTTTATATACTCTAAAGAGGATTCAATGGAAACTACTCATTATGATGTGAATTATTACTGATCATCTCACTTTTCATCAGTCAACCAAACTTTTCCAAACTCAAATCAAATTTTAGACTTTTCAACGTCTGTGAAACTTGTTTATCACATGCATGAGAAGCTAATAAGAATGTAACTATTCTGATTCTTTCCCTGTCTCTTTTGCTTTTCTTTATTTTTTTTCTTCTCAAGAGGATACCTCTTTGTTTGTTCCGTTGACAAAGGGGGAAACATTTTGGCCGTTTCTACTCGTACCACTTTGGGGACCATAAAAAAAAAGGAAAGTAAGCATTTATTTGATGGTTGTTGACAATTTAGTGGAGCAGCGACGTAGCATTTGAAGCATTGGCCAGAGAAAAAGTAAGGTAGGAAGATCACCCAGTAGCATCATCATAACATTGACAGATCACCAACTGTGTAGACTCAAAATATAAGAAAAAGGAAAATCTCTCTCCTTTGGATTGGATTGGATGATGATCTTCTTGTGAAGCAAAATATTATATGGCATTTTTATCACAGCAATGGCCACTGTGTTCAGATGCTGAAATTGAATTAGATAGAAGAATAATAAATAAGTGCCCATTTGACTAAAGAGCAAATGAAGCACTAAAATTTTTTCATTAAAATATTTTCGACAGCTTGCAACAGAAACTAAAGCAAAAGCACACTCCAAACTTTCTATTTGCCGAATATAAAATTCCTAAAAAAAAAACAGGAAAAAGAAGCAACATATAATAAGGAAATTTGTCTCTTATTCTTATTTGATGAATAGGTTTGAATGTGATATAATACAAAAGAGAGGCTCTTGTGAGCTTTGCTTTCACTTTCCTCCCCTTAGAGATGTTACCTGAAATAGATGTTATGCTATCACTCAAGAACTCTTCAAAATATCCCCAGGTTCCTTTCAGGAAAACCCAAACTCAGCATAAAAGGGTCAAGCAAAATAGCAACTTGGAGTGGGCTCATGTACCAATAATTGAGCCACATTAAAACAGCTTCTAACTAATCCGTGGCCAACAAGTGGCCACCTCATCCTCTAACCGAAGTCGGTGCCGAATGAACGAGAATAGGCATACATGTCAGTGTTGTATGCCTATTCTCGTTCGTTTTGCTAGTGTCGACGACCTTCAGAATATTTCATAGATTTCGTAGGAGTTTATGAATCTTCGACCATTTTGATCAGGAAAGCGGTTTCCAGAGCTAGCTCTTTCGACTGCAAATACTTGCTCTCCTCCACTATATCGGTGGTCAAGTTGAGTATTATAGGACGTTTTGGGTCGTACACGGTTAGCTCACGTACTCTTGCAACCCATTTAGCTGCTTCCCATACGCCAAACCTAACAATTTCAAATGCAAGTGCAAATTATAGCTGATGTAATTTTGATAGCAAAAATTTCACAGGAAAAAGCAATATAAACTACCTAATAATACACATTGAAAATTTAGTAATTTACTGTTAAGAAAATCCACTTCTATTTTCCTGCATGTTAAGATATATTATAAGGCACTACAGGGCCGGCCATTCTAGTAACTATAGGGAAGAATGGAATATTTGGTCGATCTCCAACAAAGTTTTACTTGTTTTAGGGAAGAAACATATGAGAGACAAACCAACATTTTTGAGCGGTATAAAGCAGTAAATTATGAAATAAATGCAAACAAGCGCCGGAAAAAAATTAGTTACATTAAAAGGAATGATAGATGAAATAACAGAGGCTACAGATTCAATGCAAAACGCACCTTGTATTAAAAGATGAGGTCACCAGCACAGCTGGATAAGGAACGTCCTTTTGAATGTTATCGTAAGGAGAGTATTTCTTGATAGCGAGAAAATCTTCGAGGTCCACGGGATAACCAAACTCCTCATAATCAACAGGTGTGAGTGGTAAAATGGGGTGAAGAAGAGTATTGCATACATCTAAAAAGGGAACCTGGAAGGAGAAATGACAAGATATAGATATGACAAGTGACAACCAAATAGAAGTGATGAAAAAAACGGATTCTTAAATCACTACTGTTAAGGTGGTTGGCTGAACAGATCCTATTCCTACATTCGACTCTGTTCAGATATAAATGTTCTTCTTGTCAAAATGCTGCGATCAGAGCTATAAAGCATTAACGAACTTAAAATCTGTATAACTTATTAAATTCTATGTAGAGTTATACCGAGAGAATCATAACAGTTGACTATATAGATACAAATCTATAGTCAACTTAATCTATAGATTCTTCTAGCTCGGAACAAATGCATATAACTTTGTTTTGATGCGCTCTTACATGTAGTTAAATATTTTCACATTTCCATCAAATTATGTACAGGGTGATTGCAACAAGGAAACTGCATAGTACTAGTAAAATGAATCCAGGCGATACAATAAGCAAGCAAAACTTTCATGTAAAGTGAGTAATTACTTCTTCACAAGTGATGGTAAAATAATATGAGGGAAACCAGTTAACAAGCGCAGTGCAGCAAAAGAAAAAAAAAAAAAAAAAAAAAGCACCTTCAAAATAGCTGCTCGAAATAAATCCGGCTTCGCGTTAATAGCTGAAGCAACCAGAATTCCTCCAGCACTATATCCCCACCCGGCGAGCTTATTTTCATGCACAATACCTTTCTCAACAAGAAACTCAGCACATGAAACATAATCATTTATTGAATTCAGCTTTCTGGTGCGCCTGCCATCATGGTGCCACTTCTTACCACAACCACCACCACCCCTGCAACCACATATTTCAATTAATGAAATTGAGACAAGAGCAACTATTTAATACAGGAGGTCAATTATTTTTGTAAGGCATTTTACTTTTGATGGGTATAAAACGAAATTTAAGATCGTACAGGGGGGGTTATATATGTAAATAGATTTCATAGGGTTATATATGTAAATCTCCTTGTACTATTAACATCATTCAGTCAATATAAACTATCAAAGGCTTTACTGGCCATGATGAGTACACTATACAGAAGTTGATTTGATCTATTCAAACAGACCTAACATCAGCAAACGCAATGACCCAACCACGATCGAGAAGGCTCTTTAACTCACTACGCCAACTTTTATCCAACAGCTCTCCATAAGCACCGTGGCCATGAAGTAATCCGGGACTTCCCTCTTGCCTGTGCTTCCTCGAGTATACAACAGTCAATGGAACCAAAACTTCATTCATCGAAGCAACATCATAATACTCACAAGCATAGTACTCGGAGAGCTCATTCCAACTATCAGCCATATTATCTTCACATGTCGCAACAGAGCTCTTACTATTGGCAGCAAAAGCATTCCCATATAAAGTTCTTGTTCTTTCATGAAGCATGTTTTGCTGTTGCACTATGAGCCACTTCCCATTCAATAAGTTGTAGTCGACAACAGCATCAGGCATCTGCAAATATAGTGAATATTGCATAATAAAGGGAAAAAAAAAATGAAGTTAAAAAAGTGACTTCTCCTTGATGCACTCGGAATGTGTTTGACATCTAAGCATTGTGACTCAAATAGACGATTAAGAGGTAACATAAAAAGAAATGGCTCCACTGAGTTAAGTAGGAAGCCAAAAATAAACTACCTACTTAGCAGAACAGAATCACATACCACAGGTGACGATATCATATATCGCATAGTTGAGGAATAGTAGTCATAATTTGGACCAGGTGAGATCTGGCAAACATGATCTGGAAGAGCCAAGTCACATGGATTAAGAGCTGATAAACAAGCAGGTACCTGCAATGATAACCAGAGGACTTACAATAATGCTCAAAACTAACACCTTGTGACGCATTCCCATAAGGGAAATGGTAGAATATGATAAAGTATCTGCAAGATATATTTGTTTTAAATGGTTCTACAGAAATAACAGGACTCGTTCAAAACAATGTCTTACCATATCTGATGTAGCTAATATATTTCACTTATTCTACCGAAGAAAAATAAAACTTTGCACATAATTAACTGAATTCTGTACAGCCGATGATTTCCATTGAGGCCACAGAATTTTATATAGAACATTCAAACAGTATGTAAGGTTTGTTTGTGCTTTCATCTGCCTTGTAAGGATTGATAAGCCAAAAGTCCAGAGTTACCTTTACATCTATTGGCAAAGGTAGCCTAACTGAAGATAATCGGAACCTTTTTCCTTCTCTAAGAACAAGCACCATATGAGTATCACAGAAATCAACATCCTCAATGCTAAGACCTGGCTCCTCAAGCACACTCTGTTCAGACAGAAAAAAAAAAAAGGTAACAAGTTTTAGATGGAATAGTAGGAAATGTAAGTATCCCTGTAGTCGACCTACATAATAGGAGCAAAAAGCTAACATAATGTCAAAAGGGACTTAAAGACTAAAACTCGAAAACAAGTCGAATAGGCCAAAGCATATTATAGAATGAGCAAAAATTAACCGCTAACAAGTAGTGATGGCAGATCAAGCAAAAAAAAAGTACATATCAGTGAAACTTCTTTTCATAATTAGCAATATTTTCTCATTATCTCTGAGAAAATATTTTATTGTTTACACTGAAAAGTAACTACATTAAAACCATGTTATTACAATAATAAGAAACTAAGCGATTTATCAGAATAAGAAAAATTTGAGCAACTTTTGAAAAACACAACCATCCTATAAAAAATTCTAGCAGGACGTATAGCAATTGCTATCAACTCTAAAGAGTCTTTCAGCGTCATTGACCGTCCAACTGCATGCGATTTACAATATTAGGACTTTATACTACTTCCTTTATATGAATAATAATTACGAGGGAGAGGCTACTGGAAACTCTTCATTTCAGCATAAATAAAATAGTTGTAAACTCCAAATAATTATTTCATTTCACTACAGAAGGTATAACATAACAGATGCACGGTGCAAACCTCCCAGTTATTTGAACTGGATAATTCAGCATTGCGGCGAAGCAGATAATGCGAATCAACGGGCACACCTCCTCTCGCAGCATCTGTAAATAAATATAGATATCCACGATGATGCTCAATGATGCAATGAGTATGAGGTTCACATTCCCATACTAGTGTCATACCAGACAAGGGATCAGATGATTTTATTAAGTATACCTGCACAATTAAGAGCCTCCGTTGGACGGATATGTAATAACAACGAAGCTAAAGAGAATGCACCTAAAATTGAATGATACCTTTGAAGAGATATCCGAAAAGATATTTACAGTTACATAGCGAAAATCCTTGGTGTTTCTAATGTTTACATATACATTCTCATCGGGTTCTTCCAAAATCAAAACATCATTCTTATCAGATCCAAGAATGCTACAAAAGATCCTAAGGAAAGAAAAAGCCTCAATAGCACCACAGCAAAAAAGAAAGTAGGGCAAAATGATACAAATAGTAAACCTACTAACCGATATGGCCTTTTATCATTATTTGTAACTGTGTAGAGCAATGCTTGCCCATTCATCGCCCACGACAGGTTTGCAACCCGATCAGCACAGGGTTTGTCGCAAAGTGCGCCTGTCGTCAAATCCCTCACGGATAACGTAAAGGAGTCCTTATCCTTGTCATACATAGTATATGCAATATAGCGGTGATCTGGAGACACTTCAGATAGTTCCTCGTAAGAGTATCCTGCGTAGCGAGCAAACAACAAAATATCTAATACATCTAAGGTTGGTTATAAAATACTCTGATGAAATTCTAAATAACAATACCTTGTGAAGTAATAGCGAAAGAGGAGCATCAAAACAGGGAACTTTTTTCACCTCCGAAACATTCGGCTTCATTATAAAGAGGAACACCATGAAAAGAATACTACTACTCATTTTCAACAAATAGTTCTTTTTTTTTTTTTTTTTCTAAGCGCTTGCTTCGACTAAGTATATGATGCTCCGGCCATATCAGATAAGGCACAACAGTGACAACTAAAGTTAAGATTTTGTTCATCTTTTCAAAATTCTACAAATGAATAGAGTAAGAGGAACATCAAAAGGGGAACTTTTTCCCCTTTCTCACCTCCGAACCGCTCAGCCTCTTGATTGTAATCAACGAGCTTCTGCTCGATCCGCTTCCCGGAGGTGAAATCGAAGCCGGCGGAGCGCTCGCTGTAGGAGATGAACTCCTGGTTGAGGGTCACAGATCTGCGGCAGAGCACGGGGTACTGCTTGCCCTCCTCGACGCGGCGGTAGTAGAGCCAGGGCCCCCACCGCACGGGGGGAGTGGAGAGCTCGGAGGCGAGGCGCGGGGCCATCTCGATCTGGAGCTTCCGCACGAGGCGATCGGCGCCCGCGGCGGCCATGGCGGCCTCCGCGTACTTCTCCTCCTGCTCCATGTAGACGTCCATGTGGCGCATCGCCACGGAGTCGGAGAGCGACGACATCCAGCTGTAGGGGTCGTTCCACGCGACGCCATGGACGGTGAAGGGGACCGGCTTCTGCGGTGGCCTCGGAGGGGTCGGCGGCGGCGGCGGCGGCGGCGGAGACGGAGAAGGGCGGCGGCGGTGGAGGCGGCGGCAGAGGAGGAGGAGGGGGAGCGGGTGGCGCGAGGCCCCGAGGGAGGAGGAGGAGAGGCCGAGCATCGGAGATGGGGCTTCGTGGGAGGAGGAAGGAACTAGGGTTTAAGGTGAAAGGGTTAAGCGGGAAACGTGAGCGGGAGAGGCGAAGTTAATGATTGGACTCGCACTACTATACACGATTGGATTGAAGCCCATATTTGCACAGGCCCAGGCCTATTAGTAGTAAAAATAAAATAAAAATAAAAATAAAAATAGAGCACGCGATATGGACAATGAATGGGCCGGGTTATCGGGCCCAATTTTTTTCACGAATCCGTATTCCTTGATCCGATCACTTATACCAAACAGAGATGCCCCAGTTGCTTACACAGTTACACTATTTGAAGAAAAAAGAAAAAAACTTTTGTATACGTTTCTCTTAACAATTTATATTGCTGCACCAAAAACCAAAGGCTACAATTACATCCACAGCATAAGCTACAGAGCCAATGAATATTATGCTTTTAACTAATAAGCTAAAGCTGTAGCTAAGGATTTGGATTTGGATTTGGTTAGAAAGATAAAAATAAGTTATCCCTGTAAACAAGATGATGATTCGTGTAACACAGAAAAAAAAATGTTTATGATAAAATAAATGTAAACATAGTTCCACAATTTGACAGGAAAAAACAAAAAAGGAATTATGAATTTAGTAACTGGAAATCTGAACTGGGAAAATGCAAAGTTTATCCACATGACAACATATTATTCATCAAATTATCCAACTTTCCCAGCTAAAAGGCCATCACAGAAGTCACCAGACGAACGACGAGAAGACTATTCCCTCGATTTAATACAAAGGGATCATCAATCAACTGTATTCAAGTACCTGCGTAGAGAGAGAGGAAAGATTTTGAGTACCTCAAATATTAGATGGTGAGATGGCTTTACATCAGAATTAGAAACACGAGCACGAGAGAACAACAACAGCAAAATTGTGAGCGGAATCCATTATCTTAATCAAAATCTCGCTAATAGTTAAACAGTCTGCATACCTACTTTCTATGTTCCGCATTTCTGCAGGGCATGCACCAGCTAACTCATCATGGCGCCTTAAAGATTATCTTAGTAGTAATTTGTAAGTTACATGTATGACAGATATTAGTGATACTATAAATTTGAATTCGAATGTTTGCCAAATTTGAAAGATGACGCGATTTTCTTTCTTCTCATGCTTAACCTGACTAGCTAGTAGCTTGCATACGCTTACAAAGTTGTACTTTTCTAGAACATTTATATCATGAACTTATTGTTCCTTTCCATTAAAGTTGTATGGAGTTATCTTTCTAGAAACTCGGACAACAGTGTTCAGCAACATTGCCATTCAAATTAATGTCTAAGTTCCAATACATGGTATGAAAAACTGTTTACAAGAAGGAACAAAATAAAACAAAAGGAAAATAATCACATTCCCAAACGAACATGACGAAAATTGCACAGCATAGCAATTGAGTACTCATAAAGTAAAACATTGTGTTTGACGAATTTAGATGTAGTAAATAGTAACCTTACTAACTACTGCTCTTGTCAAATACTCGAATCATCATTTGCCTTTCGATCACTTCCTTCAAATACAAATTCCTAAGCTGTTTAATGTGGGAAAAGCAACAAAGAAAGAAAGAAAACCTACAGCATTATTAGCCAAAGGATTTCCACCTGATGATGTCCACTTTCTCGCATCAACCATCTTTGCAACTTTTCCCTATCAAATCTCAATTCCAATTTCCTCATATCAACCAAAAATCCAACTTTCATAACAACATTTTATCAAAACAACACAATAAATGCCGTATATATATATAATTAGTGTTTTTGTTCATTTCGACAAATTTAACATCCTAACGCAATCAAATTGCTCGTGAATCTGAGGAACAAGAGATGATAACTAGAGATCTTAACAGGTGAAGCGGAATTTACCCTGAGAGAGCTCACAACACGCCCTCGCGGCGACCGAGAGGTGCGAGGTGAGGCGGGGAAGGGTCACCGCGCTGTGGAGCGGTAGGAGCGACTGAGTACAACCTAATGCTCCCAAGGGCCTACAGAGAACTCCATTTCAGAGATCCGAAACGAGCATTCTGAGTTAGGGTTAGGGTTAGGGTTTGGGTTTGGTTCGAGGCTAGGATTTTTACCTCGGAGAGGAGAAGCGGCGGTGGGAAAGGCGAGGGGCGGAGAGCGGAGGAGGGCGGAGGCGAGGGGCGGTGGGAGGGGAGCGTAGGGAGGATGCGGCGGATCGCGCTGTGGCTATGAGGGATCGCGAGATCGGAGCACGGAACGCCATTTTTGGAGAAGAGGAAGAGGAAGAAGAAGAAGAAGAAGGAGAAGGGCGGTGTTGGGGTTTAGGGTTTGGCATGCGGGACCGACGCGTCGACTGTGTGTATGGGCCCAATCCATGGGCCTTATTTACGGGCCTCTTTGTCCTGTTTTTAGTGTTTTTAATTAGTGTATTTAACACTTTTTGTAAATGGTTTGCACTTAGCAATGCTTGTTGTACACCCCATTTAGAGTAAGTGACGAGTAAAATTTATTCCATCCTATATAATAGATAAAGTATAAGATGTACATTTTTTAGACGTGTACCGCTAGTATTTTTTTAATTTTTTATAGACTTCAAATAAAAATATTGAGATTTAAATTACCATAAAATTAATATTATATCTAGTTTTGAAAATTTGGATAATACAGATATATAAATATAATTCTCTGTAATTTATATTTAATTTTTTAAATAATATAATTATAAATGTGGACCCACTAAACCAATCAGCTGGGTGCAATTGGTAACCTGGATTTCTCTTGGCCACCATTAAAACTCACCATTCCAATCAAACAAAATTAAATAAATAAAAGGATAAAATCCTCAACCTCAACCAACCACACTCTCCCTCACCTTATCCAAATCCCAACTCTTACTCTCTCCTATACAAAACTCCCTCTCCCCCTCCCCCCCTCTCCACACTCTCATCCTTACTCTTCAACACAACAACACAAACAAATATCAGGTAATTGATCCAAACCATGTTCCACACTACTAACACTCCACTACATACTAGTGCAATTCACCCTCAGATTACTAAATTCTCCCTTGCATTGCAGGATCTCGTAGAAAAAACAACGATGACAGCGATCCCCGCGACGGTCATCTCCGCCTCTGCCGCGAGCCATGCGACGGCTGAGAGGAAGTCCGGGGCCGCGTACGTCGAGGGAATGAATGCTTTCGGGGGACTCAAGGCGCAGACCGGAGTTTCGTCCCTCGGCATGTCGAGGAGCACCGAGCAGTCATTCGCGACGATCGTCAGCTCCCTCAGGCCGTCGTCAGCAGCGACACAGAAGAAGAATAAGAAGAATAAGAAGAATAAGAGGAAGGGCGGCGGGGCGCTGTCGTCGACGTGCAATGCTGCAGGGGAGATATTCAGAATCGCCGCCATCATGAACGGGCTCGTGCTCATCGGCGCCGCCGTCGGATTCATCCTCCTCCGAGTGGAGGCGGCGGTCGAGGAGGCCGAGTAGAACTAGGACTAAACAAAGTACTTGAAAATTGCTTTTAAGTTTTGTATTATTTTTTGTTTATGTTATATGAACTAAATTGTTGTGAATCTGTACTATGATCGGTTGCATACTTTGAAACAAAAGTCTTTTCAGTTGATCGAAAGGCCTTTGATTTTCCTGATTCAGCATTTCTTTTCTCTTTTTCTTCTCAATATGTTTTTCTCTTCTTCTTCTTCTTTTTTGTGAGAGTAACGCGAAGAAAATATATTTTGAATTTGAAAAAAATAAAGAATATCAAATTTATTGATTATAAGAAAGCATCTCTATAAATCACCAAAGTGCCTATAAATTGATCCCATATGCTCACAACTCGTCTATTTAAATCACCAAAGTGTCAAGATAATTTTATCTTTCTAATAATTTGAGCTTTTGAAATTAATAGTTAACGCCCACACTCCACGCAAAAGAAAAGAATTGGAAAGAGCCTAAGTTTAATGGACTGAGCCATGAATTTGGTTGGGCCTCATAGGGCCTAAATTTAATTATGTAAGAAGACGTAGGCCATAAATTTGGGCTCCGTTGGGCAACAATATAGGTCATAAATTTGAGCCCCAATGGGCCTAATGCTACTTTGGGCCTTATTGGGCCAAATTTTAATTTTGTATTGTCATACAAAAACTGTATAGGTGGGCCAAATAGGCCCATTTAAATCCTCTCGCCTGAGTGTGAACATGGACTTTCCATCCTCTTGTCCTTTTGTTTGAGATATTTTGAGATTCGAGATATTTTGAGATATTTTAAGCGCTAGATATTTTGAGAGGTCACTATTATCAGTAAGTGACATTTGAAAAAGTATTTTAAAATATTATTTTCTTATCGATAGAAGATATTTATAAGATTTCATTAGTGTACTTTTGAAATAAGGGATTCGTGAAAATAACACAATTCTTATCTACTTTTATTTAATTTTTTAATAATTATATATGTGTTAGAAATTAATAAGAATAATATTTTTATTTTCGAACCAAGCAATATCTATAGAAACTTACAAAATAGTTTACTTTATTTTTTAAAAAATATTTATTTTATTTTTAAAAATTATAGAGAATTAAGAACAGTTCACCAGTTATACTATCAATATTACAATATAAATAATTTCTTAATTTTTAAATTATTATTATTGTAGGGATTCTAACTAAATTCTAAACACAAAAAATTCAAAAAATTAATAATAAAAATTATTTTTAATTACCAAAAATATTTCTATATGTTAATTTGTAAATAACAATGCGAGAAACGGAGGATATTCGCATCCGTTTATTATACGGAATTATCCCGTGGCTTCTACACCATACGTTCACGTGGGCTCCACTCTCACGGACAAAACAAATTATGACACGTCTCTCTAAAACAAAACCACTCGTACTCAATCAATATTAATATTAATTAATTCACTTTTAAAGTCTACATAAATCAATTTAGTTAAATTTTGTTTTACTTTAGGTAGGTACCAAACAAATTAAGAGTGTTTAATTATCATCTAATCTCTAAATGATATAAATGATAAGATTTTATAATAAAATCTAAGCTATTTTGTCCTTTATTTGTCCATACACTTTCCCCTCATCAAACACAATTTCATTATAAAAACACGCACACAAACGTAGAGACAGCATTATAAACTTGTGAAGAGATCTAGGAGAGACCAGCAATGTCTACTCTGGTTGGGATATGGTTGGGCGAGTTCTATAAATTAAGAAATAATCGGTATCAGAGCTCAGTGCACCGCGATAAAATAGAAGCTGCACTGGAAGAAAGAAATGAAGAACTCGCAGGACCACGAGCAGAAGCGCTTATGGCGAAAAAAAAGAGAAAGAGAGGTGGGGGCATCTCAGAGGCCACTCTATGTTTGCTCATGGATCGCTTTGCTCCTAGCTAGTTGAGTACTTTACCTGTGTGTAGTTTTGTATTAAGCATTGTATGTACAATTGTATATGTATTTCCTAATGTATTTGGTATGTTCTCACTTTGAACAAGTACTTAATTATCTGTTGTTTAATTAATTCTGTGCTTCCCTTCAATTTCTTCTTCTTCTTTTTTTTTTTTTTTTTTTTTGTGTGTATTAGTTTACTCCTCCAAAAATTATTTCTTTTTTTTTATATAAATATATATGTATCAATTAACTCAGCTAAAAATAGAAAATAATTAATAAAGCTTTAAATTGGGAATCTCAAAAGTACAAGCCTAATTGAAATTAGGCATTGTCTAATACTTTTTTCCAAATATGTCCACCTCAAAGAAAACACATGGGATCAACTGGATCTATCTCATCTCCTATGAAAAATCTCATATCCAAAAGTAATAATAATATGCTATAAAAGTGCATGATTCATTTTATTTTTTCAGTGTTGTATAAAGGAGTTGAGCTAAAATATTTATAGTAGAAAGATTTTATATATTCACTTTTTTTTTTCCTCTTTTTTTTTTCTTAAATTATACTCATCCCAGTTGGTGATGATCAATACTAGTTATTTGCTGCTTCAAAGTGCATGACAATCTAAACCAATTAAATTATAAAAAAACAGCATCTATAATTTAGATCAACCTCTTAGATTAAAAATTAAAATAGAAAATATCAAATACTCAAAATTGTATCTAAATATATAGAAATGTTGCATACCTTGTAGCTTGAAAAGAGTTGCGAGATTACAATCCTTAATTTGAATGAATATATTGTTAAAACTAAAGATAAATTATAGATTTATTAATATCAAATATATATATATATATAGAGAGAGAGAGAGAGAGAAGGTAAAATTCTAGTGAACTTGCTAAAAATTCATAAATTGTTGTACATAAAATACAAGATGAAAAAGCATACAAATTAATATTTGTAGCCTACCTAAAAAGAGAGGACATATATATAATAATAATAATAATAATAATAATATAAAGTAAGCTATAAACTCTTCCCTCTCAACGTGCACGTGGAGCCCACATGCACGTAGCTCATCAACTTTTTTTTTTTTTTTTTTTTTTTTTTTTTTTTTTTTTTTTAAGAAAAAAAAAAAAAAAGAAAAGAAAACTTCCAGTCTCTTTTCGCAAGACACCCCCCGAACATTTCCAAAATCATAAATTAGTCCCTCTTCGTCGGCGTTATTGGTGAAAGGTCGGTCAAAAGGTGGCTTTTTTAAGGGAGGTGATGCGGACGGAGGAGCCGAGGGCGGAGGAGCCGACCTCGACGTCGAAGGAGTCGTAGCGCAAGAAGATCTCGGCGACGAGGAGGCGGGCGACGGCGACGACGAAGTCCTTGCCCGCGCACTGCTTGTTGTCGGCGGTGGGCGACTCCGTCTCGGGCCCGTTGGACCAGACGACGTGCCGCAGCAGCCGCCTCCCCTCGTCCCCCACGAAGCGCTCCGGCACGAACTCCTCCGCGCGCTCGAACACCCGCGGGTCCTTGGTCGCCATCGGCTGGTACCCGAAGAGCATCTCCCCGGCCCGCACCTCATACCCGTAGTCGTGGCTCTCCACCACCATGTCCCGCTTCGCCCTCCCGTACTGCAGCGGCACCGGGGGCTCCACGCGCAGCGCCTCGTACACCACCGACTTGGTCAGCGGCATCGACTCCTCCAGCTCCCGGAACCCCACCCCACCGGAGGACGAGGAGGAGGAGCGGGCAGCTGCGCGGACCTCCTCGGCGAGGCGGCCGTGGAGGCGGGCGCCGGCGCGGCCGACCCACTTGACGATGTTGGGGAAGAGGAACTTGAGACCGCCGAAGGAGTTGAAGCAGGTGGCGAAGACGACGTTGTGGAGCGCCTCCTCGCGCCCCACCCCGAGCCTCTCCGCCTCGTCCAGCAGGGGCCCCACGGCGCCGCGGAAGAAATCGGCTAGGCGCTCGTAGTCCGGGCGAACCAGCGCGGGCGGGAGGCGGAACGAGTGTAGCAGCGCGTCCTCCACGAGGCTGGGGAGGCCCAGCGAGAGCAAGGGCCCGAGCTGGAAAACGACCCACTTGGTGATGAGCTTGGGCCCGTCGAGCCCCAGCGGGGTCTCGGCCGGGTCGCGTCCGAGGAGCGCCCGGGCCAGGAAGTCGAACGCGGCGCGGTCGTTGGCGGCGCCGAAGTCGGCCCGGCCCTTGCTGGCGATATCCCGCTCCAGCCCCTCGAACATGGCGCCGTAGGTGGCGCGGAACTCCGGGACGAGGGCGCCGCGTCGGGACGAGAGGAGGGAGAAGAGGAGGCGCTTGAGTGGGGCGTGGTTGGGCTCGGAGGGGTCGAGGTAGGAGAGCACGCGGAACCCGCCCGTGAGGTCGGTGGAGGGCATGAAGGTGCCGGTGAAGAGGTCGCGCTTCTCCACCAGGGAGGTGTCGAACAGGACCGGGAACGACGCGGCGTCCAGTAGGGCGACGACGCGGGGGTCGGGCGCCAGGAACGGCCCCGGCGGCATGTTCAGCCGGACCACTGTCGACCCGTGCCGCCGGACCCGGTTCTGGAAGAAGGCGTCGCGACCCTCCGTGTAGAAGTATGCCAGCCGGTCCCGGACCGCCCCCACCAACGGGAGCCCGTACTCGCCCGGGATCTTCCTGATCGGCAGATTCCTCGCCGATTTACTCGCCGACTCCCGCTGCTCCGACACCGACGCCACGGCCCGGAGCGCTGCGCCCGAAGACCAACCAAGAGCGGCGGCGCCGGCGCCGGCGGCTAACATTTTTTTTTTGCGAAAATGGTCTCGAAGTTTGGAGATCTTGCGATTTGGTAAGATTTTTTTTTTTTTTTTTTTTTTTTTTTTTTTTTTTCTTTGTTCCGGAATTAGGGAAAGAGAATGGGCCGGGTAGGTGCGTAGGAGGACTGAGGAGGATGGAGGTAATTAATTAATTAATTAACGATTATTATTATTATTATTATTATATAGGGGCGAGTGGGCGCACCGTGGTCGGTGGCAGCGGAGTGGAAACGTGGTCCTTTGGATCCCGGTGGGCACACGCGTCCGCGTGCGTATGTACTGAGTCACGTGCGAGAAACTCGTCCGCCTACAAGATAAAAGTCACCTTAATTACCAAAGCAAAGTTCCCTTTTTATATATATATAAATAATTTTTATAAATTTTTAATTTTTAAATAAAAAATTATACTATTAGAATAATAATAAATTTTTTAAATTTAATAAATTATTGATAAAATAATAATATAGGAGCAAAATTAGTCAGTACAATATACCTAAATTTATAAATATCAATTGCTTGATATTTTAAAAAAATATAATAACGAAACTCTTTCTCTCTTTATATATTAATAATTTTAATTTTATTAAAAATTATTTTTTTTTTATTAATTGGATGGTTTAAAATTTACATTACAAATAGCATTTACTGTAACACAAGTTGACTTTATAATTATTTTTTATTGATTATTTTTTATTGTACATCTAAAAATGATGTATAAATTTTTAATTTTATTTATTCAAAACTTAACATTTTTATATGAATTTTATTATTTTTTCATACTAATAATTTTAAAAATATTCAAATTTTTATAGTACATTTTTTGAATGCATCACCAACATTTTTTTATTATGTTTTTTGATTATTTTTATTAATGTAGCATATATTTTCAGTACTATTAAATATAAGCACGTGGAGAGAGAAAGGTAGGTATGTAGGTAACCAAAGCACACGTACGATTTATGTTATTGATATATTTTAAATAGAGGTGTATATCTTATATTTTATTTATTTCATAAATTTTATTATTCATTTTGAAATTATCGATAAATTAATTTTTATTTTTGGATGAAATGAAATATGTGATATACACATCATTTATGGTGTACACGTAGCATTGCTCAACAAATATACTGCATATGTGATTTATATCAAATCAATTTCAAAAGTGGCGAATAAAATGTATATTAATTTTTAAAAATTTCACAATAATAATACCTCAGAAATTAGAAAAAAGCTACGACACTCTAAAAAAAATTGCATCTTACTTATTTTTAAATAAATAATTTTTATTTATTAAATAAATATGATGTATATCATATATTTTTTTAAAAATGTACATATAGCATTATTTTTAAAATTATATTTCGAAATTAATAGCATAAAACATATGGCATTCAGACGACAATTTTTCATTCTACTTCGGCAGGCCATGGTGCTCTTTTGTTGGATGGGTTTAATTTATACACACATGCATATATATATATATATATATATATATATCTTTTTTGAAAATGACCCTCTGTATTTTCGAAAATTATCTTATAAAATTTGTATTTATAAAAATAATTCTATGAGTACCAACCACGTGTGCGCGCCACGTCAGCGGAGGAAGAGGACTCGGATTGAGTTGAACACGCACTTTAAACACGCGTGTCTAAACACGCACGTATGTTGAGAGTGTTTACGTGTCTAAACACGTATGTTGAGAGTGCGTGTTTAAACACGGAAAAGTGGAACGGTATGAATATGAGTTGAACTTACTGGTCAATCATTACAACTAGCACAAATTTTAGATTTATATAAATGTCATTTTATGCATTTTATGCATGTGAACAGTGAGGAGATATAGGCTCAATGATATATATTTACTATATATAAAGTGATTATTTTTAAGATTTTATTTTCTATTCAAGACCTTTTTAATTCTTTGTTCTTGCATAAGTAGGGTCCAAATTAGTTGGCGTGTCCTGGTCCAAAAGACAGTGAAAGATGCTATCTGAAAGATCAACTTCTTAATTCCCACATAATAGAGTTTAATTTTGAATTACTTTTAGCCCAGTTTGTATGAATCATGTGCGTTGAACAAAAAAAGAAAAAAGAAAAAAAAGAAAAGAAAAAAGGGTATAGAAGAACATTCAGAATCGAACACACTCTCTTGAAAATGAAAACATTTATAATTGATTTTCATAGCATATTACTTAGAAAAAAATTAGATTCAATAGAAAGTATTAGAAAATGAAGTTTAAGTCGAGTATTGTGAAGTTTAACCAGTCTAACGATGTTGACACATGTATTTTTTTATAATATAAATTTGTATTTGATTTTTTATTTTATCAATGAATTGCTTCTTTTTTTTTTTTTTTTCATTCATGCTGTATATGCAGGTATAAATTGTCCAAAAAATTAATAAGATAATAATTATACGTATCTTCAAAAGTTGAGAATTTGATAGATATGTATCATTGGTGATTAATTGCTAAATGTTCTCGATCGATGAATTATTATGAGGACAGTGATTGAGCTGGTAAAATTGGTGCACATGTCGTTTCACTTTTAGTGTAGACGAGTTTCGAGTTAACAGCGTGGAGAACTAGAACGAATGTGCAGGTGGTTGTTGGAGAATAAGGGTACCGAGCGTGACAAATACGAGAAGTCATTTGGATGTCTGCTCATTCGTAAGTGACTTACTCGATGTTGCAATAGTGTGACTTGTTATTTGACCTGCGGTATCTCGGCTATCACAATAGGATTTTTGTAGTTTGACTATATATATACTTGGTCCCTAATGATCATTTGGGTTATTGCGATGCTTGTTGGCTACAATAGATTCGTTATAATAATAGGGTGTACACCTATATGAAATCTATCGTCTTTACTAGATAAGAGAATTAGTCCTATATGATTTATGAGATCGAGTTTAAAAATTTTTAGCCAGGACAAAGTAAATAACGAAAGAATTTTCGATATTAAAAACTCGAGTCGAGTAAATTTGACATATGACAGGCGATAGAGTTTAACAAGCTACTCTATGACCTCTGTCTAGTCGAGACTTATGATAAAAGAATTATATCATACGTTGACTGCATCTAGAGATTCAATATTTTATTCTACTGGGATGCCACTACATGTCGTTAGGCGTCACTCGTGAATTATGGGACTTACAAGAATTATCCAGATAATCGATGATTATTATTAAACTGATCAGTTAAAATTATTTAGACCCACTGTAAAGAGTTTCAGTGATATTGTTAATGATGATCACAATATATCTCACCACTAGATTTATGACCGGCCGGATAGCTGGATTTTAATTTTTGAATCGCTTGGATACCTAATTGTTAATATATTGATAAGTGAACTAATTTGTAATTATTATAAATTTAGTAATATTAAAAAGCAAATATTGTAAGAGATGACTTACTAATATTAAAGTACAAATATTGCATTATTGATTTGATTTGATCAGATTAGAATTGAGTTTAAGTTGAATTAAATTAGGATTTAAAAGATTGAACATATTAGGAATAAGATAAATTTAAATCTAATTTTACTTTTATTCTTAATGTTTAGAAAATGGATTATAAAGTTTTTAGAAAATATAGTTTTCATCTCTTTTTCCCCTTCAACTTTTCTGAAATATTCATGATTAAAGAAAAAACGTTATCGGTAAGAGTGCTAGCACCCCTATGAGGATTTCGATCAGATCAACAACTTTATAAAGATACCCGTAGAGGTTTGAATGCGTGTACAACATCAAGAGAATCAAATTTCATAATCATTATATTGCGATGTAATTAAATCTTTCCGAGCAAAAGGTGAAGATTAAATCTTTATTTTTATTTTTAATCTTAAATACATGAAAAATTATATTTTGCGTAATTTTTTAGATCGGACATAAAGTTTTAAAATCTATTTTTTTATTTTTATTTTTTCACTGTGTTTATCTTGCACAAAATCCAATATGTAAGTTTTTAAAGTTTTGATGAATAAATATGTAGAATTCTTATTTTCTTACAATCAGACTTGTCATATGCGGGAAAGGGGATTGCCCCCGACCTCCGTACCTTCAACGCAGTGCTCTACAGGCTCGACCTCCTTCATGATCCGTTACTTCATCCTCTCAAGCATGCATGTCCGGGTAGCAGAGGCAGGGTCGCCAGAACCCTAGCCCCCTCCCTGTGCCACCACTTTCCTCCCTCGGCTCCCCTGCACTAAGCTCCTTTATTTTCGTTCTTAAATAGTGTAATTTTTGCTCAAAGAATATAATTTTCGTTCAAAGAGTATAACTTTTGTCTCAAATAATATAATTTTCATTTCAAATGATACAACTTTCGCTCAAATAATATAACTTTCGTATAAAAAATATAACTTTAGTCTTAAAGAGTATAATTTTTATTTCAAAGAGTATAACTTTCGTTCAAAAAAGCAACGTCAATATCAAAGAATGTAATTTTTATTTTAAAGAGCGTAACTTTCATCTAAAATAGTACAACATTCTTCTGCAATAATACAACATTACCATATTCTTATTTTTTCTCTTATTGACTTTTCATGTAAAAAAAAAAAAGTTTTTTAAATCTTTTTAATTTTTTACTTTTTTTTCACTGTCGCGTCTTCTCCCTCACCCTCTACCACAACCATCGTGCTCATTGGAAGCCCTTCAAGGAGAAACGCGAACGCTTCTTCATCCTCACCCTCACGGGTGACAATATTGTCTCGGTAATCACCTCATTATCTTCGTCTGCTTCGCCATCATCTGCCCGCGCTTCGAGTCCTCCTTCTCTGGTGCCAACGTCGGTGCTTGCGCTAGCCCTAGCTCTCGTTATCATTGTTGAAGACCATAGAGACATCGGAGTAAGGTCCGAGAAAAAAAAAATATATAGTGAAAAAAAAAAGCATATTTTGATAGGACAATGCTTTTAACATAAAAATTTACGAATTATATTTCATCTATTTTAAAATAAAATAAAATTTATTAATTATTTTAAAATAATTAATAAATTATATCTCATCTTAAAATGTGTAAAATATATATGGTAATTCTAAAAATGATTGTAGGAATACCATTCTTCATTTTGATAAGTGATTTAAAAATGCAAAACAAATTTATAAAAATAAAAAATATAACCAACTTTTCCAGAATCTCAGATCCAGTATTTGGTATCAATCATCTCAGTTATCCGAATCTCGAGGAATGTGCTGTGCATTTCCCGCACAAGGAAGGGTTTTAGCTCACTAGGGTTTAAGCCCACTTCATCCAAATCCACTGCACTCGAGAGTTACACGGAAATGCACTTCCAATCCATTCTCCTCACCTCCCATCGCCTCCCCCGCTTCTCCCCTCTCCCAACTCCTCCCCCTCGTCGCTCCTCCTCTCCGAAAACCCTAAAACCTCTTTTCTCCACGAAGGCGCTCTCCCATGGCGCAAACGACGCGGCGGCGAGCCCTCCCACTTCCGCGCTCCGGAGCTCGGGCGCGGTGGGGAGAATCGGGCTCGATCCGTTCCGGGGGAAGCCGGGTTCCGTCTCGTTCTGTGGATTGACGCATCAGGTGTTGGAGGAGAGGAAGTTGGTTTCTTCCCCCTTCGTGGATGGTAAGGGTTCGGTGATTTGGTTTTTGGGTCCCCTCGCGCTTATCTCTTCCCTCGTGGTTCCCCAATTCTTTCTCGGTAATGCGATTGAAGCGTTTCTACAAGATGAGATCCTCGCAGGTGATTCAGTTGTCTCTGTGTAGCTTAATTTAGCAGGATTAAGTATTTAGCTGCTTCATTTTTTACTCACATTTCATCCCCGCAAAAAACCAAAATTTACTCATAATCTAACCATAATTGATTGGTTCCATTTATTGGTTCATAAAGTTGCATTGAGCTGTGCATCTTAATTTTTGTTTTTATGGGCCTACTATGCTTGATCACCCAATGAATTTGTGAAAAGACCAAATTTTAGTGGGTAAGCAGATATAAATCCTGTGCTTTATTTGATACTTTAGTATAACTGTTTCCATTACTGTGAGAAGTGAGAACATTCTGAATTACAGGTTGAATTAACAAATTGCACTGTTTAGAGAACATGCGAAAGTTTTGCTACATATAGAAGATTAATATGGTAAAGTTCATTTGTAAACTATCACACTTCATTTGTGTAAATTATCATAATGTTTTCTGCGTTCTACGTTTTGCTTCAAGGTGGCGAATAAATAAATCAATAACATTAGGTCAGTGTCCCAAATAATCTTCTTACAATGATTAGGATCATCCTCCTAATGTCTCCATTCAATTTACGCGGCTTAATTTATTTTTTTGATTTCTTATGTCAAAAGTTGAATTGATTCTGATTGACATTCTTGTTTGGGATTTGCAGAGATCATTACATCCTTCTTGTCAGAGATCATATTCTATGTTGGGCTAGCTACATTTCTATCTATTGCCGATAAGGTACAGCGACCTTATCTTGACTTTAGCCCAAAGCGATGGAGCCTCATTACGGGTCTTCGAGGCTACCTCTCTTCTGCCTTTTTCACAATGGGTTTTAAAGTTTTCGCTCCACTCCTTGCGGCCTATGTTGTTTGGCCTGTTATTGGTCTCCCTTCCATTATTGCAGTTGCTCCATTTCTACTGAGTTGTCCTGCACAATTCGCATTTGAAATGCAGCTTGATAGACGTCGTTCTTCTTGTTGGCCTCTTTTGCCAATCATTTTTGAGGTATGAAAAGTTTTTTATGGTTAATAATGGACTTTGGCCCTGAGATTTGTCTCGGATTTCAATTTTGTCCTTGGAGCGTTAGTTGTAACAATTTAGTTGTCGAAGTTTGGGTTAATTTCAATTTCTCCCTCATACTTTGGATTCTAGACGGTAGGTCCCTCAATGAGCTGGATTTCAAATATAGTCTGAGTTTCAAATTTCACAAAGACAAGCCTAAGTAGGGTGTTGTAAGTCAGAATGCACTTATTAAATTATACAATTGATCGTATGAAGACGAAATCGAAATCAAGATCAATTACAGGGACTAAATTTGTTATTAAAAAAAATCTTTATTTACATAATTTACTCCTTGCATAAGGTTTTGACGCCTAACTTGTCTAATTTTGCAGGTATACAGGGTATATCAGTTAAACAAAGGAGCACATTTTATTGAAAGATTGATGTTCTCAATGGGATTGTCCTCGATCACACCTGCATTAATGGAAAGAAGTAGTGCTTTTTCTTCCATGCTTGCCGTTCTCCAAATCCTCGGTGTTGTTTGTTTGTGGTCCTTGATGACTTTTCTCATAAGACTTTTCCCTTCTAGACCTGTGGCTGAGAACTACTAATCATGTAAGTTATTAACTGCTGGGGTTCCTTTCTTTGTGGTACATAGTAAAGATATTGCACTAAGGTATAACATTTACAGAGTAAATTTTAACAAATGCATGTAGTGGGCATATCGAAACGTTTACACTAAGAGAAAAACCAGGAGAACTCAACAATGAATGCCCTCCCATATTCATGAATAATTACATTCTTCCCAGATTATTGATATTTGCATCCCAATTATGTTTGCACTGAACTATTGGATGGCAGTATTAAATTCTTTAGTTTCTAACTATCGTTCTGATGGTTTTGGTCGTGTTCAACTTCTTCAAAGCATATGGCAAATAGCTGAGTGATCTTACTGCGGCTTATTTCATATATTTGTATGGTGCTGTGGTATATTCAAAAGCCTTGTTAAATTATTGCCCTACCAAGCCATGTTTTTACCTTCCTGATTTCCTGCGCGTAACTAATATCATTTTTATTATTACCAACATGCTACTGCAACTCAGTTGCTGATAACTCTGCCTATTTTGATTGGCGATGGGACAGGCGATGATAAAGCTTTCTTCACTTAATATTGTCTGAGTTGGCATTGCCTTTCATGTCCTTGTCTGAGTTGGCATTGCGATCGAATTGCATTTATTAGTATTACTTAATAAACTATACCCCATCATGTTAAAGTCATATTCGTCTCTAACCTGAATTTCATTCGCCTTTCTTTTGGCCCCACTAATTATAATTTTGTTTTTTTTTTTTTTTTTTGCGCCTCCATTAGCTAGCTGGTGTTTTCTATCTCTAACCGTTACGCAAATCTCTGCATTTTATTGTCTATTCATCCTTTATACTATAGATTCCTTTGATAACGTACTAGATTTCAAGTACGCTAGGATCAACAACAAGCAACTAATAATTTCTACATTTGATTTTCTGTCTTAGGTACTTCACAACAGAAACTGCAGATGTGCGAATAGCTGCTTAGTGCAGGTTGTGTTTTTTTGTATTATTTTGTTGTTCTGACATGATTGTGATGTGTAAAGAGGGGAAATATAGAGTTTTCTCACGCCTTAAATTCTGAAGCTCTTTCCATACAATTATTTCATGCTGAATTTTGATACATATGTTTTCTAATCCTGAAAACTTCATCTGATGAGCTTTTGATCATGGACTGCTTAATGAGGAGGAATGTGGAAAGTTTGCATTTACATTTATCAACATGTCGCGGACAATCGATGTCTCTTGTAACCCCATGATCTTTTTATGACCCTGGCTTAAGTTATCATTGCAATACTAGACTCATAAATAATTTTCTCCCTGGTGAATTTTTCACTGCAATTCAGAGCAGATATGATTTCTTTGGATTAATGTCTGCAAAATTTATTGAGTTTGATTGATGAGATGAAATTATTGTATGTTATGTATCAGTATCTGCGCATTCCCTGTTGTGTCTGCGGCAAAGAATTTAAAATGTATTTAGTATCTGAAATGTTCTGGATCGTACTGGAGGAGTGAAACTAAATATAAAATATGTTATATTTTCCCTGCAGTAGTTGTGTGCAATCCGTGAAATATGTTTTTTTATTTTTCTCTGAGTTTTAAACTGAGAAAGGAAACTGATAATAAAAGTACAAGTAAAATGGGAAGGAAAATGTGTTATGGGAAAATATATTTGAAATGGAAATAAAACCATAAATAGGAAAATAACCAAAAATATAACAGCCAAAATTTGATTAAAATAAAAAATAATAAATATTAAAAGTTTATTCGTAAAATTTAAAATACTAAAAAAGTGGTATAAAATTGGAAATTAAAACTCCGTACAGTACTCTCTACACTCCTCACCCACCGCTAATAAATTACCAAGTGTAGAACGCTGAGCTCCGTTGCTTCGTCTTAAAAAAACATTTTAGGCCCCAATATCTTCTTCGCTTTCTCCTTAGGCCATGTCTCCCGCCGCCGACGAGGCCGAAACCCTAGCTTCTTCCGATCCCATCACCTCCGAGCCCGTCGAAGCCCTAGCACCGGAGGAACCCGAGGGAGCTCAGAGCCCTCGCGGCAATGGCGATTCTTCGGGCGCGGGGCGCTCCGGCGGGGAAGAAGATGGCTCCGAGCAAACCCTCCTAGCTCGCGCGGACGAGTTGTTCGAGAAGGGGTCGGGGGCGATTGAGGACGGGGAGTTCCTCGACGCCGTGGATTACCTCAGCCGTGCCCTAGAGACCAGGTTAGGGTTTCGACCCTTTTTTTGTGGAATTGCTTCGTGAATATTATAGTTGAAGAAGCTCAAATTTGAGTAGACTAAAAAAGTTTCTGTTATTTGTTACATTGATTAGTGCTTAGAGCTTAGGATATACGATGTATACAATTGTTTCATATGATATAATGAGGTGGCCGGATGATACTGTGATTTTTTCTAAACAGTAGCTTTATTGTGTTTGTAGATGCAAAAGAGGAGATTTATACACACTTGATAATAGTTTTACTTTTGTTTTTAGTTCCTGTTTGCTAAGCTGCCAAGTATATCATATTTTAGAATACAATGCTAACATTATTAAACATTAATAGTTTATCAGTTAGGTTCCTATTTTGCTTTAATATATAGGGCAATTATCATGATTTGAGGAATTTTAGCAACTTTGAACCCGATTGAGATAGATGCTGGTTAAATATAGTGCTGCTTTGTTTTGTCAAATTAGTAGCCTGCTATAATTTAAAGAGTTTGTCTCGACAATTCATTTCGATATAATTGTTGCATCCCGAAATATGCGTTCATTATTTACATACTTTGCAATTGATTGTGTTTTTTTTTTTTTTTTTTTTTTATCTCTTTCTGATTTTATGTAGAGTTGCCCATTATGGAGACCTTGATCCAGAATGTGCTAGCGCATATTATAAGTATGGATGTGCTCTACTCTGCAAGGCTCAAGAGGAAAGTGATCCATTGGTTGTGCCTAAGAATATAACAAATTCAGAAAATGCCAAATCTTCTACAAACATGGATGCTAGTGGGAGTTCGAACGCTTCTGCTGGTGATGCAAAAGATGATGTTGAAAATATGGAAGTCGAAGGAGGTATATAAATATCATTCAATTCACTTGTGCTCTATCTATATGATCCATTAGAAGTTGATGCTCAGATTATTTCTTAAGTTCGATTGGATTGTTTCACCGCAAGGAACTTAGTTTCCAACTGTAACACTGTTATAATTGTGTTGCACTTTTGTCGGTTCACTTACCGGTGTTCGAGAACTAAGTTTGTAGATACTATGGAGGCAAATATGATGTTTATTTTTAGGGCATTTTCACCAGGTAAGTAGGTATTCTTAGGTACATATTAGGATTATGTGATTCTGTTAGAGAAGGATTTATCATTATTTGGTGTTGATGTTATTGCCTGTATGTGCAAATTCTTTTTTTCTTTTTTTTTTTGTCTGTCAGTTGTAAGTATAAGTGCCTTCTCCTCCTGTTTGCAATATCATAAGTGGTGATTTTATGTTCTATTTCGCTAAGGCGGTAGTGGCGATGACGAAAGTGAAGGGGACGATGGAGAAGCAGCAGAAGCAGATGAAGATGAATCTGATTTGGATCTGTCCTGGAAGTTGCTAGATATTGCTAGGGCTATTGTTGAGAAGAGCCCAGAAGACACGATGGAGAAAGTCAATATCTGGTCTGCTCTTGGAGAGGTTTCTATGGAAAGAGGTTTGTTTTCTTTATGTAATGCGTCAGAGACTATCATCATAATTTGTATTTTATCTCTATTTACTTTGATATAACCTCCAGAGGACATTGAGGCTTCCCTCAACGACTACAAGAAAGCTCTATCCATACTGGAACGTTTGGTTGAGCCAGACCATCGCCGGATTGTCGAATTGTATCCTTACCATGTAACATATGTCACTTACTTTTCATCTTTTTAAGCTTGGTGCTTGCGACTTATTTGGCCTGGCTTGTGAAGCAGCTTCTATAGTCGAGAAAGCAGAAGTTCATAGAAGCCGGACGCTCAGTATATAAAAAGTCTGGAGCATTACTGGGATGAGAAGCTGAAATAAACTTTCGGAACATATGCAGAAGTTTCAATTTGAAGCTTCTGCTTCCACTGTAGTTATTTGCTGTTGAGGAGAATTTAATGCTTATTTGCACAACTCTAGTACAGCAGCACTTCTGCACATGCTATTAAACAAGAGTGACATTTAGAAAGAACTGATATGTGTAGCAGTCTCTTTTTCATAGCCTCCTTAACTGGTTATCAGAAACTTCAGAATTTGCTTGGTTTTAGAGCTGGATTTGAAGATTGGAGAAGCCATACCCTATTGTAGAAAGGCTATCTCGCTGTGCAAGTCCCGCCTGCAGCGCCTTAAAGAGGACGCAACCAAGGAAGATGCTACATCCAGCTCAAATACGAGTGGCGATCTACCTGCTGTGGAGAAGAGTTCTGGAAGAAAATCCAGCCTGGAAGATGAGATAGAGTTGCTCAGTGGCTTTTTATCTGAGCTTGAAAAGAAGGTATATTGGCTAAGACAAGTTTCATAAATAGAACTCATTATTATTGACTAAAATGGTTCTACTATTAGTTAGGAAAACATTTCTCGTTACGGCATAAGTTTTGCGAAAAAGAAATTCCGATTTGTTTCTCAGTATCGCAATAGTCTTTGATTGTGGACCCAAATGTCCCTGCAATTGTCTGTGATGTGTACATTCATCACATGAAGGGTATTTGGTACCTGTAGCTATAGGTTTCTTTTATTATTTGCCATTCATAATTGGACTGAATAATATGGTCTTCAGCAGTTTGAAAGCAATAAATACCCCTTCCCTTTTGAACTGCAGCTTGAAGACCTGGAGCAAACCACGACGAACCCACGTTCGGTCGTATCGGAAGTCATGCAAATGCTTGCGTCTAAGCCATCCGGTCAGAAGAGCCCGCCTAGCACCAGCAGCGGTGCGGCTGTCCGATCCGCATCACTAACTTCTTCGCAAGTGGGTGTCGTCAGCAACGGTTTCGACTCTCCAACGGTTTCCACTGCTGGTACGGACGGTGGTGCTGTCACTCACTTAGGTGTCGTCGGAAGAGGAATTAAGCGGGCTGTCGTCAAGCCAATCAGCGCTGAACTGCCATCCAAGAAGCCTGCTGTGGCTACGGATTCAGTTGCCGAGAAAACTGCTGATGCTGGCGCTTCTGAAGCCGTTGGGTCGGCTGCTGCTTCACAAGATGCCGAGCCTCTTTTAAAGTAACTGCTGCACTTCTTTTATAGTTTATTGTCTAACTGAGTGTGTGTTCGAGTACGTTTCAACTGAGTGAGTAGGAGCTTTAATGTTACCTTTTTCTATAACCTGCCGAGGACATATTTGTATAATACTTTTGGGTTTCTCTCTGCTTGTTATTGTCCGGCTTTTTCCCTACATAAAATTTGCAGTGTCCTTATGAGATTTATTCAGACATTTCTCCTACCTGGGACTTGCTGATATGCAGAAATTTGATCCTACTCTTCAATTGCCGTTCCTGGGGAGTATGAGATAACTAGAAAAGGGAGAGAGGATGAGCAGTTACAGTACTTCAATCCAAGTTCCAGTTCTAATATACTAAATAATAAATTGTAATTGACAATGAAGTCTCTCATAATAATTAATGCAAAATTATTTCCAATAAAAATTTTGCAAAAATTAGGATTGCATCACTACAATCTATAACAATTGTCGTGGCATCTTTGTTCAAAGCTGTAATTAACAAATGTCCAATATCAACATCAGGTCAATTCATAGCATTAAATTCGTTACACTAAAAATAAATTTTTCATAACCAAAAAAAAAAAATCTAAAATCCACAAATTCGTGCAGCGGCACAATCTCCGCTCGCCACGTGTCTATTTGACAGTTGTGAGCATTTATTATTTGAGTTCCCCAATTAGCACCAAATTATTTTTATTATCTTTATTATTACTATTATTATTTCTCCTTCTCCTCCTCCTCATCATCATCATCTTCTTCTTTGGAACTCGAAAGGGATCGAGCTAGGGTTTGGGAGATGGGGAAGATGCCGTACATTGCGATGAAGACCGATGAGATCCACCGCGGCGGCGGCGGCAGCAGCAGCAGCAGCAGCAGTGTCGAATCAGATCTAAAGGAGCTCGGCGTCGCCGCGCGGAGGCTCGTCGATCACACCTTACGCCTCTGTAGCGGCGTCGGATTCGCCACGACCGCCCTCAAATCCCTCGCTTCGTTCGCCGCTATGTGAGATCGTGATCCCTCTTTTGATTTTTTGGTATCATTTTTCGGAATTTGTTGTGTCTAGGGTTCGTGATTGTTTCATCGGAAAAGAGGTGCGGATTGTTTGTTTGTTTTAGGTTAAAATGTTGATCAGAAACCCCTTAACTTTTAATATTTTTTTATTTGAATTATCTTTTACAAATCAAGTTGGCTTCGTTAGCCACCCGCCATCAACAGTTCATGAAATTTGCAGTTTTAGAGCCGAAAAAAATGTTCTAAAAATCACCCTTCATCTTATTTAATAAAAAATTTGAGTAATAAGATATGCACAAAACTATAATACCACAAAATTCTTGATGTTTCAGATAAAATACTATTGGTATGTTCGCGCAAACATTATTATCCAAAATTTTAAGCCAAATTGTAAATTTAGTGACCTCTCTCTCTCTCAATTTGTGTTCTTACCGCAGATATTTGTTGATATTGGATCGGACAAACTGGAGGACCAAGATGCAAACTTCGCTTCTCGTTCCCTACATTTTCTTAAGCCTCCCTTCTGTGCTTTTCTATTTTCTGAGGTGATCATTCTTCTTCTCCTTCTCTCTTCTGCTTTGTGCTCTGTTTCTCGACAATTTCACGCGTAACAGTCTCAGATCATTGAGCCAAAACCATTTCGACCAATCTCTAATTCAATGCAGGATTAAGGTGATCTATATATATATATATATATATATGCAGATGATAGATATAGATTAGTAGTACATCATAGGAGACTATCTTTCTGTATGTACTACCATCTTATCATGTTTGTGCGAATTTGATTCACGAAAATCTTCAGAGGAGAGGTCGGAAAATGGATCGCTTTCGTCGGAGTCGTGCTGCGGCTCTTCTTTCCTCGACACTTCCCTGGTGTGGTGTTAGTAACTGTTTTGCTTCAATGATATATGATAATTTGGTGCTACAAAGCATCAAATACTGTTAGTAAATGTTGTTACTGTGTCATGTTTGAGTGTAGATTGGCTGGAGATGCCTGGATGTTTACTCCTCCTCCTGGTGGTTGCTCCTGGTTTCTTGGCAGATACTATTCGGAGTAACATAGTCGGCGTCATGATATGCTTATTCATCGGCTGCTACCTTCTTCAGGAGCACATTCGCGCGTCGGGCGGATTCAGGAACGCGCTCACGAAGAGCCACGGCATATCGAACACCCTCGGCATCGTTCTTCTCTTGGTTTATCCTACCTGGATCTTGGTGCTTTATTTTCTCTAGTTACTACTTTTTCATTCCGAATCCTCCGATTTGCGAATGTGAATGTGTATGTATTATGATAGGTTTCGATTTGCATGTATGGTTTGATATTTTGTGTTGTTTTACATTGTGTGTACATAAAGTGTGCAGCAGCAGGAGCCAAAAAGCTACTTAAATGTGTAATTTCAATTCAAAATATCTGATTTACAGTGTTTTTTTGAAATGGGTATCTTTGATTTTACAAGTTCATATTTGGTTATCAAACTGAATGTCTCTCATCATTACAAAACACAACTTCACTGCCCCATTCCCAAGTGCATTAATAATTTAGTTTAGTTTTGGATATTTTGGTGTGAAAAATGGAATGGAAATTTTGTTTTAAAGGGATAGTGTGGGGCCCAGTTTGATTCTATGGACACGTGGCGAGTTCGGAACCGTTGGCTCCGCTTTTGATCTCCACCCCACGCGATCACCGTTCACCACAGGATGTTGGTGCGGGTTCGAATTCGATACCCCGAACTTAATTTTTCCGCGAACGCTTTCGAATGATCGAATCACGAAGCGTCTCATCACGAGTAGCACGAAGAGTTCAGCGAATCGACGGTGTAGGATCATCTGATCTGTGGGACCCGCATCTCCATCGCCGACCTTTGGTTCGTAATAGTAGTACTTGTTTCCAGTTACTAGTTAATGTTTTATTCCATCGTTGTAGATGTTAATTTATGATAAAAAGGTAATAATAATATATAATAATATATATATATATATATATATATATATATATATAAAGTCCGGCTACTATATTATTAATAGTATTAAGTTATTTGTGCTATTAATTTTTCTACCTTTCAATCAACCATTTTGATCATTTTCATCCGTTAAATTTTACTATTTTTTAACCATTATTAAATTCAAAAAATTCACTATCATCTCAACCATACATTTTTTAATTCAAAGATTAAAAACTTAATAGTATCAATAACTTGGTTCTATTAATAGTATTCCAGTCTAGTTCATATATGTTCTTATCGTCAATATTTATTAAAAATTATTCATATATGTTCTTACCGTCAATATTTATTAAAAATTATTCATATATGTCTTTACCGTCAATATTTGTTAAAAAAATATAGTTAACTAGCCAGTGAGTAGATAAATTTATGTTTTATCTTTTTAAATATTAGACTTAACCATAGTTATATTTTTCAACATATTTGTAAGGACGAAATTGATATTTCACTTATATTCAGTTAAAAAATAAATAATAAACTAACGATGTATATAAATAATTTGAATTTTTGAAAGAACAAATATAAAATATTGAATTTGTAGGAGTATATTACAAAATTAATATTTCACTTATATTCTGTTAAAAAATAAATAATAAACTAACTGTATATATAAATAACTTAAATTTTTGAAAAAATAAATATATAATATTGAACTTTGTAGGAATATATTTTACTATTTGATATATTATCAGAGGGGCATATATAAACAACTTAAAAGTTTTGAAAAATAAATATAAAATATGAACTTTGTAGAAATATATCTGCTATTCAATAGATTTATCTATAAAATTAACCTTATGGGGTAAATTTCAGACATACTCAAAATATTGAATAAAATTTACTCACTCCAGAATAGGATGCTTTCCGAATCTAAACAAAAGATCACACATGAACTTAACAAATATAATGTCACATTATTTTTTTATTTACCATCCATTTCTATATTGAGAAAATTTTATTTCTAAAATTATTAATCTTCTCTCCACTCTTAACTCTTTTAGTAATTACACTTGGCATTGTTTACGTAATGCACTTAAAGTTAAAAATAAAATAAGTACTAAAAACATTGAAAGGTCAAATTGAAAGGTCAAGTTCATTAAATGATATTATAATCGAAAAGCAAACTTTAACACAATACCCAGTTAAAAAAATAGAAAAAAAATAAAAAAAAAAAAAAAAAAAAAAAAAAAAAAAAAAAAAAACTAAAGAGAGGCGGTGGAAAAATATTATTCTCTTCGCCTGTTTCTTCATCCATCCGTGACCACTTTTTCTTTCCATTTCTTTTATTATTATTATTATTATTATTATTATTATTATTTCCCCCTTCTTTCTCAAATTAAATCAAAATAAATTGATCGAAAAAATCAGAAAAAGAACGCGTTCGATTTCGTCTCTTGAACCCAATCCCATACATGGAAAGGGGACGAAGAGGATTCGAGAGGAAGCGATTACTACTACTTCCGCTGCGAAGATGATGACGACGACGACGACGACGACGAGCTCTCGTTGCGGATCGTCATCGAATCGTCGCTGTGGATCTCGTTTGCGCCGCCGCCGACGCCGCCGCAGCCGCAGCAGCTTCTTGTTCGTGATCCGATGGACGACACCCTGGGGCTGTGGGGACTACCGCGAGCCTGTCGCTGAGGCTGGGGCAGGCGCTCTTCTCCTCCGCGTCCCTCCTCTTCATGACCGTGGGGGTCGAGTTCTATAGCTACACCGCGTTTTGGTAATCCACCCCCCAAAACCTATACCTAATTTGCCTTTTTTTTTTTTTTTTTTTTTTTGGATTGATTCGTTTTTGGGTGGTCTAGGGTTTGATGTTCAATACCCATGTTTCGAAATTTCAATTTTGGGTTAGTTCTGGGCCTCTTTTGGTACTCTTCAGTATCTGCTAATTTGATCCATTTGATTGGTTTGGAGTGTAATCTGCAATACCCATCTTTCAAAATTTTAAATTTGGTTTTAGATTTGGGCTTCTTCTTTTGGAAATCCTCAATTTCTACTAATTTGATTCATATGAGTGTTTTAGGGTTTAATCTGCAATGCCCATCTTTCAAATAGTTTTGAGTTTCTTTGTCCACTAATTAATTCGATTCATTTGAGTGTTTTAGGGCCTAATTGGCAGTACCCAGCTCTTAAATTTTTGAATTTGGTTTCAATTTGTGCATGTTTGAAATAGCATCTTATTTACATGGCCTAATCAGGTTGTATAATTTCATCCTGGGGCTCTTTTGTTTGTTCTTCCATTAGTCCATGTCCTTGCTTGAACTACTTTATGGCTGGTGTTATTATCTGATCAGATGTGTGCTGAGCTCAATCAAATTTGAACTTTGTAGCGAGCTCGAATCGATGAATCTAAGATTTCAAGGATCAGTATCCATCACCAGCCAAAAGAATGCCCCAATTTCTAGTTCAGAAGTTATCTTCAAAATTTGAAGTTTCTGATTAAAAATTACTCTTTTCAGCTTTCTAGTGACAATCATGGGCTTGGTGATTCCTTGGAGCTGTACTCTGGCCATGGTCGACATGTACTCGATCTTCGTTGGGTGCCCGCTTCGCCTTCCCGGAGTCGTGATCATTGTAGTTGTAGGGGACTGGGTAAGTTTTACTTGCACATTATTATGTTAAATAAAGACTAAAATATAGAAGATCCCCTTGTTTAACAACAAACCAAGGGGTGATCTCTAGTTTTTGATCATTGAGGGAGGGGTAAACAAATTGCCACTATATTCATTCATTTTAGTCATTGATAAATTACATTGTGTCCTTAATCTGCAACATTTGAGTAAGAAATATCTGGGCATTTGTGACAGATCCTATCGATACTCTCGCTTGCCGCGGCTTGCTCGACTGCCGGTGTTATAGATCTTCTGCTTCATATTGGCGACGCATACTGCTCCCCCAAGTTCTGCGGGAGATATCAGTTATCCGCCGCAATGGCATTCTTATCATGGTTTCTCACCGCCGCTTCATCTCTTTTCAACTTATGGCTTGTGGCTTCTCGGTGATCATTAATAATAATCTGGCTTTCGCTAGCTTATTTTTGTAGAACTTTCGTATATAATGTTCACAAATATCGTATAGTTTTTGACATATATTTGCCTTTTTGTTCATATTGTAATGCAAAACTATTTCTGATCTGAAATTTTAATCTGAACTTTCGCTAGCTCAATTCTTCTTTCTTAGCGACCTAAATTTTTTTAAATTTTTTGCTATATGCTTCTGTAGTAAAGAAGCCGTTGTAGAAACTATACTAATAGGGGCTATAGTAGCAGGTCATGCTTGTTCTGACTAGTTCTTCCATTGGTGTGGCTTCTTTACTGATGGGTTTTTCTGGATGAGTAATTTGGGTAATTTGGGTCCACTCTCTCCAATTTTCTGAATGCTGATGAGCTACCATGAACAGAGTTTCCCTTGTTTCAAATGTGCTTGTTTGAGTGCTTAAAAATTTAAAAAAGGGTCAAATTGAGGAGATAGTAAAAAGACTTAAAAACCCCACCATCAGGAGATTTCACAAATTTGCCATACATAATACCTAAAAGGGTTCTACTTTTTATCTTCAACTGTGATTAGACATAGAATTGTTCTTTTTCCTGTGTCATCAGTGTTATAGAGGTATTTTAAGAGATGAGGGTGTGTTAATGAATCTGTTTAAGGAAGCGAATCAGGAATTTGGACTGGGCCTTACATTTAAATCGTGGAATTTTGTTCTTGGGCTACTTTCATTGTGGCCCATCCTCCTAGGGCCCAACCTGTAACTCAGAGTTCCTAAAACCAAATTCTTTAAATTTGGTAATTTGGTTTTTAACCCAAGTTTTGGCAGAGGGGCGCTCAAACCAAGAAAGTGATGGCTCCTTTATCATATGCTAAATTTTGTATTCGTTCCTTTTTGTATTGGAAAAATGAATAATTAGTAATAGTGATTCCCCTTTTCTGGGCTTTGCTACCCATACATCCAAAATTGGGTGTATATCTTCCCTCATCATGAGGAACCCATCTCGAAGTGATGGGTGGAATTCACCCCACCCGTGGGGTGTAAGATGTACACCCAAAATTGGGTGTACTCTTATATATACCCTTCTTTTTTTATCCCGCACATGCGAAACCTCAAATATCACGTGGTTACTTTCCCCACTACTATCTTTCTCTCTCACAATGCCCCTCCTCTCTCTCTCTCTCTCTCTCTCTCTCTCTCTTTACAGCTAATATATTGTACGAGATATTAACAATACTCCACCATAAATAATGAGCCCACTAACTTCAGTGGGCCCACCAGGTATGGGCCCATTAAGAGCCCGGCAAAGATCGACCAGGAGTAATGGACAGTATTTGGAGACAAGCTAATTAGGGCAGTTGCAGTTTTTGTTTCTTTTTTTTCTTTTTGGCTCAAGTATATGCATTTTAAATTAGCAACTCATTAAGAACTATTGCTTAGTCTACTCATCTTATGATATATATTTTTTTTAAAAAAACAATTATACTGATACATATCAAGAGTGGTGTGTACATTTTAGACTATTTTCATTCAAAAATTATTATTCTCCAACTTATCACTTCAATTTTTTTTTCTTTAAATATTTATGAATTTTAGAATAGGGGTGTAAGATTTATAAGTAGTTTTTTTTAAAAAAAAAAAAAAAAAAATTATTTGGCGCGAGAAGGTTCATAGGATGGTGCGGCAATGGGATGCTATTGGATGGGGGCGCAGGAATAAACTACGAATTGATTCGCTGGAGAAGGTCAGTGTTGGGCTCCCTCTGGCCTAGACATGGCGTTGTTAAAATATTCCTATGGAGCACCAGAAACCACGTGGTTCCTGTATTTAAATGGTCTACGTATGTAGCACAAGTATATAACAACTAGGTACAATCACATAATCACCTAAGTGATGATGTATCTTCGAATCCTTCACGTAGTGGATTACATACATAGCTAGTAAACTGTGTAGTTTGCTTTGTTGGTACCCTCTTTTTCCAGTTACGGTTCTAAAATTTGAGATCATGTTGTTACTGTTCAAGTTCTTCAATTGTAAATTAAGAATATTAATAAGCAACATCTTTGTTGAGAGAGCATTTGAATTAAATTTTCATCAGAAAGGATTTTTTATTATTATTTTAATTTTGTTGAAGAGAAATAATTATTGATGATTTGTTGTTTTCTTTTCCCTCGCACATGCTAACCACAAAAATAATTATCACGTGTTTTTGTTCTGGACCACCCCACCTTCAACTTTTAGGTACATGATGATCATTTATCCCTAGAAAAATTCAGTTTAATCATTAGGTTGATGCAGTAATATTTTTACGTTTCAGAATAAATTGTCATAATTTATGAAAGAAGTTACGTAAATTAAATTTAAATTTTTTTAAAAAAATCGAAATTGCTATATTATGAACACAACTACATTTACCTCCAACGGTCCAGATTTTACTTGTTCACTCCTAGTGATTCATTCACGGTCGATTCAGGTGAGGGATTACGCACTCCGCTACAACCCGGCGATCAATCTATACCGTCCGTTACCTGACAGTGGACGGTGGATAGCAAGCGTCCGCATGCGCCACCGTCGTATACAGCTGCCTCAGAGCACAGGCGACAAACCCGAGACAAGCAAATTTTCGATTAGGTCTCCGTGAAACCTACGTGGCAGCGGAAGGTTCACGGGATGGTGCGACGCTCGAATCCTATTGGTCCGGTGTTGGAATGGGCACGAATGATTCGCTGGATCGTTCGTGCTCCTCGTGGACCGGACATGGCGCGGTTAAATAATTCTGAGGAAGCACCAGAGACCACGTGGTCTCGGGGTTTGCTCCCCCCCACACGTTTTCTCCCACGTACCCCATAACCGCGCCAACTTTTGTTTTTACGAAATGACTAAGATGCCCCCATTAAATTTTATTTTTTCCTTCACCCTGCCCCTATGTTTTTCCACTTGAGCGTCACGTGAAGAACTGTCCCCGGTATATAATAATATACTCCTCTCTCTCGGTTTTTTTTTTTTTTTCAGTGTAAAATTTATCACGTGAGGATTTGTTAATTTGAAACTAAATTTAATTTAAAATATTAAGAGCCTGTTTGAATGAAATTTAATTAAAATTTTGTTGATGAGTTAATTTTTTTGAGTCCAAAAATATACGTGCGAGTTATTTATTAAGCACCACGATTATTGGACCACCCAATTCCCGAGGGCAAAAGCGTCATTCCGCTCCCAACCAAATGGTGGGGCAGAGCCCATTCGTGCTTTAATACCCTTATCGTAATTTCCTCGAAATCCAAGACCTATTTCGTAAACTCCCTTTCGCGACCAGTGTCCATACCCGGCGACCTCACACTACGTTGGCAACTAATCGCCAGCCTGTCACTCCTCGCTACACGACAAAGCGCCGACTCATCTCCTATAAATCGCACCCTCTCCACGAAAGCACAAACGGAGAAGCGAAATAGAAGGGCAAAGAATCGGCGATTAGAGACTGCGCACCTGGTGCCGTTCCTTCTCCTCGTCGGCGATTACTCCGAGCTCTGCGGCGGCGATGGGGGCGTGCGCGTCGAGCGATGCAGCGGCGGCGGCGGCGGCGGCGACGGCGACGGTGAAGGTGGTGCTCCCCAGCGGGGGGCTGCGGGAGTACGCGAGGGCGGTGAGGGCGGCGCACGTGCTGCGGGGGGAGCGCGCGTGGCTCTTCGTGTGCGACGCGGACGCGATGGAGATCGAGGGCTTCGTGGGGGAGCTCGGCGATGAGGAGGAGCTCCTCCCCGGCCAAATCTACTTCCTCCTCCCGCGGTCGATGCTCAAGCGCCCGATCCGCGCCGAGGAGATCGCGGCGCTCGCGGTGCGGGCGAGCGAAGCTCTTTTGGCTGCGGCGGCGCCGAGAAGCGCCGGGAAGGGGCGGCGCCGCGCGGTGGCGCCGCTCGTGTTTGCGGCGGCGCCCGAGGGGGGGGAGGAGGAGAAGAAGAGGATGATGGGTGGGGCGAGGAATGGGAGTGGCAGGGGCCGTAAATTTGAGCCCGATCTAGGCACGATTGCGGAATAGAAGAGTCGCGCATCGGCGCGGAGAGGTTTATATATATATATATATATACTTTATCTACCTACCTGATCTCGCCACGTGGCGGATTGAGGACGATCTGGTCCGTCGGATTGATGATCGCAGGGGTGGATCGTGATTGGTGCGCATTGTCGCGCCGGATGAGTGCCTTGTGTACAGTTCCGGAGCGGAAAAAAAAAGAATTGAACCGCGATTTTTTTAGTGTAAATTAGATTAAATTTTAAATTTTGAACTTTCAAAAGTGTTTAGAGAAATAGACAATGACACTGAGATTAAATTAAATTTATATCAACAGCTGCAAAAATTTATGGGAAATTGAACCAAAGGATACAGTGAATGCATGTTTATGAAATGACATTCTCAACTCTATTATAACTAGGCAATAATAAAATCGTCAAAAGAAATGATTAGAACAATTTGCATTTGATCTTTTGTCAATGATTATCGTATATGAAGGTTTGAAATTTCTATAAAAATTAGTAAATTTGACTCGGGTTTTTTAATTGACTTAATTGGACATTAAAAAGTCATAAAAATCAAACAGCTGTGCATTAAAACAATGCTCAACATAAATGCATCTACATTCAAACATTTACTGCTGCTTTAAGATATTAATTAATGTTCTGGAAAACTCATTAGCGTAGAGATGCATATTAAACCAACCAAATTGAGAGAATTAAGCATTTCCACACTGCAAAATGAAATTATAATGCTGCAACAAGAACTAAAGAGTTCACTGTGATGAATACAACTGGGAGTTATGCTGGACGAATGGCCAATTAATCAAAATAAAAGGTCAAAATCCCAAAAACATCGACGATGCGAAAGCACTCACTCTTTAAGCTTAAGATGAGGGACCACTTTAGCCAAAATATCATACAAAATTAACTGCGCTACACAAAATCGTGGAGGAAGAAGAAGCCCCTACATTATGCCACAAAAAGAAATAAATCTCGCATTTACGTCGTCGCATCATTCATCCGAAACCATATCTTACATTTGGAGTGGTAACATCCGATTCGAACGGGATCTCAACTCTTTCCTTTACGAGACAGCGGGCCTTTCCATCTTCGATCACCAGAACTTTCCCTGGAGGGCACTCGAGAGAATCCTCTCTTTCATCTCCAGCTGATTTACTGAAAAGTCCTCGGGTCTCGAATTTGAAGCCGCCTTTTCCCACAGTTGGTT
Organism: Tillandsia fasciculata; assembly: GCA_029168755.2. Classification (NCBI taxonomy): domain Eukaryota; kingdom Viridiplantae; phylum Streptophyta; class Magnoliopsida; order Poales; family Bromeliaceae; genus Tillandsia; species Tillandsia fasciculata. Next base: position 26,296,798 of record CM054937.1, on the reverse strand, counting down.
TATACCCAGCTAATTTAAGCATAGACAAGACACTAACAACTGTAATTACTGATTTGGCAAACCATCCAACAAAAAACCTTAGTCCTGTCGACTTACGATTCTTTTCTGCCTCGCCCGTTCTCCTCTTGTTTGCGTCATGTATGATGGGTTCAGAAATGGATCCATTTCGCGATAGCTTCGACTTAAAAGAAAAGTCAGGAAGATAAAGATCGTCCAAAACAAACGAGTTGGTGAGGTGGGATGGATAAGGAGGGAGTATGAGGCCTTCGTCGTGCTCGACTTTCTCAGCAGCAAAGGCGGCAGTCTCGTGAATGACTTCCCAGTCTTGACCTTTGTATGATCTTAGTTTGGTTAGCAAGATCCTGCGGCTATGGTCGATCTGGTTCAGAATTGATTCTCTCTCGTATCTTTGTTGCAGCTGAAGAGCCTGTAAATGACATAGAGAAACTGGCTTAATTAAGTACTTGCTTGTAGATAACTTAAAGCAAGATGATTTCTGCAGTAAATTACCAGCACTGGTCTAAAATATTAACATAATACAAATGATCTCATTGTTGAAGTAACAGTAACCTACAAAATCATCAACAAGTTTATTAAACCTACCAAAGTCCTATTATGAAAAAGGAAACAGGGTTCTTCTCTTGTTAAGCAAAACCAAAAAAAAAAGGCTCTGCACATTCATATATATATATATATATATCAAGCATCAAAATAGATTCATCTCCAACATCTCTTTCGAGTAACCAACTAAATTCACATTCAATTATGTTCTTCAGAGCAAGCAGTGGATTTCAAGTACATTTATAAACTGTTTGAAGCAAACATCTCTTGATAATTTCAACAAGAATTAATAGGGCTCAAACTGCTCCAGGAGTAAGACCAATTAGGGCAGAATCAAATAACTAAATGGAGATAATTACACCGATCAATTTCTTTGGAAACTTTAGAAAAAGATTTCGCAGATACCAAACTAATGGATGGATTAATTATGAGTAACCAAAAAGTGAATTTTGGGTTTGAATTAGAAAATCGCGGTCTTTTCAGTTTCAGATATATTATCTAACGGATTGAGAGCATAAATATCGATAATTGGAAATCGGAAACATTGAAAAAAGCATCTGCAAATAATAAGATCCACGATTTGGGCAACGATAAATCAAACGTTAGAAAAGTACTTCACTACAGCATAGTACGATCAAATCCCACAAAAAATTGGGTCGCATCCAAGAGGGAGCAATCGATCCATCTCGAGAACCAATATTTTACATAGAAGCGAATTCCAAATGCGATTTTACCCGAACCCGACTAAACCCTAATGCAACAACAACAACATCTTCGATCAGGATAAGAGATTAAAGAGTAGGAAATTGAGACCTGCAACGACGCGAGCTGCTGCTCCAACGATTCCAGGGCATCGCGGATACTAAGAAGGCTCTCCGCCTCTTCCTCTTCCTCTTTCCCGTCTCCCTCCTCCTCATCCTCCTCCACTCTTCGTCCTCGCTGCAGCTCGTCTCCTCCGTCCCGTCCAATGCAATCGGTGATCTTCGCTCGCAGCTCCTCCGCCCTGGCCAAAGCCAACCCTATCTCCTCCCCTTCCATGGCCGAAACCCTAATTTCTCCCGCTCCCCCAAATCACAAGGAGGAGGAAGAAGACGATGAGGAGTGATAGAACCTACGTGTTTACTGCTTTTCTACTGTACACACTATTTGGGCCTATATTGGGCCTTAACCCTTACGTGTCACTCTTATGAGGCTGCCACGTGGGCCCATATTTGTGGACCCAATAACAGTAAAAAGGCCGGGCCTGTTACTACGTAGGGAGAAAATAATAGATACGATCGCTTCACGTCCACACGTTTAAATTCGATGCGTACTTCGTGTCCACACGAACAAGTACGTGGGCCCCCACACATTATAATTAAGTGACCGGTATTTTGGACTCTAGTCACTTTCTCGGAGTTCGAGTCGCTAGTGGGCCGAGTGGGCCCATTAGGCCTGTTCGTGCTGGGCTCGGGCTCAAATTGGACCGCATACGTCGGCTGGGCTTTCAGATTAATCGGACGGCACGAATTTTAAAGCACACATTTATAAGAGAATTCATACCAAAAATTCACTTAATATACTTTTTTTTTCTTTTTTTTTTTTTTTTTTGTTGCTCTTTACATACATAATCTCTCAATGTGAGTAGTCTCCATATACACATCTTCTAAGTAAATCTCTTAACACTGCACCCAAAAGAAGAAGCCAAAAACAGAGAGCAAAACACAGATCAAAACAATAACCCCCTCAGTTTACATGAGGAAAAGCCAAGTCTCTTGAGAGCAAATACCTAAATGCTAAGTTGTAAGGCACCCACTCTATGATCTTGTTTGATCTCTTCGGTTGGCATCGCTGCATCGCCATCCGTAGCGTCTCCGGTAGATACCGCTGAACCATTTCGACTAAACCTTGCGACGATAGTTTTACGTCCTTGGAGTACAAATCTATCATTTTCGGTAGAAGGATCTTTTGTTCCTTCCAAATGCCGACCGTTGCACGGACAAACTCTTCTTTGGCGGCCTCCAGCTGTTGGAATAGTCTCCTACATGTATACACCCTGACCTGCATGCAGAAACAGAAACAGAAACAGAAACAGAATGTTTATTCAAGATAAAAATACAATGGTGATTCAATAGCTATATGAAAGACAGGTACAGCTACGGAAGCTTACCGCAGGATCTGAATGGCTTCCTGAACACAGTGCGAAACGCAAGAGAGGTTCCGGTTGGTCGATAGCATAGGCCTGCCACTCATTACCTGCTTTGTTCTTCATCTTCGAGTAAAGCAAAGTGCGAAGCCACTGCAAGCATGCAAGAGACCTCTTAAGCTTCATCTCAGAGCAGTCATCTAAAAGATTTCATTTCAGTGATACAAGTAAACTAGTTTTGAAGTTTTTTCTCTAGTTCACCAGCTGAAAACAATGCTTGGATTTCTCAATTCTAATGAAATAGTAGTTAATGATGGCATGAAATTTTCAGTAAGTAGTCGGTAAAACAAGTAAATTGATCAGTAGGTATACATACCTGCCCAGGACAATATGTATGACATCCTAGGATTGAACTCTGTATTGTTGCAGCATTTATAACGCGTCCGCCTACATTGATTGTTGCCTGAAGAAAATAGAAACTTGCCTGTCACTTTTCTGATGATATATTAATTAAACTTTTATTCTTTCTTTTCCAATTTACCTTCATGAGTAATAACATCTTTTTCGGATTGTTTTGTGGAATACCATACTCCAGATAAGCCTGCAGAAATGTCTAGTCTAGCTTACACTGGGAAAACAAAATGTATGCCGAAAAGAAAATCGCTTCTGAAAGGCATTTTAGTGTAAAAGAGGAATCGCCCATTACATGCATCAGCAAAGCATTGTGTATGTTGATCCAGAAGGCGAGCTTTTCAGAGTTCCTCAACTTCCTCGGATCGACTGTTTCCAGTTGCCGAGCAATGGACCTGAAACAAATTAAGCCATTTCAAATTTGTCGATTAGTAAGTTGATAAGAAAGATTATGCTGCGTCTTCTATTGATAATGAATAAAAATTGCTAGATAATAAGATGTTATCAAAACTGGTTTTTCTCATGAGAGTTTTAAGAAATTGTACAGCAGTACACAATTTGAAACAAGAAATGAGGACATATAATTGCGGCATTTTATACTGAAATTGAGTAACTCACTTGTAACTATGTAACAAATCATCGACGTGTTTGAGTCTTCGATGGTCCCGGAAAATCAAAGGAATCTCTACCATCGTGGAGTACGGTCCGCTAAATTCTTTTAACCCTTCGACGCGAAAAGGATTTATCAGTCGAGAATCAAGAGTGGATTCTCTTTTACATCCGGGGCTCCATATATCTCCTAATAGTTGGGGAGAAACTGCGCTCATCGATGAGAAGGATGAAGTAGGAGAAATCGAAGGGCCTTGATTGACGAGCGGAGGATCGGCAAGTCTACAGTAAACCCCAGCCATGCATCTAACCATCTCTTCAGAAAGCTTATTGGGAGTCTCCGGAACGTGATCAGCTATATTTGCACCGAGATAATCAGCTAAGCTTATCACCCCCGAAGAAGCAACATCTCCTTCCTGTGAATAAGTGATCAGAAACAATAAGAATAAGAGACTACAAAAGAGCCATACATTCAAACAAATTCATGAACTACCTCAAGAAACGATAAAGGTTGAGAGTGGAAGGAGTGAAGAGCCCTCGCGAGGCTATCTTCCGACGGTGAAATTCTAGCCGAAAACACCATGCGCTGCGAGAGTGAAGAACTGCTGCGGTGAACGCGGGGACCTAAAACCCTTTCTGAAAAGTGCTTCTGCGTCTGCGGTTGGCTTGATTGAACAGCTGATTTTTCATTCTTGGAAGAGATTTCGGACTTGTAAGTTTCTTCAAGCTGCACCGATTGGCAGTTCAATGGCTTTCTTGAAATTTCTCCGCCGGTCGGAGATAATGCGGACGCTTGTTGTTCGAAAGCTTTTTGATCGAAAGCTTTTCGGTAGAGTGATAAGAGATACTGCTCCAAGTGCATAACCTCAAATTCTAGTATAGCAATCTCCCTTATCAGCTCCTTTGTTGGCTGAAACATCATAGAAATTGTAATCTATAATAATCAGCAAAATCGAATTGTCTCAGGGAAACAAAAACCAAAAAATACGAACTTCCAATCGTACCTTCGGCATGGGGCTATCATTTGACAAATTAACCGCGGGAGACTTATTATGTCCCAATGCTTTTTCGAGAGAGCCGCGCAGAACCAATTGATCCTGCAGCCGTTTCTCGAGATCTAAAATCTACAACATAGCAGCACATGAAACCATAATGATTCCCTGTTTTTGCCACAACAAATTTCCAAATATTTGATTCACAGAGGCATTTAACCAATCAATCGAAAACAGCGAAACTAAAAGCAATTCTGAATAATAATATCTTCTAAATAAATTGTGTCGAATATCCGAAAGCTTCATGCCTCTTAGAATCATGAAGCATCACTTGCACCTACTTTGAACTAAACATAATCTCATTAATAATATCTTCAAAGCAAATACACATCTAAAAATTACTTCCTAATGGATATATATATTTTGATTTCCATTACTAAAAATTTCAGCAGGCTAATAAATCTATTCTAATACCTCTATGTTCAAGCAGTTTTGGACCGCGGTTCCGGGCCACATTTTCCTCTTAATTTCACATTGGCCCTTAGAAGTTCCATCATCCTGTAAACCATAAAAGCACCATATATAATAAACATTGAACACACCAAAATTTCAACAATTTTTACATAATATAATAAGCAACCATAAAATGGAGAGTAACCACAAGAGCATACCAACTTAGGATGATGGTTGGATTTTGGAGAAGAAACCAACTTATTTTCCATCTTTCTCTCTTCATGATCACTGTCACCAAAAAAGCAATTAACCAACCATTAAAAAAAAGAAGAAGAAGATATATTTACATATATATAAATATTGCTCCTGAGTAAATATAATTAGTCACCTTTTTGAGCGCTTGTGCTTTGGAGTTGCATTAATGGAGTTGATAACTTTGGGAAAGGGTTTGAGCCCTTTCATCTCCTTCATTTTAATGCCATTTCTTAATTCAACCTCCATTTTGATGATCCTTTTACAACTTATAAATGAAACCAAAAAAAAAAAAAAAAAAAGTGCTAAAAATAGATAAAACAAACTAGAGTTAGATAAGTATACAAAAAGAGAACAAGGAGCATTTTTTTTTCTGAAATAAAAAAAATTAAAAAAGAAAAGAAAAGAGAACATCAACATAAAGAGGAGAAGAAGCACAACATACCCAGAATGGTTTTTGAGCAGAGTGAGCAAACTCAAAGATCCAAGAAGCAAGATGGGTCTTCACAAACTTGTGCTCCCACTAAATTCCATAATGTTTTCCAGCTAGAAAGCTACAAACCAATGCATATTTCAAGGATCATGTAGTCCTTTGGAAAAGTCTAATGAGGCTGACACCAGAAACAAGCTCAACTACTAAACACCATGTTCCTTATTAGAGACTTTTTATAGGCCCACACTCAATTAACTGACAATGGTGTGGCTGAAAAGTGGAAAAAAATTAAAAGTCCATTTGTCAATGCCTCATTTATTTGCTTAAATAAACATCTTAATATTGTTTATTAGAGAAATACAAGGGATAGACCTTTTTTTTTAAAAAAAAAAAAAAAAAAAAAAAAAAATTTATACATATATATCTCTATAAATATATGAAATAATCTATATATTTTTATAAAGTTTAACATATATATTTTTTATTGTTAACATTCATTAGAAAAATATAATTAATCATATATTAAATATTTAATCTTGATTAGTGAGTAAAATAAATTTATCTTTTTACTCATTCAGATATTATACTTAATTATAGATATATTTTTTAACAGTTTAGACTTTTAGAATAATATATTTGTAAGGACAAATTAATATTTTATTTATATTCTGTTAAAAAATAAACAGTGAGCTAACAATAATAAATTAGAGAACTATATATGAATAATTTAAATTTTTTTAAAAAAATAAATATAAAAATTTAAATTTTACAGAAATATATCTACTATTCAATATATTAAAAAAAAAAAAAAAAAAAAAAAAAAAAAAAAAAAAAAAAAAAAAAAAACTATATAAAATTAACCCTTTTTTTTTAATAAAAGCTGGGTGGGAACAGTGAGTATCTAAGTTCAATAAATTCACCTTTCTAACTTCACATGTTTGTTTGTTTTGTTTTTTCTAGGTTAAAAGCAACCAATATCTTTAATTCTTATTCTCCATCAGTCAAATTCATATACAGAATATAAAATATATAAATATTATTTTTTAATAGTTTAAAATTTTAAAAAATAACGATTTTTTTTATATAATTTAATATGATATTAGAAAAAAAAAATTTGAGTTCGAATTATTGTAGAACCTTATAAGTCTATTAAAAAATCTCGAATTCAGACATAAAAAATAATATTAAATATAAAATATATAAACAATATTAACTTATAATTTTACAGTATACCTATTGTTTCATATTATTTTGCAGTCTACTTTTGTGTAAGTTTTTAAGTAATAAAAGAATAAAAAATATTAATTAATTAATTATTAGTATTTATATTATAGGACTTAACCAATTTGTTAACAGAATACAAAGTATTAGTAAAATAAAAAGTATGTTCAGCATGTCTTATGTCACAAAATTTGCTCTTATAATACCTACTCCCTCCCTATACATATTATGTAAGACTCTAGCTTTACAATTTAAAAATATACTTTGCACTTCAACATAGGAAGCATAAATATGCACATCAACAACTTTTTTTACTATTAATATACAAATGGCACTACAAAGCAAAACCAAAGCATGTGTTCATTTTATGCATACATAGTTAAATAGGTAGAGCCCAAAACAAAAGGTACTTAACATTAAAGACAAAACTTGGTTTGTCCAAAGAATGTTTAAATCCCATTTTTTAATAGCATTACTATTAATATACTCTAAAGGTATAACATACATCTTGTAAAATTATATGAAATAATTATTATACTTTAAAATTTAAATTTTTAGAGAACGATATTTTTAATATTTCAATACTCTTTCTCACGTTTGGCTTGATACTTTTTTGATAGGCATTAGGCGTAAACTTGAATTAAATAGAAGAAAAACTCAGGACATTTTGTTCTGCTATCATGTGAAATTATATAAACAATCGTTATTCTTCAAAAACTTTAGCTTTTAAAAAATAATATTTTTAATATTTCAATATATTTTACGCCCACTCAATTTAAAGGTCATTAATTTTCTATTTACCACATCAATCTTTTTAGTTTTAAAAACCTGCGCTCCTTCTCTTCCAGTGTATAAGTAGAATTTCTTTTTTCTTAAAAGCAATACTACTGATATACTCCAAAATAAGATGTACATCTTACATTCACTCTATCCAAAAATAATTAATTATTTATTTATCACGCCAATTATTTTTACTTTTACTAAAAATTATTTATATTTTTATAAATTATAAAATAGAGAGTGTAAAATCTACATCCAACTTTCTTTTAAGCCTAAAAAAAGAAGGAGAGTAATCCTCAAAAGGGATGAAAGTAAGGGATAAAAGGGAGAAGGTGGGGGGAGTAGTTGGTACTCCAAAAGGAAACCTTATTCTATTTGGGCTTTTCTGTTTTGGACTAATAATATCAAAAGAGGGCTAAAGATACCAATGTTGTCCTCTGTTCCAAGCAGCTTAATGCTTGGCAAAGAATCATAATTTATAATTATGGGTTAAATTGTGTTTGGAGAACACACTCAACTGCAGGAGCCATTTTGAAATGGTCCCCACTCAAATTTATTGTTTAAGTAGTATTTTCTGAAATTTTTTTTTTATTATTTTTTTATTTTTATTTTTTTTGTTTCTGAAAAGGTGTGAATTTATTGAACTAGAAATGAAGGTTTATGAAGCTCATTGATGATTCCTTCTCAGTTTTACTGTATAGTAAATAACACTGAAATAAATAAATAACTGCTAATTTCGAATAGAATAACCATATTTTGATAGAACTTTTTAATTTAAATAATCAAAATAATTTAAATTTTAAAATTAAAAATTAGGAAAAATATGGAATAAAAGTTCAGGGGTCTTCATATTTTGTCCTTTGCATCTAATGATAATGATGTAGAAAGATGAGAGACAAAGTGTGTGAGAAATTGTCAGAGCCCCCCTCCCCTCCTCTTTTCTCCTTTTGTTTTGTTTTTTCTTTTTTTCTTAAATTTTATTTATTTTTAATCAGGTAATGAGGGGAAAGAGCTTTCAATGTTTGGTGTTTTTTTAAATAAAATAAAATAAAATAAAAGAGGTGAGAAAATGAACTTAGCGACATTGATGAAGACAATCAGAACTTCAAAAAAAAAAAAAAAAAAAAAAAAAAAAAAAAAAAAAAAAAAAAAAAACTTTTAGAAAAACCTCAACTTTTTTTTTTTTTTTTTTTGAGAGAGGGGTAGTATGATACCCACATCGTTTATTTTTAAAATAAACGTAACTGAAAATGTAAAGCAACTAGACTTCAAACTCGGATCTCGAATATCAATCATCAAATTCTTTGCCACTTGCATTAGGGACGGATGATAAAGCCTCAACTTTTTGCTTTTTAAAAAAGCCCTGTTAAAGGTTGGTTGAATTAAAAACAAGAAAATGTCTTTTACTCTTCTTGTCATCACTATTATGAGTTTGGAGGTTTGTGAGTTGAGAGTATTAATCTTTTCTTTTTGAAGCCCAAGAACACATACTATGGAATAGAGTAGTACCCCATGAGATGAGCCAGCTAAAGATATGGTTGCCTTTTGGGATTATTTTATCAAGTTAATAAAACTGCTTCTATACTCATAGCAGTAGGACTTGTGTTACTCTATGCCCTGTAACAATTGCTGCAGATTAAACAGCATCTATACCCATTCCTCACATTTGCTCTCAATTGCAGTTTAAGTGCACCAATCACTGAGTCTTAGTTCAACACTAAACTATTTTGCATTGATTTTAAAACAACTGCTATACTCTAAAAAGGCATAAAAAGTGGTTAGTTAGTGTTTGTCCGAATAACTTTACTTATGCAGCAGCAGTACCACCAAACGAAGCTTAATTTGTACTAGATAGTAATTACTTTTGTAGAAAACTAAGAGTGTCCTAAACTCAACAACTACAAGATTGAATGAAGATGGACATGCAGATATGCTGACAGTTAACATGTAATAATAATGGGGGATGCTGGTAAAGATTGCTTTCATAAGGTCAGTTTTCCCATTGATGAGCTTTTCTTTTCCTTTGGACAAAGAACACTACTAACTAATACTATAGATACCCTCTCTAGAACGCTTCTTCTACATCGTCGTCGATGTATTAGTCTGTAAACATGTCGCGTTCATCTTTGCAATACAGTCTCGAATGTTCCAGCACAATCGGGCTTTAGATAGACACGACATTGACTCGCACACAGTATAAACCAGCATATCAGCGAGATATATATATATATAGCAGGATTTGTGTCTAAAATAAAAGTGATTGGTATTGAGATTCACAAAAGAGGCATGTGTATGTAATAAAGCCACTCACTTTGTCTGATACTTGTTAATGGCCATCATCTAAGGTCATATGTACATGCATGGGTTTTTGCACCTTTTTTGTGTGTTTGTTTATTGCCAGGTCAAAAGCCAGCAGAATCCTATGTCCTTCTCTCCTCCCAAAGTCCACACAAATGCAGATTGCATTGCTTGGATAAGGTCAATGCTTCTGCTTTAAATTATTCTTCATATATGTAAAATGTAATACTTAATTCAGATTATTAAAGGTAATTAGTTTTAAACTATTCGTTAAATTAAAATTTCGTGAAAAAAATGAATAATTAAGATTGTCCTAGAATTAAGAGCTTAACAAAGGAAAAAATTACACCAACAAAAAATGGTCTCTCCTTTTTAAGCATGTTCAAAAAGGAAAAGTGAATAAAGACGCATCCTTTAAAAGTTCATCAACGCATCACCATTACCAATACATGCACTTTCAAAAACAAAAGAGTTAAACAAATAAATCCCTCCACTTTTCGCTCAAAATACTTTTGATTTGTGTGGGTAAAATGTATCAAACTTTTTCTGAAAATCAGAGCCTAAAATATTTTCGGTTTAACTTGAATATCAACACAGGTTTAGTTTTAATATATACACAAGACATGGTCAGCGGGGAATCTGGGATGTTTCTATCCGAGTGGGGGCGAAAAAGGGACGTTGCTGTATCAGGGATATACGTGCATGATATTTTTTAATCCCTTTCTTGTTCTTTTTATTTAATTTTATCTTTTTATGTGTAGTTGAGCGAAAAGAACAGGTGAGTGATGGAACGAAAAGGAAAGAGAGATTGAAAGCGAAAGAGAAAGCATTAAGATTCGCCCAAATATTTCCTATCATCTTTTTGTAAAGCTGATATATATATATATATATATATATATATATATATATATATATATTTGTTTTAGATTTTCTACAACATAAGCGACAAGAGAACTTTGCAAAAGAAAATAAAATAAAATAAAATAAAAGGCTGATCATTACAATATTAATAATAGCTTTGATAATATCCATAAAAGACAAAGCAGATTTATTATGTGTGACTTGTATCCATGAACAAATTAATATTCAAATTTTTTTTTTTTGACATGATTATAGGAGAGACTTGAATTAGAGCACAAAGATGCTGTTGCTTAGAGAAGCTAAATTCTAATCATGGTATTTAATGAATTCGATTTCGAGTACCAAGATACTTTGCCAACACAAACACTGGTGAGAACTTCAAAAGATTCAGCAGAGAAGTAATAAACAAAAAAAGCAGTGAAATAGATGCAGCAATGTTCAAATTGTCCAGGGCTAACATTTAATGCTAAAGCTAACTTTACCAAAATAGATCAAATCCCAGCAAGTTAGGTTCACATATAAAAAATAAAATAAAATGACCCACAACCAACTCAATAGTGATGCTTGTTTAGCCTTTTTTGCTTTTGCTTGTTGTCTTTAGTTTTAATATAAGTTAGGTTCACATATACTATCTCTCTTTAATGAAAAATACTCTAATTTAAAGCTATATATATTAAAGAGAGATAATAGTAGAAAGATTTTCATATCATGTTTCACTACACCTCACGAAAGAGGCTCTAAGCTCTTTAATTACTTTTGATAGCGATAATACGTGGAGATAAGTTGGACAAATTATCACTAGATTCAATCACTTGTTTTGTTTAATCACAGTTGTTGCAATGTCAAATATCATTATGTTAATAAGAGAAAAAGATACTTCACCAGCTTTGGTGATTTCGTTGCGTTCGAATATACCATACCGGAAAAGAAAACTAGTATAAACAGAAAGCAAACATAAGTAGTGGACAACTACACTTAACCCAGACTAAGAAGTGTAGAAAGGAAAAGTTTAAAATAAAAATTTACAGGATTTCTTATGCAAACTTGGTGTGATGTTGTCATATAACAAGTGTATTTTCTACATATTACATGTCGAGTAGATTCAGAAACTACTCTCTCTGCATCTGACTTCGTCAGATCAGCTGCAACTAACTCTACTGAGTCATCCTAGAAATAAAAAGGGTTTAAACTTTTTAAGGACAATATTTACCCTCATCAACTATACATACTTGACAGATCATCAATATGTAGGAAAAAATGGGTTGTTTAATCGAGTTACCTTGCAATGAATAAGGAATTAGCTTGAAGAGATACATTTTGTATTCCTCAACTAGTTTGTCTAAGAAGAGGTTTAACCGTGTGTTTATGGCCCATACTATTCACAAGATCTTTACGAGTACATACCGAAAACATGTTCACTCCTGGAATCTTTAGACGCCGCATTATGTAGGGAAAACTCAGCTGATCCCGAGATGTGAACCGAACCACCTCGTTGAACCAAAGACACATGAAAAGATTTGTGGATGGTGTGTGCTCCCTCACAATCACAGAGGCTTCGGCTAGAGCTGCAGAGGGCAAGAGATTGCTTATGCCTCAGTAAAACAAGCATATCAAGAACTTGCAAACCCATGCAAAATTCCTAGCCAAAAACATTATTAAGGTCCCCAAATTATAAGCAAATTTTTGTTATGGCCCCTAGACTTCATTTCGTATGGCTTAATCTTCATTAAGTGGCACTTTCAAGTTCTCCCCGTCAGCTTTATATCCAAGAAAAGGAAAATTTGCCAACTATGGTCGAACACGAAAATTTGCAGGCATAAACGAACACAATAATTTGCAGTTGGAAACCCCCAAGCGCACATGTCATGAGAGTACATTTATACCTATATTGGGCAATTTGGCGTTGACTTGGATGGTACATGGCCATGTTTAAATTACTTTGACGGAATGTTCGTCATTTCTCGTTTACAAAGCAGAGAGGGAAACTTCAATCGGATCACTTAATGAAACCAGACTCCACGACTGAGCAACCTAGATGATAACTTTAGGCTTAATTTTGTCTGCCAACTAAAGGAGGTGCCGTGTGCTATTTCATTTAGGTATATGATAAAAGCTAACCTTTCTTTCCGTTGAACCTTTTGTTTCCAGGAATTCCATCTTTACGATACTGGTTTAATTGCTCCTCCACTTCTTCTGGAGTTGCTTTGTGCTTTAAAATAATTGCTTTCCCTTCATCATACAGGTTACTTCGTGCTCCATGCTCAGAGATAGCAAGGGTGGAATTTGTACGCCAAAGAAGTGCATCTATTACACTTATTGGATCCCTTCGGAACTGAGATTTTGAGTCCACCCAGATTGAATACCTTGCTTCAGGAAATAGTCGATGACCCAACATCTGAAGCACGAAATCATTTTTTAGTTCAAGTCAAATAAAATTAATAATCAATTGTAGCAAAGAACAATCTAATCTGTTAAACAATTGTTGCAGCATAGATAATTGTCAAACTAGAATAAGATTTCATGCTCAACAATGCCTATTGGTAAAAAAATAAAATAATAACAAGCACATTTGACAAGTGAACTGTACAAACACAATGAAACTAGTGTATGCTCTCTTAAATATCTCTTTAGTCTATGGAACATATAAAAACACATTTCACCTTGGGTATTTTTCCATTTAACCGTTGATCTGAGAAAGGAAGATCTTTAATGATGACGATGCGCCATCTACCAATCATGTGATTTTCGCCAATATGTTTTCCTTCTGCTTCCTGAGCTGTGCGAGTGATTTCATCCCAGAATGCTACATAGCAAACCTGCACAACAGCAGGATTTATTTATAAACAGAACACAACTATCATCAAACATGAAAACATACAGTTGCCAGTGAAATCGAGGAGCAAGAGGCCAGAGTAGCAATAGTGACGGCTAGCCTAATATAATGATAACACCATTTACAAACCAAAAGTTTAAGCTAGTGTCTTATATATGACCACCAAAGTCACTCGCTAACGTGTATGGGAATAAGCTATAACTCACACATGCTCTAACATGTACCTTATAAATGGATGCCTCTGTCATCCCAATAGGTTGGTAAAGATCGTCACCGCCACCAAATGCGCATGTTGATACTACAGCTTTGCAAGTTCTCATGTAATTCCTGTCATCCTCAGAGATTTTAAAACCTCCGTTCTCACTGTAGAAGCCACAATGCACAGCAGCAGTTTCATGCACCTGAAACAGCCGTATGGGCACATTACACAACTCAGTAAAAGTTCCAATAGCAAAATCGAGCAAGTAAAAATTACAAAGGCATGTTAGGCGGTAAAACTATGTGCTGCATATTTCTCAAAAGAAAATAAAGAAATAATGCTGCGGTCAAAATTGGACCTTGAAAGTTTCTTCTCGTTCGCGAAGCGTCTGATATCCAGTAAATAAATTAAATCTTGTAGCTTCTTTGTTCTGCGATGACTGAGTAGAGCCGACTTCAACACGGGATTTGCTATTATCTGATTTGTACACAACTTTCTTGAGAGGATAATTGGGTTCTGCAGAACTAGGGAATTCCAGACTGGCTAATTCTTCAAGACTGCGAATTTTCAGACAAGCTGCCAGTAGCAGAAAAGAGTCTATAAGCAAAATACTTGACATAAAATCCAACTCGAAAGCGAATAATATATGAAAGCAGTAAAAAATCTCCAGAATAAGAAAGAGGGTAAATGGCAGCAGGGCTCCTTATTTCAACATTTGAATTGTTTATATTGGATGCTCTACCTTTGCATTGCGATCTGCATGTTACTTCCATGTATGCAATATGAGAGTTATTGAAGCCAAAACAACAAAGAAATTATTGAGCAAAATTAATCGGCAAACAATAATTCACTCCATGTCCATAGCAGTTCATGGAGTAAGATATTGCAAGCAAAAAAAAATAATTGAATATTATCTTAGAATCTCCACCAACTGGTAGGTTTGGTCAACTAGTATTAGACAAGTACGATATTACTCCCAAGAGTTTTTTTATATGGGAACTACAATTAGAGAGAGCAGCGTCAACTCTCGTCTTTTCTATTGCAATTGTAAAACCCTAAAATCCGAGATAAGGATTGTAGAATTCAAATCAAAATATCACCTTCGTCTCTACAACAACACAGCATTCCATCGTACCAACTCGAACTCAAAATTTTAAGAACAAGATAATGAATAAAGCGATTGATTTGAACAAAAACTTACGCTCTCTGACGCCATTGACGACTCTGGTGGTGCGATCGAGCCGATTTAGGTTTCCGGTCGATTTCCTCACCACGGCATTGGGATCCGAGGGGGCCTCCCTGGGGTTCGAGATCGAGTCCCTCGCGGGGGCGACGGGGACAGATCGAGGTTCGTCGCCGGGCCTCCGCGCGAGCTTCGTGGTCTCGAAGAAGAGGAGGAAGAGGACGGGGAGGACGAGGAGGAGGCTCCACCACCGCATTGCGCTGCGCACAACGCGGTGGAGGAGCTCCGCGCCACGGCGATGGCGATGGCGAGGGCCGGGCTTCTTCCGCCTATGGAGGATCCGGACGCGCATCTTCCCGGCGACCTCGTCGTCGTCGGAGACGGAGACGGAGATGCTGCTGATCATGGATCGGGGAGGGGAGGAGGCGGCTAGGCTGTTGGGGGAGAGAGCGCGGGGAATTGGGGACTAGGGTTTCGGGGGAGCTCCCGCTGTAGGCCCCTTAGGAAGAAGGGGACGATGTTGTCGGAAGCCCGGTTCGGTTCGCTCCCCCGCGGCGACCGGTCCATTCGCCGGTTTATTTAGTACAGCACCAGAGTTTACACGAGAAAAGAGAAAAGAGGGGCGCGAATCATGCGCGTGATTAAAAATAATATTTATTATAATTATAATTAATTAATTAAAAAATATATATATTAGTAAAAGAAACAATTTTTTCCGATGTTAAATGAACCGGACCTGGATTGGGCCATACATAGTATGGGCTAATTTTAAAAAGTTGGGCCCATGTTAAACATGTAGATTGGGCCGGGCCCACAATTTCCACGCGACGACCTTCGCATCTTCTCCTTCTTCTTCGTCTTCTTCTTCCTCTTCTTCCACTAGGCACAAAAAACCCCATTTCCAAAACCCTAATCGGAGCGAGCTAGGGTTTCTTCGTGATCGAGAGAGAGAAAGAGGGAGAGAGAAAACGATGGCGCTTACCAACTTCATCCTCACCGTGGTGGGGGTGAGCGCGGCGGTGCTCCTCCTCCGTAGCGACGTGAAGCAATCGGCCGCCATTTTCCGCCGCAACGTGCGCCAAATCCGCCAATGGCTCGAGGAGGAGTCCGCATCCGCCGCCAAGTAAACCCTAATCCTCCTCTCCCTTCCTGCTCCTCTGAATTCCATCGCTGTTCATTGTTGCGGGTCTTTACTTGATTGTGCTAGATGCACTGGAGAAGAATTAACACGATTCGTTAGTTTGTGTTGTGTTTAGTGCTTGTTCCATTGTGTGGACAGTGGGTTGGAGAACAAAGCCAAATTAGGGTTCAAATCGGAGGCTTATGTTTGTTTTCTACAGTTTAAGCAGTAGAATTGTATTCATTTATTGCTTTACTGTGCTAATGCATATAATCTGGATAGGGGCTTTCTTTTCTTAGTGTAAAAACTTTGTTTTTACTGTTTAATTAGCGACCGCAGGAGATTGGTTGAATATATTATGATTATGTGTTTTTGTCAAGCACATTAGTTGTATCCTCACTACATTCATCATGATCCTCATTGATAGTAGTCTATATGTGCCATTCATATAACCTTGTGTGAATGCGTGTTGGTGAATAAGAACTCAATTTGATGTTGAGATGACCCATGGTTCAATTTGAATTTCGAAGGATACAGTAAACAGGAATTTACTTTGCCAATCTTTTTGAGCGGATAAGTTGGCATGCTAAGATTGGTCGTGGTGAATTCTTATAAGAGTAGCTTACAGGCGTGAAGGAATGAAAGTAAGTTTACATAAATAGTTACGCAGGTGATGAGATTGCTAAATTTTTTCCTAGATGCATTGGTCCATATGGATATAATTATTTCGTTTATCTTATTATCCGCGTCATCTTATCTGGTAGTTTTCCTTTTGAAATTCTTAGCTTCTCAACCTCCGTATGAGCCAACTGGGAATTGGATATAGAGCGTCCATCCAGTTATTGTGTTTTTTATATTTCCTATAGCTGAAAAATTGTAATATTTTACTCGCTTCTGCTTATTGAGTTCAGGCTTTGTAGTAAAGGGATCCTTGGCACAGAATTTAATGTAGTCTGCAGTGCATGCTGTGAGAATCATAGGGAAGGCACTTATTGTTTCCTCGGCCAAAGCCCCCTTCTTTATCTAGTTAGTAACTTATTCGAGTTAAAAAACACGTAAATCTTGTAAGTTTCAAAGAAGCTAGTGGCTTCCAGAGGCCATTATGAAAGGGATTTTGATTCCTTATGACATCAGGAAATTATAAGTACACACAGCTGTGAAAGTTTTCATTGCATTAAATTTGCCAATTGTTAGCGCTTGAGTTGTTAGCTAATAACCTGATCCATTAGGTTCTATTGGAAGATTTCGTTTACTGTATAGTAATCACATTCATTTTATTGCTGAAGCGAATCACCCACCCATTGGCCGCCTCGGAAGTACAAATCAAAGCACAAGATTTACACTGTGTGTAACGAAAGCTGCTTTAGTTGCTATTTCACTGGGTCCATGTTTCTCTAATTTTGTGAACAGGCTCATCTAGTTGCCCATTCGCAGAAAAACATTTGGATTTTTTTCTTTCTATTTTCCAGTGATGTGAATGTGGTAATTTAGTTGAAGTTGGCGAGAGACTAAGAGAGTAAGATAGGTTGAAGGAAAGCTAGCTTTCTTGCATTCCGAGAGGTTAGGTGATTCCTACTCGAGCATTTTAGTGGTAAGACTGCTGCTTTGGAAAATTCGCCTTGATTGAAATACTTGAATGAGTTTATTAAATGATTTTAAAAAATAAAATGTTGTCGAAGGGATTCATTGACAGTGAATGCTATATTAAATATAATCTCTTTGAAGTTTGATTAAAGCAGAGTGAAGTTACTCAATTAACTTAGAACCTGCCATGCATCCGTTCGCGAGAACATTGGATTTGAAATTAGAATTTGCATTCGATATTTTGATCACTTTATGTGAGTTACTTCACTGTGCCGCCATTGCCTCATCTGTTTAGATGCTCTCAATCTTTTATTAATTAGTAAGTAATATGCATTTCTTCTCATGGACAATTTACTACTTTAATCAAGTTTAATACTTTAATCTTTCATGCATTGGTTTTCTATGTATTCCTTCTTGTTTTCTTCGAGCAGAACTGCGGAGCGGTCGTCACCCAAGGAATTGGATTCGCAAGCGGTTAAGAAGGACGTTCCGAAGGACGAGAAGAATTAAGCTACCTTAAATGGTCTAGGATATAAGATAAACAAATCTTTTTGTAGCGCCTTTTCTGATTGAATAAGAAAGGAAAGATGTTTGCTTAGATTATTCTTGTGCTCTGATATATATATATTAAAAAAAAAAAAAAGATTATTGATGAAACAAAAACTTTTTCCATTGCCGGGATTTGAACCCGGGTCGCCTGGGTGAAAGCCAGGTATCCTAACCGGACTAGACGACAATGGATCTTCGTACACAAGTGATTTATTTTATATTTATATAAAATGTTACTTTCATTTGAAACCTTAAAATGGAGATGATTCAACCACCTATTCAAATAATTAAACCAAATTTAAATTTTGGTTTAAAACACTGAGCAATTCCCTGCAAATCTGCTCGTACAAACCCACTAGTCGACGAGCGAGGTTCTGTCTCGTTGTTATTAATTATTAGGTTGATATTTAATTAGGTTCATCCAAAATGTCGGGACATATGTACTTCACATTCAAATGCCTGCTCCCCAGGATGAAGTTGAGGAGGTTGCAGTAAACTTTCAGATGAATTAGAGCCCAAATGATATTTTTTTAAAAATTTTCATCTGTTTGCTTTATATAATTGTAAAATTAAATTTATTTTGTTTGGCAGAAAATTAATTTGGTTGGATCAATGCATCATTTTGATAGCGGTTTGGACGATTAGATGGAAAAAAATCGAAATAAAATAATCTCTCTGTCGAACATAAAAATGACCATTACAAAAAATAAAGTGCTAGATACGTACGATTTAAGAGATCTTTAGTTTTAGTCTCACTGGAAAACCATGCATTGTAGTTCAGGGACCGTTTGATTGGGTACAATTAAAAATACACCCTAGTTAATAATACAATAACTGTCGGATCGTTGGCGCTAACCATTAATTCCAAAAGTTCGAGCTGTTAGAAATACACAACCAATTCACTTAAAGTGTACAGACACAACGCCCATGGGTCTCGACTGGACTCAACCCACCTCGACGTTAGGTCTATTGTTGGGTCTCTTGCCGTTAGGTCTATTGTGGACCGCAGCCCCACTCAATTTATTGGGCTCACCCAACTCAACTTATTAGTCTCCTGGGCCTATTGTCACGGGGCAGGAAGTTGGGCCTATTTTAACCCATACATAAATAGCCAACAATTCCCCCCCCCCCAATCACAAAAGCTCGAGCTATTAGAAATACGCAACCAATTCACTTAAAGCGTACAGACACAGTGCCCATGGATCTCGATCGGACTCAACCCATCTGGACGTTAGGTCTATTGTTGGGTCTCTTACCGTTAGGTCTATTGTGGACCGCAGCCCCACTCAATTTATTGGGCTCACCCAACTCAACTTATTAGTCTTCTGGGCCTATTGTCACGTGGCAGGAAGTTGGACCTATTTTAACCCATACATAAATAACCAACAAGAACTACTACTGCAGTTGGACTTCTTCTTGCAGTTCCAATAATTAGTTGTAAATGAATGCATAAAATCAAATACAGAATTTGAATCTTTTGTGTTTTTTTAATGTATTAAAGATCACAACTAGGTCTCAACTAAGGTGAGAATATTGTAGAAAATAAATATTAATATATCATCCTCAAACAAAATGAAGAAAAAAAATATAACACACTTGTTTTGTTTTAGAAAAAAAGTTTGTTTTTTCATTCCCTCTCCCATGGCTCAATAATAAAGTGAAGATTCTTCTAACAATAATTAAAGTTGCATCTCTTTTATCCTTTTTCTATGGAGGAATCTATCATAGTTTCCTTTATGTAAAGTGACTTACTAGTCACTTAAAACAACAGCTCAGCTGCATTAGTAAAGCAAAGTCAAAGATGATATCTTTATTTGTTAGATGCAATTTTTTATAAGCAAATTATTTGGTCCTTTTCTTTTTCTTTTTTTTTTTTCCTTTTTTTTTTTCTTTTTTTTTGGTGTGTTGGTTGTGCTTTATCGATCAAAGTGGTTCAATCAACTTCGTTTGGGGATTCCATTTATCCTTTAAAATGCAAAAAGATGCTAAATACAAAAATGATCACTTAATTTTCTGTAAATTCTTTCTTTCATTTTAATTACTTCAGATAAAAATGTTTGAAGTATATGTCAATCATAAATTCATAATTTGCTTTGAAACAACCATCTATTTTTTAAAAAAATTAATTTTACTGTTTAATATTTCTAAGTGTTTAGCTTGAATCATTTAATAGTTATTTAGTTATCAAATTTAGGCATACCATTTTCTCTAATAAAAATACAGTTACTCATCAAATTACTATGACTAATCCAAATTCTGATTTTTGAAATAGCAACATCTAAACTTGTAAATTTTTTATAGTTATTTCAAAACAGATCAAATATAACTCAATTTTTGTTCTTCGCATGCTTAAGAAGTCAACCACAAAAATACATATAGAGCCTTATAAATCAAAGGGGTCAACATTCTGCTATATAGCGAGATGCCAGTTTAGATCGAGTCACAATCGAAATTCGTAAAGACTATATATATGGACGCTTTAAATAAATAAATTATATATTTTTAGCCGTTCGAACTTTTAAAATTAATGCTTAATGCTAATGATCGGACATAAAAATTACAAACAAAGCAATTTATAATTTACTGTTATACTTGTAAATCCTATTTCAAATCATAGTTAAGCTAATAAGGCTAAAACAAATTTAAATCTAACACATGACTAGTAATTAAGGACTTGTCCAATTAATGTCCACTTTCCAAACACTAGTATTAATTAAACAAGCCCACTCTCCAAACACCATAATTAAATAGCACCAAAATGAATCATCACAAACACATAGCCATCCCTTGCAATCAAAGCAATCCCTATTTTAAGATGCTACCAAATTAGCCCATATCTCTCTCTCTCTAAAGTCCCACTCAAAAGGATTTTGATGAAAAATATATAAAAATATATTTTCTTGTGTTTTGATAGGATGGCAAAAGTTACATTTTAGAGCCTACAATTTGATTATGTTGGTGATTCTAAATTGAGCCTAAATCATGTTTATCTAATCCATCACACCAACTTGTGTTTTTTTTTTTTAAGACTCATGCTTTTAAAGGTTGTGTTATTTATTTTTTGAGAAAAATATAATTTGCTATACGTTTCGTTTATTTTTAAAATAAATTTAGTTAAAATGTGAAAAATTAAGCTTGACCTCGGATATCAACCATCAATTCTTTTGCCACTTGCGCTAGGAAAGTCTAATAAGTCTCTCAATTCTCAATGGGACCAAACACTTGCAAGAGTCAATGTTCTCTCCCACAGGCTCAAACGGAGACGGCGGACTACCTTTTCACCATGTTCGTGTACGCTAGGTTCCTTTTCGGAATGGGCGACAGGGCGGTTGATATCCAGACATTAGAAAACAACGTCCGACGGATGTGGGAGAGTCGGACAGGTGGGGAGAGAGGTTCTGGCATGGACAAATTCCTTACCTACCTGTTTGCGAACTGGTGGGTGATCTGGAGAATCAGAAATAGAATTATTTTTCAACAGATTAATACAGATCCCCGCTGAGCGGTGCGTTGGGTCAGAAGTGAAGTGGCGCTTTGGTTGGAAATGGATTAACACTTTTTTTTTTTTTTTTTTTTTTTTTTTTTTTTTGAGACTTTCGTTGTCTCATTCTTGTTGCTGAATTCAATTTATAATTAAATGAAATAGATAACTTGCTATCTTTCCATCAAATAATAAAAAAAAAATATATTCTCTCCCACACTCCAAAGAGTAACACACCCTAAACCCAACTCAAACCAAGTTAAGGTTCATTATACTTTTGGGTGCTCTTATATGGTCCCCATTTGGATGGAAAAAACCAAATATACTACTTTTGTTGTCTCTTGCAATTTTCCATGTTGCTTGTTGGGGCTTGAGACTGGGATAATTATTAGAGAACACTTCTCTAAAGGTGGGTTTGAATTTTGAAGCTATCTCTATTTTCTACTGTGAATTAGCCTCCACAACCAATTTTTTTTTTCTTTTTTTTTTCCCTCCTCTCAGCAACAAATATAAAAGTCATTTAATTTCACCAAAAGAATCATCCCTAATGTTTATTTATTATGTTTCTAATTATATCACTCAAGTAAAAAAAAAATCGAAAACAAAAATAACATATTTTCCGGACAAAATAAACTTAACTATAAATATAAAAAATCTGGATCTTAATCAAAACACGTAATCAAAACGCGTAATAAAAAAGAAAAAATTATAGAAAAAGGTATACCGTGAGCAGTGTCACTCAATTTAGATTTTTCTAATTGCAAAATAAACTTAACTATAAACTTCACTAAGCACTTGATTTTTCTAATTGCACTTAGTGGATTGGATTAAGATCTCTAAATACCACACGATTCCGTCCCAACCAGATAGCCCACCAGTATACCGTCCACAGCGCCACTCAATTCAAATTTTACAAGTATTGTAAAGATCTTTGAGAGTATATATTTGATTTACTGCGAACGATGATTGAAATAATGTCTCGACAATAATACATTCTAGAAAAAAAGAAAAAATACTATATTTCATAAATTTTTTCTTGGTCAAATATTTATCAAAACTAAAGCTAAAAATATACTAAATATAAATCAAACTATTTGTATGATAAAATATGAACTAAGCTATTATATTATCAATAGCATCAAGTCTTTACTGCTATTAAGTTTTTAATTTTAAATGAAGGAATATAAGAATTGAAATGGTAATGAATCTCTTAAATTTAATAATAATTAAAAAAATAAAAATGATCAAATGGTTGATCTAATGATCAAATCACAAAATTATAATCAAAGCACAATTAGGCTAAAGGTCCTCCTCACTCAATAGTAATAAACTAATAATGCACCTTCCTTTTAAATGCACACTTCATTAGTGGTGTGTGCATACCCAAAAATCATCTTTTGGACTACAAATATATATAAACAGAATCTTGTACCCTCTTTTAACATTTATCACTATTCCATTTCAAACTGAACACTGTGCATAGATAAGTAGCCCCACTCTTTGAAACGTCCTAAACCACACACACGAGAGAGAGAGGGAGATGATGGATTGGAATATTTGGGATGAGAAAAGCGAGGACATGCTTATCTGGTAAAGCTTAAAGAAACCCTATTCCTCTCATCTCTCTTTCGCCTTTCACCTTTACCCCGCTTTTTCCCTTTTCCTTGACCCATGTCCTTGATGCGTTGGATGAAATGATGGGGAACGCCATGGGAGGTCGCATTCATGCTCGACATTAGGGTTCGGTTCACATCATTGGGGATTCGCGTGGAGGTGGAGGAGATG
Source organism: Tillandsia fasciculata (assembly GCA_029168755.2). Taxonomy (NCBI): domain Eukaryota; kingdom Viridiplantae; phylum Streptophyta; class Magnoliopsida; order Poales; family Bromeliaceae; genus Tillandsia; species Tillandsia fasciculata. Next base: position 26,273,068 of record CM054937.1, on the reverse strand, counting down.
GGGATGGATCGTGGATGGGGAGAAAAGGAGGAGGAGGGGGTGTGGGGAGTGGTCGAAGGAGGTGGGAGAGGAGAAGGGGTAAGTGGGTTTCGAATGCCAAATTCGTAGTTTTGCTTTTTCATTTTTTGCTTTTGATTCGATTTTTGTTGGCGATTTCTTCCAGTTTTTGTTTCAGGTTGGTGCTTTTTTTGTGTTATCGAAAAATCCCATTTTGTAATTTTGGGGAAAATTGTGTTTGGGGTTCGATTGTTGGTTTTTGTGTTCGAATTTGTGTTGATCCCTTCCAATTTTTTTTGGGGGAAAAAGATGCATGATTCCTTATAATGTGGCAATAATCGTAATGTATATTCATTCCCCTGTTACTTATTTTAGTATGAGACTCATGAATTTTTTTGTTCAATTTTGTTTAGGTTTATGCATGAATGCCATCTACTGAAAAATCTGCGGAAATTGAAGCTGTTGTAGAGATCAAATTCACACCTTGATATGATCTTACTCACTAGGGTTCGTAAATCTCAAATCTCATAAGGAAAAGCTGCTTTTTTTGCAAAAAAAATGGCAGATTTTAGGGTTAGAAGGCTCGAATCCCGGCACGCGAAGATAAGAAATGTTCCGATCGCGGTAACTCCAGAAGGATTCTGGTGTTGCCCTTCTCAGGCTGTGCTCCAGAAAACCCTCAAGAATCACAACCACCAAAATAAGCAAAAAGGCTCATCCCCCCCTTCGAAGGCCTCTTCGGTTCAAAGGGCGCCGACTGTTTCATCGGAGAAGAGAGCACCCACTCCAACAAGATCAAAAGGTGTTTCTGATGACCAGAAATGCCCTCCGACTTCTGACAATTCGTCTTTAAGTCCAACGAGGGCTTCAGAGAGGCCACCGAAACCAAATTCTGAGGATCAAAAGCATAAGATTTCAGTCGGATTTGGCCAACAAGAGACGAGCGATTTGAAGGTTGTTTTGTATGGGAAGGAAGGGATTGCAGTTAAGATGAGTGTTCATAAGAACATTCTTGCTGAAAATAGTAATTACTTTGCTGAGAAACTGTCGAGGGAGTCGCCGGTCTCGTGCATTGAGATATTGGATTGTGAGGATGTGGAAATTTATGTTGAGACTGTGGGATTGATGTATTGTAAGGAAGTCAGGCACAGATTGATCAAGCAAAGTGTTCCGCGCGTTCTCCGCATACTAAAGGTTTGTTTAAAACTCCGACGCTTACTAATACTGACTATGACGACAACTCTAGGTTATCAATTTGTATACCTATTTGTTTATTATCTATGTTTGTCCCATGAATAATTCATTTATGTTTTGGTGCATGTATGGCTGTATGTCCTTTAAGTAGTTGAAACTTTTAAGTTTCGTAGTATGTGCCGGAGCTGTGTTGACCTAATCCTTTCTTAGGAGGATTGGTTCTTATTATTGTTATCAAGAGGTCAACATAGAATCTCCTTAAGAATGATCTGAATGAGTTTATCAAATTCGGTTTTATCATTTGTTATCATGGTTGCTTGAAGAAATGGACATACGCGTCTTCTTCTTTTTTGAAAAAATACTTAATTGTCTTTTAGTTGCCATTTTGCATCATTTTTTTTCGAATTTGGATCCGTGAAAACTGAAATGTAGATGTGTCGGTTTTGCTCTTTTATTCTCTTCAAGATTTTGCATGGGTTAGGTTTGGGTCGAGCTTCTTCTAACCTACTGCTAATTTGAACTGATCTGAGTTCAACATGACTTGATAAATTTCCATGTGCTGGTTATGCAATGGAAAACAAGACGGTCCCATATAGGCTTCGGTTTGTGTTGTTGGAATCTGGAATGTATAGTCTATATTAGTAATTTGACATTTGACAGATTCACTATCTGATAAGGCTTTATGTTTAGCCTATTGTTTGGATATTTGGTTGATAATTTAGCTATAAAAACTGAAAAGGTAAACTATTCATTGATTTATTAGTTTGAATATTATACAAATTTAGATCCGTTATTGGGATGAAAATTCATCATTGCAATAACGAAGATGAAATGATGCATATGCAATCACAATTACTGTTATGATATTATATAGCATACATTGGCCAATTGTGACATACATTTTTCCGTAAGTATAGACCCACTGATTTTAACAAAAAACTGAAGTTCCTATATGTTTTGCAATAATTATGTAGAAAATGGCCCTCCCAAGGCCTTACAAATTGGAGGGGGTGCATGCTTTAGAATTTTAACAAGATATTACTGAATATGATGCAGCTTAAACAGATATTGTCATGATGCAGCGTAAGCAGATATCGTCTATCTTCAGCTAAATTATCACTATATTTGTTCATTTTTCAGACATTTGTCTTTGCATGTTTGATTTTGCTCAAAATTTCTTCTTAGTACAAAGTTCAACTTTTCTCAACCCCAAGAACTCATCCCGTCTTCCCTTCCCTAATATTTCTCACCTCCACATTTCTTTAAAACTCTTTCTCTATTTGTTTTTTATTTCTAGCAACAATCAAACATTTTTTTTTTTACCTTCTCCGCATAATTTAAGCATTTTTTGCTCCCTTTTCTCTTACAGGTTGCAGAGTCACTTGGCTTCAGGGCATGCATGAAATCATGCTTGGATTACTTAGAAGCAGTCCCTTGGGTCGGAGATGAAGAAGAAGAAAATGTGGTCTCCTCAGTACGCCACCTTAATACTGATAACTACGGAATAAACCCCGTACTAAAAAGAGTATCTTCGGACCTGACCAAGCCGCCTAATCACACACTTGCCCATATAATGGAACTTGTTCTAAAAAGCAGCGATGATAAAGGACGGCGTGAGATGAAATCCTTAGTCCTAAAACTCTTAAAGGAAAATAGCATTTGTAATAATGGGTCTTCAGATATATGCATCGAAACCTTATACAGTTCATGCAAGAGTTGCTTAGACTCCCTGTTAGCGCTTTTCAGAGAAGCAGCTGAACCAGCCTTTTCCGATAGAGCTTTAAATGGCAAAGAACCCATTACAAGGCATATAGCTCTCGAAGCCGATAATCTTATTTGGCTAGTAGAGATTCTGGCTGACAGGCATATAGCTGATGAGTTTGTGCTGATGTGGGCGAGCCAAAATGAGCTTTCTCAGTTGCATAATAAGCTACCGATTATGAACCGACACTTAATTAGCTGCATCACAGCTAGAATTTTTGTCGGGATTGGGAGAGGAGAAGTGCTTCCGTGTAAGGAGACTCGCCAGCTGCTTCTCAATGTGTGGCTGCAGCCCCTTATTGATGACTATAGTTGGTTGCAGCATGGGTGCAGATCTTTTGATCGGAAAGTGGTCGAAGAAGGGATCGGTCGAACTATTCTCACGCTTCCTTTGGAGGACCAGCAGACTATACTGCTTTCTTGGTTGGGGAGTTTCTTGAAAGTTGGCGACAACTGCCCAAATCTACAGCGAGCATTTGAGGTATGGTGGAGAAGGACTTTCATTAGGCCCTACGTTGAGCAGCAACAAGGTAATGTTTTACCGTTGGACGGAAACTGATCGAGAGGAGTATTAGTAAGACAAATATAAATATTCTCATGTTCTATTTGAAGAATTTTGTGGTGGATGCTGGGCAAAAAAAATCAGTGCTTGTTTACTTTGTGGAAAGGTGAAGCCAATGCTAAAGCTAATGCTTATCCCTAAGAAAGTTTCAGAAATTTCTATGAATTCCTAACAAATGTGAGTTTCACTATGATATGGTGTAATTCAATGTAGGGCTTTATTTTTAAATTTGCTTTTTTCCTTTCGGTTTGAGTGAGTTTCACTATGAAATATGTTGTAATTCAATGTAGGTTTTTATTTTTATTTTTTTAATTTACTTTTTGTCCTCTCCTTTTTTTGTTTCCTTTGTGATCCTTTTGTTGTGCAATTCTGGAAACAAAAGTTTAAATGCATAATATATATGAGCTGCCCCTATTAATGCATTCCTTTATGGCATATTGAATCAAGTGTTTGCATGATATTCTCTATTTATTGTGTTGAAATTTAAATTTGTCAGATGTTAGAACTGACAAGATGCACTGCCACAAATTATGGTAGATGAATTAGTCACTAAATTCAGCTATCTGATTGATATTGATATTAACTTTGTCATTATGTTTTTAAATCTTTTACTGCTGTTTACAAGTTTGCAGATTCATTAAAACACCCAAACTGCAGTATCACACACACTCTCTCTCTCTTGTTACACTACAGTGACCAAACTATAATATACCTTGTACTACAAAAGGAAATATTATTATTTATGATGCAGCATCTAATCTCTTCACCCATCTCAGTTTCCTACTAAGGAAGCAAACTTGTGGAGCTACTTCTTTCAGATTAACCTACCAAGCAGGATCTAATCTCTTCACCCTTCTCTCTAAGAAGTGATGTAAAATAAATTTGACGTGTCGTCTTTAATTAGTCTCCATTGCTTGGAAAGTGGTGCAATTTTACCTAACACACCCATGTTCAATGCCACATACTAGTGTTAATCACCATGCATGTTCCAGAAACTTGGTCCTACTCAGATTCAGGATCCTATGACACCCAAGTTCAGGTGAACTGGGTCCTCCATCGAAAAGTGATTTTACCAAAATCACCTGCTCATATTAATTGCAACGTTATGTTATCTGGAGTGTTCTTCAATCTTCGAAGTCGACCAACACTGAAGCCAAGCCAGCGAGGCCACGTGGCCTAACAAGATCCAGTGGTTTGATGATCCACTCATAATTTGCTTTGAAAAAGGTAATGGAGAAATATTAATTCAAATGTGGCAACTACTACTTAGTAGGAAACTTCGTAGCACAAGAAATTAAGTAGGGGTGAGCATAATTTGGTGTAAATTGAATTAACTTTGAATCAAACTCGCTCAAAAGGGACAAATAAAGCAAATTATTTTAATTCTTTATGATTCGTACTTTTACAAAGAAACTCTAAAACTTATAAACCGACCAATGCTCATCATTGAAAAAGAGGAGAATAGTAACTATAATGGCCTTATCCAATTTTGTTTTCTACTCTATATTGGTTTAAACATTCAACCTGGCTCCATACAAAAAATGTCTCATATTTTAGGCTATGATAATAATATATACCATAACAAGGCAAAAAGAGGAACAACAATAGCATAGAAGCATGGGCAACTGGTGTAGTTCTCATCCAACAAGGTAAAGCCAATACTACGCTTTATTTTTTCTCTCTCTCTTCTTTTTTTTTTTTTTTTTTAAAAACAAAAGATCTAGTTGATATGAATTATACTTATAAAAGTTCAATATAGGCCTTTGCATTTTGCACCATTTTTGGTATAATTCTGTTCATGCATTTCAGTGAATTGCAGAACAAGAGGCTTATTTCAATTGATGCAGAAGATGCATCTCATGAAGGGATAAGAACAGTTGGAGTTCAAAACACCTGCGAATTCTCGACCAGCTCCGCGCTATGCGTGTGCATTGTGACATGGAATATGAACAACAAAGTAAAATGTCTTTCTATTTGCAATTTTCTTTGAAGAAAATTTCGATCCTTAGTTCTCGTATCGTTAACTAACCAGCATAGTTCTCTTATTCATGAAGATGTCGACAGAGAATTTATCCAAGTTAGTGAGCAGCGATCGAAAGTTCGATCTTTTGGTGGTCGGGCTACAAGAAGTTCCAAGATGTAATCTTGCTCAGGTTCTACAAGCAGCTATTGCTGACACCCATATGTAAGTATTAAGAGCAACTAACTAAATTGTTCTAAAAAGATAAGAAATTTACATTATTTTACACTAAAATGTATTTAAATGTTATCACCTGCAACTTAATTTGTAGCTTACTAGGAGAAACAACCATGCAATCTATACAGCTGTTTCTTTTCGGTGCGAAGAGCTCAAGGAAATATATTAGAGGTAAAGACCAATATATATGCTTTTTCAGATATTACTTCGGTTGTTTGTGTTCTTTCCTTTATCTTACTGTTATCTTGGTTGTTTCTTTCACTTGTTGTTGCTCTTAGAAATGAAGGTGGATAAAGAATCAGTTGGAGGATGTGGGGGGTTGATAAGGAGAAAGAAGGGAGCAGTGGCCATGTACATCAACTTTAGCGGCATTCGCATGGTCTTCATATCATGCCATCTTGCAGGTTTGATCATGACACTTACTCCACAAAATTTAAATCCTGATTTCAACCGTCCTTGTAGTTTCGATTCCTATTTAGTTCCTAAAAATTGTGTCTGTTCACTGCCCGAAAAATGTCAGACTTCAGATAAAATGGCAGACTAGAAGAGGGCCATACTAAATATGCGACAAAAATTCCAGGGACTGAATTGATGAAAACAGAACTCTGCAAACGCAGTTGAAATCAGGATCGAATGTTAAGGACCATGTCTGTGATAAACTCATATAAAGTGCCCACATCAAATCTTCAGAGACTGATACATGCAGCATTGCAGCTCACGAACACAAGGTGGACGAGCGGAACTCGCAGTGTCGGCATATATCTCACTCTCTCTTCTCTAAGGGGCACAACCGGTACGTCGAATCATCGCACGTCACAGTTTGGATGGGAGATCTCAATTACAGATTACAAGGAATAAGCACAATGTCTGCCAGAGGTTTAATTCACAAAAATCTTCAAAATGTAAGCATCTTATCTCATTGGTCTTTTAATATGAATTTCGATCATTTAAACTACTAAAAATATGGACTTTTACCTTTCCCTCGATCGTCGCAGATGCTTACTAACAAAGACCAACTTCTACAAGAAGCTGAAAAGGGGGAAGTGTTCAATGGATATTGCGAAGGGACCTTATCATTCAAGCCTACATACAAATATAATGTTGGTAGTAGTAACTATGACACAAGCTACAAGGTAATTAAGTACTTACATTAGTAACCAATGCACTTACATATATTAACTTCTCCAAATTAGTACTTAGAAAAATTAAATTAAAATGAACTTTTTATTTTTTTTTAAGATTCGAGTACCTTCGTGGACCGATCGGATCTTGTTCAAGGTCGATCATTCTTCGGGTATCGACGCAACCTTACATTCCTACGAGTCGATCGACTGCATCAAGAGTTCGGATCACAAGCCAGTGAAGGCCCATCTTTGTTTGAAAGTGAACAGTGAATAAAATTCTTATGTTGTGTGCTGCGTCGTGCGACAAACGGTCCAAAAATCGGACAAAAATCATTTATTATTTATAATTCCAAAATTAATTTTTCTACAAGATAACATTTGCGAAGTTTTTAATGTTGTGTAGTGCTCTCTCTCTCTCTTCTTCTTCCTTTTCTTGAAATACGGCGGAGTAAGTTTTGCGTCACCGATTTTGGCATTAATATGGTCAACTGTATTCGGCGAGAACAGGTTCTCCGCTGCCGACTTCAAACCTTTTCTCAACAACAAAAAAAAAACATGGCAAGAGAGAGGGTGTCGGCGCCGACTTCAACTTGTCTTGTTAGCTCGCGAAAAGTTGTAGTCGGCAACAATACCTCCTTCGCAGCCGACTCTGGCTTAACTAAATTTGATAATTGCCTTTAAACAAAACTAAACTTTGCCTACACCTATTCCACCATAACAATCATATAATGGTCAATTATCTACCATCAACCCATTCATCTCTTAAAATCACTAAATAATAAAAAAAAAAAAAAAAAAAAAATTGGTGAAATATATTGGTGGTGGTGATTTTTAGTGGTGAATATAGATAATGAATGTTAGAGATGGGGGTAGCGAGATTTTCTCATTCTAAAAGTCCGGGATATGAAAATATCATATAAATTAAGTAAGAATCTTTGTCTTAACTATCACTTAAGAAGCACCTTCTCACGACTGATAATCTATTTAAGAAGCACCTTCTCAATCAATTGTGCGTTTTGTGCGATAGCGAAGCGGAGACGATTGATCATTTACTTAGCTTATTTCTAATGTTCAAAAGTCTCTAAAAGTTTTTGTCTGAGAACCTTTCCAAGGAGTATCAGCGAAACATTTGACCAAGATTACCGTTTATTAATGGATGATTTGACAAACGTAATTTTTAAAAACTAATCTTCAAATCCCTTAATCTCTATTAGTGACCGTGAAAAAGGAGTGGATTGAGTTCTGCGACTCTATGTGAAGTTTTTTTTTTTTTTTTTTTTTTTTTTTTTTTTTTTTGCAGTTGCCTTTAACAATAGGAGTCCTATATTTATTATTGTTATTTTTCAATTAAAAATAGGAGACCTATATTTTATATAATATTGGCTATTGACACAGGTTGGGTCCGTAAGCATCAACCATATAAGTTGGAAACAAGAGTTTAATAAAATAAATTCGTAGCATATTTACCAGGCCACTTCATTTTTGTATGCTTTTGCTTGTCGTTTACTAACAACTATATTAACATAATTTAGCCTTTGCTTAGCTGGAATATATATTTATTGGTTTAATTTTTGACTGAGATGGACTTAAGCTGGCTTCAATAAAATACTATATATATAAATATATAGATTACAAGTTTTCAATCAAAATCTGATAATAACAGCCTTTGAAAAAAAAAAAAAAAAAAACACTTTAGGGATGCTGAAATTATCAACCATTTTTTGTGTTTGAATTGGTAGTAGCCAAACAGCTATTCATTTCTCCGTTCTAATCTGTTAGAATTATGCAAATAATTTATTTAAAGCGTAAAGATATAACATTCACGGGTCTCGATTGTGACTCGATCCAGCTAACTTTACGTCACTACCATTTTAAGCGTGACTGATTCTAACCTGATCTCCCGCCACATAGCAGAATACTGATCTATTAAAGCAAGCCAATATGATTGATATAAATAACTACCGATATACAACTAAAAATATATATAAAAAAAGAGAAGCTCATACCTAAAAATGTTTTCTGAAGCACAGTTGATAAGTAAGTTTTTTTATAAATAGCAAAATAGTTGCCCAATTAGTGTTTTTTTTAGAAACTGCATTTAAAATATAATTTTTTAGTATTACTTATTTGGAAACTAATTTATTGAAATGCTCTATTAATTATTGCTCATTATGGTGTCTAATACATTTTTTGGTAGGAGAAACCAAAAGAGAACAATGGCCCATTGGTACAAAGAAATGCATGAAAGAGACATTGCACCATACACGCCCACCTACGCATTTCCCACGTATACTCTTCAATTGCGAAAACACAAAAAAAATAAAGAAATAAAAATGGAGAAGTGTAAACCATTCCTTCTTCTTTCTTTCTTTTTCTTTTTAATAATATTGACTCGTGTTGTGACATTGCGGTGACTTGGATCCAAGTCATGTTTCTCTTCTTAATTCTTTATTTCTTATACTAAAAGAGTGCATTTAAAAGAAGCAAAATAGTGAAGAAACTGGGCCTCTATTAGTAGTTTAGCATGGTGTACGTAGAGACCCAATGTGCATGTGATAGAGCACATATTCTCATCTGGGTATCATCTTGATTTTTGTGTTCTTGAGGTAAGAGATGTAATGATTATTGATTACTTCTTCTTTAGTATTTATATATCGTTAGTGTTTATAATATATATACTTCAATGTGCTGTATATTTTTGATTCATACATCTATGCCATTAAGGCTTGTGTATACAATAGCATGTAGATTAACATGTAGGATTTTAACTTCTCAGAAAAGCCAAGAGAGAGAGAGAGAGAGAGAGAGAGAGAGAGAGAGAGAGAGAGAGAGAGAGAGAGATACTGTGTTTATTTTTATTGATTGGCAGGGAAATAATTGGATTGTCAATCAAATGGTAGTTTCAACTACTCAGAGTTGACAATTCGAAGTTGGTTTAATTGTTGTTAACTGTTAAAATTGTTTAAGTTGGAAACTTGTCGATAATATATTTCAAGAACCATCACATGATCCAAGTTATCTTTGAGCACTCTGGCTTTATCTTATTCCTTCATAGGAAGATGCAATAATTGAAAGGCGCATGCTCGTATGATTGAATGAAGTAACTCGTCGTCGCCATATTTGTCAATGATATTTTAGTAAAATTCTTCATGTCCTAGTTTTATTGATGCATTCATTTTATCTGTTGTCTGCAGGAAAATTGCATCCTTCTCATGTTTGGATAACAGTTCTTACCATGGGATGGTTGAAGAAAATTTTCAACGGTCGCAGAAACAAAATTTCAAAGGGAAGTTACTGTGGAAAATCGTCAGAAGATCGTGTTTCAGATGATCACCATGAATCAAATGTAGTTCCATTTCCTACTATGTTCCCTTTTCTATTCAATTACATAATTAGTACACTTATTTATAAAATGACAGCTTAAGCTTAAGCTGAGGTAAAATTTCTGCAGTATGTTTGTGTCACCTGTTTGCAATAGTTGTAGCATTTTGCCTTCATTTTAATCAAATTTCTGTTGAGTTTATTTAATATTTCCCTAAATAATTTTATATTGAATAATTGGAGTGAATTGCTGAATTGAAGAATACATTATCCATAATATTTCAATCACTGTGATTGCATATTTAAATTAGAATTGATCAGCTTTGGCACTTATTTTCCTGCAATTCTTAATGTCTATATATATGTTGTAGCGTTGTAATCTATAAATTATTACATTTGATTCTTTACTGTGAGCTTTACTCTTACTAGTCTTCAAAATAACTGATGCAGGATGGACAATCAGAAGGCGAATACGGAGATATCGATCATGCTATTGCTCTATCTTTAGCAGAAGAAGAACAACAAATAGGGAAGGCAATTGGTTGGTATATATTATGCTCATCAACTTTATCTTATTATCTGTTACATGATTTTAAACACGAAATTTCGACAAAAGGATTCAACACTTTGTGATATTGTATTTCTAATTTACTTCAGGTGATAGTCATTTCGAAGAAGACGAGCAGCTCGCGAGGGCTTTGCAAGAGAGTATGAGTGCCGAGTCTCCTCCTCGTCAAACCAAAAGCGCATATCAACCAATCCTGTACTCGCCTCCTCCTGCCGACGTTAGGTATTTGCGTCTTGAGCTGATCGATTTGATGACTATGAATAAAATTTCATTTTCAGCTGTAAAAGTCACTTTTCCTGCAACTGTTAACAAGTTTCATGCATCAATTATAATTGTTAAATATGATTCTTTGCTATATGTAAAATGGTGCTCAGGTGATAACAAGTCTCTAATTACAAGCTGATCGAGTGAGTAACACTCATGTCATATAACAAGTCTCTTGTTATACAACAATGTTGAAAATAGATATTTAATTGAATTGTTTTTTTTTTTTTTTTCTGGATTTATGTAGGATATGTGCTAGATGCAAAAATGAGATTGGTTACGGATACTATCCTAGCTACATGGAATTTGCTTGGCATCCAGAGTGTTTTCGATGTTACGATTGTGACATTCCAATATCCGACAACATCGAGGTACAATCGAGAACTAGCCAATCATCTAATTATTTCTAAATCATCATAAAACTAACACATCTTCTTCCAATAGTTCCGCGTGCACGGGGATCACGTGTATCACAATTTCTGCTTCAGAAAGAATTTCCCGAAATGCGATGTTTGTGAAAACTATGTAAGTACAGCTTACAGCTTTTAGAATCCCTGTAATCCTCAAATATTTGCTTGCTGAACTATTTAGAGGTCTAAATATAATTTTTTGCAGATACCGGCAAGTATAACTGGTCAAATTGAGTATAGGGAGCATCCTTTTTGGCACCAAAAATATTGTCCTTCACATCAAAAGGATGGAACTCCGCGATGTTGCAGCTGCGAGAGATTGGAGGTAGGTAATGTCGGATTACTACTGTGATGCCCCGCTTTTCGGGGGGGGGGGGGGGGGGGGGGGGGGGGGGTGTCATTCATTTTAGGACAACTCTAGCACTTTTCAAGAGATCACTCATCCTAGGGCTAACACGTTTAACTCTCTTAACCTGTTGAATCTAGACACCGATTAAAATGCTAAAGCCGAGTTCGGAGGTTTAGCCCTATCGTTTCTCATATAAAGGGCTATTCCAAATCTTAAGGGCGTCATAGTTGGTGTCATAGCCAATCACCAATCGAAAACGTGAGATGAGTCTCAGCTGAGTTAGAGTTATATAACGAGTAGAGTGTGGCTCTCTGGCCAATGACTATTGTGGGTGAAGTGCGGCTCCTTATAAGGTCGATTAAGGCTAATGAGATGAGTCTCATATCATCTAGTGCTTCTGAGTGTGCGTAAGTATGACGAGGAGGTTAGGGTTTAAGGGGGAGGGAATGTGACATTTCTAGAATTTGAAATAATTATATATATATATATATGAAATATAATTAAGTTTAAACCTCTAAACCCGACTATAGCAATTTGGACGGTGGCTAGCTTCAAAAGGTTAAGAGAGTTAAGCGTGATAGATCTATAATAATCCTAGAATAGATGATCTCCTAAGAAGTAAGGCGTCACAACTCCAGTACAATTATCTATTGATGTATCACAATGATCTCCTTGTGACAAAATGCGCTTTCAAAATGTATTGGATCACATGCTTAATGGTATATGGGCTAATTATCATTGCTCTGCTTATTTTGTTGTGTTTAGCCAAGGAGCACTCAATATGTGAACTTAGGTGATGGGAGAAAAATATGCATGGAGTGTATGAATTATTCGATAATGGACAATGGTGAATGCAATCCACTTCATCTCGACATTCGCGAGTTTTTCGAAGGTTTAAATATGAAGGTGGAGCAACAAATTCCATTGCTTTTAGTTGAGAGACAAGCCCTTAATGAAGCCTTGGAAGGAGAAAAAAATGTGAGTATTATGAAATCATGGTAGTAATTTGAAGTACTCAAATGGTTTTTTTTTTTTTTTTTTTTCTGTTTATTTAATGATACACTAAAATGTTTATTCTACTAATTTACCTAAATTAAACATTAGTCATTTTCATCATGCAGAGATTGTTCAGAAACTAAAATATTTAAGTAAAAAGTTCAAAGACATAAATTCTTTTCATTTTGACCTTTTTTCACTTTTGAAAACTACAATTTCTTAAAAATTCTTTTAAAAACCTTAATTAAGTAACATAGAGTAATTTCCTTTTCCTTTATTTTACTTTGTGAAGGAACATTATCACCTCCCTGAAACCAGAGGTCTTTGTCTTGCTGAAGAACATATTGTTCCAACTGTAAGTTTTTTTAAATTAGTTTTATTTGCTCTATTTGATACTTATTTTTTGTTCAAAAACTTATGATGAATTCAAATTTGAAATGTAGGTTTTAAAAAGGCCGATAATAGGGCCTGGAAACAAAATCAAAGACGTGATCACTGGCCCATATCAACTGATTCGGCGTTGCGAAGTTACAGCCCTTCTCATTTTGTTTGGGCTACCAAGGTGCAATATATTTATTTTTAACATTAAACTTTTTTTTTTTCATTTTCATAATATATGCTGTTTCTTATTCTTTATTATTGATTGGTGTTATATATGATTTAAATATTTTGTGGGGCTAAATTAAAATTTTCTCTATGTAGATTACTCACTGGATCAATTTTGGCTCATGAGATGATGCATGCATGGTTTCGGCTTAAAGGTATTTAATTACTTGTTTCATGGACTATATATTTTTTTTGCATTTTAATCCATTTATTTTTTAAAAAATTTTGATCACTGATTAATTTACACCATTCATACAAAAACATACATTTTGGATAGATACAACAATTTTCTTAGAAAAATCAGTTAATTAAGTTAATAAATTGTCTTTTTTTCTCGCTTATCTCAAGATATTTGCGATAATAATTTTCTCAATCAATCACTGCTTAGAGCTTGATTTAGGTGTCGATTGCTCAAGAAGAAAAGGGATAGTTATTGTCCGTATTTTGAATCGAATACTGACCTTTCAGATAGTGTTTGTGTCGAAATACGAGTTAACTTTGTATTTGTGTGTCTGACAGTTAAAAAATATATATATATTCTTTTCTTATTTGTAATTTCGAGTATTCTCTTCGTAGGATACAAAGATCTGCCTCTCCAGGTTGAAGAGGCACATGCCAGGTTCTGGCTCATATGTGGCTCGAGTCGGAGATCACGGCAGGGTCCGGAAGTAACATTGCATCGACATCTTCATCATCATCGTCATCTTCATCATCATCAAAGAAAGGCGTGAAGTCGGAGTTTGAGAAGAGACTCGGGGTGCTATTCAAGTACCAGATAGAGAAGGATGATTCGCCTGTATACGGAGACGGTTTTCGAGCTGCTAACCGAGCAGTCAATCAGTTCGGTCTCAAACGAACCCTCGATCATATTAGCATGACAGGGGCTTTCCCAAGTTAAGCGGGATCGTATCTGAACTATAGCATATTTTGAAATGTAATACTGAACTTCAAGAATTTTGATTTCATTTTCTAGCATGCTATCACTTTTGATTATAGAAAATTTAATTTGTGAGAATTCAAACGTTTCCGCCAGAAAAAAAAAAAAAAAAAAAAAAAAAAAAGAGGTTATAAGATGTTCCATGTACAAACATATTATAACGTAAGATAATAAAATTAACAGAGAAGACAATTGAAAAAGATTGTTCTAATTTTCTATTTTGTGCAAGTCAAAAGTAGTAAAATGGAGCTTACCCAAACTCAAATTGTGAAAGAGTACGTGTTCAAATTTTTCTTTTAGGGATAATTGCCTGTTTACCCCTGAAATATGAAGAAATATCTGATTTACCCCTCTTATTTTTTTCTTTCCAATATACCCTTCATACGTTCCACCGTTATTAAAAATACCCCTACCGTTTTCCTTTGTTAAGTTAACTAGGGTTAAACTAGAGTTAAATAATAATCGGAGTTGAAAACTATCAAATATACCTATTTTGCCCGGGTTTAGGGTTTAGGGTTTAGGATTTTTAGGGTTTTAGGGTTTAGGGTTTAGGGTTTTAGGGTTTAGGGTTTAGAATTTTTTAGGGTTCTAGGGTTTAGGATTTAGGGTTTTAGGGTTTAGGGTTTAGGGTTTAGGGTTTTTAGGGTTTTAGGGTTTAGGGTTTAGGGTTTAGGGTTTTAGGGTTTAGGGTTTAGGGTTTTAGGGTTTAGGGGTTTAGGGTTTTAGAGTTTAGGGTATATTTGAAAGGGCAAAATAGTAATTACACACAGATAACGGCAGTTCCAAACGGTGCACTAACAGAGTTTAACTTCAGGGGTATTTTAGAAAGAAGTTGGAACGTAAGAAGGGTAGTTTTAATATTAGCCTTCTAAGAGGGGTAAATCTGAAAACAGAGAAATTTTTAGGGGTACGTAGGAAATTGCCCATTTCTTTTATTTTTTCTCTCGACTCTCTTATGCGGGTGCAAATGATTCGGGCCTATGGCTAACCCGAAACTTAAGTAATCCTTTTGAGCCGATATTCTGGGCCGGATTCAAGCTAATCTTTGCTCAACCCAAATGCAGCCCTTGTTTTTTCATAAAGAAAATACTATTTATACATTTTAAAAAAATATATATACATCCTATAAATAAATAAAATATTTTTTACAAGTCATATTAATGTAATTGAAGAAAATATTTTTATTCTGAAATGAATCAAATATATATCACAGATAGCATTACTTTTTGCGTAATATGTTGTACTATATAAACATGTACAGTATCTATTTACTTTGTAATATGAACTCTTCTCAAAGTGCGCGCTCTTCACAAACCGGGGTATAAATACTAATAAGAATTGAGATTTGTTGCATTAAGTAGGGTGATAATTCAGCTCGCTGTTCGCGAGCCAGTTTGTGTTCGGCTTGAAATGAGCTCGAGATCGAATTGTTCATTTAGTAAACGAGCCGAACACGAGCTGAGGATAACAGCTCAAATATATATATATATATATATATATATATATATATATATATATATATATATATATATAAACTTTACTATGTAGATTTTAGACCACCAATTTTTTATAAATTTTAATTTTTTTTTATTTTTATACTTAATAGTAGGAATGAAAATTAAATTTATTATTCGTGAGTCAGTTTATATTTGGCTCGTTAATAAATGAACCGAGCATGAATCAAAATTTTCAACTCGATATTTAAACGAGCCAATTTCTATTCCATTCGTTTATTGACATCCTAACATTAAATAACCCTTTCTTAGTAAGCTCCCCAACATTCACAAATTTCAAAGCCGTAAGTACTTATTTGGTACTTGATCACTACTTTACACCCATGCATCAGCCTAAATAAAAAATTTATATAGTTCATTGTGCTTCACCATTTACTACTATTTTTCTCTTTTCTATATTATCATTAGTCAAAGTTAGAATCACGAACTTCAAAGCGGATCAATAATAACAATTGGGATCTGAATTTTTTTTTGACGTTGTAGATTTAAATTTTTTAATATGGTACGAGAATTTAGTTCACATCTTATTTATGGGCTTCGCGTACGGCACCAATCAATGCAAAAGCACGTAAAAAAACTAAATATTGCAAAACGAGCAAACGTACCGAAAAGCACCGGGTATAAAATAAAGCACTTCTCAAGGGGCCAAAATGCATAAAACAGCGAGATCGAGTAGCATTTTCCCTTTTTTTTTTTTTTTTTTTTTTTGAAATTTAAAATATAATTTAAAAGTAAAAAAAAATTTGAAAATTTGTTAAGCACTCATCATGCGGTGGAACTCGTTAAAGTCGAGCTCACCGTCGCCGTCGATGTCGTAGGCCCGAATCATCGCCTCGCAATCAGCGAAGGATCGATCGTCGCCGAGGCGACTCAGCACACGCTGGACCCCGCGCGGCGTGATCCGGCCCGATCCCTTCACCGCCTCGAACATCTCGAACGCCCTCCGTAGATCCTCCACTTCCTCGTCCTCCGCCTCCTCGCCGCGGGTCTCCATAAGGGCGACGAATCCGGCGAAGTCAAGGTCGCCGGCGGCGGAGGGGAGATCGTCGGCGGCGTCGTCGGAGACGGAGGAGAAGAAGGAGAGGAGCTCGGCGGAGGAGATCTGGCCGTCCATGTCGCGGTCGAAGTGGCGGAAGACGCGGCGGAGGTCGTCGAGGCGATCGGGGGCGGGGGAGCGGCGTGGGGAGGGAGCGGGGGAGGATGCGGGGGAGGGGCCGCAGAGGAGGGGGAGGCCGAGCTTGAAGCTGCGCTTGCGGGAGAGGCGCTTCGACGAGGAGGGTTTGGAGACGACGACGTTCGCCATTCGAGGTAGGGTTTCTCTCCCCTCTCTCTTCTCTCTCTCTCTCTCTCTCTAGCGCTCGTGATCCGTTGATCGATTTCGAGGGGATGTGTGTTTGTGTGTGAGAGACAAGAGTGGGCGGTGGGTACGTATAGAGGGAGATTGCGTCGAGAGAGAAAAAACAAAGGGCGATGTGGACCAATAAAAACTGCCACGTGTAGACTGATCATTGGCTAGAATGAAACACTTTATTTAGGGTCATTTTTTTTGACTACGTGTGTCCCCCTTTTATTTGAAAAGTTTTTTTTTTTTGAGAGAATTTTATTTGAAAAGTTTTTTTTTTTTTTGAGAGAATTTTATTTGAAAAGTTTTTGCTATGAAAACAAATAATAATAATAATAATAATCTCATATATTTTTTTTTTCTTTTTTTGTTATCGTTTATTATATTTTTTAACTAATTAAAATATTAATTTTATTTTTATAAATATATTTTTTTAAAAAATTTAACTGTTAAAAAATATATTTATAATTAACTATAATATCTAAAAAAATAAAAAAAAAATATGTATAAAATTAACTAAAAAAAAAAAAATCAAATTCTAGACGTCCACATTCTATACCAGAAGCAAATAGGTGGCAACACTAATAAAAATACTTAAAGGTAAATGAACTACAAAATTAGTGTGTTTGGATAACCCGCTCAAAATTACGATTCGTGCAATATGAGCGAAAATAGAATGCAAATGGAACTAATGGTTTTCACTTCACAAACACAAATCTACAAATTTGCAGTAGATGGATGTGAAATTGAGTTTGCATAGTACCGGTCACCACTTCCGCACACTGTCGATTTGTAAAATACTAAATGAGCCCTAACTCATATGAACATGCATTCATGAGTACAGGGCAAAGTTGACTCAAATGGGTGCATCACAACTGAGTAAGTGACTAAGATCTAGATGAGCAATTTATTGATTCTAAATGGTTCAAGCAGT
Source organism: Tillandsia fasciculata (assembly GCA_029168755.2). Classification (NCBI taxonomy): domain Eukaryota; kingdom Viridiplantae; phylum Streptophyta; class Magnoliopsida; order Poales; family Bromeliaceae; genus Tillandsia; species Tillandsia fasciculata. The sequence continues at coordinate 26,254,992 of CM054937.1, read as the reverse complement.
TGTACTTGAGTTAAAACTGGATCTCTCACTCTCTTGTAAAAGGGTTAAAATAGATGATGTGGCATGTACAGGCGTGAGGATATATAGGGAGGTGGATTTGGATACATCCTTTGATTAAATTCAAATTTAAAATTTAGAAAGGAGAGGAAGTTTCCTAGGAGCTTCCTAAAGGGAGATTGAATCGCAATTTTGTCATATATAGGCTCTTTAATTACACTTCCATTTATGCTATATATTCTAGTGTGTGTTGTGAACCTTTCATCATGAGCACGCCTACGAAAAAGACTTGGGTTGCTTTAAATTAAAATCCCCAGTGTTTTTGTTGTCTTTTCTAGGCAAATGAAGAAAAAAGCATGATACCTTAAAGTTATGACTTGGGGAAGCTTCATTCAACTTCTTTATCTTTATTAATTTGGGACTATGACTTAGTTGCACCAACTGAGAGTTTTATATTTCATCTTATATATATATATATATATATATATATATATATATATATATATATATATATATATAGGCTAATTACAGAAAATCTCCCTCTAATATCCCGTTTTTCCACTTTACCCCCTGTCTTTTAAAAGTCGACAACCTGCCCCCTCGTAATTACCGAAATATGCATTTACTCCCCTGCCAGATATGAAAGTCCATCAATGAGCCTCTAATGAGCCAATTGCTTGTAACAAATTGGTAAGAAACCAATTCATATCTGGCAGGGGGGAAAGGGTAAATGCATCCATTAGAGGCTCATGGATGGACTTTCATATCTGGCAGGGGGGTAAATGCATATTTCGGTAATTACGAGGGGACAGGTTGTCGACTTTTAAAAGACATGGGGTAAAGTGAAAAAGCGGGATATTAGAGGGGGGTTTTCTGTAATTTAGCCATATATATATATATATATATATATATATATATATATATATATATATATATATATATATATATATATATATATGTTAGTTATTGTTGATGATCTTATTAATGTACACCATATCTTCTTTAATTGCACCATGGCACATGCAAATGATAAGATATACTTAGACATAGATTGCAGAAATTAACAAATTATAGTTGCATATATATAAGTCCATGTATATGTACATTTTAATCATGACTGCCTCTATTAAACAAAATTTTCATTTTTAATATTCTTTAAAAAGCTGGTTTTTAAAATGTTTATCAGTGAAATTAATTATATGCAGAATAAACTCATCATTAATTTCCTGCACAAATTGTCCCTCCTTGAATTGGATAAGTCACCTACTTAAGGTTATAAATGTAAAAGCATCAATAAAGTGATGGATTAATTTGTTGCACATATATATGTATTGCCATGAAAGGATATATATATATCCCTGATCCCCAGGTTGGCACATGGCTGGTAAATTTGGGGCACGACTTTTAAAGCAGGGGGCAGCTTCTTATGACTAATCATGGAATAGTCAAAAGAATAAAAGATCAAAATATTTTTTGGATAATTCGAACTGAAATTTCAAATTAATTTGTGTAAATAGTACTTGTTAATGGAGCCTGAGCTGAGCACCACAATGATTGTCACATAGCACATGCATGCATGGTGTAACCACATGCCATAGAATGCGGAGGATATATGATTATCATCATGTTGAGTTGAAACTAAAATGTATCTAATGTAGTATGAATATTATCTGATTTAAGGTGCATAATGATGTTGACTAATAATTACTAATGAACGAGTCGCTTCCACGTGCTTCTTCTTCCACATCTTTATAATCTCAATTAGAGAGTAAATATATAATTAAACCGCTATTTTTTTTTCATAGTAGATAATTAGTGTGTTTTATTTAGAATTCAAAACAAAACAATAAACAGTAAAAATCATCATCCAAATTATTTTCACTGTCGATTTAGAATTGACTATTAATAGCATGGTAATTTACATATTTTCGATTGGGCCTTTTTCTCTTTTATTGGTCCTTGGGCTTAATATCGAGCCCATTATTTCATCGGGCTCAATATCAACGGAAACGCCCCACATTTGGTTTCTCTCTCGCGCGCGCTCTCGCTCTCGCTCTCGCTCTCGCTCTTTGGCGACGAAGAAGATGATGGAGCTTCGTGATCAGGTGCGGTGAATCGAAACCCTAGAACTCTTTGATTCCATTTTTTTTTTTTGGTGAGGAACCATCCATCGCAAATCATTGTGATTTGTGCTACAATAACTTGCGACTGGATTCAAAATCCTAGGTTTTCGCTTCGTTTAGTATCCGCATTTTGCTATCCTCGGTAAACCATGATATGTGTGAGGAATCCATCAATTTTTTTATCCTTTTTGGCCGAAATGTAGTGAATTGCCTTTAAAATTTGCTATCTAAGTTCTTAATTTGTTTAATTTGTGTCATTTGATAGCTCTTCTGATGCAAAATTTTGGTGCAATTTTTGTTTTGATGGGAATAGAATCACGTGAATCACATAAGATACTGTAATTAGTGCATTAAATTAATATACATTCCCAACAAATGTTACAGAAGAGTTGTTAAATGTCCGAAGTCGGGTTAGCAAAAATTAAAAAAAAAAAATTCGAAGCTTCAATCATGACATGCTGCACAAATCATACTGATGCTTAAAACAAACATTTTCCTGCAGTTAATACGCTTGGCCGTTTACATAATTCGTAAACAGAGGGAAAGTACATAATTTTTTGTTCACATAGAGCCAAATACGGTTTTGAGTCTTTGCAAAGTTGATAATTGTGACTATATTTTCTATTTACACTTAACAAACTGTTAGGAATCGTATTGTATTGCAGTCGAAATTCCTTGAAAGAGCAAAGTTGTTTTTGTTGGGTTTTATTTGTTTTGTTGTGATTTAAAATTTGTATTTTGGCCTTTGGGCTTTTCTGGGCAGCCCAATGACAATGGGCTTTGCCTGGGAGCCCAAACTCTTTTCCCCTCTACATGTGATGTTTAGTCCCATATCGAAAATCCATCACATGTAGAGTGGGTTTATTTACTCCCTCTCTTGTGTATGTATTGATTAGCAAGCGAGAGCAAGGCTTTTCCAATACACACACAGGCTGGGCCGGGCTTGCGCATTTTGGATTTGGTCCATTTGACTTTTGCCTTTAATGCCTACATTGGGAATTTGTTTCTTGGGCTATCCAAAGGGCTTCCTTGGGAAGGACCTTTGTGGGCTGCCCGAGAAAGACCCGTTGGAGCTTGTCTCCTAAGGGGTTTTGGGCTCTTTAAAATGAGAGCATAAGAGAGCTTGTGAGCTAAGGAATTGAGACAACATCCTCTCTTAAGCTTCAAATTTTCCTCTTTAAATTACAGATTTATACACAGTGATTTTTTCTCTTTGAGTTTATAATTTTGCTGGATCTCTGAAGTTGTTGGGTTCGCTACGCACCATCCCGGAGTCGTTGCCGACGGGGTGGACAGTGGTCGTTGTATCGCTAGGGGTGATTGCCAGAGCCTCGCACGTAGAGGGGCAATCTTGCTTCTAGGACAGTGCTCACGCACGCCTCGACATTCACAGGCTTCATCTAAACTTTGTTTTATATTATTTTGAGTTTAAATTAAGTTTAAATTATTTAAAAGAATTATTTTGAAAAGATAAAAGTTTTTCCAACAATCTAGAAGCAAGATTGAATTTATTTTATCTTTTCACATAATTAGTAAAATACTGTTGCCTGTGATTAAGATAAACACTTAATTAGAATATTTAATTAAATAGTTGATCTATTGTTAGCATATATTATTGTGATAATACTGTTACTGTGAGTATTGTTTCTACTGTGCTATATTCCTTACGCTGTTTAATTTCAAACTTCATTCGTACACTGTTGCTTTAAAATTCATTTGAGTCTACTTCCTTAATTAATACTGTTTGTATTAATAATATTGTGTTATAATACAATCTCTGTTTAAAAAGTTTTGTGCTTGGGATTTGAACCCAGGCCCTTTCGAACCAGAACCTTTATCTGGCACCTTAGACCAACTCGGCCATCTCAACACTTTTGTTAGTATTAATATATTTAATACTACTAGTAGATCTAATTAGTTGATAATACTGTTGTGGTAGTTTACTTAATAATTTAACATAACCTGCTAACTGTCACACTATTTATTAAAATACAGTTATATATATATTGTTTGATTATTATATTGTTATTTAAAATTTTAATATATAAAATTGATAGGAAAATTTTATTTCTCTAATTAAAATATAGTTTAACCTTTTTGGTGTTAATTAGAATTTAAAACTGTCAACTTAGATTAATTGTTTTAAATCTAGAATAATTTTGTGACATTGTAGTAGGTTTTTATTTAAACAGATTTAATGGAGGATTCGTATTCGGCGAACCTTTTACTTTTGATGGTCGTAATTTTAGAAGGTGGCAGAATCAAATGCGATTCTGGCTCACCACACTGGGACTTGTTTCTGCCATCTCAGATCCTGTTGAGAATGGCAATGAAACTGCACCTAATGGTGCTATTCAGTCTGTAGCAAATCGCCCTCAGACTCGCAGCCAGTCTCAGAGTGCTCCTACTCCTCCTGGTGTTACACCTGCACCTATACCTGTGCCTCCTTCTGATCCTACTATGATTAATTATCATTGTCTGAATCGGATCCTTAGCACCCTTTCTGATAAGCTTTATGACATTTACTGTAGTAATCAGACTGCTAGGGAACTCTGGATTTCCTTAGAACTAAAATATGGCCAGATTGATCCTACTAAGAAGAGATACCAAGCTTCAGATTTGCTCAAGTTTAAATTGGTAGATAGTAAACCAATGTCTGACCAACTACAGGATTTTGAGTACATTATTGAGCAGCTTAGATCTAGTGGTATAGATCTAGATGAGAGTTTTCTAGTTGCCACTTTAATAGATAAGTTGCCTCCTTCCTGGTCTAGCCATGCCAATGATCTGAACCACAATCAAAGAGAACTTTCCCTGAATTTTGTCCTAAGATCTCTTAGGATAGAAGAAACCAACCGAGCTAGAGATAAGAAGCCTAGCGAGCCTTCTACCCAAGCCAACCTTGTAGAGAACCCGAAACCTAAGGGTAGAAATTTCCAACCCTTTAGGAACTTTAAGAAGAAGCCTTTCCAACATAGAAAGTTCAACCCTAACTTTAAGAACCTGCACCTAAGGGGAGTGGAGTGAATTCTGGATGCTTTGTGTGCGGGAAGACGAACCACTTTGCAAAGGACTGCTATTATCGCAAGACTCGGCCTTCCGCGCCAAAGAAGAAGGGAGCTCCTCCTGAGCGTCAGTTGAACATGTTGACTGATGTACCACCCTTCTGACTCCACTATCAGGTTAGGAACTAGCTTACCCGAGGTTAACTTTGCTCTTAGTTCTTCTGATTGGTGGATTGACTCTGGAGCAAATGTACATGCTTGCTCTGACCGTTCTTGGTTTTCCACTTATCAGGACTCAAGTGGAGGATCGGTGAACATGGGAAATGCAGCATCTTCGCGCGTGCTTGGGACTGGTCGAGTGGACCTGAAGTTGACCTCTGGGAAGACTCTTTCCTTGCACGGCGTGCATCATGTTCCTGATCTTAGGAAGAACTTGATTAGTGCTTCTCTTTTAGTTCAGCAAGGTTTTAAGTTTGTTTTTGAATGTAATAGGGTAGTAATTACTAAAGGTGTGAACTTTATTGGGAAAGGATTTTTGAGTGATGGTTTATTTAAGCTTTCTGTGATGACTTCTACTATTAATGAAAGTATTATTTTGAATGTTGTTTCATCTGATGTTTGGCATGGAAGATTGGGACATGTGAATTTTAATACTATTAAGAGATTGATGAATTTGGATTTAATTCCTAAGTCTGTTTCAAATGATCATAGATGTGAAATATGTGTGCAAGCTAAGGAACCTAGAAGACCATTTAGATCTGTAGATAGAGATTCTGATCTGCTAGAACTTATACACAGTGATGTTTGTGATGGATGTAGACCCAGTAGGGGTGGAAGCAAATATTTTGTAACATTCATTGATGATCATTCGAAGTATTGTTATATTTATCTGATTAAGAATAAAGATGAAGTTTTGAATAAATTTAAGATTTATAAAGCTGAGGTTGAAAATCAATTGGATAAGAAAATTAAGATTTTAAGATCTGATCGAGGAGGTGAATATACATCAAATGAGATGACTGTTTTCTGTCAAGAATTTGGAATTGTACATCAAGTGACTGCACCTTATACACCTCAATCTAATGGAGTAGCTGAAAGGAAAAATAGAACTTTGATGGATATGGTAAATTCAATGATTATTAGTTCTGGTGCACCCGAGAACTTGTGGGGTGAAGCTTTGCTGACTGCTTGTGTAATTCTTAATAGGATTCCCCACAAGAGTTCTTCTGTTTCTCCTTATGAAATTTGGAAGGGTAGGAAACCTAATCTGAATTATTTTAAAGTGTGGGGTTGCCTAGCTAAAGTAAAGATTCCTGAAAATAAGAAGAGAAAGATTGGTCCTAAAACTGTGGATACTATTTTCTTAGGCTATGCAGATAGTAGTAATGCTAATAGATTCTTGGTGGTAAATTCTGAGATTAATGAGATTTCTAACAATACAATTATTGAAGCTAGAGATGCAGTATACTTTGAGGATATCTTTCCTTTTAGAACTAGAGTAGATAGACCTGTTCCTGTTGAGACTATAGGTGGATCTAGTAGACCCAGCACTAGTGAACCTATAGAAGAGTCTGAACCTAGGAGAAGTAAGCGTCCTAGGATTGAGAAGACTTTTGGTGATGATTTCTGTGTCCTTCTTGTAGAAGATACCCCTTCTACCTTTGACCAAGCTATGACTTCTGTAGATGCATCATTTTGGAAAGAAGCTGTTAAGTTGGAGATGCAATCTATTCTACAGAATCATACTTGGGAGTTATCTGATTTACCTGTAGGTTGTAAGCCTGTAGGATGTAGATGGATCTTTAAGAAGAAATTGAAACCAGATGGGTCTGTAGATAAGTATAAGGCTAGACTTGTAGCTCAGGGTTTTTCCCAGAAGCCTGGTGTAGATTATTTTGATGTCTATGCTCCTGTAGCTAGGATTACTTCTATTAGGATTCTGCTAGCTTTAGCCTCTGTCCATAATTTGATTATTCATCAGATGGATGTTAAGACTGCTTTTCTAAATGGTGATTTAGAGGAAGAATTTATATGAAGCAACCTGAGGGATTTATTGTTGCTGGACATGAAAACAAAGTTTGCAAGTTGACAAAATCTTTATATGGACTTAAACAAGCTCCAAAGCAATGGCATTTGAAATTTGACTCTTTAGTTGTGAAAGCTGGTTTTCATGTGAACATGTCTGATGAATGTGTGTACTCTAAGGAATACAATGGACAGATAGTAATCCTATGTTTGTATGTTGATGATATTTTGATCTTTGGAACAAATATGGATGTGATAATGGATGTTAAGAAATTACTTAATGATAACTTTGATATGAAGGATCTTGGGCAAGCTGATGTGATTCTGAATATGAAGATCATAAGAAAATCAAATGAAATTATTATGAGCCAATCTCACTACAGTGAACAAGTGTTAAAGAAATTTGGATATTTTGATTCTAAGATTGTTGTAACACCTTATGATCCTAGTGTACATCTTAAGAAGAATAAAGGTGATCCTATAGGACAGAATAGGTGATGCTCAGATTATAGGATCTCTAGGTTATCTTGTAGATTACACTAGACCTGATTTAGCATATGCTGTGAACAGATTGAGAAGATATACCCATAACCCAAATAGAGAACATTGGAATGCCTTAGAAAGAGTTTTGAGATATCTGAAAGGTACTGTATCTTATGGATTGCATTTTTGTGGATTCCCTGCTGTATTAGAAGGATTTAGTGATGCTAACTGGATAAGTGATACAGCTGATGTGAAGTCAACCACTGGATTTGTTTTTCTCCTTGGTGGAGCAGCTGTTTCTTGGAAGTCATCGAAGCAATCATTGATAGCTAGAAGTACAATGGAATCTGAACTGATAGCTTTAGTACCACTGTAGCAGAGGCTAAGTAGATTAGAGAATTTCTGTATGACTTGCCACTGATGGAGCGACCTTTGGCACCTGTGTGTATACATTGTGATTGTAGATCTGCTATTGACAAGTGTGCTCAAGAAAATGTGGAAACAAAGATGAATAGATTTATGAAAGTAAGACAAAAGTATATTCGGCAGAATATTAAGGAAAATGTAATTGCATTGGAATTTGTGAAATCTGCAAAGAACCTAGCTGATCAGCTTACTAAAGGTTTGTCTAGGACAGTGATCCTAGAATCGTCGAGGGGGATGGGGCTTAGCCCACAATAAAAACTACCGGCGACGGCAACCCAACCTCTTGGAGGTTCAATGGGTAGAAACAAGTCGAATTGGTAGTTGTGCGGAGCACTGCTTTTTATACTCATCCCTATGGCGACAGTGCTCATTAATGCAAGTGGTTAGTAAGGGTTCTTACCCTGAATGGTTCCGAGACCCTTGAGGCAGGGTGTGACCTTGCAGGCACCTTATCAGGACCTACTATATGTGTGTAGTCGTGAGGCCGCGACTGTGGGAAGAGGGCGGTTCCCTAAAAACACACATGAATCGATATGAGCGCATGGCCATAAAAGCGCTAACCCGCATAGAACCTAAACGGCTGTACCATGTGTACTGTTTGTGGAAATTCGATTCACCGGCCTTGGTTCAAGGCGAAGTCCACCATTGTGCCCTCGGATGTACATAGACCTGTACTAAGTGAAGGTTCAAACCCGAAAGGTACCTTCGCCGAATACGTGGTATAAGGGATCCAGCATCTGTTTTAGTTTTTGTATTCTTTTACTTTATTTTGTATTTCGTTTTTACAAATTTTAAATCATGTGGGGATTGTTGGGTTTTATTTGTTTTGTTGTGATTTAAAATTTGTATTTTGGCCTTTGGGCTTTTCTGGGCAGCCCAATGACAATGGGCTTTGCCTGGGAGCCCAAACTCTTTTCCCCTCTACATGTGATGTTTAGTCCCATATCGAAAATCCATCACATGTAGAGTGGGTTTATTTACTCCCTCTCTTGTGTATGTATTGATTAGCAAGCGAGAGCAAGGCTTTTCCAATACACACACAGGCTGGGCCGGGCTTGCGCATTTTGGATTTGGTCCATTTGACTTTTGCCTTTAATGCCTACATTGGGAATTTGTTTCTTGGGCTATCCAAAGGGCTTCCTTGGGAAGGACCTTTGTGGGCTGCCCGAGAAAGACCCGTTGGAGCTTGTCTCCTAAGGGGTTTTGGGCTCTTTAAATGAGAGCATAAGAGAGCTTGTGAGCTAAGGAATTGAGACAACATCCTCTCTTAAGCTTCAAATTTTCCTCTTTAAATTACAGATTTATACACAGTGATTTTTTCTCTTTGAGTTTATAATTTTGCTGGATCTCTGAAAGTTGTTGGGTTCGCTACGCACCATCCCGGAGTCGTTGCCGACGGGGTGGACAGTGGTCGTTGTATCGCTAGGGGTGATTGCCAGAGCCTCGCACGTAGAGGGGCAATCTTGCTTCTAGGACAGTGCTCACGCACGCCTCGACATTCACAGGCTTCATCTAAACTTTGTTTTATATTATTTTGAGTTTAAATTAAGTTTAAATTATTTAAAAGAATTATTTTGAAAAGATAAAAGTTTTTCCAACAGTTTTGAAGAAGTAGAACATAGAATGCTGATGGATCGATGAACAGTTTACAGATACCTGAGAAAGACACATAAAATATGCTGACCGTTAATATAATTTCATATTCATCTTGTTGAGACCTTTATTAATCTCATGTATCTAATCTTATGTTCACGAGGTGTTTTGGTGTCTTGTAATATCGGGTCTTATTGTAAACTCTTTTTCTGCATGTATCATATGTACTTGATTACTTTCTTATTGTAATGTACACACCTATATCTTTTTATAGTTATGTATGAACCATTAGGATCTAACCAAAGAATTTATCGTTCGAAGTTGCCAACATTAGTCAATCTTTGCATGAGCCTTTGAACTTCAAAAGTGAAGGATGCTTATTTAGTCTACTACAGCCTATTTGGTCTACAACTCTACATACATCATACTGAAACCTATTTGGTCTGCAATTATCAAATTATCATATGTTCTGACTAAAAATGTTGGCATTTGGGCTGCAATAAACTTGCAGAATGAGATATCGGAAATGAAGGTTATCTGCTACATACCTTTATCTTTGTTGACTATTTCTTTGAATCCTCACTTGTTAAATTATACTAGTTCTTGATTTGCGTGAAGCTCAATTTTTCCTCCCCATAACCTGATTCGTTCTTCTGCTTGGGAAGCCTGCATCCAATTGACAGTTATAGTCAAGCCATCATATAATATACCATACCACCTCAGCTATATTAAGCAATAACTCTGCAATATATAGTGTGTTAACTAATAAATTGGTACATTTATACTGAGGACTCACTTGGTTTTTTCAGTTTCCTTTTTAGTTTCAATATATTTGCATCTGGGACTTAAAAAAGTATTAGATTGTGAGTGTGCTACCTCGCTATGCCACTTAGTTCTGGCAATGATCGTAACCAGAATAGCTGTTTGCAATATTGTGCCAATTAACATTCCCACCCAGATACCCTGCATAGCAAATTAGCAACAAAGAATGAGCAAACAATTTCACCAGCACTTTGTCATTTACTGGTAGAAGAGCGGTCTTCCTCAATCTCTTACTAGTGCATTGAGCTTGAGCTTGAATCCAAAAATAACTCCTATCGGCAACCCAATCAGATAGTAACATGCTATATTTATGAAGGCAACCATCGATTGCCAACCTGCTCCAATTGCAACCCCTGTGATTTTTTAAGAGAGTTTTGAGATCATAGTCTGAGACACTAATAATCAAAAGTGCTATATTTTTTCAGATGTGTGGAGAGAGTATACCAGAAAGAACAGGCTGGATGCTATTGAGAACTATTGTAGCAGCAAGAAGATACCCTAGGTCAGAAGTTTCTCTCACCAATTCAGGTATGTCTGTGAAAAACTTTGGCAATTGCTTCCTCTCAACAATAACTATAACCATGAATATTAGACCAATAAAGGCTGATGTAAAAACAGTGACTATGATGGAGAATCTTGCTGCTTTTGGGTGGTTGGCTCCAAGTTCGTTAGATACTCGCACACTGAAGCAATGAAAAAGGAAAAAAAAAATTTGTTTTTGACTAATTAGCTTGCTTGTTATGTTTATTGGCTAACAAGTGTTCAAAAAGAGGGTGTGCTCACCTAACTGCCGTGTTAAATCCTATGGAAATCATCAGTGTCCAGATTTGGTAGTTCATGCTGTTGAACAAAACAAATAAATGATCAGCTGAATGAATACCATATTTTGATTATATATTGGAGTGTGTACAGAGATCCCCTCGCAATATATTTTTCTACACCACAGCTCAGGGAAGTTCTATACATTTTTCCTTTTATATATTTCTTCAAAATCTGAATTTTGATATATGCCCTTAAAACCTTGAATTCTTATGCACAATTAACTTATCAATACTTGGAAAGTATTTGCAAAACTAATCAGTAAGGAATAGCTCATTTTCTGGGATGATGGATGAGAAATCAAAGAAGAAAATGCTAACCAGATCGCAATAGCGCCTACTGCGAGTTCAGGATTTTTCAAGCAACCCACAAGGATGATCACTGCAGTATAATACCAAAGCTCTAAGCTGCATTTGATATGACCCATGTTAAAGCTAGAAAAAGAAACAAAATCAGATTCTTGACGCAGAATTTTCTCTTTACGGGGCTACGAACCAACCAGAGCATTATAGCCGATGCGAGTGAAAGCTTAACAAAAGCAGCAAGGTTCTTAAACGCCTCCATAGAAAATCCTCCCCATGCTTCTTTGAAACACCCCGATACTAAGTAGATAAATTGAGCCAAATTAATAAGCCACCACGAAAAGTTTCCAACATTTGCTGCTCCAACTATGCCATAACCGCGCTTTGTTACAAGAATCCAGTTTAACAAAATATGGATGCCGAGAGCTACCCCCGAAATTATGGTCATTACCCATACTTTGCTTTGAGATTGGAAGAATTTCTGCAGGGGAAAATTCACGGCATACGCGAACAACTGAGGGATTGCCCATACTGTGTATCTCCCTGCGACTTCAGAGATATCTTTGGTCTGATGGACAAGCTTTAAGATTGGTGACGTGAAGATATAAACTGGGGTCAGAACCAACGCCGTGGCTAGGCAGATTATCCACGATCGTTGCATGTAAATACCTAGCATCTGGAGTTTCCCGGAACCAACAACTTGACCACAGAGGGTTTCCAGGGCACTTCCCATGCCTAACTACAAAAAGAAGGTAAAAATTATTTCTTTGACTACCAGTATTAACCCAGAATATGAATAGTTCATAATTGGATACATGCTTTTACTGTTTTAATAGTGCAGTTTTTCACGCATCTAAAGTTGTTATGCTTTTACTTTTGTAACGGTGCAGTGTACTTGCATTAAAGTTGTTTTTGAATATGAAAGCTTGCAAGAACACAATTTTAATCAACCATCGTCAAGTAAAGGTAAATGTTGTCCAAAAACTTTTAAAGAAAAATAGTTTTTTTTTGTGCTTTTATAAAAACGGCTAGGTAAAATACAAATACGTAGACATACTCAGACACGCGCATTGAAAAGTTCAGGATATTAATATTATATTTTGATCCCTTATATGGTTGAATAAATGTTAGGCATTTATCTGTAAGTCATGGAGTTCGAATACACAAAACATTAAATCTTGAATGGTCAAGGCAAACTAGGAATATCTAACATAGCCATTGTGATTTTCTTACTGATGATTTTTATTTGGACTGAATCCGTAAGTATACAAATTTTGCATCATGAAAATCCCTACAAAACAAACTAAAGAAACGGAAATAAAATAAAAATGACTTTGATAATACAAATCTCGTCTATGACCAATATAACTTCGTAAGAATAAGTGAAAACTAGATCTTCCTAATCTAAACAAAAAGTTAAGCACAACTGTTTAAGGCTTTCAATCAAGAAAAAAGAAGAAGCAAACATAGTCATTGTTCAGACATAATTGGTTATTTCATTTACCAAAATCCCATAAGCAAAGCCTTCGATGACATTCTCCACAACAGCAACTGCCGCGAGCTCAACCTCCCCGTGATGACCGACAAAGGCCATTGTGACGAATCCAATTGAGAATTGGAAGACTGCAGTGAGAATTGCAGGTAATGCAATGTGCCATATCTTCTTCGACTCATCCCAGCTCTTGCCCAAAAGCCTTCCTATAATCAAATCCATAGTATATGACACTCCTCTTTAGATTTTCTGATCAAGAAAGAGTTTTCTTTTCTTTTTTTTTTTTCAATCTCAAAGTACATATACTCTATGCATTCATCTCTTCAGCTCACCAATATGCACTCCATGTTCTTGTCACAGAGTTTTAGAGAAGTAGTTTGTAACATGTTTAGATTTGTGCTGGGAGTTGGTTAGCATGTTGGGTGGGTCCCTTATAATGGATTGTTGGGTCTCTCTTCTTTGTTTTTTACTTGGCCTTCCAGGTTACCCAAAAATAAAAGTGCTATTTGAGTGGAGACTTTAGGTTGGAGCTTCTAATTTAGATTTATTTTAGTCTTTTGCTACTACAAAGACAAAAGATGTTTTTGGTTTGCCCAACGCCTAATTATTGTTTCTGGTAATAGAAAGTTAATGCTAGAATTTAAAAAACTTTGGCGTAGTCTCCTGTTACTAAGGTGAGATTCTTATCAAATGGATATAGGAACAACAGTTTACGGTAAGATAATATTTCTCTGTTTTTCTTTATAATTTTAAGCTCTTAAATTCTTTACTAATTTTTTAAAGAGTTGCCATGCACCATGCATGTTCGGCAAAAGATTACATAATTTTATTTTTGATTCGTAAAAGATGATATAATTGTTTAGTGATTATTCTATTCCATGAGAATGATTATATTTGGCATGCAACCAACCATATCTTTGGATACAAAACTGTTGACATTGTCTAATAAATTCTTTATCATAATATAATTTTAGTGGAGAGGGACGTTATAGCAACTACATTCCTTACATTTTCCTGTGACTTGTCGCCGTGGATCAATCTCCATGAACTGTACTATTATTTTTCATATTTTTTCCTTTTTTTATTTTATTTTGTTTCTTTTGAAGGATTAGTTGTGTTTTTTGAGAAGGGTTTACTCAGTTTCCTGCTTATCTAGCTCTAAGTAAGGATAAGAGCATATTCTTTGTGGCTTGACTAATCTAAGACCATGCTTTTCTTTTTTAAACATTTGCTTCAGTTGCAGAGAGGCGCCGGCACCAAAATTTAAAGAGTTGATAGAAGTAAGGCGAACTTTGCAGGTACTTCTGTTAACCGCATTTTCTAAATTTTGTTTATTTTCTGCACTAATCTTTAATCAAATGATTTATTCTTGAAATAATTCAACTCATTATAGTTCGGGATTCGAGATTAAGTGATTGATGAAAATAATTACGAAGTTTATGCTATTTTAAAATTTTTCTGTAATTAAGTGAATGTTCACCGAAAACTGATTAGCATGCGAAGCGAAGCCGAGAAGATTTAGGACGACTATCATATAATAATGAGTATTAGAAAGATTGTGGTTAACATACAACCCTCGCAATAAACAATAATGGTTTCAGGGAATACCATTACAAGAAATTAGTATCTGATTTATTTATTAAATATAATAACTTCAGAGGGTTTTCCAATTTTATCATCATCATCAGATTGAAAACATTCCAAGAAAATTTCTGTTGCTATAGAGGTGTTTCACGAATGTGGTATAAACATTTGTTGTTATATATATATGATTTTGTGATTAAAACATAAACCTGCTACATTTCTTACAAAGATGAGCCAATCTCTTCCTTAAAAGGAAAGGAATTCACTCAAAACCATGGGCATTTGAATTTTTTATTTAGGAATATCTCTTTATTCTCTTCTCTTTTTTTTGTGATAATCAGAGTAGTGCTATTTGAATGAGCAGAAGCTTCATCACATAGAGATCATGCAATAGGTACAAGTAATAAGAAGAAATAGTAAATAAGAGAAGCAGAGAGGCTTAAGATTCCTAGCAATTGAAATATAACATGTTATTGTCGGTCAATGAATAAGATTTAGAAACAATTCATCCCACAGAATTCACAAAATTTTAGCTTAAAAAGCCATTGAGACATGAAATTTGGTCAGTATAGGAATAAATATTTTACAGGAATACCAGTGACTTGCAGCTCTGAATAGTTATTGAAGTGTAGAAAATCCCGTCCCAACCGATTACAGTGGAATTACAATACACATTCGAATTCAGCGAGCCGTTGAATTCACAGCAAACGATCCTCTTAATGTTTTCAAAAAATGAAGTATTAGTTGTACCATCTCGTGGATTCTTTCTGTAGAGATAAATTTGTTTGCAGGAGCAGGATTTAAGTTGAATATCTTCTGATAACATTTAGCTTTGGTATCAGAATGCATGGCTCAGCGACTAAAGCTGGAACCTTTTCCAACAAAGCAACACAATCTCGAATATAATCGGTGTAATTAGCTGCTTCAAAAGGTCGAGGATAGGACCACTTAGTATGCATCAGAAATGAGAATATAAGAGCCAACCAATCAGCTATTAGAGGTATCATCACTGCTGATAAGCTCAGGTACTTTATCAAGTAAGCGGTTCATCTCCTGGTTAAATTCAAGCTTTGCTCGATTCGTCTTTGCCCCCACAACAACTGTAGTCCCATCTTGGAGGGCCCATATCTAAGGTAAGCAAAGATTTTATATATTACATATGAATTTAGCTTTCAAAAAGATGGAGAAAAAAAGAAGCATATGCAGTACCTGCGAGTGTGATAGATAGCTAACGCAAGTTGTGAGCATTAGAGCACCAAATCCAGCATATACAATCGGCACCCCTGGATCCGTCTAATTAAATAAACAAAGACACATTTAGAAGAGGTGTGTGCTTGTTAAGTAGAGAGAAACTTAAAGAGTAACTTAGACACACTAGAGTAGCAATAAAATACCTTCAAATCGAGGCCGCTGCTGCCAATAGCATCTTCAATAACAATTTTCATACCATCAATCTCAATAGGAAGTTTGGAGTTAGGTCTGCGTACTCCCGCAAATTTGCCCTCTTGATCATATAACACAATGGATTGTAGATCACGAGCCAGCATCGATCTAAAAGTTAATGAAAAAATAATAAATCTTAAACCAGCAAATTCATCAACTAGGCACAAGTGTAACGCAAAACAGCTAACTCACATTCCCTTCACATTAGGAGAATCAGTATCTCCAGTTGGTAGGAATGTTCCGAAAAGCTTTTTGTCACCATTCAACTTTAAGGGAGCCACGGCCAAGTTGAAAGGCCCTTCACCATTTTTTGATATTTGAAGTGCTGAGAAACCCCAATCTGTTTGGTAAATCGTAATCCCTCCATATCTTAAAGGATCGTTCACCCTGATGGTCTTCCTCATCACTTCCTTCCCGTCGAGGTCGAATAGCGAAATATCGGTATAGAATTGTGAAACCTGATCATGAATCATAGAAATCTAATTAAATTGTTGAGACACCACCTCAATTTTCTAGCAGGAGCATTAAGTTTATAAGCGAGTACCTCTCCACTATCATAATAATCCATATAGAATTTGTTAACGTGGACTTCAGTATTGAAAACTTGCGGTGGGTTAGAAAGAAAACCGCTTGGATTCATTACATCTCCAACGACAAAATTGAGGCCTTGTGGGACAGTGACAGAGCCTCGAAAGCTTCCAGTAGCACTAAGTGTAGCTCCTGCCATTAACAAAAGCATAGCTAAGTGCACGCCTATAGGAGCGAATCGACCTGCCATTCCTCTGAAAGCATATAAAGATGGCCCCTTAGTGAATACCTGTGATATACAGAGCATGGGTTTTATGATCTTAATATTTCATCATCAGATTATTCGGCATAACCAAAGCCAAGATGGTAATCATTAAAGCTAGTTTCAGTCTTGTAGAACAAAAGTAAGAAGACTGAAACAACTGAGGATAGAGAATATGTCCATTGCAAAGCTTGTGTTAATAAAACAAGGATATCTCTCTACCGATCTTTTGTTATTTCAACCTCTGAAGTATATCCTCTACGATAGTGATAATGAACATACTACCAAGATAGGTTTAGCTACATTTTAGTGCTTCTCAATAGGTATTTCGAGAACGCACAACAGAAAGTACCTCATATCCTGCGCCCATCAAGATTATGCCCAAGTCCTGAATGGATGCTCGCGGAAGAGAGTCTGCGAACTCTTGTTTACGGATAGACTCTGTCGACAGTATGAATGACCATCTGCATGAAGGAAAATCAACAGTTGCCCTCGCTAATTCTCAATTGGCTAAATTTCTGGTTGTGACTTTGAACTCGGAAAGATAACAGACCTTTTAGCAACTTTAACCAAAGGGATCTGAGTTGTGTATGTACAGGCCATGAGAGATGCCGCGAGGAGGACCAGCATCCCGAGGAAAACTGGGGAGCTGAACATGTGATCGAACCCAAGTCCGAGAACCCATCTCCACGTAACGAATCCGAAGACAGGGTTTTCTTCCGGATACTTCTGGAAATAGTAATCTGGAGCCTCCCCCTGATCTATAGCCGTGCCTGTCGGCATGATTACAAAGACAGGTAAAATAGATGGTCATCTAGTAAACGAATATTTATGAATGACAAACAAATAGATTACTACAAGTACAAGACATAGTGTTAGGGATCTTGAAACTCAAAGGATTAGTTAACAAAGTAAGCATTTTGAATATCAGCTTACTTTGCAGACCTTTGCTATGGAAAATTTAAACAAAACCATCTAAATTTATGCCATATTTATTCAACTTGTTGCTTGACCCATTAGTTGCTGAATATTTCCTCTTCACACTATATCTTCTATCCACAGTATCTCATCTTTTTCCACAAAAACAACGTGAGAATATAATTTGTAATATTACCACCAAATCAAATGCATACACTTTAACTTATGAATTTCACCTCCCTTCATGCTTTCATGTTGTAAGCAGTTTAATCCAGCTAAATCTAAAATAGCATTCTCTAACAAACTTATATCAAACTATCTCAATCATACCAAATTAAAGCAACCAAAGGAAAAAAAAAAAAAAAAAAGTATTAATTTTGATCGAGTTAGTTCAACCAAAACATACCCAAAGCCATTAATGCCGCAATCACGAACATCTCCCCGATCGCGAGGGGGAGGTTCGAGAGCAGCGCCAAAACCCTCTTCGGGGCCCTTTTCACGAAACCCCAGAGAGGAACCCCACCAAAGACCTCATTCCCTGCAATGCTGCGACGCTCCTCCGCCACCGGGGGCGCCGCCGCGTCGAAGAAGACGATCTCCTTCTTCGTAGCTTTCCCAGGGGCCTCTCCTCCCTTGCTACCTTGGGAGGTCCTCAGCTTCGACGCGATGCGGTGGAGGCCATTGGAGCGGCTCCGGAGGAGGATTCGGTCGCCGGAGAGGAGGAAGAAGAAGGGGGATTTGAGATTAGGGTGGAGAAGAGAGGGAATTAGGGTTAGGGTTTTGGAGGGGTTTAGGAGAGGCGACATGGGCGCTCACATGGTTGGGGGAGAGAGGAGAAACGTCGAAGGGGGATAAGGAACGGATAGGGCGGGAATTTTACGTGGGAGATGTTCAGGTACTCGTAACGATTACCTACCGCTAACCTGCTAATGGGCCTTGGGCCCATTTGTTAATGGGCCTTAGCCCTATCATGTTATGGGCTGTAGGACCATTATGCTATAGTAAAATATTTGCTAAGAACCTGGAAAAGCTCGAGCTCTATTTTCTGAAGCACGCTGCAAGAATCGAGTTTTGTCGAACAATCCTGCAAAGGTCGAGAAAAGAGATCGCATCAAACATTCACGACAGTTTCTCAGAAGCCAAGCAACCTCTTCCCACCAAACATTCCTCGGCTCTTCTATTTGGAAATAGAGAAAGAAACTACGCCAAAAGAGAAGTCACTTTGATGAGAGAGGTATTGGAGGACGGTGAGATGTGCCCATTTCATCTGCATTCAACCTTGTACAAGTAATAATGACCTCAAACCTAATTCTCAAAAACAAAACAAAAAAAACAAAAACCTATTTAATGTTCTAATTATCATATTAAAACTTTCAAGTGACTATAAAGGGATGTGCAAAAAAAGGGCTCCCAAGCCATTGTTAGGAGATGCTTTGTTTTCCAAAGAAGGTATTTTGCACCTGAAGAATAAAACTTACTTGTACTTTACTTTAACTATTTGAACATGGTAATCGAATTACTCATATTTTCATTTCAACTAAGTTTATTTATATTATTAGCATGCTACCTTTCTATCTTTCTCTTTCTCTTTCTCTTTCTCAAAAAAAAATAAAAAAAAAAAAAAAAACAATATATTCTGTGTGTAAAAGAAAGGAACAGGTATCTTTCCACATGGTAAAGAATCACCAATGCTATGCTTTTTAAAGGAACAAAATATTTTCTGAAACAAATAAAGAAATAATTAGCTAATATTATATTTAGAATTAGAAATTTAGTTCTATGCAGCCATGCATTTTTATCTATCCTGATGCTCTGTTACCAGAATAAAAGTAACTTACCAAATCATTGATGACACAAAAACATGTAAAATTAACTTTGTTTTCCTTTTTTTTTTTTTTTATAACTGAAACAGATTTTCCGGAATTATAGGCCCAACTCTTTCCCACAAAAAAAAAAAAAAAAAAAAAAAAAAAAAAAAAAAAAAAAAAAAAAAATCCAACTCACGCATGCGGACGGCCGTACCGCCGCGTGGCACGTGCGCATGCTCCCACACCCACGCTTCTTCGATGTCCACTTTTTTCTCCACTGGACCATTGTGCCCTTTCACCGCGTACGGTAAAAGCACGCACAATGCCGAGGCACCAAGTCGCCGCCGCTGGAATTTTTACGTGGGTAAAATCGTCATTCTACGTTTTAGGTGCGAAGCCACACCCGCGTCAACTCCCCCTCGTCGTCGGTGTACTACCCACCTCCGTTTAAAATGAAAAAGCAGAGTGAAACTTCCTTCGTTTTAGGCTGGGGATTTCTCCGACACCGATACCTCAATTACTGGGTGTCCCATCACGAATATCCGACCGTCCATCTCCATCTTATTATAAATAACAACCCGAATAAAAAGTTATTCCTAATTACGACCATTTTTTATCTATATTTTGACTTATAAGCTCTACTACGTGTCCCTATGTGTGTGTGTGTGTCTCTCTCTCTCTCTCTCTCTCTATATATATATATTATATATATATAAATACTCGTCCACACTTCCTCTCCGCCTCGACATTAATGGCGACGATTCCCCCCCACCTCCTCCTCCTCCTCCTCCTCCTCGTCGCGACCACCTCATTCGCCTGTTTCTTCGCCGAGGCCGCAGCGGAAGCACCTCGTAGATTCCGAGAGGCGCCGCAGTTCTTCAACTCGCCGGGGTGCCCGCCGCCGCTCCCGGCATCCTCCGCAGCGGAATGCGCGGCGGCGGCGGCGGCGGAGGAGGAGGCGGCGGTGCACGTGGCAATGACGCTGGACGCGGCGTACCTGCGGGGGTCGGTGGCGGCGATCCACTCCGTGGTGCAGCACGCGTCGTGCCCGGAGTCGATCCGGTTCCACTTCGTGGCCTCGGCGGCGTCGATCCCGTGGCTGAGGGCGACGATCGCGGCGTCCTTCCCCTCGCTGTCGTTCCGGATCTACCCGTTCGCGGACGAGGGTCGCGTGGCGGGGCTGATCTCGACGTCGATCCGCGCGGCGCTGGACCGGCCCCTGAACTACGCGCGGTCGTACCTGGCGCGGCTGCTCCCCCCGTGCGCGCGCCGCGTGGTCTACCTGGACTCGGACCTGGTGCTGGTGGACGACATCCGCGGGCTGGCCGGGACGCCTCTGCCCGACGGCGCCGCCCTGGCCGCGCCCGAGTACTGCGGGGCCAACTTCGAGGCCTACTTCACGCCGTCGTTCTGGGCGAACCCGGCGCTGTCGAAGGCCTTCGAGGGCCGAAAGCCCTGCTACTTCAACACGGGGGTGATGGTGATGGACCTGGAACGGTGGCGGCAGGAAGGGTACACGGAGCGCATCGAGGAGTGGATGCAGCTGCAGCAGCGCTTCCGCATCTACGAGCTCGGCTCCCTCCCCCCCTTCTTGCTCGTCTTCGCCGGCCGCATCGCCGCCGTCGACCACAGGTGCCAAAACTGAAATATATTCACAACTTTCATTGTTTCATTTCAGCGGCTGCAGCTGCAGCTACTGCAGCTACTGCCGCTACTGCTGCTACTGCTGATTAATTAATGACAACTTTTGATTGCTTAATTAGAAGCTGTTGTGGCTGGGTAGGCCAGTAGATGAGATCTCCAAAATTAACTAATTTAGCAACTACTCAATCATCATCATTTATTTATTTATATTTCAAAAAGAATAATAATAATTATTATTATTTTTTAAAATTTTAAATTAATTAAATATTTGAACAGATGGAACCAGCACGGACTGGGCGGGGACAACTACCGCGGGCTTTGTAGGGATCTGCACCCGGGCCCCGTCAGCCTCCTGCATTGGAGCGGAAAGGGCAAGCCTTGGGTCCGGATCGACGCAGGGCGCCCGTGCCCTCTCGACGCCCTCTGGCTGCCCTACGATCTCCTCCGCACTCCCTTCGCCGTCGACGATTCTTGAATCGTCACCGTCCCCTTCTCTTTTTTTTTTTTTTTTTTTTTTTTTTTTTTTAGTTCTCTCTCTCTCTTTTCTTTTTCCTCAAATACGCAACTACAGTTAATAATCTTTTGAAACTGTATTTGTATACAAGGAATTAGAGAGAATATAACAGTTCAAACTTCTACAATTGGTTTTTTTTTTTTTTTTTTTTTGCATTAATTATTCTATCTTCATATTGTATCTTTTGAAATTTGTATTGAAAAAAGAGACATTAATGTTGTGGGGATGATGCGTGGAAAGTTATTATTATTAATAATTAATAATAAGAAATAAAGGAGCTAGAGAGGGTGCTCAATCTGGAGATTCTGCAATAAATTGTGCCTCGACTCAAAAGTGCTTTTTAGATGGAAAGCATGATGTTTGAGCTGTCAAATAAATAAATAAATAAATAAATAAATAAATAAATAAATAAAACAAAGAAGAATAGGACTCGTAGGCCGTAGCTCATTTACTATACGACAGGATTTTAATGTATGCAAGTCTCTGGAGATTTTACAGTTAACTTCTCTTAAAAAGGGAACATTATAAATAGCAAAAGATTTTATATTTTTATAGGGCCAATGTATATAACTATTTTGCGTATATTAAATGTTCCCCTGCATCTGCATGTATCAAAATGATTTAACCTATAGCCTAAACTCAGCATTGTTTATCATCGTAACATCTCCTGTGGCAAAGAACGCATGCATGCATGCATGTCGATTCAGTCCATGGACCATGGGCAAAATAAATAACACAATTTCTGACCACCCATGAGTAGATACGATATATGTACATGACATGGCATGACATGATGATGACGATGATGCCTAGATCTCCTGGCATGTGCAGTGCATGTGACGTTATGAATATACATGGATTACTCACCTAACGTGGGCTTCCCAGTTCACCTCAGCTATGCAGAAATAGAAATAGTGCAACCACCTAATAATAAATACTAGATATCAATGAACTCAAAAAAAAATTAATAGTATTTTTTTTTTTTTAACTACAAAAAGTATTCAGGCTCTACTCGCAATAATAGTATATATTAATAATAAATATTATACTATTTTCACTTCAGTGCCCGTACATTGTAAGAATAGAAGCTTCAGTCTCCAACAGTCATTTTCTCCCTACATTAACATATATTTCCGGGCTTTTTTTTTTGAAAATAATCATCTAAATTTTATATTTTTAAAAATAGTCCTACAAAATTTATATTTGTAAAAATGGCCGGGTGCCAACTGAGCGCCACATGTGCGCGCCACGTCAGCGGAAAAAGAGGAATCGGAATGAGTTGAACACACACTCTCAATATGCGTGTCTTTACTTGTATATAAAATAAATATTAAAAAATTTTAAAATTTGAAAATTTTATAAACTTTTAAAAATTTAAAAAATTATATATAAAAATGGATATAAATTTTAAAAAATTTAAAAAATTAGTATAAATTTATTAAAAAATAAACTTAAAAATTTAATTTTGTTTGGAAAAAACGTGAGGGATAATCACGTTTATAAATATTTACTTAATTATTTTATTAATTTATAATTTTTACTATTAAAAAAAATTAAGATAAAATTAACATTTGAATGATAATGGATATAAGATAAACACTAAGATATTGTTTAGGTACGAGAATAAGGGAGGATAAGGTATTATCCCTTACGTTTTTTCCAAACAAAATTAAATTTTTAAGTTTATTTTTTAATAAATATATACTAAATTTTTAAATTTTTTAAAATTTATACCCATTTTTATATACAATTTTTTAAATTTTTAAACGTTTATAAAATTTCCAAATTTTTAAATTTTTTAATATTTTTTTTTATATATAAGTAAAGACACGCATGTTGAGAGTGCGTGTTTAAATAAGCATATTCAAAGTGCGTGTTTAAATAAGCATATTCAAAGTGCGTGTTCAACTCCATCCGAGTCCTCCTCCGCTGACATGACGCGCACACGTGGTGCCTAGTTGGCACTCATAGGACTATTTTTGCAAATACAAATTTTGTAGGGTTATTTTTAAAAATATAAAATTTTAGAGAGTCATTTAAAAAAAAAAAACCCTATATTTACCTTAAATCTTACCCCACTCATAAGCAACAAAAGAATGAGACTTCGCACCAAACTAGATAAAGAATATAGTAGATTATTTGTATATACTCCAGAAACCAAGAGATAATTCTCAGCAACTTGAGAGATACTCATCCCAAATCAGCATTCAATGAGATGGGCATTTGCCCCCACTAGTCTCCAGCCCAAAAGAGGGGTCAAAACTTTGGCAAACATAGTTGAGCACATGGGATAGAGATATCATCACAACCCAGTTAAGCATTTTGCAGTAAAAGCATCTTGTACATGTGTGAATAGAAGACTAGGGCTGTAGGACAATAATAAATGTTCCAACTTATCAATAGAAGTCTCTCTCACTCCAAACTGCGCCCATAGCTCGATACGCATCCAAAAGGACACAGAAATAATGCTTGCACAAGATAGAAAGTACGCGTCCATCCAAACAGTAAAAAGTCTGGTCGAAGTTCCAATGTGAAAAGATTTTGACGCGGATAAAAAGTGCAGTGTGTTTCTCAGTTTATATAAGGATTTTGGTTTCCAGGTAACTAATGATAATCACCAGCACAACTAGTTAATTCATGAGGCCAAAATGAACCGGCCTGTGGTCCTCAACAGCCAAGTGAATACTAATGATAGGTTTGCATTTCAATACATGCTCTAATTTTCTATTCTAACAGCACTATATATATATATATATATAGAGAGAGAGAGAGAGAGAGAGAGAGGAGAGAGAGAGAGAGAGAGAGAGAGAGAGAGAGTAGAGCTTATATAATTTAAAAAACGTAAGCTAATTTATACTTGTAAATTTTTTATCATTGAATTTGTATTAGGATTTGTATAATTGTACTTTCTTTCTCTCTTCTTCTTAAATACTTTTACAATAATACGGATCCAAATACAAATTCAAAAGCACAAGCACATTTATGCTTGTAAATTTTTTATCATTACATTTGTATTGGGATTTGTGTTTCTGTAAAATCAACTAAAGAAAGAGAAAGATAAAGTAAAAAGCACAAATCTCAATACAAATTCAATGATAAAAAATTCACAAGTATAAATGTGTTTGGGCTTTTAAAAACATATAAGCTCTACTCTCTCTCTCTCTCTCTTCTCTCTCTCTCTCTCTCTCTATATATATATATAGAGAGAGAGAGAGAGAGAGAGGAGAGCTTATATACTTTCAAAAATATAAGCCCAACTATGCTTATGAATTTTTTATCATTGGATTTGCATTGAGATTTGTGTTATTGTAAAGTCAACTAAAGAGAGAGAAAAGAAAAATAAATAGTACAAATCTCAATACAAATTCAATAATAAAATATTCACAAGCATATTTGGGTTCGTGCATTTGAAAGTATATAAGCCTTATTATATATATATATATATATATATATATATAGAGAGAGAGAGAGAGAGAGAGAGAGAGAGAGAGAGAGAGAGAGAGAGAGCGAGCGAGCGAGCTAGGCTGGAATACTATTAATAGTATCAAGTCATTAGTGCTATTAAGTTTTTAACCTTTGAATTAAAAGATGTGTGGTTGAGATGATAGTGGGCCCCTTGGGTTTAATAGATGGTTGAAAAAATAATAAAATCTAACGGGTGAAAATGATCAAAGTAGTTGATCTAATGATAGAAAATTTGATAACACCAATAATTTAGTACTATTAATAGTATAGTAGTGGGGCTATATATATATATATATATATATATATATATATATATATATATATATATATATATATATATATATATGGGTCAACCACATATACACTGAGTTTGCCATATGAAGAAGCACAGAAACTCTAGCCCATATTACAATCTTTCAAAACAGTAACATGCGAAGTGCACAAAGTATGAAACCAAATGAGCAAAAAATAAGAAATCAACATGAATTTCAAATTGAGACCTAAAATCTTTGGGTAGAAATCTTGCAAACTCAGATATAGCAAAAAAATAAATTACTCCACGCATGCCAGAAGAGACAGTAGGAATCTACTTTATCAGTATCAATACTGTCAATGCAACAAAATTAGAGCATTGTACAGAAGCAAAAGGACACACAAGTAAGAAAGGAGGCTATTACAACCAAAAAAGAAAATAATACTGACAACCAATTG
The DNA here is from genome assembly GCA_029168755.2 of Tillandsia fasciculata. Lineage (NCBI taxonomy): Eukaryota > Viridiplantae > Streptophyta > Magnoliopsida > Poales > Bromeliaceae > Tillandsia > Tillandsia fasciculata. The sequence continues at coordinate 26,229,028 of CM054937.1, read as the reverse complement.
AACAGCCATATTAAATTATGTACTGTACTGGCTTCGCGTGGGTACGAGAAGATTAGAGGCCTCACAATGACACTGAAGTAACAGTCTAAACATTTATGACCCCCAAAAATTCACACTAAGTAACATGTTGATACGGCAAGAGAAATATAATAATTAACCTTGAAGTATAACAGCAGTCGGATGAAGAAAAACTTGAAGAAAAAAAATTACAAATAGAAAAGAAAGCTGACTTAGAGACCATTAACAGGGAATCTGGGATCAAACAGCAGTAATGGTTTGTTTACATGCAAAGTCTAGCGATCAATTACCAATTGTTCATAATTCATTATCAACTAGTATCCTGTTAAAGCCATTCTCAATTTACATAGAATAGTGTTTCGTCAACCCCCTGAACTATTTGGCTGTTATATTTTGTAGTCCTTATGAAGAAAATGCGATTTTGTTGGATGAAAAAAAGCATATGACACAATCATTCACAACCTTGAATTACAACTAAAATAACAGGCCCATATTTGAAAAGAAAGGCATGCCTGTCATCTTTACACAACATGGATAACATACTCAGCATTCTCAAGAGTACGGCAATAGCCATCTGTCCTCTTCAAGAGCTGAATACAACCACATTATATGATGATATTTAGAAAATAGCATTTAGTCCTCACACAAACTATCCTAGTACTTAATCAACAAAACAAGGAATTGAGAATATACTGAAGATAGGCTTATATCCACATGATTATGACCAACATAATAATATGAAAAGTCTGTCAAGCTATGACAAAAATAACAACTAATAAGAACGAAGTAATGAAAGATAGCCAAACAATAAAATAGAAAAGAACCCACTATGACATTTACCATAACCAACATCTGCAAAGAAGGATATGCAATGGTTGGCCGATATAACTCCATACGATTACTGAAGAAAGGAGATTGCTTAAACCGCGGTTGAAACCGCTTCAAACTAAAATACTACTGTCTTGTGTTCTCCAATTACAGAATCCTACCAATAAGTGAGCTGTGCCTTTGTATGAATAGCTATTACTTTATGAAGAAATAAATATAACTTACTTTAAACAATGCCCTGTAATATCAGCAACAAGCAGTTAAAAGAACAAAGACAAAGAAATAGCATACTGTTTATTGCAAGTAGTACAGTAGTAAAAACAACTTCTATAACAACAAACCATCTCTCTGGTTTGTCAAGATACATACAAATAATAAACAATTCCACGCAGGTGTGAATTGGATTGGTAAAGACAAATGAGGAAGCACACTAATGCATTCAGAACCCTAAATAAGGACATTATTGCACAGCTATAAAGCAACACTCCAACTATTTAAAATGCAATGAGGCTAGCAACTACAAGAACGCCGACCAGAATCAACAACACCTTGAGATAGACATCCGCCTGCTGCCCATGTTGCACATGTCGCGGGAACCCATGACCATGCCATCCATGAAACGAATGACCATACCCGTGGGGAAACCCCGCACCAGGTCCATATGGTGCCGCATCCGGAAAGCCGTGAACTTGGAAGCTAAGTAAAGGGAACAGTCCACCAATAGCAGCCGAGAAAGTGTAGTTCCCCCACCTCCCATTGGCCACCGGGGCACCACCCACAAACCACGGGTTTGGGTTTGCATAATGGTTGGGGTCAGGTTGTGGAGCGGTGGCGGGCCTCTGCCCGGTCGGGCGGTTTGGGATTTGTACACCTGGCATTGTTTTGGATCGCGGGTCGGTGGAGGTCTTTCCCCGACCGTAAAGAGGGACTAATTTGTCCTCTTCGACAATGGCTTTACAAACAGGGCATTCGGGAGAGTGGGCATGGACATGGAGCCACTCATAAAGGCAGGGCCAGCAGAAGAGGTGGCCGCATAGTGTTACTATGGGGTCTTGGGCCAACTCGAAGCAGATGTTGCATTCGAAACTACCGGCGAGATCGTTGCTACTGGCATTACTCGAGAAAGACGGGTTCGGGGGATCTCTGCTTGTAGATTCCCCAGACCCACTAGCCATCCTTCTACAACAATTTATAGACTACAATAAGGGGAAAAAGAAGCCTATAATACACAAAGCATAAACAACAATTACATTAACTTGGGATGAAATAAATTTGTAAATAGTTGACGAGAGACTTGTATAGAATTACAAACCTCTAAAATTGACACCAAATCCCCAATTTTCTCAAGAACACCAAAATTTTCGATTTTACATAGACGAATTAACAAATCAGATACTGCTTCGATAGCAGAGAAATAGCCAAACCTTCAATGACATTTAAGTTTTTTGTTCAAGGCGATGAAGAGATTTCACAAACCACTAAAAGATCCCAGTTAATACCCCTACGGAGAGCAATCTATAAGGAGATCAACACTACATAACCCTACTGAAACCCTAGAACGAATATAGTACGCATACCATAGATCAAAGGCATAAAATCTCAAATCGAGGGTTCCCCGACCAATTAATAGTGAGAAATCAAAGAAAAATACAACGAATTACTATGAAAATGGGATCAAAATTGATGAGAAAGAACCCTAAAAAGGGATCAATTAAGCGGTTAAACAAATAAAAATCGGAGAAAAATAACTGGGTGGGGTTAGTGGATCGCGCACCTGAGATCTCGCGAAGAATCGGTGACGATGCGAAATGGAATCAGCGGAGACGAAGAGTCCTCTCTCAGTACACTACGGAAGGAAAGGAAAATAAAATATATACACTACAAATAAAATATTAAATATATATATATATATATATAAAAAAACAACATAACTTTTTGGGCCCGTGCTTTTCCGGGCCCGTGTTTTTCCGTGCAATGGAAGGTAATAAATTAATGACGCGTGTCGAGAGTTCAATGGGTTTTATTAAATGGTCTGAATTTTTTTAAAATTTTGAACATGGTTTAAATTGTTCCAAACCAAAAACGTTTTATCTAAAAATGAATTAATAAATGCACATTCATAGGTGATGACCCTCTCTAGATGTTTTTAGGTCATAGCATTAATTAATTAATTAATCAGAATTAAAGCGTCATCAACTAAGAATATTAATGATAACTTGAATGGACATCTAACTCAACAACCCAAGCATGTAGGAATGGCTGAGATAATAGAATTTCAAAGTTTCCAGAGTTTCTAGAACATGTACATTTTTCTATATTAAATTTTCAAACCCGAAGAAAGCAAAGTACCCGCCACAAAGTCTTTGTCATTGGTCAAACAAAATCTCTCCTAATTTCTCTTACCTCTTATTTATATTCTTATTTCTTTTCTTTTAAATTGCAATTTGTAACGATTCAGAATAGACATAGAAATGAGACAAGTAATAAATTATTGGCTATCCGAGCACCCAGCCATCGTGGGGTTCCGGTGGGGGACTGACCAATTGTGGCTCGCGACGTGGCCGTCGCTCATCGTCTCCCTCTCCTTCTTCGCCCTGCTAGCTGTCTCGCTCCACGTGCTCCTCAACCTCCTCGAACGGAACCGTCCTGTTCCACTCGGAGCCGTCCCTGCCCTCCACTCTCTCGCCATCGCAGCTGTCTCCGCCGTCGTGTTCGTCGGAACCCTCCTCTCCGCCGCCGCTGAGATCCGCGACACGCGGTGGTCATGGCGGCGCCTGCACATGGAGTCGCCACTTCATTGGCTCCTCTGTTTTCCGGTACGTGTTAACGTGTTAACAACAATCATGCATCTTACTCTCCGATCGAGCTTAAACTGTTGCTCAGGCTAAAAACGCACGAGACGCTTAATATAGGCAATTTTGAAATCGACCCTCAACAACTTCGTTAATATCGTTAATCCCCTATCTTAATTAATTAATTTATTTATTAAAAAAAAAAAGTAGAATTGAGTGTTCCGGCAAATTTAATATTTTTTTAAAAAATAAATAATAAATTGAGAAATATTTTTACGTTTTGGACAAATTAACAATAGGATAATTGTAATAGATGGGGACCAGGCCGTCGGGGCGCGTGTTCTTCTGGAGCTACGCCTTCTACCTGTCGCGGTACCTGCACCTGCCGCGCGCGCTCTTCGCGGTGCTGCGGCGGCGGCGGCGGCCCATGGCGCGCGTGGCGGCGCAGTGTGCGCTCGTGGCCATGCCCTTCCTCTGGCTCGAGTTCTCCCAGTCCTTCCAGGTCCTCGCCATCCTCGCGGCCTCCCTCGCCCACGTCCTCGTCTTCGGATACCGCTTCTGGATCTCCGCCGCCGAGGGAGATGAGGCGGCGCCGCCCCCGGCGACGGTGGTGATGGGGTGCCAGGTGGGGCTCCTGTGGTGCAACGTCGCGTGCCATGTGGGGGTCCTCGTGCTCCACTTCAGCCGCCGATCTGGAGGGTGCAGCGGGATCGGCGCGTGGGCGTTCAACTCCGTCCTCAACGCGGGGCTCCTGTGGATCTTCCTCGATTGCTATGCCCACTACAGGGAGAAGAGGTCGAGGAGGAAGGGGGTGGGATGCGACGACGATTGCGGGAGCACGCGCCATTGGCGTCGGCGGCGAGGTCGTCGAGCTCCGTCCGATCGCGAGGGGGAGGAGAAAAGGCCAAAAGACAACTGAGGTTGGGACGCGAAGAGACTTGGCTTCATGTGCCTGGCTTCTTGTTTTTTTTGTTTTTTTTCCAATTCTTTCTAACGTATAGGAAGAGAAAGAAAGAGGAAAATCCCGCTCGTTGCTGTTAAAGGTGTCTGCAGCAGGTGCGAGTTAAAATAACGGAGACGAGACAAAATGTTATTTCGTGTGTGAATTTTAGCGGCGATCCATGAGAAAGATAATAATAATAATAATTAATAAGAGTCGTGGGCATTGTATGCGCGTGCATGTATCATAAGAGAAACAAGCGACAATTTTGTCCCCGTCATCTATCAAATTTATCAAATACTTTATTTATCAAATGCGAGTCATCCAGTGTTAGACAATTCAACAACACATAATGAAACCACTAAAAGAACCAAATCAGTCATAGTATGACAAGAAAAGTGTTACTGAGTTTGCATGTCGCATAGGTAATAGCAGATAAGCCGCAGCAGCAAGAAGACAAATATCCACCCACGTTTAAAGAGTAACGACCGAACACAAAGAAGCATGTAATACTTACATTCAATTTTCCCAAAAGAATTCATTCTTAACTTACCAGCATTTTGTTGATCATCCAGAATTAATCACATATTAAATCAGCGAACTCAAGACTACAACCATCTGATAAGACCATTTACAATGGCTGCTTGATCAGCATAGGAGCTTCTGTCTTGGCCTGCCATTCTATTCTTCTTGTTCCTTGTGCTATTTGTTTCAGTAATAATCCATCAGCAAGAATGAAATATGCCGTTCAGAGTAGAAATTAGGCAATACAGGCACAGATTCATAAGGAAACGGCTTCGAGAAAATCAGTAACTAGGAGAAATTGAGGCAAAGGTAGAAGTTACATCACAAGCCAACGGATTTACTTTTATGTCGCCTTTAGTATAAGCTCAATGTCGGACCCCACTTCAGCAATCTTTGACTCCTTCGATCCTTCGGCAGCTTTAGAGATACTTTGAGCATCAAAATCAATAGCAATCGACTTCACAAGACCTTCTAGCATCTATTCCGCATCTAGGTCAAGGATTTCAGGTAAACATTACAACTACTGAAATAAAATTATGAGAGCAAATAGACATAATTTACTTGATCGAAAGGATCAAGAGGGCTTCATAAAGCAGCAGAAAAATTTTAGGAGCACTTTCTCCTACGGTTAAATTCAAGCTTCGGCTGTGAAAAGTATGATCCCTTGGGCAAAAAAGATAGAATAATTGCAGCTATAAGTTTGAAAAGGATACAAGAGATCCAATTGCCACAAGTGCTCGAAATCTTGAATCAACATCTTGATTCGCATCTTCTGCAATCTGACAGCCATAAGAGGGATAAGTAAAATACTTGAAAAAGGCAACACGGAAAATGTAGCAAGTTTTAATAGTCAAAACAAAGAATATTTAAGATATTAAGCTGTGTATACACTCAATTTACAGGATGCATGTGCACACATGTGCATGAGAGAGAGAGAGAGAGAGAGAGAGAGAGAGAGAGAGAAGAGTCATATTTTTTAAAATGTAGATCAAACTAGCATACTTCAAGAGCTGCAGAGAGCACTTGAGCCTGACCGTCTTTATCCTTCAATTCAATCAAAAGCACAGAATAACTGCAACAGAAAAGCAAAACCAGTTATGAATGATAGCTACTGGAATCAATAATATCATATAGGACAACCTAAGTGAATCACTTTTCCAGCAGCACTGAGATTCTAAATCGCTAAGTTCGACACAACAAACCACTTACTTTAGTATTAATGTCGCATACGATAAATGTGCATTCTTGTTAAAAGATGGAACGCAATTGGACAGTCCATCCAGAATCTGCAATATCAAAGATGAATGCCAGCTGTTAATAATAAGCAATCAATAATCCAAGCAATAGTAAGCAATCAATAATCACAGCTTCAGAGATTGGTTTCAACCATTTTTCTCAAATTAAGAAAAGAAAAAAGTATACTCATATCAATAACAAAGAACCCTTCTTCTGTAATAACCAAGAACCAACCTCACTACAATGGGATTGTAACCACGGGTAGAAAAAAGAATGCCTGAAAAGGTTAGTAACAGCTCTAATGATAGTTAATATATTAGCAGGTAGTGGAGGACCCATTATGGCCTTCTTGAATGTCCCCATCAGCACATCTGTCACAATATAAAAGACTGCATATCAGATAGGATATTACAATAGATAAAAATAAAGCAAATTCTGCAATCTAAATCATTGCCATGCTGGAAACAGCACTTTCTTCTCACTTCTTGTAGAAGTTAATTAGTGGCAACTAGTACAGTGTATCAGCTTTAGCTCAAGAAATCCTTACTCAGGACTATAACAAAACATTGACAGCATGGGAAGTCAAAAATAAACGAAGCGGGTAGCATGCTACCTTTCTCTCTCAAAAAAAAAACAAGTAAAAAAATCTCATCTAAACTAAACATCACACACCAGAAAGGTGCTTTGCATGCGTACCATTTCCTCCTCAATGTGCTTGAGAAGTAAACTTGCTCCATCAGGATGCAAGATAAATATCCTTAAAGTATCTATAACTGCATGATGGAAAGAGCGATTATGTCAGATATATAGCAAGTCTGAACAGCAGACCTGTTAAATATGAGCATTACAAGAATGACATTGATTAACATATTATAATAAAATCAACTTTCTAAAGCAGAGAAATGATATTGCATGGTCAATGTTCTGAAAGATTTGAAGTATAGATTGGAATTAAAGGAACTCATAACAAGAAACCCAAAGGGCACAACGAATGGTAAGCATCCACAACGATGCAAGATATACAAGACATGTCGCAGGCAAGATATATTGTAGTAGTTTATATTCTTGATGCCAAAATGATCATGCTGATAAGCATCTAGAGTAACGAATAAAACTTCAAGCACAATTGCTCACCCATGATTACATAATTAAGTAAAAGTGATTACTGAGAGATGCAAACTAATCTCCACAAAGAAATAGTCAGAACAGGATATACCAGGAAACATCATTGCAAGAGGCCAGGACTCCAACAAATTAAACAACAAAGTAATGTCAGCATCTGCAAAACTACTGGAATGATAGTGTGATGTATCTTTCAATACTTTTACAATGGCAGCCAATCTTGACAACTCGAGCTCTGACAAAGACAATGGTTTCTGCTCCTGGACAGAGACAAAATTAAACAACGAAGCTTTAGAAATAGCAAGACTTTATCCTTAATTCACATCGTAAATATTTTGTATCCAAAGAAAAAAGGAAGGTGGAAGACATTCACTTCAAGAGTGTCTACTTTATGCTATGCGAAGCTAATTGTTTTGTTCCTTAAAGTAAAAAGATATTGGTTTACTTCATATATATACAGCTACTCTTATTTGTAGAACTGCAATAATGCTAGCATTGATTCCTCTAAGATTTCTACTTTTTTTTTTGGTGGGTGCGTGCTGTCAATAGGAGAAGACAGGGGTGCCAACCTTGGCCAGCTATAGGTAAACTTGAAGACTTTTGAGCCAGTTTAAATTAAGGCGGCTTGGACACACAAGCTTGAATTCAATAGCTTTTACTTCATCAGTATGGCTGAGGCCTTGGGTAATACCCAGGTACATTCCTAGCAAATAAACAAACTGTAGAGAACTTGAAAACAGCCATTTGACTTGCTTTATTGATTGTGGCAACAGCATTAGGGTCATGTCATCTGTAATGAACGATATAAGCAAAAATATTTCTTAATTTGTGAGTGTGACCTGGATGATTGCTTAAGCTTTTGACCACCATGGACCACAATATAATCTCATTGATGAGCATTAGAGCATAATGAACAACAAAGAATGTTATTAAACAAGCGATTGATAATTCTTTGATGTAAAAAAATAGTCAAATGCAATTAACAGTGCCTACAGAAAAAGAAAAGCCAATAGGCCAGAAAGAAAATGTATGAATATATGGCCTTTGAATATACTGATTGTAGATTCAGGTAGCAGCATTTGATAGGACTACAAAACACATGCAGTACTACTGAATTAGAAGAAATTACCATGTTAGAATGTAGTATGGTATTGAATTCAGATATTTTCTTTAGAATTCCATCAAACTGGGCCGTGTCAAACAAGAGCATCCCTTTCTGCAAAAGCCAGTTAAAGGTAAACAACATCATATATGCTTGTAAACTGGCGTAATTGATCAAGTCACAGAATCTACAATTTTCTCAATAGGTTAAAAGTTTCTTAATGTTAAGTATTGAGTACCACAAAAAATGAACAAAAGAAGACTGAAGAGCATAATAGCACTAGCATCGAAACAATATATGTAAATAGTGATACAAAATGAACTAACATTGCTAATACTATGCGTAGCAACAAATTATAGAACAAACATCAGAACTATTCAGGAATATGTTACAAGCAGGGTCATGAAAATAAATTATCATGTGTATATTAATAGCTGCAGGCTCCAAAATGTGGTAACAGTAGAAATTGCTCATATAGGAAAATGTTCGGACCACTGGTAATGCAAACATGAAGAAAAGATGAATTGAATACCTTTGGAATATGCTTGAAAGTTGGTTTTGGAGCACTAACTGTGAAGCACATAAAAAGGAAAACAGAAAACAGTTAAAAAAATACAACCTTTTTCTTTGTGGGGGTGTTTCAGAGCAAGAAAAGTCGCTTTCTTTCAAGTTCCAATACGAAGTTAGAATACTTCAAGTTCGCTGCAAAAGAATACCTGATGAAAATGAAGGTTCCCCAGGTGTATAGGCACTAGCTGAAAAATGATTATGAGGTTACTAATAACCATGGAGAAGCAAACACAAACACCCATGAATTATCCCACGAAGGAAAAAGAAGGATCATAGAGATATTTATTCTTACATCCAGTAAAAGGATCCCGCAATGATGGATCTGGAACATAATTTCTTTGCCCGGTATTTTGCAGTATAAACTCTACTACTTGTTGGCGGTACGAAAGTGGCAGATTTTCTTTGAGAAGCCACTTGTCAGCAACAGCATAAGGATTATCTGCAAACAAAACAAACCGGATAAGAAAAAAGAAAAAAGACGTCAAATTTTTTATACGGGAAATTAAACCAACTATCAGATACAATTTTTCTGACCAAATGATACAGAGACCAAAATATAGCAGGCTAGACTATGAACCGAAGAGAAGAAAAACATAAATATCAGAAATCCCGTTCATTCTTATTTCTTATGTACGTTACAACAGGGGACAACAATAAAAGTAATCTAATCCTAGATGTCACATTGATCACTTTTGGTTTACCGAACCTTTTAGGATTAAACCTAAGAATCTAGATGGGCGCTAAAATATGTTGAACAACCTAAAAGCTCAAAAAGGAAAAAGAGAAGTGTAATAAATCTCAAGAAAAAATTTCACGGAAGTTATATCCACAAGTTTCCCGTGCACATCAATGCACAGCATCAAGACAAAAAATCACGCCAAGGGTCACTAAGGAATAATTTACGAAGCAGTCTAGTAGATTAATACAAAAAAGATGCATGGCATAAAATCCTTACTAGATGACCAGGTGGTTCCTTGAAAACCTTGGGTTCCGAAAAATTATGAATTGCAAGCTCAAAATTTGATAATGACCTTTAAAGTACAAATTTCATGTGAAAACCTCTAAACTAACTTAAAAATAATACAAAATGTGCATCGATACCCTAAAATTCAGGCTCTTCCAAATGTGAGATAATGCAGCTAATTACCGAAATAACAGTGAATGACAGTATAAAAAGAAATGTAACAATTGGCTCAAGCATTCAACCATAAAGTGAAATGCAACCGAATGTTCTATTATACAACAGCTGATGCTAGTGGACAAAAAGGAAAATTATGTTTCAGAGTACCTGATTGATTATATGGCAATTTGCGAGTTGGCTCACCATCTCCAATATCAACATCGAACACTACAGTTTACAAAACCCTGACAATTAGGAAAGAACGGTGGCAATATTTAGTAGGATAGCAATACTGGTAGAAGAGTTGGCACACCATAATCATATCGTACACCATCAATAAATTGACCGTTCCCGGTGTCTCCAGGCCCATCAACAACTTCACCAATCTGATACAAAGGTCAACAACAAACAAACTGTTATAATAAGTCAAAGGCCACATATACCTCCATCACAATGAGCTGATGCCACAATAGTCACATACTTAGTAACTGGATAAATCACAAAAGTTCACACAAATTACAGGAAAAAATAGCAATATAACATGAAGATTCACTTTTCCTGGAGACTCGGTTGGAACTTAAATGATAAACATATGAACTCAAAAAGCATCTACATAATGAAGAGGAAGGGTACTAGGTAGTAGCATATTCAGGAGCATACCTTGTCCCACTTCAGCTCTTTAGAATTCCATGAATAAGCCACACCATTGTCTCCTTCTCTAATAACTATTGTCTGCCCGTCGGTGGTACCTGAATTAAAATGCAAATACATACAATATATAAAAATAAAAGAAAAGTATCCCATAAAAATGCAACTTTCATGAACAGTTGACCTATTAACTAGGACCCTCCAGACAAAGCACCAGGCAAAATTCCTAGATATGCATCTATAGCTGAATTGTAGAGAATGAATAAGTATAATGATTTCTATAACAACGCAGCCCAGTAGTACTAGCTTGTTGGACCCAAACCACCAATCCAAAATGCTTAAGCCCAATTTATTAATATTAGAGGCTTAGTACCTATATACAATCTTTTCCCCATCAATAAAGGGACTACATCACAATATCTTTTCATTTAGATCCTAACATCCTCATAAGGCCCAATCACACACGTAATCCAAGACCGTCAAGGGATGTGAGACATTCCCCGCACTTCGGACTAGCAATCTGACTCTAATATCAGATACAACAACCCAACCCACTAGTTCTAGCAACTTGTTGGGCTCAAATTACCAGCTCCAAAATGCTTTAGCCCAAGTTATTCATACTAGAGTGTTTAGTCCTTGTAAAGCCATACACAATCTTATTCTCATCAAATACGAAACTACTGGGGCATCGCAATTTCCTCAAAAAATAATGAACATCAATACTATATGCATTCTGAAATCCATAAAAAAAATGTTTCCCTTTGAGCGACATTATGATACACTTCAGTTTCATTTAATATTGTTTGAAAAAGGTAGACACATATATCTAACTGCACAATGACCATCAAATACAGAGGGAAAAATTCTGTAACAAATTCAAAGGAGTAAAATAATGTAGTACCTGGAACTTGCAAAGCCTCAAACCCAGGAAGATCCATCAGTTTCAAGCCACCAACTTTCTTCCTGCAAATAAATTCAATCAAATGCTAAAAGAAAACGTAAGTCACTTAGATGGATATCATATACCATAAAACAACACAATAATTCATAACACATGATGGATTCTTGATCTGCAGTTCCAAATGACAACGAGCAAATTCCAGGCAGATTACTTTCTAAGTTTTATAGGAAAAGAATGTATCACTTGAGTTACTAAAAAATTTTCTGAGTTGCAGATTATGGCTGAATGATTATTTACTGGCAATAATCCAATATATCTCAACATGCACTAGATTATTACCAAGTTATAAAGAATGATGCAACAGCTGAATTAGCATATAGCAGCCATAATTAAGATCTGACTGACCTGCTGTTTTTGTATTGAGAAAGCTCAACTGCATAAGCTTCAAGTGCATGCGGATCAGAGATCCGATCGCCATGTGATGTCCATATCCGAACAGCTCCATCAGAACATGCTGACACAACATCTCCGTTTTCCAAGAACTTGACATCCCAAACACAACCAGGGTGTTCAATGCTTTGAACACACACCCCATCTGCATTGTATGACCACAAATCAGATGATCTTTCAGTAATCTCCAATCTAACCGCATTAAAAAAGGTTTCCCCATCAAGAAGACAAAACCAACTGAAAATCCACAATGCATTCTTCGATAAGCAAAAAGACTCATGAGTCATGAAATAGCCCAAATTCAAGAGACAAAATACAATTTGCACACAAGTTCAAAAACTACTGTGAACAAGAAAAGAAAAAAACACAAGACCTGTAAGGAATCCAAAGGGTGTAGAACACATCCAGGAGACAACCTTCATAGTTTCAATGATTTCTAATAAAAGCATAATCCTTTTGAAGTTGTAAGTTCGCTCCACATGTAAACTACTCATTTGGACATTTTCAATAGTTTCAGTATGTACAGTAGCTTGTGAGGAAAGTTTTGAGTGGTAGTAAAATATCTAGCCAAAAAAAAAAAAACATAGGAATTTTTAAACCATAATGATTAGCAGATTACTTAAAAAAAAGACCACCTCTCCATATTTTGAGGAAGCAATCTTCACTCCCACTAGCAACAAGGCCAGAAGAATGCGCAGCCACAGAATATACCAGAGAAGTATGACCCATCATCTCCATCAGTATCTGACCAGTCAATGCCCATAGCTTAATTGAGCTGCCATTCAAGCAAAACAAAATATTAAAAGAAAAGGCACAAAGAAAACAAAAATTCATTCCAAGAAGAATCACTTGGAAGAGTGAGGATGATAAATTGTAGGGCACAGATAGCGAGAAGCTAGAGAAGCATATATAGAGAAAAAGGAGCAGAGCTACTAAACTTATCATAAGTTCTGTTATAGACAGAAACAGAAAACAACTGTCGACTTTACCAACAAGAACACAAACTAATAGGATTAAAAAGCTCTTCCTTATATTCAGTTATACCATCTCGACGCAAACATTATGCATGTCATTAAATTACTATCAGCTGTTAATTTTTTCCCAACTAAATTTTTAGCACACATTTGATAAATAAACACCCAACCAATCACTCCACTACTCGTAGATGTTCCTGATTTGTATTCAGAAACATTCCATCTTCATCTCCTACTCTAGAAATTTTACATTGCATTAACTATGTGCATTTTTCTCATAGCCATGAATGACTGACATGAACAAAATGCAGCAGCTATAACCTTCTATCCAGGTTCTTATAAGTAAATCAGCAACATATGGTAAAAATTTCTTTCCGCCATTTAAGCATGAAAAGTTCTGTATAGTATATCCTGTTATCCAGGAGAACAAAGAAGATTATTATAGATATAAGTAGAACTCATGTCATCCACAAAAAACAACTGTGTAAACTGTTTACCAATTAGAAAGAATATGTTGTGATCCTAATTATCTAGAGCAAAAATGCACATTGCCCTTACATGATAACACTTTATTCAGACATGGACGAAACTTGGTTAAACCAAAGAACAAGTGAACAGACCGTGAACAGACCACTAGACAGGTCCTATTCTGCTACCAGTTAAACCAGTTTTATACGGAGGTTTCTCTCAGCAATTAGATATAAGTAACTATGCACTGCAAAATTTCAACATTTACAGAATCTAAAATTTCTTGAAGAATCTATTCAAGGAAAATAAACCTTCACAATACAAGACACACTGATAATCAACTCTCAATAAATCACTTGAACAAGAAGATCAATAAATGAAAAGGTAACTTACCAATCATGTGAGGCAGAGAGAAAACCAACTCCAGGTAAAACAGCTAGACCTCGAACAGTATCTATTTTAAGAATGTCATGGCATGAGTGGAACATAGTACTAATAATTTAAATGCTGAATACACCAACAGTAAAAAATCAGCAACACATATATTAACAAAAAAATAGCAAGAGAGAGGTCTAGATAGAGAGAAAAAGAGAGAGCAATCCAAATCCACTAGCTCTAATGCCAGAAACCTTCTCTTAAACTGTGAATGTTAAGTTTGAGACCTCCACTATGTTAGAAGATTATTAGAAGACACTTCAAAGAAAACAGAAGAATGAAATTAATCGTGGCATGTTTTACAAGTTCCGTTAAAAAGATCTGGTAAAGTAAGGCACGTTAACAAGTATGGTACCACTTGATGAGCTAAATAATATGTGGTCTAAGCAAAGGACTTGCAATCGCATATCAAATGTAAATTTACAAAATAATATATCCAGATAAAGCAAACCTGCATGTCCCACAAAAGTGTGCAGACAAGTCCTTCCCTTCCAAAGTTTCATAGTACTGTCACTTGAACCTAGAACAACAAATAAAACATCAACTATTTTAGGTGCCACATCATTATATAAATAATTTAGCCAGTGTTATGAGATTAAATAGCAACTTAAAACAATCCTTAACTAATGTGAGGAATTCTGAGTTCACATTGACTCGAATACTTAGTAAAGTACACTTTTTTCCCCAAAAAAGTTAAATTTTACATAAAGAGTCCACATAAATCCCATCTTCCCAGTACGATTGTCCAATTAATGCCATGAATGTCTGTTGATGTCACTTACTTGCGACTTCATAGATTAGAGCTAAACTGACAAAGATGTACATAAAAGAAAGACTACTCCTAAATTGACACTGTTAATGCACTAACATATGCACATAATGTGACACAAGTTGCAAAATTATTAGCATGAGAGAAGTTTGAAATCTCTTACAACAGAACAGCAAAGGAAAATAATGAGCATATGGTCAAATCTTATGAAGGATAGTACAAAGAACAAGTAATGTTCACTAATATTCACAACCTTTAAAGTATACTTAGGTAGATGATAAGACTGAAAATTGATTCCCCAAATAAATATTTAACTAATGTTCTGAATAAAGCAGGAAAATCCCAGAAATCATCAAGCCTGTAAGATTAGCCATTACCAGTAACAAACTCGCCAGAGGGAAGTTTAATAACTGCTTGAACAGCCACCTTATGAGCTTCCCAAAACTCAACCACCTGGCCTTTCCTCCACCGCCTTATTGTACTGCAACCCAATTTCAATCTATGAATTTATCTAGCAACACGTTGAGACTTTAATATAAAATCTCTAAAATGATATACCTAGCTTAAATCAGTTACATAACATACAGGATATGACCATCCACCAATTTCTTGCATTCTAAAGTGCATAAATAAAGTTACAGCAAAAGGCAATTAATTACACATAATCTAACAGATATATAACTTAGTAATATTACCAGTCGATCGATGAGGAGATAATGTCGCCATTCTCATCCAAAGCAAGACTAGTGACTTGATACTGATGACCCCTCATAGTCTCCACAACCTGTCCGGTACTCAAATCTGAGAGCAAGACGAGTGTATCCATCCCGCCGGATGCGATCGCGCCCTCCGGAAAACGATCTGATGGAGGGATCCACACCAGGGGGCCCACGAAGCTGGAATGGCCCGCCAATGTCTTGGAGAGCACGTATCCGTTCTTCTTATCCGGATCCGGCGCCCAGAACCTAACCGTCCGATCCCTCGACGACGTCGCGATCCCGACATCACCGCAGATGCAGATTCCACGAACCTAATCGAGAATTCATACAAATCAAAGCAAAATTAGGGTTTCTACAAACGCTAACATCGTATCTCACAAGAAATTTACCGTGAGCAACGAGATCGGGGGAGGTTGTGTGAATTAGGGTTTCTACTAAACATAGAGTTCCGATCTTAAGCAAAATTAGTAGCAAAATCGAGAGGAGAGAGTGAGAGATCGAGGATTTGATTCGAGAAACGGCTACGAAGAGAGCGTTAGAGAGAGATCGAGGATCGAGAGAGAGAGAGAAGGGAAGGGGGTCTTACGTCGTCTTCATGGCCTCGGAGCTCGCAGCTGAGGCGGAACTCGCCACCGTCGAGCGCCATTTCTCGCGTGCACGGAGGGTTTAAGGAAATCTCGGAGACGACGAGGAACGATCCTTCGCAAACGGAACGCCGATATTAGTGGAAGTTTGGGGGCCTTTTTATAGTATTTGGTTGGGCCAATAGGCTCGATCCGTTTAATCGTTAGAGCCCAGACCTGATCCGTTTATTGTAAAAGCCTGGGCCCGAACCGTTTAATCGTTAAAGCCTAGGCCTGATCCGTTTATTGTTAAAGCCTGTGCCCAATCCGTTAATTGTTAAAGCCCGTTTAGAAAAATGAATCAAAAAATAAAGGTATCTGATCCCAGGTTCAAACCCGGCCTTTTGACATCGTTTGGTTTGGGAACAACAGTTCCAATTTTGTAACCGTAACCGCCCTTGTTCCAATTTTGTTCTCCAATGGTATTTGGTTATTGATGAAAATAATAACTCTTACCTTTCTGACATAAATTAGTATAAAACTGAAATTATTATTCCATTCTTTTTTTCTGAAACAAAATTATTCTCATTTGAAAATAAACTTAATTAAAATAAATATAATTTTAACTATTAAATTAACTCTTTAATTAATATAATATTTTTGACTAATTTAATTATTTTATTAATTAATTATCTAACTATTAAATAATTAACTAATTAAATTATTAAATTATTTATGGTTAATTAATATTCATAGTTATCTAGCCATAATTAATTAAATAAGTTAAATTATTATTTAATTATTTTTATATATTAATTAATTAGATAAAATATTATTATTTTAAAATTATAATTATTTTTATTCTCACTATTCCAATCTAAATATCCAAACACTATTTTTTTTTATTTTCTAAAATAATTCAATTTTCATCCAAACGCAAGATTTATTTTATTTCACCTAATTTAAAAAATTATATTTATATCAGAAGTAAACAATTTATACTTATACCTAAACCAAATGTAGTCCAGCGTGGCGCGTGATGAACATGCAAATACACTATCCAATTAGATAAGAAACATTGTAATAGTATTATAAAATATAAAAGTAATTTTTTGCACTGCAAGTGTGCAACATATGTTTTTCTTTGTTTTTAATAAATATGCAGAAAATAAGGCACGAAGAAATATACTCCAAGTTTAAATATAAGAACTAGTATTATTCAATGTAAATGTGCTGGTAAGTACGTTGGCGGCTAATTAAGCTGGACTAAAAAAAATGTGTTAAGAGAAAAGAGAATTTTCTTCGGTCAAAATATCTTTGTAAATATTTCAATGGTGAAGTGAAATAGAAAGAAAAAGGTTAAAAAGCTTATTAAGAAAATTTAAGCAACATAGTGAAGAGCACAATAATTTAAGCAATAGTTATCTTTTGTCACGTGCGTTAAAGATGGTTTACTATTCTCAGTGAGGAAGTTTGATTTTTCATGCAATTGATGTAACTTTTTTCACAGATGTTAGTTTGAATGAAATGGTAAAAAGGAAATAGGTTTTTCTAACTTTTTTGACTTTCACATGAGAACGCATAGGTAAGTTTTTTTTAACTCTACTCTATTTCATGTATATTTAGCAGCAATAAAACACTTTTTATTTGTGAAACTTCTGGATTGTTCTCAATAAAAAATCCCCATGTTTTGTATAACATGTTAATAATTGCATGTTGCAAATGAGATGAAGTCGGCGCCGAACACAGAGTTGGAGAAGATTTCGCTGCCGACTCCGCATTAGCTTGAAGTCGGTGTCCACACTATCTTTAAAAAAGTCCACAACGTACTTTTTTTCGACTGCCACGTCGGATTGTACGTGTTCACATGCATAGCATGTGTGAAATAAGAGTCCCCCTCCACCAACCAAATTAATCACCATATTAATTAGCCAAAATTATGATAATTCGTATAATTTAATTTTGAAAAAGAGAAATTACACAAATACGAGAGGGGGAAATAGGAAAAAATAAAAATAAAAATTACAGAGGAGAAACTTTTGGACTTGGCTGTAAACACCTGGCCAGAGAAAGTAAAAAATAAAAAAATAAAAAAGAAAAAGAATGGGGACCCCTTAAACAATATACTATTTTAAAGCATACCTTTTAGCTTTAGTTTTGTTATATCCACATCTCTTTTTTTTTTTTTTTTTTTTTTCTGAATTTAATATTTTTATTTAATTTTTCACAAAAGTTAACATTCAAAGAAACATTAATGTCATCAGAGTTTACAGAGAAGGAAAAAAAATTAAGTCTCTAACTCAAAGTGGCCTATAATTGAGGGGTCTCCTTGCATTTTTCACCCTCAAAAAAAAAAAAAAAAAAAAAAAAAAAAACTAAAGAGAAACTCATTTACATATTAATTAGAAGAATGCCCTGGCCCGCTTCTTGGCTCCGGCGCCGCGCCGCGCGGCGCCGCGAGCTCCGGCAACGGCTCCGGGTCCGGCGCAGCTCCGGCTCCTCGGGAAGAGCAAGCTGGAACCCACGGCGAAATCCCCGTTCCCGAACTCGCACGGCGCGTCCTCGTCGATCCTCCCCACCGCCACGCTCTGGCTCCGCGCCACGGAGCCGAGCGCTCCGCTCCCGTCGCCGCGCCGCCCCTGCGCCATCGACGCGGCGCGGATGAGCTCCCGCAGGTCCTCGTCCCCGGAGCTCCCGCGGTCGGAGCGGAGGCTGTAGCTACGCGGCACCTCGCCATAGCGCAGGAACCCAAACTCCCCTCCCTCTAACTGCACGTGCCCCGCGCACTCCGTCATGCTCCTCACGTACAGGTCACGTGCGCGGCACAGCACCCTCAGCGGCGCCCTCAAGCACCTGCTCCATCTATTCCCTCCCCCTCCTCCTCCTCCTTTCGCACCCATAATCAATAACAACGAACGTACAGTTGCGAATAAGTTACGGAATTATAAGCTCAGCATGCAATGGTCTTAAGCTTTAGCTTTTGAAAGTGGGGGATAGCGCGGGTTTTAAAGGTTGGTTGGTGGGTGGGGATAAGAACGAAGGAGGTGGCGCCTTTGGAATAGAGCTATCGAAGAACAGGAACGGCGAATAGCCGTAGCGGGTGGGCGTTGAAAACCGCTGCGATTACCAATAATACCCGCCCCGGGTATTAGACTCGCCTTTTTTTGCCTGCGCCCGGTGTAGCGTTGGTCCCATGCACCGCTTGTAAGGTAAAATGTACCATTTTGAACTACCTATCTGATTTCTTTTAAAAAAATATAATTTTACTATCCAACCTATCTTTACAAGTTTACTTAGTATATTTTAAGCCAATCTCGTAATTATAAATTTATACTCAAAAGTTCAAATAAATTTTATATGATTTTACTAAAATTTAAAGATCAAAAAGATCAAATCATTCCGGTTTATTCCACTCTACTATACATGGATCAAACTCGTTGTGCCCAAATTTAAAACTGAAAAGTTCTAATATATATATATATATATATATATATATATATATATATATATATATATATATATATATATATATATATAGTCCGAATACTATACTATTAATAATATTAAATTATTAGTGCTATCAAGTTTTCTATCCTTAGATTAACCCCTTTGATTATTTTCACCCGTTAGATTTTACTATTTCTCAACCACCTATTAAATTCAATGGGCCCACTATCATCTTAACCATATATTTTTTAATCTAAAGACTAAAAACTTAATAGCATCAATGATTTGATATTATTAATAATATTCCGGCCTAGCTATATATATATATATATATATATATATATATATATATATATATATATATATATATATAATTGCTGCAAAATATCATGGGAGTACACCGAGTGCAACTAATGATTTATGAGGTTTGGGTTTGGTTTGAGTCGTTGGTTTGAGTCCTAATTTGGTGGCAAGTAGTAAAAATGGTTTGTGGTTTTATATATTTGTCGACTTATAAGGGTTGCGGTGGGAATGGTCCAATTCCTTTTAAATTAAATTGAACTTTTTATTTGATTTTTAAGCCATTAATTAATTTGTCTCATATTTGATTATATGATCCAATCAAATATGATAATTAGCATTTGTACGTGGATCATGTCGGATCGTTGGCGCTGACCATTAATTCCAAAAGATCGAGCTATTAAAAATACGCAACCAATTCACTTAAAGCGTACAGACACAGCATCTACGGATCTCGATCGGACTCAATCCATCTGGACGTTGGGTTTATTGTGGATTCACTTAAAGCGTACATACACAGCATCTACGGATCTCGATCGGACTCAATCCATCTGGACGTTGGGTTTATTGTGGATTCACTTAAAGCGTACATACACAGCATCTACGGATCTCGATCGGACTCAATCCATCTGGACGTTGGGTTATTGTGGATTCACTTAAAGCGTACATACACAGCATCTACGGATCTCGATCGGACTCAATCCATCTGGACGTTGGGTTTATTGTGGACCGCAGCCACACTCAACTTATTAGTCGGGCAGGAGTTTGACCTATTTTTAACTCATAAATAAATAGCCAATAATCCCCCCCAACCTGCACTGTCTGGGAATCGAACCCGTACCACTAGCTGTCGAATCGTTGGCACTAATCATTAATTTCAAAAGCTCGAACTGTTACAAAATACGCAACCAATTCACTTAAAGCATACAGACACAGCGCTCACGGGTCTCGACCGGACTCAATCCACCTGAACGTTGGGTCTATTGTTGAGTCTCTTGCCGTTAGGTCTATTGTGGACCGTAGCTCCACTCAACTTATTTGGCTCACCCAACTCAACTTATTAGTCTCCTGAGCCTATTGTCATGGACAGAAGTTAGACATATTTTTAATCCATAAATAAATAGCCAACAAATCAAATTAAAAATGCATCATTAATTGGCTCTATTATATTTTTTTCAACCGAAGATGATTAAAATCAAAAAAAACTTCGATAAACTACTAATTATATAGAGAATTAATAATTACATTCCTTGTGTTGATTTTTAAGTCAGATGCCAGAGTAAGCACTTTCGAAAAAGTTGAGAGACCAAATTGCGTAATCAATTTTTAACACGTTTGAAAATTAAACTTCCATGCATGAAAAGTTACCTAAAAGTTTCACAAGTTAATTTCTTGCATATGAATGCCCAAAAACTTGTACCAGAACCAATCAAAACAAGTTCATGATTAATTTCGTGCAAGTAAACGAAAAGTTGTTACAATTAAGTCGACAGATTATTGATTGAAAACATATAAAAAAAAAATGCAACTACTGCACACCAAACAACTGTGTGGCTCAAGTCGCACCACAAACTAAATTTCTCTAATGAGAACGCAAATTAAAATTCACAAACAACATTATTATATGTGTGTACATTCCATATATTATATAGGATAATTCTTCTTGATACGACTTTTATAGATTTGAACCACCAAAAACTCTACGATTAATTATTTGGAAGCTAATACATTTCAAATCAAGAAACTACCAAAACCTACTATTTTTGTGATATATTAATGGTGAGGTTGACTAATAATTAAGTAATTTTATTTAGAAATTAATTAAGGAGATCGATAAAGTTACTGCATGCACTCGGTGCACCAGTTATAAGAGTTTGATATATGTTCACATGTTAATTGATAATTAAATTCACATAAGAATGAATAATACGATCCTTTGAATTTTCAAGTAGCGTGGCTAGACTTTTTAGTTGATGAAATTTTCTAAAGATCACTAAATGAGTATATATTGATTTTTTTACTTATGTGGATGCAGGTATATATTAAGGTATCTTAAGATTGCACAATATATTCTACATATAGCATTTGGAATGTAAAGGAATAGAGACATTTTTTATTTATAGCTTTCGGTGTTTAGCAGTTTAGTTATAACTTATATCACTCTTAAAAGAAAAATTGCAAAAAATAAATAGACAAAAAGTTATAATGGCAATAATTTCATATATGAATTCACATGGTGATTGAGATTTATGAATAGAAGCTATAAAATAATATTAGAAAGGGAGCTGGTATTTTTACTTGTGAGAGAAAAATTTGAAAAAATATACTACTCTTTATACACCTATATTACAATAAAATTAAATTATAGCGATATATTTTTATAATATTTTTTTATAAGTATCATATCTATATTCTATCTATATTCAAAATTAGATTATAGGGACATATTTTTATGACATATTATAATAATGTGTAGCTATGCATCATAGCGACTGCACATATAGCGACACTAATAACAAATATCGCTATTTTTGTCAACGATATTTTTTTCATATTTTATAAATATTTAAAAATATCATTATAACATAATTTTATTACAGTGTTATTAATTTTTTTTAATTTATTTTATATAAAACAGTTTAAAAAGATGGAAACAAATGGTACCTTTTGTATCAATAAGGCGTGAAATTTATATTATATATATATATATATATATATATATATATATATATATATATATATATATATATATATATATATATATATATATTTTATGTGTCATTTCCCTTTTAAGCCATGTTATCAATATATATATATATATATATATATATATATATATATATATATATTGGAATTTGTTCATATTAATTAATGAGACTAGCTACGTATGTAAATATCTTGGTCAATAGATTTTTTATTTGTCCTTCAAAATGATTAGGTGACAAAAGAGATAGAGTCCTCGGTTCTCTCACGTTGGTGGCGCAATGCTGACACGCTGCAAACATTATTCAACTCCCCACCTGCAAAATTTTCTTATTACTAGAACTTACTGCGAATTTAAAGTAATTAAAATATAAAATTATTAAAATATAAAATTTTAAAAATATAAAAAATAATTATAAAATAGTTTTATATACATATTTTTATTAATATTTTGTTAACTTTTTAAGTTAAATTATATTAATATTTTTATTTTAAAATTTAATCAAACTTTTAGTTTTGATAGTTATTTTATTAAAAAAAAAAGTTATATAATAATTTTTTACCTAAAAAGTTATAGTTGGAAAACTTATTTCAAATTTAAAAATTAGTGAGGGTCTCTTTATCTTGTTAAAATTGATGAAAGATTAAGAAACTATTATATACACCTAGTGTATATTAATACTTCATATACCATAATTTATATTAAATGATTAATATTCTAATATCAAAAATTAATTAAATATATATGATATATAAAATCTAATAATTTAAATTATATTCGATGAATTCATTTTGAAATTTCTATTAAAAGATTTTAGGCCGAGTATATACATTGGTGCAGAGAATGCCAAATAGGATTCGCTCATAATTTCAAACAAGAGAAAAATTTTTTGCATGCACCTGATGCATACCAATATTTTATACACCGTATATAATATTAAATAATTAATAAAATATTTGATAATTAATATTATAAAATAAAATATGATATAATATATATAATATGAAATATCTAAATAATTTATTGTACTATAAAAAATTATTTTAGATACATATATTAAACTTAGTTTACGGTACAATAGGTACATCCAAAATTTTTACTAATAGGTGGTAAATTTTGATTGGATTGTGTCTTTAGTGACAATGTGGCTCTCAAGTCTGAAAATTGTCAAATAGTATATCTATAGATTATAATCATAATTATTCATTATTCATGTAAATTTTTTTTCCAATAAATTGAGTATGGCTTTTTAATTTATATATTAAAAATTTTAAGTGCATGTTTAAATTTGAAACTTTTGTTTGTTTACAGATAAGTTAAGAAGCTCTTGAGGGAATCTTCTAGGGTCATTTAATTGATGGAATATATTCATAGATACTGTATAGTTGAAAATGAAATAGATAATTACAAACATGTTATTTGTTTGGATATAGTAAAAGACATAGATGTTTTTTTTTTTTTTGAAAAAAAAATAGTTTGCTATCCGCTTTATTTATTGAAAAATTAAACTAAATAATAAAAGTGAGACATCTCCGTCTAAAATAAATAAATAAATAAAATAGTATGGGATTAGTACGTATATTATAAAGTATTATTTATGGAAGGGTGCGTTTTTAAAGTAACAATCGATATCGCACCCACCAACTCGTCTTCCGATCATCTCTTATTGCATAACAATACTTTTAATCCAATTGACTGCATGTAGGGAATTAGTATTTGTTTGGTAAAAAATTATTTTATTTTTTACCGCCCAATTGGCATCGTAGTTACATATAATTAATTTGAAAGTTGAATCTTCTTATTAATTTTGTATATAATTAAATTTATAATAAAATTATAATTGTATGCAACTAAACAGCTACTTGATCTTGAATACTGAAATTTTCAGAAGAGTTATAACTCTCTCCATTGATTTTAGCATTTGAGTTTAAAGTGGTTGTTATTGGATCGGATCGACTTAAATGGCGCACCTAATTTCATTGGGCCGTACTCCACGTGCAATTGGGGCCCGATATTACGTGTTATTGATTGTTATTAATTAATAAATATAAATTAATAACATTACACGTCCTTGCTTCGCGTTGATTTCAAAGCTTATCCAAGCCAACACTCCGTGCTAATATAATCGATCGCATGCTTCTTAAATTGGCGAGCACACAGTATTTTTTTTAAAGTAATTCACTCTGTTCCCACTACACAGTCGCATATATAGTTTTCTAAAAATTTTAGAATAAAAAAATAATAAGATATTTCCACACAGCTAAAATATAATATTTTATTTGTCGACTTTGTTGGCGATTTATTTATAGATAAAAAATAATTTTAACTTCTTACTTTGTGACAAATAGGTTCAGTAGACTAATAAGTTGAGTGGAATTGTGGTTCACAACAGACTTAATTAACGGTAAGAGGCCCAAATAAGTAAATCAGTTTGGTTAAGACACGTTGTATCTGTACGCTTTTTGCGTATTTCTAATCATTCGAATTTTTGAATTTATGATTAGTGCTACGGATCCGATAAGTAATATTAAAATTAGTTACACGAATTTGATTTGTGGACGATGCAGATATTGGAAGAAAAATTGCAACGAACTAGATACGCCAAATGGCCGTGGATTACATGGTGACTAGCATTAGAGATATTGGAATAACTATTTCATTTGGATAAGATAGGCAATTTAATTGTGAAAAATATGCACTCAATGTTGGTGACTTGTATGTATTATATACTCCAATTTGGATACAAATGATCGAAAGGAGTTGCATGGAGTTCTACACCAAAAGAAAGAGAGTTACGTACGTAAGAAGCTTCTGATCAATTTAGGACTCAGCATAAAAAAAATATGTATATTAAATTTTCAGAAACGGTTCACACCAAGTGACCATCGAACAACCGTTGAAATCCAAAGTTGATCAACTGCGTTCCAGTTACGTCACGAGTAAATTCAATTAACCACTCTATCCCAATACTCATCATATTGGTCAAACATGTTGACACTAATTAATAATCATATTCTCAAATTTAATAATTTATACTTTTACTTCATCACTGTTCGTAAATGGCTGCATAATAAAAACAAACTATTTTTAATTATTATTATAATAATAATAATTAGGAGAATATTCTAATTACGTATTTAAACTCACTATATATTGACTAATTTTTTATACTTTTTTGATCACTTGGGAAGTGACGAAGCGCGAAAATTAAGTTTTTATTTGATTAGTGCATTCCTTACTCATAATTAATATATATATATAAACTATTAATTAATATAAATAAATAAACAAGTATAACTGTGGGAGGAGAGAGATTAGGAAAGCACGTGGGTCCCACCTCGTGCCACCTTTGTCTTTGACTAGAGACACGTGGTCGGCAAGAATTAGCCGCCACCACAATGGTCAAAGTACACACCACATGATAAATAAGCTAATTGTAAAGTCTTATATATTCATTGCTCGATCACTATATAGAATTTAGTGTACGCATAGAAACTTACTCTCCAATTAAATAAGAGAAGTATCCAACATCATACAAAAAAAAAAAAAAAAAAAAAAAAAAAAAAAAATGAAAGAAACCCACCAATCTCTTCTTTCTCATTCGATATCAATAGCCGAGCATGTAGAAAGGAAACCGTTATCGGTGAAAAAAGAGCCATCGTTCCACTCCGCGCTCCACTCAATCCAGAAACCGGCGGTGAAGCAGTGGAAGAAGCAGGAACTGCACGCGCAGCTGCCACAGCCTCCGCCGCCACCGAAGGTGTACTTCGTGGAGCCCCGCAAGTTCCGAGAACTGGTGCAGATGCTCACGGGCGCCCCGAAGCGGCCGCTTAAGGAAACGGTGCAGCCGCCACCGCCCCTCGATCTTGCACCACCGCCGCTGCTACCGACGTTTCACGACGGCGCAACTGCAGCAACAGAAGCGGAGTTTGCTACTAATGCTAGTAGTAAAGGAGTGAATTCTCCGAATAGCGGTTTGGCCGGATTTTCGTCGCCGCCGTTTTATTCGAATTGGTGTTCATATCCTCTTCTTAGCCCGGCTTCAATATATGGCGACTCTCGAACATAATGGTGAAGCCGTGCTTTAGTTTTCGGAGAAAAATGCTTAATTACCAGCTAATAACAGTTATTTTTCAATTTTTATCTTTACCTCTTCTTTAGGAAGTTCCAGGCCTATATATATGGTTGGCTATTTGATGTTATCATATTATATGAGATGCACGAATGGAGACGCAGCGCATCAAACCCTTGTCAAAACTAAATTTCGGTGTAGTTCATTTTATATCTCTTTTGTGTAGAAAAAAAATTCTATACAAACTAGGGATGTGTTTGGTTCTATGTAAAATTGTGAAATAACAAATTGGCAAAATAAATTTTTGATGGAATTTTTTTTATATATATTTTAGTATTTAGTTTGTTGGAGAAAAAAAAAAAAAGTTCAACCACACTTAATTACTAGGTTAATTTCTTATATATATATATATATATATATATATATATATATATATATATATATATATATATATATATATATATATATATATATGTATATTTTAATAATATATATTAAAATATTAGTTAGTACAATAATTTAAAATTTAATATTAAATTTAAAATATTAGTTAAATTTAATATTAAATTTTAATATTAAATTTAATATTAAAATTTTAATAATTATATATTAATATTAAAATTTAATATTAAAATATTAAATTTTAATATTAAATTTAATATTACTACTTCATACATCACAACTTATAGTACAATAATTTAAAATTTAATATTAAAATATTAGTTAGTAAAATATTAGTTATCTAATATAAGTTGTGTTGTATGAAATAGTAATATACATCATGGTACATATAATAACTCTATCAACCTTTACTTTTTAGCTAAAAATTAAATTTATTTATAAAATAGCTATCAAAATTATTAAGCGTAATTAATAAAATTCTTAAATAAAATTATTAAAATAATTTAACTCTACAAATATTAAAAATTAAATAAATATTAATAAAAAAATATTTTTTATAATGTGTGTAAGACTATTTTATAAAAAAATTTGTATTATTAATGATAATTTTAAAATTTTAATAATTATATATTTTAGTTGATTGCGGGGCTACACTAATATTTATAGCATGAGAGAGAGAGAGAGAGAGAGAGAGAGAGAGAGTGCGTGAGTGGTCCACAGAACCACTCACGCGGTCCACGAGTTCATGTGAAAAAGCTTGGTGGACCACGATGCCATCAACACAAGTGAGCTGCATTTCTCCTCCAATTTTTATTTTTCCTCAAGGCGGAAAACGAAAGGCTCCTTTTTCTATCAAATTTGTAAATTTTATTTTTGTAAAAAAAATTTTACATCAAATCAAACGCTATAAAATTTATTTTCAAGTCATTTTTTTTTTTTTTTCAGTGAAACCAAACACGCCAATATATTATTCCCGCCTCATTGAGAAGTGGGCTTTGTGTGGCCCAAATTAATAGATTTTCGCCAAAATGATTTAAATCAATGCATGACTCGGCCCAAATTTGCAAGTAATTATATTTAATATGATATATGAGAATGAGTTTTTAGCCCTTAAACATGCAACTAATTAAAATAAGTACCAAAAGCACCTGAAAAAAAAAAAAAAAGCAATCCACACTCCCAATCACACCACACAATGCCCTCTTTTATTGTACCACACATTTAAGTACTTCATTCCACTCATTTAAAAAGTTATAGCAACAACACTCAACACACAGTACTAGCCAACTCTTAAAACCCTAACATATATACTAAGCAAAGCTTATACACACTTTTCACGTACTATACTACGTAAGGATCGACTCCTGGATGTATCGAGGGCAAAATTACTACGACAGTGGTTCTCTAACAGTAGCCAACGCAGTGCTTGTTACAATCAATGCTACAACCGCCGCCGCCGCCTCCGCCGCCGCCGTTGCGACTGTAATGGCTATATGATGTAAAGCAGTTTGCGGGACATGTCACCCTCTTCATGTAGCACGGGCCCCACTCCGAGCACACCACCGAGGGCGGCGCCACGCCGTTACTGGCGTATCCACCTCCTGGGCCGCCGTATCCGCTGCCGTAACCCCCGGTGTTGCCCCAGCTGCTGTATCCGGGGACATTGAACCCTCCAGCCCCCGTGTCGGTGCCGAAGCTGGCGACGGTGATGCTGCGGGTGTTGGAAGGATTGCGAGCTGGGTCAAGAATGTCGCGGGCCGCGGCGGGGAAAGTAGTGATGGAGAGGAAGAGGAGGGGCATGAGGATGAGAAGGTTGATGATTCTCTTCATTGTTATAGCTTGTGTTTTGCTACTCTTTTGGTTCTCTTTTGTTTCTTACTTAACCTTACTGCTTTGTTTGGATAGGAGATTGGGGAGTGGTGTTATTTAAGTAGTAGGAGATGGAGAAAATTACAGACCAGTCCTTTGAGGTGGAGTACTGTTTTAAATTTGCGCCTAGGGTACCTAAAATTCAATGGCAAAAAAAAAAAAAAAAAAAAAAGTGTGTGTAAAAAGAATCATAGAAAATTTGTTTGATATATACTTTAGAACTTGGAAAAGAAAAACCTTTTGAAAAATGTAAGATTCCAATCTGTGGATAATGATAAAAATCTTAACTACATATTTTATATAGTTTTGATTTATTGCAAACTATATTGTTACAGTACTTTATTTATGCGTGACAGTGGATCGAGCTCATCACTAGTCTGATAATTCGATCAGGTCGGTCCAATGGAGGGTTGCATTCATATGACACACTTAGGTCGAACAGTGGCGCCTCCACTTACCCTGCCATGCATACGTACACCATTAACACAATCCCTTATACTGTTTGGGAAATTGTATATTAACTGTTATTGCACTCTCACACATATATACATAACCTCCACCGAAAGTTTATATATATATAGAGAGAGAGAGAGAGAGAGAGAGAGAGAGAGAGAGAGTTCTATTATGTCACGAATTAACTGTTAGAGTAGTTGGTCGACATCTTTTGTTGGAATATAAAGAGTTGTAGATTAAAGCCGGAAATCCTGCACTTTAAATCAAGTTTGGCACATGCATGGATTCTGTACGAAGACCTTAATTATGTTAAGGATTTAAGGATAAGGTTAAAGTTTCCATTGAAGAGTTTCCCTAGATAGAATTAGTTAAATTCTATATCTAAATTCTTAATTCAAGTCCAAAAGTTGTACTAAGATCGATCGTTTTTCTTTGGGTTAAAACCTCTCTAATTATTGTAGATGTAGAGACCAATAGCCTCAAAAACTTTTACCATTGAAGTAGAAGTAGTAATTATTAGTCCTGATTTTCTGAATAAACTTTTTAGTAGTGATCAGTGCTAAAAAATTGTGGAGCTTTTTGATCTTTTGCTTTTAATATTGTGACGCCCCACTTCCCAGGGGGTCACCCATCCTAGAACTACTCTAGCTCTAGCATGCTTAACTCTCATGTTCCTCTTGGATCTTGCTATCATCCAAAATGCTATAGCCGGGTTAGAGATTTAGTCCTATTATATCATTTATATAGAGGACTAATCCAAATTCCGGGGGTGTCACATTCTTCCCCCCTTTAAGCCCTGACGTCCACGTCAGGCTCAAGCACACTCACAAGCACCAGGCGATGTGAGACTCGTCTCGCTAGCCTTAGCCGACCTTGTGAGGAGCTGCACTCCACTCACAACGGTCATTAGCCGGGGAGCCTCGCTCTACCCGCTATATAACCCTGGCTCAGCCGAGACTCATCTCACATTTCCGGCTTGTGAATGGCTCTGATACCAACTGTGACGCCCCACTTCCCAGGGGGTCACCCATCCTAGAACTACTCTAGCTCTAGCATGCTTAACTCTCATGTTCCTCTTGGATCTTGCTACCATCCAAAATGCTATAGCCGGGTTAGAGATTTAGTCCTATTATATCATTTATATAGAGGACTAATCCAAATTCCGGGGGTGTCACAAATATAGTGAGATTGATTTTTTTTTATTTTTTTATTTTTTTTTTTTTGAGAGAGAATGGTATTATGCTACCACTTGCATGGTTCAGTTTTTTAAAAATAAACTTAGCTTGAAATGTACAATAAATAGGCTTTGAATTTGAAACTTCAAGTATTAACCATTAAACTCTTTATCACCGTTAGAAAAGATTGGTTTCTACGGTAAGATGTTATAATGAAAATTTAACAGGAACATTAATTGCTATACATCTAATAAAAAAAAGAATACCCCTAGTTAAAATTAAACTTGCGGGTATTAATTGTATGTATATTGGGTCAAGGAATTACACTTGTGGGTATCTACAATTCAAGAATATTTTTTTGAGAGAAAGATAGCATGCTACCCGCTTCGTTTATTTTTAAATAAACTTAGCTAGAAATGTGAGACAACTAGGCTTCGAACTCAGGTCTTGGATATCAACTACCAAGCCCTTTGTTACTTGCACTAAAAATGGTTGATTACAATTCAAGAATGTTATGAAGAAAAAATGGGCACTAAGAAGAATCGGCATCTTATTGTGGTGGCTTCCTACCAAAGCACTTATCCTGTGCACATGCATTGGCTCTTTCCAGGAGCAGCTAGCACATGACAACTTAATTGATCGGATCTGCCCACTGTACTGGCCTCCAAGCTGGGATACAAACATGATCAACTGTTTGTTTTGTAAGCAGTTTAACTTTTTTTTTTTTTTTTTGCAAAATATATACCTGAAAGTTTTCAATTAATTAAAATGGAAACACAAAATGAGCTTTAAAACCTAATTGGAGTTCTAGCGTCATCGCTTAATGTTGTTTTTTGGCTTCTACAAAATATAATGATTGAAAGGAGTACTTCGGAAGTCTTTATTCTTTTTTTTAAGATAAAGATAGCATACTATCTGCTTTGTTTATTTTGAAATTAAACTTAGCTGAAAATGTGAAGTAATTAGGTTTCGAACTCGGAATCTCGAATATCAATCATCAAATTTTTTGTCATTTGCGCTAGGAACGATCGATATATACTTCGGAAGTCTTTCAATAATTCCATTCAATTAGTTAGGGTGTGTATTTTTTTGCAACCTGATTCATTCACAGAAAAATTCTGCACACTATGTGATTGAGCCACCAATTCATCTCCCGTGTTGGAACCTGTTTTCTTGTCGACTTTGAGCCATTGCTGGTTTGTAAGCGGCACCAGATGACTACTCCATGTAGCTTTAAATTCCTGCATATATACATACTATGGTGTTGTTTTTTATTTTTTTTTTTTTTTTTGAGAGAAAGATAGCATGCTACCCGCTTCGTTTATTTTTTAAATAAACTTAGCTGGAAATGTGAAGCAACTAGGCTTCGAACTCGGGTCACGGGTATCAACCACCAAGCCTTTTTGCCACTTGCACTAGAGACGGTTGATGTTTTTTATTTTTATTTTTTCTCTTTTTCTAATAAATATATACTATGCTATAAGAAATCAATTTATACCTGTTCAAATTAGAACCACTTCCATATTAGCTGATCAAGCAGGCCTACTTGATCCAGATGTGACAGAATAAGAATCATTTTCAATTAGTAGGTGTCACTCAAAAAGAAGCAACCACAAACTAAAGGCAATGATGCGCGCGCACTACGCGTAGTTCTCGAAGGAGAGAAGAAAAGGACCCAATTTGATGTAGCCGTGTGTGCAGAAAATGTTTACAGTTCAAATACAGCGTATAAATCCAAATTAACCAACCACGATAGGGAGATTAGCCCATATTTTTCTGGGAAGAGGAGTACCATTAAACTAGCTATTCGAATGGGGCTAAATGGGTATGCTCACACAACCAGCAACAAAGGCCCTCTAAGAATTTGTAATTTAAGTTTTTGTTTGCAAGATGTATTATAATTAACTTAGAAAACGTGAGGAAATTAATGGCTTATTAATTATAGTGTCAAATGCTTAATTAAGGAATTAATGGTTTTATTCGGAGGTGTAATTAAGCAGCATTTGAATAAGCATTCTCCCCTGAATCATTTCTATGTTTTTCTTTTATGTGAGAACCTATTTTCACTTTTGAATCAGAAACTATTATACTCTACTCCGACGTGCGTTCATATTCAAAAAAGGTACTGATGGAGCATTAAATGATAGCTCAACTACTCAATGGCGTTTTATCTCCTCTACCAATGGTAGTACTGTAGTTTTTCAATGTCTTTATAATACGTTATTGTGAAATATAATTAATTAGGATATATATATATATATATATATATATATATATATATATATATATATATATATAAACTTTATATTAATTTTTAATATATATACTGATGTGGCAGTATTTTTTATTATTAATTTTATTTTATTTTTTTATTTTTTTGTCTATCGTCTTTTTATTTTTTCACCGACGTCTTTCCATCTTCTTCCTCATTCTCTTTAATTTCTCATCCGATATTTTCTCATCTTCTTCCCACCCTCTCTTTCTCAAACCTGCCATTCGCATTCCCCCATTCCCTTCGCATCTTCTCCCCACCCTCTCTTTCTCAAACCTGCCCTTCGGATTCCCTCATTGCCTTCTCTATTTCTTTTTCACCCACATGTCTTTTCTACCACGCTCTCGCGATTTAACCTCTTATAAAAATCGATGAATTTGAATTCCTGAGGTATAGGGGGTGGCGACCACCATAGCGGTAGAGACCACGACCATTAGCGTCGGGAGTGCGGAGGCCACGAAGGGCGGGTAAATTGTGGCGGGGATCGTGCGCATGACGGTGCTATATATGATATTTCGCGTCAAAATTTTTCACCCCCCAGAGGTCTTCCGAGGCCCTCCGAATTTTTGGTGCTCATCTCCAACCTCTTGCAAAAGGGCGAGATCCTGATGAGTGCATCAAATTCGTCGTAGCATGATTTCATTCCGTGATTTGATATTGGATTAATCTATACCGAAATTTTAAAACAATTTATTTATATTGTTGTGATAGATTGATTAAAAATTTAGTTATAATAATATTTATTCGCTGCATCGTGCAGATCAGTACACTAATATAGGTGATATGGTGCAAATGCTAGACGAAAGGCTTTCTTTTTATTTGCTTACATCATAAGATGTATGCGGTACATACTTAACGTTGGATCCAAATAAAAAAAGAAAATAGGAAATGAAAATGAAAATAACAAAAAAAAGATATATAGGTCAACCTAGATATATATATAAATGGCCTAGCTAGCAATCTAGAAGGAGAAAAGATCAAACCTTCCAGTTGCCTTGCTGACAACAAATAGCTAGGAAAAAAATGGTCAAACCTTGTAGGTTCATATGTAGAAATTTGTATACATTAGTTGATGAAAAAATTACAAATTGCCCGGTCAAGTATAGCTCATAATAATGGCCAATACTGGCCACCCAGACACGAAAAAAAAATAAAATAAAATAAAATAAAACCTACTATATATTCTTGATGAATGTTCAGCTCTTTGACTCTTCATTTGATATATATATATATATATAAACGTTTTCAACATAAAATGTAAAATTATATATGTAGCTGAAATATATGTTTTACAAAATGACCACGCAGTCGAGCCATGTCATGTGTGAGTTCGCAGTTGATTGTGGATAGTGACAATCATAATTTTATGTAAATGTTATGGATATGGAGAATCTATGAGAGGGTAAAATAAATTTTCTCAAAAAATTTGGTAAATATTACATTGATGAACATGTTAACTTGTCGCTTACATTGTTTGAAGTTCCTCACAAGATCCTTAAAATTTTTTACTACAACAAAATTATATTATAACTATAGTTTTAAGTATTTTTAAAATTTTTAAAAAAATATCGCTGACAAAAATATCGATATTTATTATTAGTGTCGCTATATGTGCAGTCGCTAGTATGTATAGCGATACATTATTATAATATATTCTAAAAATATGTCCGTATAATCTAATTTTGGATATAGATGGAATATAAATAGAACACTTGCACAAACGTGTCACAAAAATGTGTCCATATATATAACTTAATTTTGTTTTATTGTTTAACCACTTTTAAAAGAAAACTGTGAATCATATTTCGATTAGAATTAATATTTGAATCGATTAAAAATAAATTAATTAAGATTTAAATATTAATTAGAGTAATAATTTAATTGGATTATAATTTGAATAGATTTTTATATAAGTTATAAATATAGTATAGATTTTTTTTTTTTTTTTTTTTTTCTCTCTGCGGTGGTGTTATGATTTAAGAACACCAAGATGGTCATAATTTTAGATACACCTAGTATATGGGTGTAAGAGGATGTGTGAGACTTTCGTGGCTATGAGTAATTAGTATAACTTATATATAAGTGGATAGAATGAGAGAGAAGTTTTTTAAATTTATAAAAAACAAGCGAGAGATAAGAGGATTCAAAAAGAAGGTTGAAGTTAATTATTTTCTTAGTTAGTGAATTTTATTTCTCTATGATCTGTTTTTTTTTTTTTTTTTTTTTTTTTTATGGTTCTATAAATTTTTGCTGAAAATATGAACTTATGTTAAAATTTTGATTTATCATTTTTGTTGTGAAATCTCAACTATCAATATTAGAGCGGCTACTGAATAAACGACAATCAATTAGTATTAATTAATTAGTTTTACAGTAACTATATATCCAACCACTCAGAAAAGCATTGCCATGGCAACAACCACCAACAACTAAATAGAAAATTTTGTACTCTCATCAGGGCGTAGGGAATTTGATGATGGAGCCAATCGTACGGTTCGCAAGAGAGGAAGGTACGGACACGTGGAAGAAGTCGATCGAGTCAAACCAATTAAGAACGGAGAGTTCATCTATTGTAGCTCGGATGGTATACACGTGGAGCAAGTCAACAAGCTCGTTATTAAATTCGTCCAAAAAAAAGTCGTCTTACATAAACTACCCCACGTGTAGGAGAAGTGATTTTTTTCTTTTTTTAAAAAAACAAAGGCTAAGGAGATATTAGGCTTGTTCTTGTTTTACACACACACATACAGGGACGAAGTCATAGTAGGGCCCAAGTTGGCCATGGCCTTCCTCAATATTTTAATATTACTCAATAGTTCTTGATACTAATTTATCTTTTTTTTTTTTTTTAGATAATAATGCCCCCCCTCAACTTTTTAATATTTATTTTTGTACCAATATAATTTTTTTTATTTTTTATTTGTATACATTTTAAATAGATGAAAATATATTAGGAGTCTCGTACTTACAAGTTATTTGAAATACATATTTTAACTCCAAATTTTTTATTTCATATTTTTTAATTTCTAACTATTCTAAATTTAATAGATCTTTTAGCTAAAATTTGATCTAATTGAATTGCGGCTATATTTAGTAAAATTTTTAATTATTTGAATAAAATAATATAAATAAAATAATTAAATATTAAATATTTTTAAATTAAAAAAATTTAATATTTTTATATTAATTATTTAATTAATAATTTTTTTTAAAAAAATTGATGATGTACCAAAATTTTTATTTGAATATATTTTGGCCCCCCTCGTAATTAAATTCTGGTTTCGTCCCTGCATATATATATATATATATATATATATATATATATATATATATATATATATATATATATATATATATATATATATATATATATATATTTCTTCTAATGTGTTTGTAGAATATCTTATACAACTTCTCAAAAATTTATCTCATTTGTAATTTGTATGCAAATATAATTGGTATATGCGTACAAATAAGTTCATCTGATTTGAATAAAAAAATTATAATATATCACTAAAATTTTTAATTAAAAATATTAATTTCACTGTGCATAGTATAAAAAAAAATTAATGACAATTTTATCTAATTCGAATATTTCTACACTATTAAATCTGTAAACGACTCAAATTAACTATTAAAAATAATTAATTTTGAGGATTTTCAATCATTAAGTAAATGAGATCGAAAAATAGAACAAATTATTTTTTAGATATTTCAAATATGCTATATTAAATTACGCGGAATCGATCGTCAATTCAAAATTTTTATTATTAAAAATAATTTAGGAGCATGAAAGTCTTCATGCTCTTAATTAATAGCGCACAAGCCTCTCTCTCTCTCTCTCTCTCTCTCTCTCTCTCTCTCTCTCTCTCTCTCTCTCTCTCTATATATATATATATATATTATATATAAAGAATTAGGCTGGAATATTATTGATAGCACCAAGTTATTGGTGTTACTAAATTTTTAGCCCTTAGATTAAGAGATGTGAGGTTAGGTTGATAGTGCTTCCCAAGAGTTTAGCGGGTGGTTGGCTGAATAGTAAAAATCATACCACATATATTTTCATCAATGGGTTAAAAATTTGATAGCACCAATTACTTGGTGCTATCGATAGTATTCATGCAGGACTATATATATATATATATATATATATATATATATATATATATATATATATATGGTCCGGATACTATATTTTTATGAGTAAAATATTTTTGTACTTATAAGTTTTCATTCTTTGGATGAAAAAATGTGCGGTTAGGATTATAGTAGTCCCTAGAATTTATACTATTTTTCCAACAATCTAGTAAACCCTAGGGGGACCACTATCATCCTAACTGCACATTCCTTCATCCAAGGATAAAAAAGTTATGAGTATAAAGAGGTTTATACTCATAAAAGTATAGTAGCCCTTGGGTTAAACTAGTAAGCATTTTATATCGATCGTTAAAAATTATCAAATTTGAGATTTTTTGATCATAGAGTAAATGATGTCGAAAAATTATAAAATTTAATTTAAAAAAATTTCAAATGCTCTAAATCATATTTAATGATAAGAATCGTCAATTCAAAAATTCTATCGTTGAAAAAAACTTATGAGTACGAAATCGATCGTACTTATAAAAGAATAGTAGCAAGTTATTGGTGCTATCAAGTTTTCTACCCTTAGATCAACTCCTTTGATTATTTTCACCCGTTAGATTTTACTATTTCCCCAACCACCTATTAAACCCAAGGGGCCACTATCACCTTAACCACACATCTTTTAATTTAAGGGTTAAAAACTTAATAGCACCAATGACTTGGTACTATTAATAGTATTCCTTTTTGATTATTTTCACCTGTTAGATTTTACTATTTTCCCAACCACCTATTAAATCCAAGGGGCCCACTATAATCTCAACCACACATCTTTTAATTTAAGGGTTAAAAACTTAATAGCACCAATGACTTGGTACTATTAATAGTATTCTAGTCTATATATATATATATATATATATATATATATATATATATATATATATAAAATCCGGCTGGAATACTATCGATAGCACCAAACCCAACCTCCTAGCGATGTGAGGCTAATCTCGCTAGCCTTAGCCGACCTTATGGAAAGCTGCACTCCACCCACAACGGTCATTAGCTGGATAGCCTCGCTCTACCCGCTATATAACCCTGGCTCAGCCGAGACTCATCTCACATTTCCGGCTGGTGAATGGTCAACTGTGACGTCCCAACTTCCCAGGAGGTCACCCATCCTAGAACTACTCTAGCTCTAACACGCTTAACT
Organism: Tillandsia fasciculata; assembly: GCA_029168755.2. Classification (NCBI taxonomy): domain Eukaryota; kingdom Viridiplantae; phylum Streptophyta; class Magnoliopsida; order Poales; family Bromeliaceae; genus Tillandsia; species Tillandsia fasciculata. The sequence goes on along the minus strand of CM054937.1, from coordinate 26,190,861 downwards.
GTATTAACCTCTTGGGCCTTGCTACCACTCAAAATCCTATAGCCGGGTTAAGAGATTTAGTCCTATTATATCATTTATATATATGACTAATACACATTTATGGGGTGTCACGTTCCAACCATTGGATGAAAGGATGTGCAGTTGGGATTTTAATGATCCTCTAGAATTTTTACTATTCAACCAACTACCAACTAAACCCTAAGGGACCACTATCATCCTAACCGTATATCTCTTAATCTAACGGCTAAAAAATTAGTAGCACCAATAACTTGGTGCTATCGATGGTATTCCAGCCTAGTTATAAGCTCTACTCTCTCTCTCTCTCTCTCTCTCTCTATATATATATATATATATATATATATATATATATATATATATATATAGAGAGAGAGAGAGAGAGAGAGAGAGAGAGAGAGAGAGAGCCCGGCTACTATACTATCGATAGTACCAAGTATTTGGTGCTATCAAGTTTTCTACCCTTACATCAATCCTTTTAATTATTTTTACCCGTTAGATTTTACTATTTTTCCAACCACCTATTAAACCCAAGAGGCCCACTATCATCTCAACTACACATCTTTTAATTCAACGGTTAAAAACTTAATAGCACAAATAACTTGGTACTATTAATAATATTCCAGTCTAGCTATATATATAATATATATATATATATATATATATATATATATATAATCTTCTATGCATTTATTAATATATTAATGAGTTATTAATATTAGAAAACATTTTTAATTAAGTAATTCTAAAACTCCAATATGCAGAACACCAACATATATACTTAGACCCCCAAAAAAAAAAAAAAAAAAATCTAAAAAGAAAAAGAAATGAAAAAAAAAAAGAAAACAAACGTATAAAATGATCATGACACCATTTATTATTTAATTAATAGAATTACAAAGGAGTGTGGTATATTACAAAAGATCGATAGTATATATCACATCATACTAGCAACATAACCCTCCAACTTAAATACCCAAGTTAAAAAAAAAAAAAAGGGAAAAAAAAGGGAAAAAAAAAGCTCTAGTTATGCTTCTCCTGTGTATAGATGTAGTCAGTGTGGGCAGAGAGAGTCCTCCTCATCAAGCACTCTTCTTCTCCTACTCCTTCACATCCTTCCACCTTTTCATGAGGTATTCCCTCCTCAACACCCTACAAATATTTTTTAAAAGAGTTAAAGTATATATATATATATACAAAAGCGAAGAAAAACACAGCCCATATATGTAGTAGAACAATAATCAAGTAATAATCAAATGAAAGTATTTGTATATATAGATGCAGTGATACCTCAAGAGAGCCCTTTTCAGAATCCACTGGTACATGCCTTGAAGCTCTAGTGAGGGTAACCAAGATGAGGAAAAAAGCTACGAACACAAGGGGTATTCTTTTGGACATGGTATAAATTATTTTGGGTATAAAAGCAACTTAAGTTGAATATACATATATGGCAAAAATGGTGTAATGAGAGAGAATGAGAGAGAGAGAGAGAGAGAGAGAGAGAGAGAGAGAGAGAGAGAGAGAGAGAGAGAGAGAGAGAGGGGTTTGTGTTTATTGGGAGGGGAAGTGAGAAGGGTTTAAATAGGTGGAGAGATATTATGAGGATTTATTGTGTCAAATTTTTGCTTTTTATTAAGAAATCCCTTGTTATTATCGACTGGATTTGGAGTTCTGGACGAATCAATGTGAAGATATTCTCCTCCTCCACTGCGTTCAAACAGTAAAACAAAGGAAAATAATCAACTCTTCCAGAAGCTCCACATGCAGTAGCACCACATATTAATAACTATTAACTGCACCAGGTCCATACATACGTACATCTGTGCGTCACATACATACAAACAAGCCAGGTGCAAGCACTAATTTTTTAATTTCATTGTGGAGAACAGATATCAGCGGCAGAAACTGTGGGCTGGGTGCTACAGATAAGTTCAATTTTTGTACTCTATTATCAACTTTATCTTATGTGTCAATTACAAACTAGTTTTCTTGGTATTCAAATTTTGCCTCAACTCTGAGGATATCTTACTTGTTTCATATACTATACTGATACGTCACATTTATATTCGAGAGACGTATAGTACCATTGCACTTAATTTCTAAAATAGTTAAATATCTATATAGCTATGGTACCAATTATTATGGCTTTGAGCCAACTCCAACCCAAATGAATATAAATTTACTTAGAATGGGACACACACACACATGTACACACACACACACACACACACAGATATATATATATATATATATATATATATATATATATATATATATATATATATATATATATATATATATATATATATATATATGCCAATTAATATAGACAATTACTGAAATTCTTGTTTGTGCATTTTTATTGTACGCATCTTTAAAAACTAAAGTATATATAGCACTCACAAAGAGAAATTTGCTGATAATTCTCCATTTTTTTTGCAAATTAAGCTACACACGGTATTACGAGCTTTAAATTAAGAGCAATACTTCAGCACTTACTTTTCTAAATATTAAAAAAAAATTAGCCGCTAATTTATAAAAGATAAAAGTGTAATTTTAAATATTAACAGGTTAAAAGGTAACTTCATAAAAAGAACATTTACGTAATTAAACATCACAAAATTAAAAAAAAAATAATTAAAATACTTTTCATAAATTTACTCATTAATTTTACACTAATGTAAGGAGTTTAATTTTAAAAGTTTTTGAATTACAATTTAAGCATTAATTTTAAAAAATTTAGAATTAGAATTTATGCACTAATTTTAAGAGTTTTAGAATTACAATTTAAGCATTAATTTAAAGAGTTTAATTTTAAAAAATTTAGAAATACAATTTAGGCATTAATTTAAAGAGTTTTAGAATTACAATTTAAATATTAATTTAAGATGTTTTAAAATTACAATTTAGTCATTAATTTATATCAATATTTTAAAAAATTTAAACATAGTTCAATATTCAAATTCAACATATTTAATATGTTTAAAGAATTTTAGAATTCCTCTAATTTAGCCATTAATTTTGCACTAATTTAAGCATTAATTAAAAAACTTTTAAAATTATAATTTAGGCATTAATTTAAAGAGTTTTAGAATTAAAATTTAGACATTAATTTAAGGAATTTAATTTAAAACGTTTTAGAATTACAATTTAGGCATTAATTTAAAGAGTTTTAGAATTACAATTTAAACATTAATTTAAGTAGTATTAGAATTATAATTTAGTCATTAATTTATATATTTATATATATTTTAAAAATTGAACGCAGGAAATTAATAATCAAATTCAATATATTTAATATGTATAAAGAATTTTATAATTCCTCTAATTTAGAAATTAATTTTGTATCACTATTCTAACAAATTTGAAAGTGGATAAATATTTAAATCCAACATATAATGAAAGTTTTGATTCATATACTTTTCACAAATTTAGACATTAATTTTGGACTAATTTAGACATTTATTTTAAAAGCTTTTGAATTACAATTTAGGCATTAATTTAAAGAGTTTAATTTAAAAAAAAAATAAAATTAGAATTTAGTTATTAATTTAAAGAGTTTTAGAATTACAATTTAGTCATTAATTTAAGGAGTATTAGAATTATAAAAAATTTAAAAAATTTATTTGTTGATAATCAAATTATTCAAAAATTTTAAAAAATTGTGATAATACTACGCACCTTACCCATCAGATTTAATTATCTGCTATTTGATAAAATTTGAAAAATTTCAGCCTTCAACTTAGAAATAATAATAACTAGCAAATTAAATAAAAAAAGTAATCTAATTTTTTTTTCTTATTTTTTTTTTAAAAAATTAGAAATTAGAAATTAGTATAATTAAAAAAATTAGAAAAAGTAATCAATTTAGTGTTAGAGTTTATTGGAAAGTATGATGAGACAATTAAGTTGTGCCGAAATTGCAGTTGAGTTTGGTAAATTTTGTAATCGGCGCGCGAATTTTTTTTTGAGCAGCCATAATTTTTTACTTGAGTGTCCATTTTCAGTATACAACCATAATTCGAATAACACTTTTCAAGATCTACACATTGTATGATAAAACATGTTTGGCCAAGTTTGAAATTCAAATTCAACTGTTTAAACCTCTGTTTTTGCATATTTGGTTATTTTCAAAAAAATTTATTTTTATTTATTTTTATTTTGAATTCAATTATTTAGTTACTTTTGATTAGTTTAGATTGAAATATATATATTAAAATTTAGTAATCAGTTTTTAGAGCTGATTAATAAAATTTTTATATTGTTGAAAATTAAATAATGTTAATTTCTTCATGCATGTATCTATCTTTCCTTCTTAATTTGTACTTCTTTTTTTTCAACACGGCTTAGGTCTGTGTCAATCAGAAACCATATATTGCTAATTTGTTTTCTTCATTGTTTACAAACTATAAACAATAATTTAATTTCTTTCTGTTAAAACTCATTAAAAGAGACAGGTTTTTGTTCTCTTCCTATAATCCATTGACCAAGTGTGGAAGGAGGAGAGAGCAATATATAATTTGTCACGCAAAAGCGATGGCCCAGATACTTAGACAAATTCTCTTTCTTAAATATGAGTTATGAACCTATTAAATTTGCAAAGCGGCTCATTATAAGCAATACAAGCCTCCTTGTCTACGTTTTCACACTTCTCTTTCTCTCTCTTTTTATCCATTAATTGCTTTTGAATGAGTTTCTAAAGTCCCACTTCTAGAACCATAGTTATGAAATGGTTAGGCGCAATAATAATCTGGAAGGGTAGGTGTCCATTAATTGTATCCTACTTTTCATAGCATAGTGTAAAAAATTTTCAAAAACTCATCGTAAAAAATATTTTGACTCATCACCCCATATATATGATCAGCATGCATGATCATGACGTTGCCTGCAACGGTTATCTGAGGTTGGCTGGAATGTCTTGTCAATGTTTATCAACTCAATAATTATTACAACGGTTCAAAGCTAGACATGACACAAAAAAAAAAAGAAATATATTTTTTTGCTATACATAATTATAACTGTATTGTAATTATAATTATATATAAATTTAAGTATACTATTTAGTTTTATATATTTGAATTTAATTAATTATTATAGTTGTAATTGTATGAGAAAATTTAAATACAGCGGCTAAAACAACATTCAAATTGATGGTAGTTTCAACTCAACAGTTGAAAGAAAAATAACATTAAACAAAGATAAATTTATATACTTTCCTAATAATCTTCCAAATAAAAAATTATTATTATTTTATATATATATATATATATATATATATATATATATATATATATATATATATATATATATATATATATATTAAAAGTATAAACACAATTATATTTGTAAATTTTTTACTATTGAATTTGTACTGAGATTCGTGCTATTGAGATTTGTGCTATTATATTTTTTCTATCTATATCTTTAGTTGACTTTACTATATCATAAATCCCAATAAAAATTCAATAATAAAAAATTTATAAATATGGATGGACTTGTGCTTTTAAAAGTATATAAACTCTACTCTCTCTCTCTATATATATATAGTGAGAGAGAGAATAGAGCTTATATATTTTTTAAAAAAATCCTTTATATATATATATATATATATATATATATATATATATATATATATATATATATATATATATATATATATATATATAAGTATAAGTTTATTCATGTTTATGAATTTTTTACAATTGAATTTGTATTGGGATTTGTGCTATTGTAAAGTCAATTAAAGAGAGAGAAAGAAAAATAAAAAAATATAAGTCCCATTTACAATGTCAATAGTAAATTCACAAGTATGAATGGACTTATATTTTTAAAAGCATAAAAAAACACAAATATATAAATAATATATATATTCACAAGTATAATGGACTTATATTTTTAGAAGCATATAAGCTCTACTATATATATATATATATATATATATATATATATATATATATAGAGAGAGAGAGAGAGAGAGAGAGAGAGAGAGAGAGAGAGAGAGAGAGAGAGAGAGTCCGGCTACTATACTATTAATAGTACTAAGTTATTGGTGCTTTCAAGTTTTCACTACAACAAACTATGCTATAGCGACACTTTTAAGTATTCCTAAAAAATAAAAAAAAATGCTGCTGGAAAAAATACCGACACTTGTTATTAGTGTCGCTATATGTGCCGTCGCTAGGGTGTATAGCGCCACATTACTACAATGTGCCCCAAAAATGTGTCCCTATAACTTAATTTTGGATATAGGTGGATTATAAATGGGACACTTGCTAAAAAAGTATCACAAACATGTGTCCCTATAACCTAATTTTTGTTATAGTGTTTCTACCCTTAGATCAACCCCTTTGATCATTTTCACCCGTTAATTTTTACTATTTCTCCAACCACCTATTAAACCCAAGGGGTCCACTATCATCTCAACCACACATCTTTTAATCCAAACTAATAGTAAAATCTAATGGGTGAAAATAATCAAAATAGTTAATCTAATGAGTAGAAAATTTGATAGCACCAATAACTTGGTACTATTAATAGTATAGTAGCCGGACTATATATATATATATATATATATATAATGCAATTCTGGGCTGCAAAATGGGCGATCAAATTTACTGGGCCATCAACGGCAGTCCAAGATTTGCTTGATCAGTAATCAGAAGCCCACCACTCCCTTAAGCCTTATTAATAAAATATATCACATGTGCATGCAAAACATTATTACTGCAAAATTCTTGAAGATGATAATTTATTGCAGAAGATTGTAGAGGCATATAATCATGCCATATAATTTCTTTGATTATACATCTTATTTGAGCAATGCTTTCTTTCTTTTTAATTGGCCGATTTAATATTTGAATGATTTGCCTAATATTACTAGAATTTTATTCTTTTTCAACCACATAATCGTAATACTTTAAAGGATTGACTTAATTAATTCATCGTTAAATAACATGACAATTGCCAAAATGTCATCAAAGTATGTCACAGATTCAGGACAGGGTACTAATTTAAGATTTGACACTACCTCAAATCAGCCCAAAACTGAATCTGCTGTCCTGAAACACATTGACAATATTAGATTGGATTGAACATTATGTATTAATTGATATAAAAATCGACTGTCCAAAATCTGAATCCGTCCATAAACACACTTTAGACAACTTTCCATACATCGTCGAAGGTTAGTGATCAATTCCGCTATCGAAGTTTCCTTCAAATGATGTCGGTTTGGTTTGATCATAACTAAGTACCCGTTTCGAACTCACAAAACTAAAGAGGGCTTATTTAGCTTCTTAATTAGAACTAAATTCGATGCATATAATAATAATAATAATAATAATAATAATAATCATGTACAGTCTTATCACAAAATGTTCAAATTACTTTCATTGGGGACTCCATAAACAAATATATCATATGAATTATATATTTAACTAGTGGTTTGTTGTATTCCTAGCTTAATTTCCAATTAGAATTATTGCAAGACAACTTTGATAGTTTTTAATTAACTCCCCTTTATTTTGTTTTCCTTTTCTCATGAAAATGTTAGGACAGGTCCCAAAGCTTTGATTAACCATTTATTTTATCTAAGTGATCTCCACTAAGCAAACAATCCTACACACCAACCATGATTAGAAAGGAATAAAGATTGTGGGAATGGATCTTAGGAATGTATGTAGTCAAGAAGAGAACAACGGAAAAGATTCTAAATTAACCCATTTTGCTTTAAATTCAATTTTTTTCGACAACACAAACTTTTGTCGAGTGCATCGACTTATATTAAACACAATAATACATACTTATTTATCCTTTGCTCATCAAGTTACTCATTTTGAGATCATTAGTTATAAGTGATTCTCCCTAGCACTCAATCATTTTTTTTCCCCAGTCAATATTCTATCGAGCACGTACGATAATATTCGTTACATGTGAATTCTCCTTAATTTGAATCGATTATTGTTATGGTCTCCTTAAATTACTGTACCATCTTCGATCTATCGAGTAGATCGTATGCCATGCATCATCTTTAGAAACTCATTCCTTGATCGATCCATCCGTATACTGATATCTGGATGCTTGTCGGGGTGATTAATTTAGAAAAGGCCAGAAATTAAATTAAACACCTACATCAGCATCGAAAATGTAACAAATTTATTAAAAATTACTCGGCTAAAAACTTACATATTAATAGCCCGTTTGTTAATTATAGAAAAAAAATAGAATTTTATATTTTATTATAACAGATTGATATAAAATTTTAAATATAGTATAATATTTTATTCTATTTTTTTATGTTTGAATAAAATACTGTATTTTTACATAATTGAAACAATAGCTAATTTTTTAAAAAAATTAGCTATTAGCTTTTTCAAAAACTAGATGTTGGAGGATTTTGAATATATATATATATATATAACAATCAAATTAACTAGCTGTTAAGTGATTTGAATTGAACTAATCAAACTAGTCATTATATATGGAAGAAGTTACGCATACAACTAAAAAAAATAAAATGTATGATTAAATTAAGAATTACATCTATATTTTTAGTAAACAAATATATAAAATAAGACATATATTAATAATACAATAATATGTAATTTTTTAAAAAATTAAAGAAATTTCACTTTGAATAGATGCTAATCATGTATATCCTTTCGTCCTCCTGCTTATCACTATTTAAAAATTTAAAATTTAAAATTAAAATTTAAAATTTTAAAATTAAAACTAAAAAATTTAAAAATAAAATCTAAATTTGAAAAATTAAAATTTAAAATTTTACATTTGAATTTTTTAAAATTTCACATTCAAATTTTAAAATTTTAAAATTCAAATTCAAATTTGAATTTTTTAAATTTTAAAATTAAAAAATAAAAATTTATATTTTTAAATTTAAATTTTTGCTTTGAAAGTTTAAATTTAAAATAGAATATTTTTTAAAAAAGCACAACCCAAACAGTAAAAAATAAAGTAATTTTTTTTTATAGTATATTGAATTTTTAAAAATATCATATATATATATTGTAAAATAAAACTCTATTTTATTTTTTATTGATTACTAAACTGATCCTAATAAGACTTTTAAAAAAAAATAAATGGCCCAAAATCATGTTTAATTTGGAGGTTTCCAAACTGGCCCTAATATATATATATATATATATATATATATATATATATATATATATATATATATATATATATATATATATATATATATATATATGGGTACAGCAGGGTCACACACTTAACTGTTTGCTATTAGGATTATCATTAATTCTTACAGAACTATTTGTTATATATGCAACTAAGAGCTAGCCCATTTATTTTTTGTAGGGTGAAGAAGCTTTCTAAAGTAAAAAACTTACTAATAAAATTTGCTACAGCAAATGAAGTGGAAGAAATACTTAAAAACTCAAACAACTTTTTTTCTTGTTCCTTACAAGCTTACAATCAAAAGATTTAAATAGAAGAAGAAAACTTGAAGTTAAAGAAAACTCAACACATGTTCTCCACTACACCCACTACACATTTGCTCCTAAAAACTAGTTAGCATGAACTCCACTACATAACCCACTACTATCACAAAGTAATCCATCACTCCATGACTTAGTCAATTTCTAACTAAATTGGTCCACTACTAGCACTACTTGCATAATAATAGGACCACTAACATTTGTTGCATCATTTTCCAACACTCCCCCTTGATGCAAATTCAGTAACACCGAGGGCTTTTCTAAACTTTAAAAATTTGTCGTGAGAGAGAGCTTTTGTCAATCCATCGGCAACTTGTTCGTCGGTGGAACAATTCTTCATGTCAATTTGCTTATTATGGACAAGATCCCGAATGAAGTGATGGCGTATTTCGATGTGTTTTGTACGACCATGGAATACCGGATTCTTCGTCATTGTGATGGTTGAACGGTTGTCACAATGTATCTCCGTTGGGTGTTCTTGTGCATGATGTAGATCCTCCAAAATTCTTTGCATCCAAACAGCTTGACAGGCGGCCGATGTTGCTGCTATATATTCAGCTTCAGAGGAGGACAATGCGGTAGTAGCTTGCTTCTTTGATGCCCAAGAAACAGCTCCTGATCCAAAATTGAAGATCCATCCGCTTGTGCTTTTCCTGTCATCTTGAGAACCTGCCCAATCACTGTCACTAAAACCAACCAATTTGAGATTAGTAACTGGGTGGTACCAAATGCCGAAATTAATAGTTTCCCGAATGTAGCGTAGAATTCGTTTTGCAGCTCCAAGGTGATGCTTTGTAGGATCATGCATAAATCTGGATATTAAGCTAACGAAAAACATAATATCAGGACGTGAATGTGTCAAATACATTAAACCCCCAACTATACTTCTGAAAATTCGTGCATCAACTCTTTCTGTTCCATCATCCTTTGTCAATTTTTCATTCGGATTCATAGGAGTTGCAAATCCTTTATAATTCTGCAGCTTAAATTTTTTGAGCAAGTCCAATGCATACTTTTCTTGAGTCAAAAAGATACCATTATCAGTTTGCATAACTTGAAGACCAAGAAAATAATGTAAAAGTCCCAAATCTGACATATCAAATTCATGCATCATAATATTCTTGAAATCATGAATAAGATGATCCGATGAACCCGTGTAAATTATGTCATCGACATAGACACAAATAATGATAATCTCTTTACCTTTCACCTTTATATATAACGTAGGTTCATTCTCGCTTCTCTGAAAATCATGTTGCCGGAGATGGATATCAAGGCGGCTATACCATGCTCTAGGGGCTTGCTTCAAGCCATAAAGAGCTTTCTTGAGCTTGTAGACTTTCTCTTCTTTTCCTTTGACGACAAAACCCTGTGGCTGCTCTACATACACATCTTCATCCAAATTTCCATTAAGAAAAGCCGACTTAACATCGAATTGATAAACAGACCATTTCATTTGAGCAGCTAAAGCTAAAATAATTCGAACAGTTTCTAAACGAGCAACAGGTGAAAAAGTTTCAAGAAAATCAATACCAGGTTTTTGAACATATCCTTTGGCTACAAGCCGCGCTTTGTATTTTTGAACCTTTCCGTCAGCACCATGCTTCACCCGATAAACCCATTTTACACCAATTGCTTCTTTTTCTTTTGGCATGTCAACAAGCTCCCAAGTTCTGTTCTTTTCAATAGCTGCAATCTCTTCATGCATTGCGTTCTTCCATTCCTTTTTTTCATAAGCTTCTTCAAAACATACGGGCTCTGCAACCATAAGAGCAAATTTGCAAGTTTCATAAATTTCTTTCAAGGACTTTACCTTTAAAGGAGGGGTTTCTGAATCCGACAATGATGAAGTCGATTTTTCCACAGTTTCTTTCCTTTGGCCTTTTGGAGTGGCTTGCGAAGCTTCTACTTCTTCATTTGGAAGTGCGAGTGACTTTCTTTCGTCAATTGGTAATGGTACATGCGCACTTTCATTCCAATCCCAAAAACTATCTTCATCAAAAATAACATCTCGGCTTATAAGTAGTTTCTTTGTTATCGGATTGTATAGTCGATAGCCTTTTGATTCATTACTATAGCCAATAAAGATACATTTTTCACTTTTGTCATCCAATTTTTTACGATTTTCGGTGTGAACAAATGCATAGGCAATAGAACCAAAAATTCTAAAATAGCTCACCTCGGGCTTTCTTCCACACCAAGCTTCAAAAGGTGTCATATTACGTACCGCCTTGGTTGGAGATCGATTTAGGAGGAACACCGAGGTTGCTACAGCTTCAGCCCAAAAATCATTTGGAAGCTTCTTCTCTTTAAGCATACTTCGAGCCATCTCCACTATTGTTCGATTTTTGCGCTCGGCAACTCCGTTTTGCTCCGGTGTATACTTCACTGTTAATTGCCTGCAAATGCCATTTTCTTTGCAAAAAGAAAAGAAATTAACGGATAAAAACTCTCCCCCTCGATCTGTTCGGAGAATCTTAATGGAATACCCACTCTGGTTCTCAACTTGCGCCTTAAACTCCCGAAATCTATCAAGTGCTTCTGATTTCTGTGCGATGAAGTACACCCAACTCATTCTGGTAAAATCATCAGTAAACAACAAAAAGTACTTACTTTTGTTAAGAGAAAGAGTTTGCATTGGACCACAAATGTCGGCATGTATCAACTGTAGAGGTCTTGAAGCTCTCCAAGATTTTCCAATGGGAAAGGAAATTCGGTGTTGCTTGCCATAAACACACCCTTCACAAACTTCATCCATACAATCTATTCCCGGTAAGCCAAACACCATTTTCTTTTGACTCAACAATTTCAATCCATTAAAATGTAAATGACCATAACGCAAATGCCAAAGCCATGATTCATTTTTAGTATTAGCAACCAAAGCATGCTCATCAATACATGAAATGTCAAGTACAAACATCTTATTTTCAGCCATATGAATTTTAATCAAAGGCATTTCAGATCTTTCATGACTAATCTCACAAAAATTATCATGAAACTTAACATGATATCCTCTTTCAATCAGTTGTCCAACACTTAGTAAGTTATGAGCCAATGAAGGTACATAATAAACATCGTTGATAAGCTTTTCCATACCTGACTTAGTTTTTATAGCAACTGTCCCTTTTCCTTCAATTTGTAGAACCTTATCATCTCCAAGCCGAACTTGCAATTTTACGGATTCATCAACGTGACGAAAAAGGTTCTTAAATCCCGACATATGGTTGCTACATCCACTATCCAAAATCCACAAATCAGCACTACTAACATTAGAATTCAGACAGGTAAGAAATAGTTTACCTTCATCTTCTTTCTTTTCTGCATAGTTGGCTTGTTGTTTTGCTTTAGCCCAACAATAAGATTCTATATGACCATATTTCTTACAAAAATGACATTGCTTACTTTTATAGCCTTGGCTTTGGTTGCTTTTCTCGTTGTCATCTTGTTGATAGTTTGTATCGAATCTTCCTCTACTATAGCCTCGGCCTCTTCCACGACCGCGAAAGCCACTTCTTCCACGGCCTCTTCCTGCATATTTTTGGTCGCCTCTTGTCTTCGAATTCTCAACTCTTGAGTCAAATGCATTTTCTGCACTTTTCTCGATTGATCTGTTTAGTCGCTGTTCATGAGCTAAAAGAGAACCAATTAATTCATTAAATGAATAATTTGATAAGTCCTTTGATTCCTCTATGGCGGCGACAATATGATCAAATTTAGGAGGAAGACTTCTCAAAACTTTTTCGACCACTTTCTTCTCAGAGATATCATCACCAAGACATTTCATCTGATTAATAATGATGGCAACTCGAGAAAAGTATTCTTGCATACCTTCGGTATTTTTCATGTAGAGATTTTCAAATTCCTTTTGGAGAGTTTGTAGCTTTACCGTTCGAACTCGGTCATTTCCTTGATATTCTTGCTTCAAGATAGTCCAAGCTTCATTTGATTTGGTGGCATTTGCAATTCGAGGAAAAATAGTGTCGTGCACTGCCTGCTGCAACACAAGCAACGCCTTGGCATCCTTTTTGCGGAGCTCTTTTTGATCTGCTGTCTTATCTGTACTTTTTGAACTTTCTGTTTCTGCATAACCATACTCAACTAGATCCCAAAGATCTTGTGAAATAAAAAAGTTCGCATTTTGATGCTCCAAAATTCATAATTTTCTCCATTAAAAATTGGAACCAAGGATTGAGAGAGATTAAGTGCACTTGAGTTACTCATCATGGAAACAAGTGTAATGAGAATATACCTCTCTTTGTACGACGACCCTTCCGACTGCTTCTTGCTTGAATACCACAACGCCCAGTCTTGATCACAACCGGGCTCTGATACCAATTGTAGGGTGAAGAAGCTTTCTAAAGTAAAAAACTTACTAATAAAATTTGCTACAGCAAATGAAGTGGAAGAAATACTTAAAAACTCAAACAACTTTTTTTCTTGTTCCTTACAAGCTTACAATCAAAAGATTTAAATAGAAGAAGAAAACTTGAAGTTTAAGAAAACTCAACACATGTTCTCCACTACACCCACTACACATTTGCTCCTAAAAATTAGTTAGCATGAACTCCACTACATAACCCACTACTATCACAAAGTAATCCATCACTCCATGACTTAGTCAATTTCTAACTAAATTGGTCCACTACTAGCACTACTTGCATAATAATAGGACCACTAACATTTGTTGCATCATTTTCCAACATTTTTATCATGAGAATTAAGGAGCTCGCATAATGGTCGATGGCTAAGCTAGCTTATTAATTGCTGATTATAGATATAACCTTCTTCAGAATAATTAATCCTTAATTATATACGTTTGTGATATGTAAACATTAGAAATCATATATTGAAGCCCATATATAACTTACCAAAAGAAATGCTTAGAAATCACTGTAATTTTGTTGATTGTTTGATCTATAAATGTACGTAATTAACTTGCGGGCCTTCTTTTATTTTCTACCTAATCTCTACATGTACACCAGCTTCCCAATTAACAAAGTAGCTAGATTATTACATCAAATGGCACGTGCCGAACAGTGTACGTAGCCATGGCACCAATTCATCTTTGACTAAGCTAACTAGCATATTCACAACTTTGTCAAACTGAGAAAGAAAAAGCTATTATATATGGCCTTCAATCAATCGAGACCAGTGTTAATTTGATTAAACGAGCCCATATATATATATCTTTATCCCTGTAGCTTTTCTTTCTTTCTTTTTCTTTCTTTCTAAACTACCAATGTTTTGTCTACTACATGGCCTCTCCAAAGAAAAAGCTTACACAAATCATAAAGTATTAAATAGTACTTATAATAAAGAGACTCTGCCACCTCTTCTGTATATATCCCCATGTTGCAACGTTGCAACGAAACAAAAGATCACATGTATGTGGGGGGAACCATGCATATATATATATATATACACATATCCTTTCATGCAGACTCATCAACTTTTCTCAATGCGTTTTATCCAAAAGATTTCAAACATCCCACGTGTCTGTTGCCTTTAGAAAACCTAATTATATATAACTCCTTTTGTATATCGGCACCACTTACAAATTTAAAAAAGAATTTAAGATGGCAAATTTAATTTAAGCCACGCACTAACCTCTTATTTAATTTGCATGGTGAGGTTTCATTTGATTATAAATTTATATTATGTTTGTTTTTTTCTGTTTTACTAAAGTGATGAAAGGCTCAATTTAAGCGACAAAGTATATTTAATTAATTGTGTCCCACTTGCTTACAAAGGCTATATATATTTTAATGCAGATTAATTAATTAAGGCATCTCATGTTCATAGAGATTGAATCGAATGTATCTGTTGCCAAAGTTTCATACATACACATATATAGAAGTTTATGTAGTGGTGTACTCGTTTATTGATCTATAGCTATAGGTTATTGATCTATTGCTACATATGATATGAAGAACTCTGATTAATTCATTTATATTGTTCAAGATATTTCACAATATGAAAAAATTCAAATCAAGTATTTCAGCAAATTAGTTAGCATTTGATGAAATGCGAAGATGTTGCTCAAAGTCTTATTTCAAATGGTACTTCTCATAATAGTAGGAATTTCAAATTTTACCAGCCATTTTAGAATTGAGAGCAAAAGCAGAAGGGGGACTAAATAGCTTCTGCGTACATAGCAAAAAGTCGAAATAATTAGATTTTGAGCCGTAAAAGTAAAAGTTGTAAACTAAAATATTTGAATTATAGTATATCGAGAATTTTGAAAAAATATTTTTACACCGTGCTTCTGCTGACAGCATAATTCACATAATATTTTATCAAACAGCACATCACTCTAAAAACAAGTACGTGTATTCAGGTGGCAAACTTGCAGCTGGTCAACAATTAATATACAAATGGTTTGGCCGGACAAAAGCGACTTGCTGCAACGGTGCCAGAACCGGAGAACTCCTAACCACTAATTAAGTAGAAGTATCGAGAAAAGCTAATAAGAAAGGGTTAAGGCCAGGAAAAGTCATGCAATCTAGCGGTTTAATCATTCTGTCACCGAATCTTTCTCCTTTGATATCATGGCTCCCGCTGTCCGCATGCATGTGTAATCTTTTTCTTCGTAGGGGGTTATTTTCTTGCTTTTGCCAGAAGTAGGGAGCTTTATAATCACCTAAATTCCCATGCATGCAAAACTTCATATTTAAGACTGGAATTGGCACGAATCTTCTGGAGAAAGGCATCTCTCTCTCTCTCTCTCTCCCTCGATCATTATGTGGACCATGTCCACCACGTCAGACAAAAATCGGTTCTAAAATATATATAATTATAAATTATCAGATCATATATATATATATATATATATATATATATATATATATATATATATATATATATATATATATATATATATATATATAGAATAATTGCCTGTGTAACCCTGAAATCTGAAAAAATATCTGATTTATCCTTCTTATTTTTTTCTTTCCAATATACCCTTCATACGTTCCACCGTTATTAAAAATATCCCTACCGTTTCCTTTTGTTAAGTTAACTAGGGTTAAACTAGAGTTAAATAATAATCGGAGTTGAAAACTATGAGATATACCTATTTTGCCCGGGTTTAGGGTTTAGGATTTTTTAGGGTTTAGGGTTTTAGGGTTTAGGGTTTAGGGTTTTTTAGGGTTCTAGGGTTTAGGGTTTAGGGTTTTAGGGTTTAGGATTTAGGGTTTTTTAGGGTTTTAGGGTTTAGGGTTTAGGGTTTTAGGATTTAGGGTTTAGGGTTTTAGGGTTTAGGGGTTTAGGGTTTAGGATTTAGGGTATATTTGAAAGAGCAAAATAGTAATTACACACAGATAACGGCAGTTCCAAACGGTACACTAACAGAGTTTAACTTCAGGGGTATTTTGGAAAGAAGTTGGAACGTAAGAAGGGTAGTTTTAATATTAGCCTTCTAAGAGAGGTAAATCTGAAAACAGGAAAATTTTTAGGGGTATATAGGAAATTGCCCCTATATATATATCTATATATATATATATATATATATATATATATATATATATATATATATATATATATATATATATGCCCTAGAATACAATCGATAGCACCAAGTTATTCGTGCTATCAAATTTTTAACTTTTGGATTAAAAAATATAGTAAAAATATTAGGGGATCACTATAATCCCAACCGTATATCTTTTCATCCAACGGCAGAAAACTTGATAGCACCAATTGCTTGGTGTTATCGCTAGTATTCTAGCCGACTATATATATATATATATATATATATATATATATATATATATATATATATATAGTTGTTGAATGATCTACACATTAAGACTTCGTTTGGTAGTGGAATAAGAGAGAATTAGTTGTTACAGGAATAAGTATAAAATTTGAAACTAGCCGGAACTATCATAAAAAAATATTTAGTTGGGTATTAGATTAGTTGTATTAAATAACAAAATTGCCCTTAAGCATAAGGGTTCTTTAAAACAAATAAAAGTTTTACTGGTATGATTTTAAATATTTGATTTAATATATTTATTAAAATTTATATTTTATTTGTATATAAAAAAAATATTTTTTTAAAAAAAAATTTGTTGAAATTTTATAATGTTTTAAAAATTCAAAATTTTGTATATAAAAATTGGTATAAATTTTAAAATTTTTAAAAATTTTAAAATTTTAAATTTATTAAAAATTAAAGTTAAAAATTTTAAAATTTGTAGAAATTTTAAAATTTGAAAATTAATAAATTTTCAAGTTTTATACAAATTTAAATTTATTAAAAATTAAAGTTAAAAAATTTAAAATCTATAAAATTTTAAAAAATTTACAAATTTAAACATTTATAAATATTAAAAATTTTAATTTTAATTGTCTCAAAAAAATATATAAATTTAAAAATTTCTATAAATTTTAAAATTAATAATTTTTTAATAATTTTTTTAAAAAATAGATTTATTAAAAAATAAAGTTAAAAATTTTAAAATTTATATAATAAAAAAATAAATTAAAAATTTTATAAATTTAAATATCATAATATTTAACTTTTTTAATTTAAATAAATAAATAAATAAATAAAAGAAGGTGTGGAACAAGGTTGGGGGGAACTGCAGTTCCCCCGTTATCCCCCCCCCCAAGAACTGCAGTTTCGTCCTTTCAATCTCAAGTTTTGGTAGAGATGTGATATTAACAAATTTATATTTGCTATTGACTAACCAAATCATGGAGACCATCAAATTTAATCGTCAAATAACGATCATATTCAATAAATTTATTTATCAATATCAGCTGATCATAACATCAACTAATTTGAATATTCAATATACATGTAGTTCCAAGAATCAGCGGTGTTAAAAGTTGGAAGTCATAATTATCTACATGAGAAATGGATTTTTGGAAAATTGTGAGTTTAGACTATTTTGTTTCATGCTTTATATCATATCTACAAGTTTAGAATATTTCATGATGGACTAGCTACCTCCAAATTAAGGATAACTTTTTCTCTTCCACTCTCTCTCTCTCCTGTAAATAGACGACAAGAGGGTTAAAAAAAAAAAAAAAAAAAAAAAAGAAGGTTTAATTGGTTCCCCATCTTTTTCTTTTTTATTTTTTAATTGGTCCCTAACTTTTATTTTTTGTCAATTGAGTTCACACAACCTTCATAATTTATTTTGGGTCTCTTTCGGCGATGATTCTATTATTTTTTGCGGAATGTAACATCTGCACTTTCAATATTCTTAGAAAATACACGAAAAAAAAAAAGAAAAAAATTAAAAAGAAGAAGAGCGAAATGTCACAGACTTCAACGAACTTGTTTGAAAAATTCGAGCGGCGCTCGTCTTTCTTCACGAAGTGAGCAAGCCTACATCTCTACTCGCGAACTTAGACCTACATAGAAGAGGTATTATATTTATGAAATAGTAGAAAGTACAACTAATTTCTTGTCTTTCTAGTAGAGGTCACAATTTTATATTGCCCACTGATGCCAATTAAGTAACACAAAAATACAAGCCAAAAGGGAAGGCTATAACTTCGCGAACTTAGACCTACATAGAAGAGGTATTGTATTTATGAAATAGTAGAAAGTATAACTGATTTTTTGTCTTAAAAGAATAGAGACCACAATCTTATAGGCCATCAATTCCAGGTAACACAAAAGTACAAGCCAAAAAAGAATACTACAACCTCGCGAACTTAGACCTACATAGAAGAGGTATTGTATTTATAAAATAGTAGAAAGTGCAGCTGATTTTTTGTCTTAGAAGGGTAGAGGCCACAATCTTATATAAGCCACTGATGCCAAATAACACAAAAGAACAAGCCAAAAGGAAAGGCGACAACCTTCCAAAAATCCTATATTAATTATTCATTAGAAGTCCTACATTAATTATTCTATATAGAAACTTGAAGAAACTCATAACTCTTCGACATCTGCATTCGACGTCTTGAGATTCGTAAAGAACCTTGAGATTCGTAAAGAACCTTCTAGATGAATATAGCAAAATCTCTTAAAGTGATTTTTCTTTGGAGTTAAGTCCCTAACAGGAAGTAGATAGAATTATAAGAAAATTGCTCATATATTACGATGAATCAATTATAATATATTTTTTATTATCATATTGAAAAATATGTTTTTATTCCAACTTTATTTTATCAAAACATTAGATATGCATCTCAACACTAAACTGGTGTTTAATTAATCAAATAATAATGGTGTAATTAATTCCCTAAAATTTAAAATAGGAGCAAGTATAAGAATTTATGATGTGCCTATAATAAGAATCTCGCATTTGGCCCATCTACATGTGGTTAATTTCTTCTTTTGTAAGACATGATCTGTAGCCATATCAACCTTACGTTTTGAGAAAAAAGATGAACTCGCTGCTTTATGTGATATGATATGATAGTAACGTTCGTATATTACTTGCGTTGATTAGATGTAAATTTCACCAAAAGTGACAATGTTGATGATTGATTAAATTTTCTCATCTATAGTTAACTACGTGTTTCACGACGAAGAGGGAATTAAACTAGTAGTTAATTATAAACTAATTGAATTATTGTAGCGTAATCATTTTTTAAGGCTAAGGTGAAAACTAATTGAATTATGATTTTATGTGAAAGTAATAATAATATTATTATTATACGAAAATATATATAATAATATAATAATATAATAATATAATAATTTGTCTTTTAATTCCTCCAACAGCTACACGTGAGCCCCACGATGACGCCACGTGTCGATCCCCTCCAATTACTTCGTGATTAAGCATAAACCACCCTGCGGGGCCCACCACGATTTGTATGCGGGATCACGCATCGACCGTCCATTTCTTACAGGGAACTCCATCTAACGATTCTAACCTCCGATCGGTTCTTATAACGGAAACTATGCGTACGTTCGTAGAGTGTTACGTGTCACCCCAGAATCTTCCCGCCGCGGGGCTCAACGAACAACCACTCACAACTCGCCACGTCATCGTCCCCTCCGCACCCCCCCCACCGCTATAAATACCGCGCCCTTCCTCATCGATCTTCCCTTTTCTCCGTTTTCCCACTCTACCCCTCTAATTTGCCTAAATTACGATGCTGTCCCTGGACGAGTCCCTGCCCTTCTCACTCTTCGACTTCGACTTCGATTTCGATTCGAGCTCGAGTTCGGGTTCACCCAGTGGACCGGCCCCGACCCGGACGTTGCGGGCGAACCCGGTCGATGCGGAGCGGTGGAGAAGGAGCGGGACCCGGCCGAGGAGCGGCGCATACGGCGCATGATCTCGAACCGGGAGTCGGCGCGGCGGTCCCGCATGCGGAAGCAGCGCCACCTCGAGGAGCTCCGGGAGCGGCTGGCGGGGCTCCGCGCCGAGAACCGGGAGCTCACGGGACGGCTCGGCTCCGCAGCCAACCACGCCCTCCTCTTCCGCCGCGCCAACCACCGGCTCCGAGCCGAAGCCGCCGCCCTGCGCCGCCGCCTCGCCGACGCGAGCTACCACCTCCTCCTGCGCCGCGAGCCACCCCCTCACACCTCGGCGTCGCTAATCGCGTAGTGTTAAATAATTAATTAAATAAAATGATCTCGCGGAAATTTTTGAACCGGTGACGATGAACTCGAACGTGACTTCATTTTGTAAATTTGGATACGAATGGAGGGTAAAAAATGAATAACGAACGGAACGGAACGTAACCACGGGTTTTTTGTGGTGGCGGGAAATGGCTAGTTTGTAAATTATTCCACATTTTAAGTCGATTTCTCTCTCTCTCTCTCTCTCTCTCTATATATATCGCTCTCTTGGCATGACCTCTCTCGCGTGGCCACCTGTTTCTTTAAGATTCGCGCTCGTACGATATCCTTTTATTAAAGATACAATTTAGTGGATTATGAAATCATCAGGGTTGATTCTGTGTTGATTAAGTGTGGAATAGAAGAATCTTTTATTTTATTTTATTTTATTACAATGGTACGTCGCCATCACCATGTCGAAACGGTAGGCATACTTTCAGTAAAATAACGGTTTTACCCTTCTATGCACTGAATTTTTTGTTCTTTTTTTTTATCGGTAATTACATAAATTAAAAACAAAAATTTATATTTGATTGCAATACTTTAGTATGAAAATCTGAATACGCTATAATATATTATTATATTTTTTTATATTTAAATAAAATATTATATTTTTAATTTGTAAATTTACTGCAATCTAAGGATTCTAAAAGATTTACTTAAAAAAATTATATATAATTTTATAGAGAAGATGAATATAAAATTATAATTTTAAAAAAAATTTATCAAGCAAATTCTGGCAGGAAAAAAAAATAGCTTGAGATATTATATCAAAAGAAAGAAAGTTATAAAGAATGAAGTTTGACAAGAGTGGAGAGACGATTGGCGTAAAGACAAGCGGGAGGGGGCGAAACGTGAAAGAGGACGAGTAAATAAGTCGTACGCGATAGATGCTGAAAAATTTTACTCCGCTCTAACTTTTTTTTAATATTTTTTTAAAAATTACTCTGTAAAGCTACTCAGTAAAGCAATGATACGATGCAATAAATTTATCTTGTTAGACTATCCCAAATGAGCAATGCTAGATGTACCCATCCTACACCCCACCCCATACACCCCACCCCATCCTGAGGTGGGTATACCTCCACTCGTCACATCGAGTGACGAGTGAAATTCACCCCACCCCAGAATGGACTGGGGTGTAGGATGTACACCCTTTTAATGCACTTTCCCTTCATTTTTGACCCTTGCTTGATAATGATAGCTATTGCTATTCTAAAAGATACTAACCAGAAAAATTAGAAGTACAATAAAATTTGAACTCCATCAAAAGTTATATAAAAATTCAACACTTACCACACAAATTCTTCAAAGGGAAAAAGTAACTTTAATACTGTATGAAAAAAAAGGGCAAAAGTTGAAATTACAATTCTGGTTTCATTTGACATAAAATAATTCAAGTAGGTCAATATTGGTGGCTACCTATTTGGCCAAAATTTATGTATACTAAATTTAGTACAGTTATTTAGGGTTTTATTTGAGATTGTGAAAAGTGTGTGTTACATTCACAACAACGTGATTACAATACAATTTTTACAATTTTACTAAAAATATATAGAAATATATTTTTATATATATATACATCTTTTAATTTCTTTTGATCAAATAGGATATATTTATTTCACCGTGTCCCGTAATTTCTCACTTTCAATGTAAATTGAATTCATTAATTCAAACTTTCATTGTCTAAAATAAAGTCAATAACAGAAGTGAAATATATAGAAAAAAAAATTGATTATAACAAATAAAATATAAAATAATTACAGTCCTATCAAATAAATAATAGTAAAATCAGCTAAGGACAGAGCATTAGATAGTCCAAGTAAAAGATAATAATAATAATAATAATAATAATAATAATAATAATAATATGATGGAGGCTTCTATAGAATATGGATGTAGATGGGCCAGGCCCAATTTGATTTAGTCCAAATTTCTCTGAAAGCCCAAATATGTCAAGCCCATTAAGTAAAGCGATGGATGAAGCCCACGAAGTTATTATCCTCCACTTGGGCTTAGTTTCTTGGCCCAAATCGCACCACGTTGCTCAGAATAACAATCGTAAACCGTCCACGTCCTTTGCCCTAAATCCAACGGTCCGTTTTTGTCCTCTAGGGTTTCTTCGCCGCCATATACACGGCGTTCGATCTAGGGTTTCTTTATATAAGCCTCTCTAGGGTTTCGCTTTCTCTTTCTCCTCCATAAATTTGTCCCGATTTGTACTCTTTTTGTTTTGATCCTCTATTCAATTTCGTTTCATGGGAGTCGGATTACGATTTGAGCGAACCATCGCTTCTTAATTTTGATGGTTTGTGGCCACAAATCGTTTGCTCCCGATATCAATTCGTGGCGTTTAAAGCCCTAATCCAGTTACTTTAAAGAATGGATTTTTGGGTTACGCTCGCCTCTAAATCCCCAATATTTGTTTTTCTGATTTAATCGGTTTTTTATTTGGTTGTTTTTTTTTTTTTTTTTGTTAAATTCGTGATTTTTGGCTGTGATGACTAATCTCATTTCTCGATCCTGATGTATAAACTTTTTAATGTTTAGGACCAAAATTTTGATGAATTTATTTGTGCGTGTCTGAGCCGATTTTTTATTCAATAAAAATCTCATTTGTATGGATTTAGATTAGAATTATTTGTATAATTTATTTATTTGATTACTGGTGCTGTGATTGTAAGAACATTCTTCGTACTGAATGCTGTGCAAAATGGCATGATAGACTCTTTCTACACCCATAGAATATGAGCACCAGTTAATTTCTTTTATAATATTTTGTAAAATTTTTAACTTTTAATCTCTTACATAATCATATTTTCAGTGTTTGGTTCTTATTTTTAGAATCGTCCGAGTAAATTTATGTTGTGATTTAGTTGATGGATTTTGCAGGACTCAACCAATTTCTTTTATAATTGATGTATTTGTTCTAGTGTTATTAATCTGATTCATGTGATCACAAGCAACATGTATAATAGAAGAGGTATTAAACAATTAAGTTTAAATGGTTTGATAGTTTTTTTTCGAAAGTAAACCATGGTTCATATGAGTTAGATTAGATTAGATTCGTTTGTATAATTTTTTCTTGCATTTTTAGTTGTTTGATCGAGAGAGGTGTTTGATTACTGGTGCTGTGATTATAAAGAACATTCCTCGTACTGAATGCTGTCGAAATCGGCATGATAGACTCCTTCTACACCCATAGAATATGAGCACCAGTTCTGTATATCTTCAATCATCATTTTATTTGCAGATTTTCTAGTTTTAATCATGTGTCGCAATCTAACACCTTGAGCGTTTTGTTTGCGAACTTATTATGGATTCAGAGTCAGTATGGTGCCTGAAGCAATGCTGGGTCTTGCTTGTTATATCTGGAAGGCGATGAGATTCGATATTTTCGAGTCTTATGATAGGATCATGTTTAGTTGAGGTTCGAGCAGTACAGCGTAGTAAATGAGTGTCCTGCTAAAGAGTATCAATCAGTTCGGCGATACAAATACGAAGAGTGTGTACTCTGTCGAGAGAGAGTGATGTGAATCTACACAAACTCATCCATGCATGAGCTATGTTGGAGCTGCACTTGAATAGTGGAAGAAGGTGTGTACTCTGTCGAGACTCGAGAGAGAGTGATGTGAATCTACGCAAACTCACCCATGCATGAGCTATGTTGGAGCTGCACTTGAATAGTGGAAGAACTTGTGTACTCTGTCGAGAGAGAGTGATGTGAATCTACGCAAACTCACCCATGCATGAGCTATGTTGGAGCTGCACTTGAATAGTGGAAGAATGGACCGGATTCGAGGGAAAATGTGCTGCAAACTTTTCACTTTTTATGCTGCCTGCGGAACTTTTGATTGAAGACTGCATCACTTTGGCACCTCTAATGGAAATCTGATTGGCATGAACAGACGAGCCAAATTGGTAGATCACAGACTGTTCTGCAGCAAGAGAAGTTCTAATTTGACCAGATTTGCGATAGAAAGAAACTAAGCTTTACTTTGTCTTTGGAAATGCTTCTATAGTGCTCTACTGTACATCGATTCCGTTGATTCGGATTGTAACAACTTATTGTATAACAATTGTTCTTTCCAATAAAAATACGATTGCATTGATTCTCATTGTAACAACTTGTTGTATCACAATTGTTGTTTCCAACAGAGACTTTACTTACATAAAGTGATATAATTATAGGTAATTTAATCTGAAGAGTAAAACTTATATACTTTTAAAAACATAAGTTCATTCATGGTAAATTTTTTATCATCGAATTTGTATTGAAATTTGTGTTTTTATAAAGTCAACTAAAGAGAGAAAAAGATAAAATAAAAAGCATAAATTTCAATACAAATTTAATAATAAAAAATTTATAAATACAAATATAATTATGTTTTTAGAAGCATATAAGCTCTATTGCCTACTGCTCACAATGATTGTTTCTACCTGGATTTATTTTTTTTAAAAAAAAATCATGATGGAATTCTTGAATGGCACAATAAAAATGCTACAAATCAAACACATGTTAATCACAAATTTTTAGACATTTTGTATGGTTGGCATGTGTTTGATGTATGTGTCTTCAGTTCTACATGTTCACACATTTGTTGGTTGACAGGTGTTTAATTTGCATGACACTCGGGCATGCTTCTCTATAAAATTTCTTTTATATGTCGACACGAATGGCCTATGTTGTGTCAGATGATGCTGATTTGTGGTTTGGCACGTTATATATTCACACGATTGATGCTTTGGTGGGTGTTTGATTTGTGTGACACTCGATTGGTATGAAAATTTTTGGATTGATATTAGACTCGGTCCGGATCAGTCTTGTTCGGTAAAATCACAGCACAAAATGGCGGAATCCAAATTCAAAGTTGTCGACTTAAAAAAGATCAGTATTTTGTTTTATGACGAAAAATTAGATTGGACTAAGTCATATTCAAAATGATTCGAGATTGATTATATTTGACTTAGATTAAATCTTATTTTGATACTTTTTGAATCGGATTTATTTTATTTGAATTTATAATTTATAATTTTATTTTATTTTTGTCTAGTTTGTTTTAGAAATTACAGAATAACAAGAAGGAAAAAAAATAAAAATAAAAAAAATCTAGTGTATATCTCTAACCACTTGAAATCTCAAATCCTAATTCTAATCGCACAAAATGAACGGCTCGATCGCGATTAGAACTCTGCTTACGACTTGTGAACCGTCGATTCCCCTCTATTAAAACCCTCGTATTCCTTAATAGTAGCCTAGTAAGAAGTATCTATCTCGCTCC
Organism: Tillandsia fasciculata; assembly: GCA_029168755.2. Taxonomy (NCBI): domain Eukaryota; kingdom Viridiplantae; phylum Streptophyta; class Magnoliopsida; order Poales; family Bromeliaceae; genus Tillandsia; species Tillandsia fasciculata. The sequence continues at coordinate 26,164,546 of CM054937.1, read as the reverse complement.
TCTTTCTCCCGCCCCCCGACTCCTCGTTCCGGTTTCCTTAAACCCTAGCTCTCGTCTTCTTCCTATTCTAGGGTTCGGAGTTCCGCAAAATCCCCAACGCGGGTGCTGCGGGTGGGGGAGGGGAGATGGAGCCCTCCTCCTCGTCTTCGTCGTTCTCGGAGCGGGGGAAGCTCTTCGTGGGCGGGATCTCGTTGGACACGGCGGAGACGCATCTCCGGGAGTTCTTCGAGCAGTACGGGGCGGTGAAGGAGGCGGTGGTGGTGAAGGAGAGGGGGACGGGGAAGGTGAGGGGATTCGCGTTCGTCGAGTTCTCCGACGCGGCGGCGGCGGAGAGGGTTCTCGAGGAGATGGAGAGGACGAAGACGAAGTACAAAATTTGTGGGAAAGAGGTTATTGCCGTAGTTTTTTTCGCCCTCTCTCCCATGATTGGACCCTCGGGTCCTCGGAAAGTTCTATTTTCTACGATTCTTGGATATTTTTCTTCAATTTTATATTTTTTAGCGTTTTCTTATTGGTTTTGGAGTAATTCATGCTTATAATGTGATCATCCTAACATGCACGATTAGCTTACATCTATTAATTTTAAATTTTCCTATTTTGTCCACTTCTTGTGAATTTAATTTTGATGCATGATCCACCTGTTGAAATTTTCGCACTTTTAAATGCCTGATTTGATTAGATATTCTCTGGTTAAGGTGTTAAATCGCAAACATTTAATTGGAAAGGGAAAAGAAAGCCCCAGAGAGCAAAGACCCACCTGAACTTTAGCGGAATCTTAGATCACTACCCAAACTTTGAAATATTCCTTGTAAACAAGCCAAAAAGTTTGATTTTGTGACAAAAAGCCACCTTGAGGGGGAGTAATGTGCGATAAAAGCAGATTTTTCCGGTAGTTTTATGTCGTTTTCAATGTTCGGGTAGTGATCTCGAGTGGCGCTAAAGTTTTGGTGACTTGGAGCTTCTTTTCGAGGCTAGAAACTGCCCTTGGTTTATACGCCTTAAATAGTTTTACAGGGAATTTTGCAAGTTATTTTGACAACAACGTAAAGAAGCCATATGAGCTTTAAAATTTCCCTCAAGAATATAGATTCGTTGCACTTGATTTTTCATTTGTTTCAAAGGATTTTCCTAGACAGCATTCACGGTTATCCGTATACGAAAATGTTATCAAGCATGATATTTATCGTATGTGTTTTGTGCCCTTTTTCTTCACACCTCGGAAACTCATACCGGTTAGTGCTTTTGTTGCTTAATCTTGCTTTTTTAGGTAGATGTGAAAAGAGCTTATCCACGAAGTGAAAGAAACCAGATTCACCACTACTCTCAAAACGGATATCCAAATCAAAGCCCGCATCAAAATCCTTCGCCAAACAGGAGATTTTTCAACAATAATAATTTCAACGGGGGTCACTCTGATTTAAAGATCTTTGTCGGTGGTTTGCCTGGGGCGATTACGGAAGTAGAATTCAGAAGTTACTTTGAGCAGTTTGGTACAATAAATGATGTCGTTGTAATGCATGATTCTGCCACACAAAAGTCAAGAGGCTTTGGCTTTATCACTTTTGACTCACTGGATGCTGTACAGGAAGTTTTGAAAAGCAGTTTCCATGAATTGAATGGAAAGAGTGTAGAGGTTAAGATAGCGGAGCCGAAGCAAGAAAATAACAGCAATCATAATGGAAATTTCACTTCAAGAACGTTAGGTAGAAGAGTGCCTACTTTTGGTGGCTACCAAGGCAGCATGTACCCGCCTCAACCCTATGATGCAGGATATGGTTTATATCCTGGTTATGCTGCACCACCTTATCATGGGTTTCCTTATGCAGGAGCTGGTTATACAGCGGGATATGCCATGGGGAACTACGGTGGTGTGAGCTATGGACACCAGTACACATACCCATATCCATATCCGAGGGGCCCTTGGAATGGCTATGGTATGATGGGTAGGCAGAGTCCGATACTCTATGGAAATGGTCCCATGTACCCTAACTATGTAAACGGAGGAAGCTTTGGTAGTTATGCACCTATGGCCAGCGGTGCTTATCATGGAGAGAATGGTTTAAGCAACGGAGAGCCTGTGGCCCTTGGTCGTTATCATGTAGACAACGGTTTAAGCAGTAGAGAGCCTGCTGCTGATGGTGCTCATCGTGTAGACAACGGTTTAAGCAACAGAGAGCCTGCTGCTGATGGTGCTCATCATGTAGACAACGGTTTAAGCAACAGAGAGCCTCCTGCTGATAGTGCTCATCATGTAGACAACGGTTTAAGCAACAGAGAGCCTGCTGCTGATAGTGCTCATCATGTAGAGAACGGTTTAAGAAATAGAGAATCTGTGGAGGATGGTGCTTCTCATGTGGAGAAAGATTTAAGTAACGGAGAAGGGAACCAAACTGGTTCGGATGTGCAGTCACAAGTGACAGGCGGCACAGCCACATCACCCACAAAAACTGTGGAGTCGGATCACCAATAACTTACTCTCTGGTATGTGCCTTATATGTTTGATAGTGGTGTGAATTTTCCTTTTTGAGGCATATTGTTATTTCATTAATGTTTTGTTTTTTTTATCAGTTCTCAGTATAGCCGCCAAACAGAGAGAGAGCTACTCTAGTTTTCTACAAATTTCCGAATGAACTCAATTTCCAAGCTGTTAAAGTTTCATGTTATTAGATTTTTTCTAAAGCCAATTAATAATCTGTATTAGTTGTATGGTTTTTTCTACCACATTACTGTTTTTTTTCTTCTTGATTTTTAAGAGAAAATCACAAGGTTTCAGGTTATAGCTTATCTTAATATACTCTTTGATTTAGCCTTGTCATGATAGAGTTTTTTACTTAATAGCAAAGATTTCACTTCGACCATAGCCGATTAAGTTTTATGCTACAAATTTTGTTCTTTTGGTTGGTTTACGCTAGTGTAATGTATAAGCGTAGCAAGCTTGAAATGTACAGAGATTAAAAAAACGTAGGATTTTATATTTGGAATTCTCAATTTGCTTCTTATATGGAGCATTTATTATGTTATCATTATTTTTCTGAAATATTATTGATTTCTACTTTAGTGCTTTTCTTGCTTGGTGTTTGGAACTTCTCTTCAAGCAAGCAGCAGCTAGGAGTTTGACTAATAATAAATTGAAGTTTCTGCCTTGGCTGGAAGCTGAAACAGCTTCTACTTTAGCATCTTGAAGTTAATTTAAACTCTGTGATTTTCCTCATTCCGTGATTGACTTAATTTTCCTTAGTTCAGATACCAAAACTGAACTAGAGGATTTGTACGGCATGTAGTCGGTGTGATTTTGAACAAGACGTATTCAAACTTTGCATTTAATTTGATGTGCTAACATTGTATTTGTGCTTTGGATTCAGGTGTTCGACCTCTCTGAAGATGATGATCAGTCTCAAAATTCTCACTTAGTGACAAATATACAATGATTAAATTTGTATTTACTCGTGTTCGCTGTAAACTTTAACTTGCGGTTGGATGGTCAACTGGTCGGACTCCATGCTTAATTCTTTTTTTTTTTTAACTCTTTACTGAATCAGTGCCTTAATTGTTTGGATGAGTGAGATGCACAACATGAATGTTGGGAATGGCATGGTGAATGCTATTTAAATTATAAATCGAGCAAGATTTAGCTGCATTTGTCTATTTTCGCGACTTTCAAGGCCTTAACCTCAACCTGAAGTAGAGATGGAAAAAAAAACAAAAAAATCAGGTACATGATCTATGCAGCATGCATGTACACACTCGTTTGGCTTACTGGCTCTATCATTGGATCTTGCGATAATACCAAGATGTTCATGGTGATGCCTTTAAATTCTGCTTGTCTAAGTTGAGGTATTAAGAGAAGATTACCAGTTTTGTGTTGTTGTTTTGCTCTCAGGTTTTCATTTTTCAATTGCATGCGCTCTCGGTTTATGTTATCGAGCTCGACTTGGGTTTCCTAAAGACCAAACTGAACTCGTCTTACTGACTGCTTTGCCTCTTTGATGTTATCTCTTGTTTACAGTTTTGGTGCAATTGTTACATTTTTCAGCATTTAATGCACGATTTTTATATTATTATATATGGGTATATAGGCACATATTTATTTTTGCAAAATTTTCTATCTACGTATTTATTCTTGTACATGTGTTTATTCCGAAGAATTTGTCTCCGTTATGTGTAGTTATGAAATCAATGCCATAAAAAACACACAGAAGCAAATAATGAAAATAACTACTACTTACAACTATTCAATTTTATTTTCTTGATCATCGCTTTTCACGTCACATAATTATTTGTTTTAAGAAAAAAAAAAAAATTTAATGACACAAGCTCGTTCCTGCTTCATGCAAGTTACGTCAGAATATTTGGAAAAACGACTCAAAAGTTCCTTGTGAAGATCATCATTCGTGGAGAAGCTGTTTGCTGCGCCCTGTGTAGTTTCGTGAGCTGATTGTAAGTTTCTCCATGCATGTGCTTCCATTAATAAAAAAATATAGAGCTTGATTGGTGAGTTCAAATCAAATGCACAATTCCTTTCAATTCCTATCAAATCAGCAACTCAATCAGCAATGAGCATGGCAATTTCAGTACGTGGTCTTTATCTGCCTACAAGATCAGTGCCTGAAAATCAGGTGTCTTACCACATCCATTGGGTGTCCATATACGTTTGGGACATGTGGGCCCCATCTAATATATATATATATATATCTTATTACTTAGCTCTAACATGGAATGACCTCTTGTCATACAACTAATGTCCACAGTATAAATACAATTAAGTAAGTGCGTTTTTGGTTAAATTTATCTAAAATCTTGTTGGTTCATATTTTTGTTTAACGCCAGCAAATTTTGATCGTAAAATCATATTTTGCACCATGCCAGAAAAAAAAGTTAATTTAAAATTCTTAAATAAGATGTGATGTTCTAATAGTCCCACATCGAATAGAAGTGTGGATACGTTTGGATATATATATATAAGATATGGATACTAGTAATAATAATTTGGCTTAAGCATCCTGGACTGTGGTTTGGACCCAACGAGGGCTAGCAAGACAAGTCTCACATCGCCTGGTGATCTTGAACTGCTGTGTGTGTATTTGGGCTGACGAGAACGTTAGGCCTAAATGGGAGGAGTTTGTGACACCCGGTGTCAATAATTTCACATCTCGTCAGGCCTAAACGGGGGGAGTCTGTGACACCCCTTGGAGTTTGTGACACCCCAATAATCGAGAACGTTAGGCCTAAATGGAGGAGTTTGTGACACCCCAATGGGAGGAGTTTGTGACACCCCAATAATTTCACATCTCGTCAGGCCTAAACGGGGGGAGTCTGTGACACCCCTTGGAGTTTGTGACACCCCAATAATCTCACATCTCGTCAGGCCAAGGGGTGTGTGACACCCCAATAATCTCACATCTCGTCAGGCCTAAACGGGGGGAGTCTGTGACTCGTCAGGCCTAAACGGGGGGAGTTTGTGACATCCCAATAGTCCCACATTGGATAGGAGTGTGGATGTGTTTGGGTATATATAAGACATGTACACTATTAATAATAACTTGGGTTAAGCATTTTGTACTGTGGTTTAGACTCAACAAATTATTATTACTAGTTGGCCGGATCATTACACAAGATTTTGAGCTAGCTTTAAAAGTAGAAGCTTATTAAATAAGATAATATTTTGCACTATATCTTATGGCAACTCTGAACCTACTCTAAGTTGTAATATCAATGGCAAAATAAGGTATTGAAAAGACACCATATTAGTGAACAAAATTGATCATGAGGGCCCGCGCTTTAATCGCAAGAACATATGGCTTCATGTAGCATTTTTGGACTCAAGCTAGAAGAATAATCACTTCTCCAGTGCCCTTTTTCTAAAAGGTTAATGTCTTTGATCCGAATATTAATTTGTAACAATTGTGGGCAATGAGAGAGAAGCGCTTAAGATTGTGGGCGTAGCTTCTCTACTCCCAAAAAAAATAGCATTGAGTGGTGACCAATACTAAACACTTACGTATATGCTAATGGGATGTTGATCAGTAGATTTGTTGAGTTTGAAAAATAAAACTTATATTTAAAGTTTTTGTTTCTAATGCAATAAGAAGCTGCCGAGGAAACCAAAATTCAATAATTTTTATTAAAGCAGCACTTTTCTACAAACTTTAGTCATGCTAAACATGCAGCTTCTCGTGTTAGGACGACTTATCTAAACATGCAAAATGAGGACGTAACAAGTATAAAAATATATACGAGCTAATTAAAAATAAAACTTACAACCACAGCATGTATGAAGGAATAAAGTGAATTACGAGTATCAGGCACCAGTTAATGTTGCCAAAATGTAGTGGTGGAACAGTGATCACTAAATAAAGATCTTTTGTTTTTCTTCCTACAAACTTTGGCTTTTGACTTATTGATGTTCATTAAGTAAATTCTTTGACACATGTTGTTAAATAGTTATATGTTACTTTAATGTTTGTAATCATGGGGGCCCCATAAAATTGAAATCTAAGTTGCAAAAGCAATAGCTTCAATGTAGTCATATTAAAGAGATTTCAAATAAGAAAAATATTGTATATATATATATATATATATATATATATATATATAATAAAAGCAAAAGCAAAGTGTTAGATTTTCAGCCTTGTAGGCTTGTAGCATATGCAGAAACCCTTTTGCATTCAAACCTGTCTCTTTCTCCCCATGCTCTTCTTTAATCACACACACACAATTGAGAGAGAGAGAGAGAGAGAGAGAGAGAGAGAGAGAGAGCCATGCACACAATTGAAACCTTTTATTGGTAGGATATGTGGAGGACCCCTCGATCAACTTTAATTAGTCCATTTTGAAATGGGTCCCCTCAACTAGATACTTTTCTAGTAATATTCTTTCACATTTTTTTTTGATTAAGTGATTTTAATCAGTTGAATTTAAAATTTATTAATTTATCACTGCTTTTGTTAGATGTAAATAGTGTTGGATTATGTAAAATCATGTTTCGAGTCCATATGGATTTGATCCAATCTTGTTCCTAAAAATTAGGGATGATTTAGAAATATCTTAAAGATAATTCTTAAAAGGATATGGACGACGACTAGAAGTGATTTAAAAATTCGGATGGATGGTGGAAATCGTTTCCTATTAGAATTATATTTTTAGAGTTATATTAACTCTTGCGATTCATCTTTTATTTTTTAGAGCTTTATTGAAAAATCCTAATTGAGAGGAAAAACGTGGAGAGCCTCCGAGAGAGAGTTTCTTGTAATCTAATTTTACTCTTTGTACTTTTGTGTCGTGGATTAATCGAATAACGCATTGAGATGGTCTTGCCCGTGGACGTAGGTTGACACATTGTTGGCCGAATTACGTAATTCTTGTGTCCTTGCATTCCCTTATTTGTTTTATTTATTTAGTTATTCTCGTACTTGTTTTCTATAATCGTTTTCGCCTACTTTCATCTACGAAAGATTCTGTTTTCGCTGCGCTCGTGTGCTGTGTGGGTTGAGGTGTGCTCGATAACTCCACAACCGGTCCCTTCAAATAGTTGTATTCATGTTTTAGTAATTAAAAGTAGAAAAATTAACAACTAATAATTAACTAATAAATCCATTATATTTAATTAATACATAAATTAATCATAACAACTCTATCAGAAAAAAAAAAAAAAAGAAGAAAAGTTAATAAAATTACAATAAAAAAAATGAACTTCAGAGGCCTATGTCAAAATGTCCTATGGGTGATGGGGGTCTCAAATCTCAATACAATTTTTCCCTTTTTCGTTTTTTTATTTTTCAAATACTTTTCACACAAATGAACTTTGATAGAACCACACCATGTACCACTATTTATATATCCATAGGCAATGCTAGGATTAGGCTCTTAGGCTTGGCTATTTTTGTGATTTTTTTTTTTTTGGTTTTTTCAATGCTAATCCTTCTGTCTAGGGTTTACTCTCCTTTCTATTTCTCCTCTCCGAAACTCCAACCACCTTAGATTTCTATTGTCTCCTCCCTTAGGACCACAAAACTCCAAAATGGGAACAAAATCTATTAAAAAAAGCATTTTCCTTAAAAAAAAACTATAATAATAAAAGAATGTGGAGAACCCCCTCATGTACAGGCCATTTTGCTTGGCTTCTTATTTAGTATGAATTGTTCTATTCGGTTAAATTTAAACTTTATTTACATTACAAAAAATCATCTACTATCAGCTGTTGATTGGTTAGATTTATTTGCTAACAAATGACTAAAATTATTATATTTGGTAAAACCACGTAGGTTATATATGCAAGAATGCAAGGGACATAGAATCACCCTCAACGTTTCCGCAAATCACTAGCGCTCTTAACCCACGAGCTCTAGACTAATCGTTTATTTCGAATTACCATAAAAGGTCCGCAAACCACAATTCATTTGTAGGTTTATAGCCCAACATCCGACTCGTCATTGTGCGACTGTTCTAGTTCGCACGAGCGGACCCAATCACCATATTACAACCCTCTCACTAAGGACTTCCATATATATTAATACCCAAACAAGGAGTAACAACCTCTCAAACGTCACCAGCCCTATGGTCTGGTCGCGTTCACACCCTCTGTGTACTAATAGCCTCAAGGCTCACACGTGCCATTCCATATTCTCGGATCCTCGCTCGGACTATCGTTCCGATCAAATCTCTATCATGTCCCGTCCTCAGGTCTCGGACCACTGTCATACATAGCCGACTGCGCCTGCCCACAAGACTACAGGCTCCACAGTCCTCGCACATGGTCTAGGCACGGATCATTCATCAGCGAACTCATTAATCGTCGTCATACGACTACAATGCTCCATTGAGCAACACTTACTCGCTAGTTGTCATCCTACGACCCAATGTAATCCATCCCATAACACCCAATCCAGTCTACCACTAAAACTCTTAGTTCCTGTCATACACCCTAACTTCTTAGGTGTTACCACTAACCAGACCTCTTGGTTGAACACAACAGTGCTCCACAAGCCCGAAAATTCAATACTATTTGTTATGACCTTGAAAGGTTCGGTCTTGAAATTTGAGAGACGATGTGAGCGTTGTCTGGATAGATGGATGGTAAAAAATAAAGCACAATCAATTCAAACTAAACTGACCGGCCTAATAGTCAGCTAGTGAGTCATTTAAGATGTCAAAAACAATGTCATTTTTAGAAAGTTTTAAACAGGTTTAGAATAAACAAAATTAATAACAGAAGATTATTTATTTATTTATTTATTTTTTGATCAAAATTTACTATAGCCTAATTTATTATTCTAATAAATAAAATGAGTAGGTGCTATATATATATATTTTTTTAAAAAATAATATAAATACTTGAGGAAGGTGCCAATTGAGAAAGAAAAAGTCAAGGGAGTTATTTCACAACGTGCTATAGTCAAGGGTGTCTTCAATCATGCTTACCTTGTATATTTGCGCATAGGCCCTTAGATGTTGACCTCTCATCATTCCATAGAGGCCAATATAGAGTGGGAGGTTATATATTACTGTAGGGGAAGTAATAAAAGCAAACTACATGTAGCTAGAGACATGCAAATTTTGGGCAGGTGAGAGACAGAAGGGAGGTTAAAGAAGCCTTTAATGAAGCACTTTAATTAATAGGGGACTGTGTTTCAAGTTGGAAATGTCATAGAAACCCTTCTCTCTCTCTCTCTCTCTCTCTCTCTCTCTCTCTCTCTCTCTCTCTCTCTCTATATATATATATTTATATATATGACTTTGTGAAGTGCTTCTCTCTTGTTTAGTTGCTATCCAAAAGCACTTTTACTCGATCCCCTCTCTTTTTGGGCTGTTTTTTGAGCTCATTTGCCTTTGAGTATCTAGCTTGGATTTGCTGGGATCTTGTGTTACATCCCCTCGTAAAAGACAAAGAACCAGGACTTAAATGCATTAGATATTGACCTCACTACTCAATCCAGTGCACAGTGGGTTGGATTTGGATAATTATTTACAATTGCCTTTTTTTTTTTTTTTTCTTTTTTTCCTTTTTCATTTCTTTTTAATTTCTATTTACTTTTCTTTTCTTTTCCTCTTAGAGCTTTTTCTATTGCTTTTTTTTTTTTTCTTTTTAATTTTTATTTTCTTTTTTTTCTTTTCCTCTTTGGACTTTTCCTAGTCTTGCTTTTTTTTTTTATTATTATGTCAGTCCATATTTGGATTGGTTATTTGGGTGTATAATACAAGTTTTCGTTGCTGGACACAGCAATTTGGTTAAAAGAGAGAGAGGCCAAAATTAAAGGACATTTCTCGTCTCAGATCATTTTTCATTGTTATTGTGAAAAAAAAAATATTACTTTAAAAAAAACCCAAAAAAAAATATATTAGCAAGACAAATTAACTGCTTGCTTTATGTATTTTTATATTTTTTTTTAACTCATTCGCCCATGCAGTACTCCATTCTTTTTTTCAACTGTTACTTGAATTTATCCTGCACTAAAAAAATGAACCATCATCAATAATGTGCATGTGTTTATACATTATAATAAAATTAGATTATAATGATATATTTTTATAATATTTTTATATAAATATTATATTTATATTTTATTTATATTCAAAATTATATTATAGGGACATATTTTTAGGACATATTATAATAATGTGTCGCTATAAATCTTAGTTACTGTACATATAGCGACACTAATAATAAGTGTCGGTATTTTTGTCAGCGATATTTTTTTTAAAATTTTTTAAAAATATTTAAAAATATCGCTATACTATAATTTTATTGTAATGATATTATATTATCTCATTACTCAAAATAATTAGAATAACATAAGATAATTTACATAAAGAGATAGAATTCGTACGTGTATATATACACTACAATAAAATTAGATTATAGAAATATATTATTGTGACACTTTTGTACAAGTATTTTATTTATATTTTATCTATATCCAAAATTAAATTATAGAGATAAATTTTTGGGACATATTATAGTAATGTATCACTATACACTATAATAACTACACATATAGCGATACTAATAATAAGTGTCAATATTTTTATCAGTAATTTTTTTAAAAATTTTTTAAAAATATTTAATAATATTATTATAATATAATTTTATTATAATGATATCTATCTGGCTTGTTTACGCGTTTTGTCTACTCAACTCTTTTTTTTTTTTTTTTTATCTCCTTTTTCTTTTCATTAATTTAACATGACCTTTAAGATGCATAATGTGGGCCGGATCTTCAAGATTTGTCTTTGTGTGTATATATATGGGTAAATATAAGTGTACACCCCATGAGGGGTGTACATCTTACACCCCACCCCATCCTGGGGTGGGGTGAATTTTACTGGTCACTCGATGTGACCAGTGAAAGAAGCCCCACCTCAGGATGGGGTGGGGTGTAGGATGTACACCTCTTATGGGATGTACACCATATATATATATAAAGTAGAGTTTATATATTTTAAAAAATATAAAAAATATAAATTCAACTATTTTTATAAATTTTTTATTATTAGATTTGTATTGAGATTTATACTATTGTAAAATCGACTAAAGAGAAAAATAAAAAATAAATAGCACAAATCTCAATACAAATTTAATGATAAAAAATTTACAAGTATATTTAGACTTGTACTTTTGAAAGTATATAAGCCCTATTATATATATATATAGAGAGAGAGTAGAGCTTATATATTTTTAAAAGTGCAAGTCAATTTATACTTGTGAATTTTTTATTATTGAATTTGTATTGTGATTTGTGCTACTATAAAGTCAACTAACGAGAGAGAAAAAAAAGAGTAAAAAATACAAATCCTAATGCAAATCCAATGGTAAAAAATTCACAAGCATGAATGAGCTTGTGTTTTTAAAAGTATATAAGCTCTACTCTCTTTTTCGAGAGTAGAGCTTATATACTTTCAAAAATATAAATTCAAATATGTTTGTAATTTTTTTATTATTAAATTTGTATTGAGATCCGTGCTATTATACTTTTTCTTTTTCTCCTTTTAGTTGACTTTAAAATAGCATAAATCTCAATACAAATCCAATGGTAAAAAATTTATAAGTATAGTTGGGTTTATACTTTTAAAAGTATGTAAACTCTACTCTCTCTCTCTCTCTCTCTCTCTCTCTCTCTCTCTCTCTCTCACTCTATATATATATATATATATATAGCTAGTTTTTTATGCTTTCGAAAGTACGGAGGTCTCCGTACTTGTAAGTTATTTTCAATGATGTGACATCCGATTCGACGATTGGCTCAACTAGATATGATTTAAAATGTTAGAACTATCTAAAGACCAAATTTTATAGTTTTTGGACTTTATTTGCATAGTGAACGAGTAGCCTCAAAATGAAAGGCTGAAAATAAAAATCTCATAAAAAATAGTGATAAAAAATTCAAAATTTAAATCGAAAGTATTGATCTTACTCTTGATATTAAATAGAATTTTCTATTAAAGTTTTACCTAATTTAGATTGTTCTACATCCATTGAACTTACAAATGTGTCACATCGATCGTTAAAATAGTTATTTTTTCAGACTTTTTGATCGCTTGGTAAATGATATCGAAAAATTATAAAATTTAATTTTTAAATAGTTTTAATAGCGTATATCATATCTAACGGAATGGATTGTCGAATCAAATGTCCCATTATCGAAAATAACTTATAAGTACTGAGGCTCCCGTACTTTCGAAAGCACAGAAAACTTACTCTCTCTCTCTCTCTCTCTCTCTCTCTCTCTATATATATATATATATATATATATATATATATATATATATATATAGTAGAGCTTATATATATATGCCTTTAAAAGTACAAGCTCATCTATATTTGTGAATTTTTTACCATTAAATTTGTATTATAATTTGTGTTTTTTACTTTTTCTTTCTCTCTCTTTAGTTGACTTTACAATAGCACAAATACCAATACAAATCTAATGTTAAAAAATTTACAAGTATAAATTGGCTTGCACTTTTAGAAGTATATAATATCTACTCATATATATATATATATATATATATATATATATATATATATATATAATTGAGCTCATATGCTTGTAAAAGTACCAAGTTATTTGTGCTTGTGAGTTTTTTACCCTTGGATGTAGAAATGTGCGGTTAGGATGATGGTGGGCCCCTTGAGTTTAGTAGATGGTTGGTGAAATAGTATGATCTAAGGGGTAGAATTAATCAAAGAGTTAGATCTAATGGTAGAAAACTTACAAGCACCAATTGCTTGGTGCTTGTACAAGGACAGTAGCCGGACTATATATATTATGCCCCGACGTCGAAACTGCGACCCGGGCTCGCCAACAGATCCGCCGCCCATACGGGAAGCCTCGTATAGACGAAGTGACTAACCTGTAAAAGATCAACTACACTATACAGATATCAGAGCTGAAAAGTAAACTGCTGAAATAAAAATATACAACTCCTCAAATAGTACATGACAGGTCCTCACAATACATAATTCACTCCAAAACTAAAACTCTCAAAATGTAAAATGTACAAGATACATCACAAAAATACTGACAGTACTAGAACATCACCAAAAAAGGTAATCTACTCTCACTGGAAGAAGACTGGTAGGGATTCAGCTCGCGACTCCCTTACCTCGATCAGCAGGATCAGCAACTGGAGCAGCAGGAACTAGAGTAGAGATCCCTGGGGAAAAAATCACCACGGCGGGTGTGAGAACTACATCCCACAGTAGTTCTCAGTGGGTACCGCCAACAAGCCCAACGGTCTGCCCACTAAGTCTACTAGAGGCATAAAGTAACAAATGCAGTACTGAAAGTAAAGGCTGGAAAATAACTCTACAGCTACTATACCTCTATCTAAATGCTCAAGAAGTAGAACAGATGGAAACGTGATGCATCTACTATCTCTCAATATATAATCACCCAATCTACACTGACTGCCATATAGGGTCCAGTCAAACCTGCGCCTACCTACTGCCGTTACATCCAAGGAGGACCGGACAGATCCACTGCCATAGGGTTTAGTAGGTGGTTGGTTGAATAATATAATACAAGAAGTGAAAATGATCAAAGAGATAAATCTGACGGTGAAAATTTTGGTAGCACAAATTGTTTGATGCTATCGCATTCCAGTCGGACTCTCTTTCTCTATATATATAGCTCGACTACTTTACTATTGATAGTATCAAATACTTTATACTACTAAGTTTTTCACCGTTAGATCTATTCTTTTGATAATTTCCACCGGTTATATTATATTATTTTTTCAACCACTTACTAAATCTTAGAGACCCACTATCATTCTAGCCATACATCTTTTCATCTAAGAGTAAAAAACTTAATAACACAAATAATTTGATACTATTAATAGTTCGGCTACTATGCTTGTACAAGCACCAAGCAATTGGTGCTTGTAAGTTTTTTACTGTTAAATCTACCCCTTTGATCAATTTTATTTCTTAGATCATTCTATTCCACCAACCACTCACTTAATCCAAGGGGTCCACTATTATCCTAACCACACGTCTTTTAATCCAAAGACTAAAAACCTACCCGGATCAATAACTTAATACTTTTAAAAGCATAAAACCTTATATATATATATATAACTAGGCTGGACTACTATCGATAGCACCAAGTCATTGGTGATACCAATTTTTTCGCCTTTGGATTAAAAGATGTGCGGTTAGGATGATAATGGTCCCCTAAGGTTTAGTGGGTGGTTGGTTGAATAGTAAACATTTTAGGGGATTACTATAATTCCAACCGCATATATTTTCATCAGAGAGCTGAAAACTTGGTAGTACTAATTGTTTGGTGCTATTAATAGTATTACAGCCGGACTCTCTCTCTCTCTCTCTCTCTCTCTCTCTCTCTCTCTCTCTCTATATATATATATATATATATATATATATATATATATATATATATATATATATATATATATAATTAGGCTAGAATAATATCGATAGCACCAAACCATTGGTGCTATCAAGTTTTTAGCAGTTGGATGAAAAAATATGCGGTTGGGATTATAGTGGTTCCCTAGGGTTTACTAGGTGGTTGGTTGAATAGTAAAAATCTTAGGGAATCACTATAATCCCAACCGCATATCTTTTCATCCAACGGCTGAAAACTTGATACCACCAATTATTTGGTGTTATCGATAGTATTCTAGCCGGACTATATATATATATATATATATATATATATATATATATATATATATATATCATTCTCATAAGCCAGGTGGATTTGATACCTTTGTGAGATCAAATTCTTAATAAGTCATGATTGTGAGAATGATATATATATATATATATATATATATATATATATATATATATATATTCTCATAAGCCAGGTGGATTTGATAGATCAAATTCTCGTTTAAGTCATGATTGTGAGAATGATATATATATATATATATATATATATATATATATATATACTTAAAATGGATGGAAATTAAGCCAGGTGGATTTGATACCTTTGTGAGATCAAATTCTCGTTTAGTTTGATGATTAAGACTTTTTCTGACCGTTTTGATCTATTAATTAATTTTTTAAATAATATAATCTTGTAGAGTCAACCGTCAACTCCAAATGATCGTAAATTATGTTCATACACACTCCAATCTAATGATAAAATTCATTATTGTTAGTGGACGTTGACGTGTGATTTACTAAATATTCACTATATATATAATAGGCGCATTAAGTCTTACTTTAATTTTACACTAATTTTAATCATACTTTTTTTTTTTTTTCATCTTAGTAATTGTAATTAGTGAGACAACATGAGCATGTAAACATTAGTACCTAATTAATCCCCGAATGCTTTTGATTTGCAAAATATTATTCATACATCCATAAATAAAGTACATATAAATCTTATAGTTCATCAATCTAAAAATTATTTAAATATTAAATATTAACAAATAAGATTGTTAATTGTAAGATTAGTGTGATAAAATTAATCTTTGAATAAATAATTAATTAAGCTATATATACAATTCACACTTAATTTTTGGAATGTATATATAAAATTAATGCTCTTTTGATTTACTTAGGTGGTCCTAATTAAGTAGTGCAACCACATTGAGTTTACTTAAGATTATATGCCATACCTATAGCACGTGTGGATGAGAGCGATTTTTTACTTACAATGATCACGCACTAATCATTTGCGTACTAATTATTCACGTGCAACCCGAGGTCCCCCCCCAACATAAGGGGACAAGGCATGGGATGAACTAATATGTAGGCTTCTACATAATTCACAAAACAAAAAAAAAAAAAGGTTTCAAAATAGTTTATAAATCTTACTCGAATTTTGTGTAATTCTATATTTATTGCTATTTATGGTAAAAACTTGTCATAACTCGAGGTGGATTTGGGGCTTAATTTCATGGGAGAATTTTCTTTTTAAATACTTTTTTTATATAATTAGGTGGCAAATGGAGCTAACCCAAACTTGAACTTGACCCAAATGAAATGCCTTATTAGGTAAAAGCTTGCATGAAATATTTCACTAAAGCTTCTCCAATAAAATTCTATATTTATAGCAAAATAAAAGCTTGGAATAAAGTTTGTGTGCCAAACCATTAATTACTATTTTTCTAAATAAAGAATTATTATTATTTTTTAGAAAGTTAATTAAGCTGAAAAAATTACTTAAAAGATCTTAACCAAAAGCTAAAAGCTATTGAATGAGTTCGATGGTATTTTGTCGCTTTATTTGCCTTAGTATTCTTAAAACTTTGCTCTATTTGCTTATTTTTGTTACCCTCAAGTTTAAGCATTATTAATGCGTTTGGGATTTTTTGGGTTCACAACAAGGGAATTAAAGCTTTGAGCAGGAACATCTCTGTTTACACTGCTGGAACCAGCAAGTTTCTGTTTTACCAACAGAAGCAACTCAATTAATTGCTCCTATAAATCTATGTTTACTATAAATAGTGAAGAGTACAGATGGAGCAAGACAAGCCATTAACATTTTGTCCTAGCATTAGGTGATTCAGAGAAACAGTGGTGCACTAAGTTCCACCATTTCAATTTGTATATTTAAATCTCATATGCTTTGTTTCTCTTTTGACCTGCAGTAGCTCTGCATGCATCCTTACATAAGCATGTAAACATTATATTATCCTTGGTTACGATTTTTTGGATAACATGGTATCAAAATCAGTAAGCTAGCGTTTCATGTTCACGATTATTTCTCGAATTTTTCCTGCAAGATGGATGTTTTGTCTAGCACTTGATATAAGGTATTCAAATGTTTTACCCAAAGGATTTAGGATTCTTTCTCTGGACAGATGCATGAATGCATCATCAATTGATGCCATCTGTTATATTGTTTACTGTATGTACAGGCCCAAATGAATGCTTTTTATGATCCCTCCTAGTTTCACTTGCATGCTCTTCCTTGTTTCTGTCTGTTACTCACCATTTGCCTTGTTTTGGATAGAAGAGGGATCCATGCCATATGCCTTAGAGGACAAATTGATGGTGAAGGGTGAAACCAAAGGGCCTTAAAGCCAATCTGAGCATCTCTGCATCAATGAAAGGGACTTGTGAAAGGGAAAAGAATAGGATGGGTCTGAGGAGAATGTATGATGTAGAGTTGCTAAGGACTAAGGAGGCACAGTTCCAAACAGAAGTTGTTGGGTATCTCCATCATTGCAATAATCAGTGTTGGTAGAGATATTGCAAGCTGGGGCTTGGGGTTTTCTCTTGGTTGTTTGTTTGGTGTGAGCTCATTGTTCCCCAAATTCATGTCACATGGAATATCTGTCTTGTTAATAGCATGCACCATGGTATTATGTGGGCAAAGAGAGTTCTATTTTGTTAATCATAATCACAAGCAATTTCAATGATTTAGTCCCTAATCCATGTAAAACTAGTAATTTTAAACCTTGAAAGGCCATATGTATGATTGTTTCAGCACTAAATTATTAAACAGGTCCCCTTCAACCCTCCTGTTGCCTCCTGTTGTTGTCTTTTATTAGGGCTTTCGCTCCCTATGACTATTTGAGAAAGAAAACAATAATTGTAGTTATACTACTATTCAAGGATGATCCAAAGCAACTCCTTGCGCTATTTTCTTTTCATATGTACATACACTATTTATGCTCTAACCTTGCCATGTTTTTAGATCAGCAACTTCTCTACAAGAGAAGCAAACCTTCTAAAAAAAGTTTAAGTCTAAAACTTTTGTCTTTAGTTGCAGATACTAAGCCACTCAGCGTTGGAAAACAAGAATATGTATCGTTAATGCTTTTTCGAACAACTTTATTAAAGTTATAATTGAGCCAAAGAGGGTCATATGTGTTTACACAAGAAGATGAAGATAAAATTGTGTACTGCTGCTCCCAATTAGGAGCAGCTTTTCCTATTCCCTTTGGCCCTGACCACATCATTCATGGAATATAAGGAGCACAACCCATTGACCCACACACCCCTCCTTTTGTCTGAAGTTGTTGACCACATTCAAATATCCTTTTTACCCATGCGTGAACTACTTTGCCTCTTAGCCATGTGAATATATATTTAGCTACTTCATAACCCACTTTTATGTGCTCACCACTTATATGCCCACGGCTTTATTGTTAAACAAAAAATTCATTATCATCTTGAATAATTACTATTGTTAGCAACGCGTACGTAAACAACTGTTTGTTTTTCCATAACTTAAAAGCTTCCAGAGATGAATATTTTTAAACATTTACACTCAACATTCCTTATCTTTTGATTTATAAAAGAAATTAGAAACTGAGAATCAAATTTTTTTTATTATGATACTATGATAAAGAATGCAAAACCGCGGTTTGTTGCCTATAGATGCAAATTCCTTTTAGGTCACCTTTATTCTCAATTTCTCAATATATTTTATTTTTGAGTTATTTTGGATATGTTCGTTTCACCATAAGTAAGTAGATAGTAAAAAATAATTTTGTGACGGCCTTACCCGCTAGTAATAATAACAAATTCAAAATATTTAAGTTCAGTTATTATTATTAGAGTATATCGATCCAACTCGCTAGCAATAATAATTTATTGGGTCTAAATCATAACTCAAAATGCTTAAATCCAGTTACTATTATTAGCGTGTATGGTCTCATATATCAAATCAGAATTTCAATTCCATCCTATATGAGACTATTGGGGTGTTACAGATTTTCAGTAGAAATAAATCATAGTTCATCATAATATTATTACGGTCGAATGTTTACTTTATCTAAAATACCGAAATTGATTTCGTTCCAGACGAAAGTCAATTTCGGTAAAGTAGAGTAAAAAAGTAATAAAAATATTTAGAAAAAAAATGTAATTATAGTAATGCTAGTTTTATTTCATCTAAATATATTTAATTATGATAGTAATTAATTTTTTATTTAAATTACATGTTTAAAATACGGTGAAGTTTGATTAATTAAGTTTTGATATATCTTTTATTTAATTTGCATGTTTAAAATATGATAAAAATCAATTTGTTAAATATTAATAATTCTTTAATTCAAAATTTTATTTGTTATATTATTATAATTTATATACAAAAAATTAATATAATTATTTTATATTTTATTTGATAATTATGTAGAAGTATAATTATATTATTTTTTATTTATAAGTAGAGCTTATATATTTTTAAAAGCACAAGTTCAACTAAATTTGTAAATTTTTTAGTATTGAATTTGTATTGAAATTTGTGCTATTATAAAGTGAACTAAAGAGAGAGAAAGAGAAAGTACAATATTATAAATCTCAATATAAATTTAATAATAAAAAATTCACAACCATATTTAGACTTGTGATTTTAAAAATATATAAGCTCTATTTTTTATTTATTATATTATAATTTATTATTTATTGAGTTATAAAAGATATAATAATATCATATCCAAATTCTAATCTAAATAAATTTTTATTCTAATTAATATATAAATTTTAACAAACTTATTTCTAGTAAATTTAAATATTAATCTTAATCCAACTAATATTAAACTACAAATCTAATCCAATCCAAACAGTTTCCATTGGAACTCTATTTCAACCTAAAATCCATTTTAATTCCAAATCTACTTGCAATGAAACAAACAAGGCTTTAAGTTGAAGTGTTGCTGTTATTAGGGGCCTTGTGGCATGAATCACAAATGAAAGGATTCAAATAGATCCTTCAGTTGCAGTATAGGCTTAGCTTGTACACAGCTACAACTGTTCTGAAGTGACTAGTACAGCCTCCTTCCCTGTCAATCCATCTCATGGACTTGAGACTTAAATTTCAAACAAAAAGGAAAAAAGGAAAAAAAAAAAAAAAACAAACAAACAATCTTGTTATGGATACAGATCACAACTCATCCATGGAAGGAAAGGAAACTTGCTTATTTATTATCTGGGGGCAGTTCCAAGTCTCTCTCTAATTGTGGGTTTGTGTGGGGGGTTTTAAGGGGGATTAAGAAAAAGGCAAAGGGGGGAGGGGGGAGGGGTTGAATGAAAAGGAAAAGAGGTGGGCTTTCTCAGAACACAGATCCCTATGGGATGCAGGAGGGGTAGTAGAATTTACACAGCATTTCTTTGGGGGAACTCATTCCTTTTGCTTAGTTTAAAGGCAGAACTACTACTACTACTACTCCTCCTACTGCTACTAATACTACCACTTACACTTGTTATTCTCCTCCTCCTCAAGTGCTTTTCGGTTTTGCTGTGCTTTGCTCCTACACACACTCCCCAGAGGAGTTTGCAACATTGCATTAATAAAAACCTTGGGGGGAGGGGGAGGCCATTTGGTGTTTGAACACAAAAACCCAAGCCTCAAAAACAATGGAGTGGGCATCATTAGAGGGTGTACTCTCCAATGATTGAGTTGCCTCCTCCTTGCATTGGGCCTTGTTAAAAATCCCCTCCCTCTTATTTGTAGTAGTAGTAGTAGTAGTTGTAGTAGTAATAGTAGTGGAGGAGGAGGATTAAGATGAAGTCGATGAGCAATAATAACACTAACAACAACAACAACAACAACAACTGGTTGGGTTTCTCTCTCTCTCCTCACATGAACATGGAGGTATCTGGGGGTTCAGCCCACCACCAACCCAGCAATGATCAGGGCCATCATCACCATCCCCAGCACTTAACTGCTTCTGCTTCTGCTTCTGCTTCTGCTGTTTCTGGTGTCTTCTTCCCTCCTACACACTTCTGTTATGGTGTGGGAGACAATGGGGGTTACTATTCCCAGTTATCCTCCATGCCATTGAAATCAGACGGGTCTCTTTGCATCATGGAAGCGCTTAGCAGATCAGAACAAGGTATCTTCTCTTTTATTTCCTTTTTCTTCTTCTTTTTCTTTTTTTTCTCTATTTAGCTTCTCTGCTTCTTCTTACTGCTTCTCCAGTAAGCCCCTTCTTTTTTTGTTTCCTTTTTATTAATAGGAATGGTTCCATCCCCATCTCCAAAATTAGAAGATTTCTTAGGGAGTGGTCCAAACATGGGGACCCATCATGATCACTATGGTAACAACAACAACAACAACAACAACAATAACAGCAACAATGATAGGGGATCAACAATGGCTTTAAGCTTGGATAGCATGTACTACCACCAAAACGCAGTTCATAACAACACCCAAACCCACCCTTTACACCTCCAACAACACCCATTCTTGCAACCATTGCAAGAAGGTGTCTGCTCTGTTCTGGGAGGCCATGACATGTATCATGCATCACTGGTGGAGGATCCAATGGTTGGTGATAGCAACTGGATTCCAAGGAGCTACAATGGTGGGAGTAGTGGCATAAACGATGAAGGGAGCATGACTACTGGTGCTCTTGGTCCGGTGGCTTATGGGGAGTTGCACTCCTTGAGCTTATCCATGAGCTCTGGTTCACAATCTAGCTGTGTAACAGCTCCTTTGCATGTAACTCCACCTACACCAACTGATTACATGAACTTAGATGTAAGTAAGAGGAGAGGGGGTGGGAAAGGGGGACAAAAACAACCAGTGCACAGGAAATCTATTGATACATTTGGACAGAGAACATCTCAGTACAGAGGTGTTACAAGGTTAGTATAACATCTTCATCTTGTAGTTCTATACTTGTAAATAGTTTCTTTCTTAAGGAAATGTGCTTTATTTATTCATTTCCACATCATTTCCACACCTCCCCCCCCCCCTGCTCTAATATAGGCATAGGTGGACTGGGAGATATGAAGCCCATTTATGGGACAATAGCTGCAAGAAGGAAGGTCAAACAAGAAAGGGAAGGCAAGGTTTGTAGCATATATAACATTCATATTACCAACTAAGATATTATTTGTGAATCTCTTTTTCTATCAAGTGTAATGCTTCTTCTGTATGCTTATTACTAATTTGCCATGTTCTTGCATGGGGGTTCTATGAATGAAACATATGTTCTGCTGCAGTTTATCTGGGTAAGAGTCTTTTCTCCCTCGTATTTTACTTGATGATTTACTTACTTATTGTTGGTGTAAAAGATATGTAACAAAAGTTATAGATATTCATGAAATGTTGACAAAAATGTGCTTTAGGGGGTTATGACATGGAAGAGAAAGCCGCGAGAGCTTACGACTTGGCGGCGCTTAAATACTGGGGACCGTCGACGCACATTAACTTCCCGGTAAGTTTTGGTTCATTAATTCTTTCAGTGAATCTCTACTCCTGTCTCTTGGAGTTTAATTATGACTAATTTTTGAAATGGTTTGATTTGTTTTTAGTTGGAGGATTATCATGAGGAATTGGAGGAGATGAAGAACATGACTAGGCAAGAATATGTAGCTCACTTGAGAAGGTAATACTCTACACATCTTTTAATTTTTTTTTCACATTACCTATAGACCTATTTAGTTTCATCCAACCTAAACTCTTTATATATATATATATATATATATATCCATGCAGAAAAAGTAGTGGTTTTTCGCGAGGAGCATCAATTTACAGAGGAGTAACAAGGTTACAATTTGTTGTCAAATTTCAGCATATAATTGTACTCTATCCTCTTTTTAATAAATTTAAGATGTAGTCAATTCATGGTTTCTATTTGTTTTTAGGCATCACCAACATGGCAGGTGGCAAGCGCGGATCGGAAGGGTATCCGGGAACAAGGATCTTTATCTGGGAACATTTAGTAAGTATCATGAGTTTGGTACCTCTTCTCTTTTTTTTTTTTTTTTTTTTTCTTTTTTTTTTTTTTCCTTTTTGCATGCCTCTATCTATCATCAAAATTCTTAAGTTGGGAGTAGTAACTAGATGTCCAATCACAAAGGTTTAAACCTTAGACAAATAGTTGCTCATGCTCTATCTATCAAAGATTGTTGCTCCTCTGCCAATTCATGCTTTTGATACTAAGGACTTTATCCTAAAGAGCCCGTACAAACTAATGCTTTTTCCTAAGGCTGAATCCAACAGTGGTTCAAAGCACTTGTTTGACTATTTTACAGTCCTTCAGACTCAAAGCTGAAAAGAAAAGCACTCCTTGTTTAAAGCCTCAGCTTCATATCATGTTTCATGATTTGAATTGATCGAATGAATTGCGCAACACAACAGGCACACAGGAGGAAGCAGCTGAAGCATACGACATAGCGGCGATCAAATTCCGCAGGACTAATGCGGTAACTAACTTTGACATATCGAGGTACGACGTCGAGAAGATAATGGCGAGTAGCACTCTCCTATCGGGCGAGAGCGCGCGGAGGAACAAAAGCATTGAGGCTCAGAAGTGCAGCAAAGATAGTCTCGCCTTACTTGAAGATAACAATAGTAGTGGTTCGGATTGGAAGATGACTGTGTTTCAGGGAAACAACCAAACCCCTACGCCGCGCTCCGAGGAACATACTAATCAGGATAGTCTAGAAACTTGCGGTGAGTTCCGGAATGAGACCTTTTCGGTGCTCCAAGGGTTGGTTGGTATTGATGCGATGAACTCGGCAGCACAACAAGTTGGTGACAATGTGGAGAGCAGGGCTAATCCGCATTTGGTGAACGAGTCACCGCCAATGGCGAGTAATGGCTTGGGCAATTCGCGAGAGGAGAGCCCCGATCGGGGCGGCCTCGCGATGTTCTTCACGAAGCCGACGGCTAAGATCATGAGCCCTACTCCACTGAGCTCATGGATGCCTTCAACTCAGATAAGGCCTAGTAGTGTTACCATGGCCCAGATGCCACTTTTTGCTGCATGGACTGATGCTTAAACATTCGAAAAAAAAGCGCAAAAATTAGGACTTGGGTGGTTGTTGTTTAGGTATTTGGGAGTTTAGATTTAGCAAGTATGGGATCCAAATTAAGGTGGAGATTGCCTCTTATCCTTTTCCACTGTGTCAAAGTAGTAGTACTCTTTTTTTCAGCAGTTCTTTTTTGTTTTTGGGGGTGTTGGGGCCATGTGGGGAAGGGATTTTGCAATGTGGAGGCCATGATTTCACTACCTTAATTGGGTGGCTTCTTTCATCTTTAATTAAGTGTTTACTCTCCTCTTGTTTTTCTCTTCCGTGGGCTCAGCTCAGCTCAGCTCAGCTCCACACTGAAACAATTTGGATCCTTACACAAAACGCGTCAGGCCTAAGAATCTGAAACTCAACCCATGCAGGGATGAATAAAATCCCTTCCGTTACTCATTAAATCACTGTAAATTACGCATAGCGAGAGAATCAGAAACCAAAACTAATAATAATATTTTGTAAACATTTGAACAGTAAAAAGCCAAATTATTATAATTTTGATTGGACAAAACTATTTGACCAATCTTCTTCTGCTGCTGCCGCTGCCGTCGCTGCAGCATCATCTGCTACTGCTGCTGCTGCTGCTGCTGCATCATCTGCTGCACACACAATTGAAGGGCTTTGTTGCCGAGTCACAATCTCGAGTCACTTCGTCCCGTCTCCGTATTGCAAGAAAATTTAACGCGTACGAGCGTACCAGCAGCAGGGCTATCGGGCGAAGGATCTAGGAGGAGTATGATTATAAAAATTAAAAAAGAATCTATTTGCTCAGGCATTAAATATTAATCATTTAATTTATAAAAATCGGTGTTCAAAATTTATAATTTATAAATTTATAATTTATAATTTGGAATAATTGCAGCTTTATTTTATTTTATTTTTTAAAAAAATTCGGTATAAAATAATGTAGAAGAGATTAATGAAAGTTTTTTTTTTTTTTTTTTTCTTTTTTACTTGTAAGATTTTTTTGAAAAATTTATCATCCATCACTTCGCGTAGAAAAAAATAAATAAATAAATAAATAAATCTCCCTCAATATATATAAAATTAATATAAAAAAAAAAAATTTGATACACCTGGTGCAGGAAACAGCTTTTCCTCTTCTCCCGACCCTGAACCGAACCGAATCTAATGCGAACGTAAATCTAAAATTTGGGCGCGAACGCAGCACCGTGCCGCCACGTCAGCAGATGCCGAAGGCCGAAGTTTGACCCGTGACAGCTGGCAGAATCTAGCCGAAGGATCTTGTCGGGCCTGAGCCCTCCCGCCACGTACACACCGCGAAATTCCACTTTTACCCTCGTAGTTCGCCACAAATTACTGTCCTTGCCATTCACTCACGGGTTGCGAAAGTCAGGGAACTGAAACCGCTGCTTGGTAAGGAAATTCGTTCTCTGAACCTGGTCCACCACGTCAGCCGTAGACCAGACAAGTGTCTCCTCCCCTCCCTTTCATCCCTCGTAGGGACTACTACGTTCTTCAACGATAAAATATTAAACTGAAAAATTTAACTGATGTTCAACTCAAATCAAGCTCAATATAGATACGAGCTTAAGTTTAAGCTTGCGAAACACGCGAAACAGCAAGCTCCATTAACACCTCTATTTGTGAGTTCATAATATTTCTTGATGTCAATATCAAACCCTATGGCATGACAATTTATGTACTAAGCTAGATGTTTGGTTAATCTCCTTTTATAGCCCACTTATTATACAAGTGGATTTTGGGCTTTTTATGGGCTCATCGGGCTCGAGTGGACTTTTGCACAAAAAGGGTCCAAAATCTTCATTAGTGTTTATTTCAAAGCCCATTTTGAGACACCATTACAGATTCATCAAATTTTAGTGTGCTTCCATATAATTAATCTTGTTTTATACATCTGGTTTAGTAGTGTTATTATTTTATATTACCACCTTGTTAAGATGAGGATGTTGATTATGTGATGCATCATTCTTTAAGAAAAGTGAATCGATTGATAGTTGGATGATTTTTTTGGGGGGGGGGGAGGAATTGTATGTAATTTTAATTCTTTAAAAGTTTCTCAACCTGCTACACATAAATAGGAAGTTCATTTCTAGTATGGTCTTATTTAATTACTTAATAAGATGGTGAAAGAGTAAAATTTAGCATATGCATTCTCCACATCCATTGAGCAATATATGCAACTAGACCAACTATGGCCCAACTTTTTTATTTTTTTTTGCAAGTGTTGTCACATTAAAGAAGCACTAATAATATTTTTATGAAAATTCTCTAGCATCTTTCTCAATGGAGCTCATGATATGAAAAGAAGAAAAAGACATAAGCATCCTTATCACAGGTGCTCTGCCAAAAAGTATTAGTCACTTCATCTGAACACACACCTCATTTGAATGAGACATTGCAGCTGGAAACTAGGTTAAATGGTCCACAACCACCTGATGAGTGATGTGTGGCCACATTGATCTTAACCAATTGGAAAATGAAGATGAGTGATCTCTCTCTGTGTAATCTAACTGTAACATGCAATGATCCAGGAAACATCCCAATTAATTACAGCTCATCTCAGAAAAACAAACTGAGGACAAAAAATGGGCAAAAGAGCAATTATTTGGTATGGTCACCAATAATACATTGTACTTGTACCCCCAGATGTTGTTTAAGTGATAATTATTTGCACTAACATGAGACCACCCAGCTGGGAACAAAATTGACTTGACTAATAAAGAGATATTTGTCTGCGATCTTGAATAACTCATCTCGCACGGTTCTTCTTTTTCGGAATTTTTGTGGGATGGTATTTATATATGTTGATGGGTGTATGGGTATCAGGTATTGCGGATCCATGACTTCCAATAGACGCAAGCATCTATTGTTAATTATCCCCATGTGATTGGGGCACCTTCGATTAAAAGACCTTTATGATGAAGATAGAATAAATCGTATCCTAATGATTAACCAAATCTTAAGTATATGTGTTAGGATTTAGCTAAATTTGAAATTGACTTGATCTCGATTATATGTGTTGAGGACTAGTCGACATTAAACTCTAATTATATGTGTTAGAGTTTAATTGGGTTCAATTGGCTCTAAGTATATGCATTAGAGTCCAATTATATTTGATTCCACGTTTGGCGTATATTCCAAATTAAAGATATGACCAAACCCCAAGATATGTATTGAGGTGGGTCGGATTTGATGCTACTCGAAAGTAGGAGGTGGCTAAGTCCTATATGTATTAGGATTGGCCGAGTTTGATATGTTTTTCACTCTAGTTATATATGCTAGAGTGAGAATTTGACTAAGCCCTAAGTATATGTATTAGGATTCATCAAATTTGATTGAACTTTACTCTAAATATGTGTGCTCGAGCAAAAAGTTGACTAACCCTAAGTATATGTATTAGGATTAGTTGAGATAATTTGGTTTCTACCCTAGATATATGTGCTAGAGTAAAAGGTTAACTACACCCTAGGTATATGTATTAGGGTTAGCTGGGTTGATTTTATTGAACTCTATATATGGGAGTTCCACTAAATTTGATTTGACTAAATTCTAAATATATAATTTAGAATCTAGTTGGTTTAGATATATTTTGCCTTAATTATATGTGTTAAATGAGTTTTGGATTTTATATGTGTGTCAGAATGGATTTTGAATTTTATTTGCAAGTGGACTGGATTGGAGGCCCGTGTGTGAACGGGGCGCTATTTATTAGGCTTATTTTAATTGGACTTAGGCTCCAAGTTGAATCAACTCTGGATTCAAAAAAAATTCATGTTTATTTCGATATCCCTTTTATTTTAGATCAGAAGAAAATATCTTATTTTATCTCGGGATCCGAAGAAATTTTTGTTATTTTATTATAATGTGGAGTCCAAAGAATTTCTTTTTTTAAAATAATTTGGGGTCCGAAGAAATTCCTTTTATTTTATTTTGATTTGGGATCCGAAAAATTTCTTTTTAAAATGATTTGGGTCCGAAGAAATTCCCTTTTTAAAATAATTTGGGGTCCGAAGAAATTCTCTTTATTTTATTTTTGATGTGGGGTCCGAAGAAATTTCCTTTTTAAAATGATTTGGGGTCCGAAAAAATTCCCTTTATTTTATTTTTGATGTGGGGTCCGAAGAAATCCTCTTTTTAAAATAATTTGGGCTCCGAAGAAATCTCCTTTTTAAAATAATTTGGGTTCTGTAGAAATCCCCTTTATTTTATTTTGACGTGGGGTCCGAAGAAATTTCCTTTTTAAAATAATTTTGGTCTGAAGAAATTTTCTTTATTTTATTTTGATGTGGGGTCCGAAGAAATTTCCTTTTTAAAATAATTTGGGGTTCGAAGAAATTTTCTTTATTTTATTTTGATTTGGGATCCGAAGAAATCCCTTTTTTAAAAAACTAATTTGAACTCCGAAGAAATCCCCTTTTTAAAATAATTTAGAATCCGACTGATTTGGTAAACTAAAAAAAAATTGACGGTACTTTCATTAGAGCTATAAGCTTGTGTTCACAAATGACCTAAACTTGTATTCATAAATGGTCTATTAAGGGAGCTTGAACTTGTAGCAAAATTTGTTAGACCCAAATTATTAATATGTTAAAAATTTTGGACTTATACGAGACTTATTAGAAATTAACATTACATGCAAACCATAATCTTTTCCCCTATTTTTTTTTATTATAATTTTTTTTTTTTACTCCAACAATATTCCCAAATGGCACTATTAGTCCTTTGTTTTATCCTCTGTAACACACACAGATTCTCTATTTTCTAAGAAATAAAATAGGAGTCATGTTGGGAATCTTCCTTTGTTCCAGGTTATATTCTGGATGGTTGAGAATAGAAGAAATTGAGTAAGGCATTTACTTTGGTATATATAACAGGTGCTAATTTCGCTTCTCTTTTTTTTTTTTTTTTTTTTTTTTTTTTTTTTACTGTACTAAGAGCTATGGAATACATATTTAGAAAAAACTAAATGCAGCAAATCAAGCTCTCTATAACTGTAAAGTTCAAGGATTCTGATAGTTTGTGACATTGTGAGATCCTCTGTAAATTTTTAAGTGCAAGATATGGAATTATTTTTGAAGTATTCATAAACATCAGAGAGCAAAAATAGACCAAGAAGGTAGGCTGACCAATTCCATCTCAAGTAGCTAAACATGTTTATACAAAGCAAACCAAGTTGACCAACCAGTTTTAGGACAAAATACAGGTCCAATAAAGAAGCTGAAATTTCTTTCCCTTTGGATGAGCACATGCAGTTTGTTGTAACTGAGATTAGAAAACAATTTGTCTGGTTCAAAATTTTCAAATTCCCACATGCAATTGTAGCTACTAAAGAAAATAAAGAGTGTATTGAAGGGTTTTCAGTAAAAGAACCATCTGAGAATACAAAATTTTCTTACAAAAGAATGAGAGATCTTAAAGAATTGAACCACCTAACAGGCTTTAGAGAGCTGAGCTATCTACACCTCCATAAAGAGGGCACTCCTCTTTAATTTAATTAAAAAAAGAGCCCCATAGGAGGGGATGAAATGCAAATGGAAATGGAGCATCAAATTATGCCGCCTTTTTCTAAAGAAAGACTATTCCTTTGTGAGCTCCTACCCTTTTTTTCATTCAATCTGCTCGCCGATCAAATCGAGGCCGACCAACAAGAATGAGATCCCTTGAAACAGTAAGAAGTAAAAATGAATCCCTTGTGCAGAAAGAAGGCTCCGAGCAGCGGCGGTTAGTAGCAGAAATGCAAGCACCAACTCCTTCCTGTAAATCCTGTTGTGCTTCTTCTTCTTACTGGCCTTGTTGGGAAGCGACTGCTCCTTAGCTATCGAGTCTAAATTAGGAGCTGACCCACCTCGCTGTTGAACAGCAGGGATCTCTTTGTTCACCAAGGAAATTAGGTCGCCCTCGGACGAACGACCAGATTTCTTGGTCACAACCCATTCATAGGCGCTACCAAGCTGGAAGAGGCCTGAGATCATGGCATTGAACTTGGTGACGGACATGGTGTTCTCGAAGAGAAGGTAGGGGACGATGAATGGGAAGGAGCGGGGAGCCGGGAGGATGTTGAGGAAGGACATGGTGGCGGGGACATAGCAGACGACCCAGGCAGGGAGCTCGGCCTCGGGCACAAACATGGTCATGGGGAGGATGATGCAGAAGAGCGTGAAGGAGTAGAAGGGTAGGATGAGTTTGCGAAGGAGGAAGAAGAGGAATATTAGGTTGGCCTTCTTCCAGAATCCGATCTGCAACGTAGGTTCACAGATATTAGAATGAATGAAGTCCATTTCAGTAACTCCAAATTTTTCAGTTAGTTTTTGCTGTTGAGAAACAAAAAAAAAAAAAAAAAAAAAAGGTCACAGGTTTGAGGAGGATTTTTTCCAAGTCTTTCACACACACATTTCAAGATACAAATATCAAAATGGCAAACATGAAAAATAAGCGATGAAAATAGAATCACTGGTTAGCTAGTCAATTTCCGCTACTTTTGAAAAGCGCCGAAGTTGAGGAGGATTTTTTCTCAATTCATTTAAGTCAGCTTCATATTATGTTATGTTGATGCATATCGCTATTCGTTTAGACATTGAAAACAGGCCAGTTTAAGCAGTTCACAAATTTAATGCATTGAACACAACCCAATGTGTGTATACATTGGGAATATGCATTTCATCGAAAGCAAGATGAAACATTCATTCTTAATGCTATATCAATCAAACAAGTTCTGTAATCTATCAAACTTTCGCGCGATTCATACCCTACCCATGTTTTCTGTTATTTAAATGAGCTGCATGGATCGTAAGAGAAAGAGAAAGCCAATGGTGAGTAGTACAATCTAAGACGCAACATGAATAGGATAGAATTCTGGAGCGTACCTCCGATCTGATAATGTCAGGCAAGCAGAGCCTAAACAACTGCATTGGACCCGAATGCCACCGATGCTGCTGCTTCCTGTACGCCTCATACGACTCCGGCAATTCACATTGGCACTGCAAGAATTTTGCAAAATTCCCAAATCAATTCCTAGCTAGAACCCCCGTAATCAAGCGAAATAAACAATCGCCGCAAAGAGGACTCTTTCAGTACCTCTACATCGTTTAGGAAGACGAACTTCCACCCCTTAAGATGCGCTCGCACCGCAATGTCCATGTCCTCCACCGTCGTCCTCTCCATCCACCCTCCCGAATCCTCTAACGCCTTAATCCTCCACACTCCCGCCGTTCCGTTAAACCCGAAGAAGTTAATGAACACCCCATTAACCTGCTGCTCCACCTCAAAGTGGAAGCAAAGGTTTATATTTTGAAGCCGCGTCAAGAGGTTCTCGTCCCTGTTCACAAAAGACCACCTGGCCTGCACCAACCCCACCTCTTCATTGTCCTGCAGAGCGCGAATAATAGCCATTAGAAAATGTCGAACATATAATTCGATTGTTTCACACGGTATCGAGCATCGGAGCTGGTTTCGCGTTAAACCTTGAAGTGGGGAATGGTGCGCTTGAGGAAGTCGGGAGCGGGCTGGAAGTCGGCGTCGAAGATGGCGACGAATTCGTAGTCCTTGACGTAGCTGCAGCTCATCGCCGACTTGAGGTTGCCGGCCTTGTAGCCCTCGCGGATTACGCGGTGGCGGTAGACGATCTGCGCCCCGCCCTGCTGCCACTTCTCCACCTCCTCCTTGATCAGGGCCTGCGTCGTCGGATCGTCGGAATCGTCCAGAACCTGCACCAACAAGTTCGACCGCGGCCAATCGAGGGTGCACACTGCGGCGATCGACTGCTGGTAAACCTGCGCCGCAATGCCGATTCAGCAGTGAATTGGAACCTGTTGATTAAAAATGTGATTTTGTTTTTTTTTACCT
Organism: Tillandsia fasciculata; assembly: GCA_029168755.2. Classification (NCBI taxonomy): domain Eukaryota; kingdom Viridiplantae; phylum Streptophyta; class Magnoliopsida; order Poales; family Bromeliaceae; genus Tillandsia; species Tillandsia fasciculata. The sequence goes on along the minus strand of CM054937.1, from coordinate 26,132,529 downwards.
CTCGCTCGTTGCACATGGGGATTTGGACGAGGACCATGGGGAAGTGGTGGGAATCGGCGCCGGATTCGAGGTCGTGGGGGAGGAGGGGTTGCTTCGGCGCAGGCTTAATCTTCTTGAAGTGGATCCAGAAGCAGCCGACGCAGAGGATGAGGCGATCGAGGCTCTGGACGAGGAAGAGGACGACGCAGGCGTCGGCGAGGAATTGGAGGAGCGGAGCGAGGTAGGCGGAGCGGAAGCCGACCCAGCGGGAGTAGATCGCGTCGAAGAGGCCGTGGAGGTCGGGGGCGGCGAGGTGCCAACCCTCGTAGTAGGCGGCGATCTCCACGACGAGGAGGAGGAGGGAGAGGACGAGGAAGCCGCGGATGAAGGAGTAGAAGCGGGAGCGGAGCACGGGGCTCTCCTCGGTCGCCGCGGAGCCCGCGTCGGAGTCGGTGCGCCCCGAGGAGACGCGGCGGCGCACGGCGGAGGCGAGGCCGAGCGCGGCGGACGCGAGCCCCGTGAGGCACCCCGCCGCGCGGTGCGCCTTCAGGAGGAGCACCCACGTGATCTGCTTCGCGTTCTTCCCCCTCCCCCCCTTCCTCGTCGCCACCGCCGCCGAGGCGCCCCCACCGCCTCCGCCGCTGCCGTAGTCGTCGTCGTCGTCGTCGTCGTCCGGGGAAGAGATATCGGCGATGGACCAGTTGGGTTTCTCCATCTTCACCACCACCGGCGTCCCGCGGTGGGCCTCCTTGCTGCCCCACCACCCGAACGACGGCGCCATTACCCACACCACCCACCCACCAGCCCAAATCTCTTCCTCAAAGGACTCGCCTTTCTTACGTTCGACGAAATGCCCCAACCAGAACCAACCTCAAAACTCGTCAAATCCCCTCAACCCAGCACCGTATTCGCCTCTCCATGTCTCATCTCCCCACCATTTACACCTCTGGAGACGACCTTCCCCTCCTCCTCAATACGATAACAGCTCAACACGGCTCGCAATCTATATAAAAATTTTATTTTATTTTATTTTTTAGCTATAGAAAAGCTTCCAACTTTCTTTACTACATCTGCCCATGATTGCTGCGTAGAATCGTGAAGGATTGGAAACAAAAAGGATTAGTTTAAACGGATCTGGGTGTATTAAATTAAAGAAGGAAACTGGAGATCCTGTGTGTGTCTTCTTTTTCTTCTTCTTCTTCTTCGCCGCTTCCTTGTATTAATCTCATCTTTTTTCCCCCTTCTCCTATTCCTTTTTAACTCTTTCCAAGGTCACACAAAATAATGCAAAAAATAAATAAATAAAAAATGGAAAAAGCAAAATGTGAAATTTTTTTTTTTTTTTTTTTTTATGAGCGTACAGAGGAGATTATTACAAACAGCGGGAACAGAAAAGGGCGACGAGGGAGACGACGATCCGTGTCGACCGTACGCGCATAACAACAGGGATGTGGATTAAACAGAGAGGGGCGAGGAGTGATGTACGAACGATGCCGCATGCGGACGCATGAGATCTACCGTTCGTTTCGTTTCTGATCGATGCAGCGTCCGCATGCGACTGCGTTCGTATATCGGCCTCGTCCGACACAGTTGTGCTTTTGCCACGTCAGCGTCCGCGTGGTCGGGGTCGTAATTTTGAGTGACTTTCTACGGTTCCCTTTTTCTTATTGGCGTTTGAGACCGAGTCGTTCCATTGAGAGAGAAAATTTTTTGCTTACACCAGGTGTATTAATATATCCTATATCCTCTTGTTAAAAATTTAAATGTCAAAAATTATAAAATATTGAGGATAAATTTCATACAATTTGAGCACTTTCTCAAATTTAAATTTTAATATTAAAAATAATTTATTCACAAAAATTATGGTGCACGGAATGTATGCGCACACAGGGTGCTGGTAATAAGTTCTCCCACTGAGGATTGAAGAGTTCACTGAAATGGACGGCTATGATTGCTTAAGGTGCACCATGTGTTTGGTGGTCCAGGTGACGTGGACTGATCAGAGTCGTTGGAGTTTTACGTCGGAAACAGAGAGTACATGTGGTCCACCGTGGAGCCCGGTCCCGTAGTCCTCCAGATTGAAAATGACTATTTTAGCCTCAGGTGATTCGTAGGAGCCCCAAAACGCCAAGCCATTACTTGGGGGTGTAATAGTAATTACGTGCACAATAACTTTTTTTTTCGTTTTTGAATTTCGAAAATGCTAATGCGGGTTGCACGGTCCAACTACATGGCACGTGCGGTTCACGTGACCTGCAATTCAATCCGTACGGTCGTGGGCATAAAAGCTCACGTGACTCCGACGTGGCAATAACCACGTGTGGGACCCACGTGTAAGGAGGGAACAGGATAAGGCATCTGAACGTACAGCACCAAAAAATTATGCCATTTTGCTTTACTAAAAAAAATATATATTAAATAATTTTTATAAAAAAAATTAATTATTTATATGTTCGTAAATTTATACGCTCTAATAGTATTCAAATACTACAACAAAAAAGATGAAACACGAGTTTTTTAATTTTATTTTAATTTAATTTTGGAGATTTAATTATCATTTAATTCCGACTAATTCACTTCGATTGAATAATAACCAATTGTTTAAGTAATTAATAATTGTTAAAACATTAAAATTATATTAGAATGCTATTAAAATCATTAAGCTTTTGGGATAATTGCCTGTGTACCCCTGTAATATGATGAAATATCTGATTTATCCTTCTTATTTCTTTCTTTCAAATATACCCCTAATACGTTCCACATTTTTTCTGATATACCCATATTTTGAGGATATATCAGAAAGAATTTGAATTTTTAGAAGGGTATATTAGAGAGCAGATTTTTTGAGGGGTAGATATGAAAGTTGGGAACTTAATAGGGGTATATAGGCAATTGCCCCTAAGCTTTTCTTACTTATATATTCAATTTTAATTATTTAAATTTCATTACAACAAACTATTTGATATTTTTTATTTTTAATAATTCGAGCTAATGAAATGAATGAAATGAAATTAATAGAACTAAAAAAATGACATAGTAAATGAATAGAACTAAGAAAATGACATAGTTTAATTTAGGATTAATAATACTATGCTACATTGTATGTTTTAAATGTTTTTATTTTTTATATTATATTATTTTTTTAAAAAAAATATTATTATATTATTATTTAATCAATCTTTACGCTATATTTTAATTTTATATTAGTTACTCTATATTTTTAGAGTAATGCTGTATTATTTATAAAATTATTTATAATTTTACAGAATAATCTGATAAACTTATATTGTCACTGGCATTAATAAAATTATTATTTTAGAAAATTACTTATTATTATTATTATTATTATTTTAGGAGGTGTTACGAGATATTTTGCATGGATGAGATAAAAAAAAAAAAATTAAAAAGAAAAACATAACGGGAAATGTGAATCCGACACTGCGCCGTGACCGAGGTCGCGCCAAGTGGCGACCAGGTGATCTGCGCCTCGATCGTCGGGCCGTACGCCACGTGTCGCGCAGCGACGCCGCGATCTCGCCACGATGGTCGGCCTCCGCGGCGGGGCCCACCTCGTCCGTGTCCCCCGAGTCCAACCAAGCACCTTTGCCGCACACACCCTCTCTATATTCATATTTTTCGTTTTAGTCCCTCCCGTAATTTTTTGTGTCCGTGTTTGCGAAAAAAAAAAAAAAAAAGTTAGAGTTAAGAAGTGCTAAAACTTAGGATTAATCACTGTCAAAAATATCTCTCCTGCATACTTTAACTTCATTTTCAATAATTTTTAAGTACTCGCTTAATTCTATATTAGAGAACTAGAAGCAACTTAATTATTCATTTATTAATTTGTGTTTTACAAAGAAGGTCTCCGGTCCCACAACTAAACATTCTCAACCCCAAATTATTCCCCGAATTCATGGGATGACACTGTTATCAGTTCATTTGTTTTGACTTTTTGGGACAAAATATATTATTATTATTATTATTATAAGTGTAATGTGGCTGTTTCCAAGAGTTTGAAATTAAAAATGCACTGTTTCAGTAACAATCTAAACCCACAGAAAAGTTGCGCTTCTTAATTCTCTTTGTACTTGTTTAATGCTACTGACGCAGTTAAATTAATGTTGTGTATCTTAATTTACGCCTTCAGTAATATTACCAATATATATATATATATATAAGGAACAAAATGTTGATACGTGTAGCAATAGATCGATATACTAATTAATATCAAATGTATCTAAACCTGCATCGATATATAGATATCCCTACTTCACATCTGATCGACTTTGGGATCTATTTGTCTGAATAATTAGTAATAATGTTGATGCGAATTAATTGAATTAATATGGAACTGGAACCTAATGACTGCATTGTGTACAAATATAAAAGAATGTAACCAATCAAAAAAATTGTTCACCACGCGTAACGAAAAAAATTACTGTAAAATTATAAGCAATCGTGAACTGTCAGAGAATGTTATTTATGTATTTTATATTTAATAATTTTTTCTTATTCTGTTCTCTAAATTTTTTAATAAATTTAAAATATAATCTTATATATATATATATGATAATTCGTACATAGCATATTCTTAAATGCTCGTGTTGAATCCCTTCCTACCACCTAAGCTCTACAGAATGGGCTTGCACTGTTGCGCATATTTATGTGCCCAAATATAAATATATATATATATATATATATAGTCCGACTAGAATAATATCGATAGCACCAAATAATTGATGCTATCAAGTTTTCAACCGTTGGATAAAAGCGATTGGGATTATAGTGGTTCCTTAAAATTTTTACTATTCAACCAACCACCTAGTAAATCCTAGGGAACCACTATAATCCCAACCGTATAATTTTTCATCCAACGGCTAAAAACTTGATAGCACCAATGGCTTGGTGCTATCGATAGTATTCTAGCATAATTCTATATATATATATATATATATATATATATATATATATATAAAATAATAATAATAATAATAATAATAATAATAATGCTACCTGTACATTAATTAGATAAAACAATTGTCAAAAATATAATTTTAACATAATATTATTAAAAATATTAATTTATTTAATTTAATAGCACAATATACTACAATAAGGCCCAACAAATAGAAAAATCTGCTGAAGAGCTTTACTTTCATCTTTGTCATAAATTAGAATAGTCCAAGCATTTTGTATTAGAGGAGAAGATCTTCTCCGCCACAATTATTTTATATTCCATTAATAACATCTAATCAAATACCTATACAAAAGCATAAAAATATAAGAAAGTGTATCTGCTATGCGCAAAAAAAAAAAAAAAAAAAAAAAAAAAAAAAAAAAAAAAAAAACATAGAGCACATGTAGCAAAGTGGGCTGGGCCGGTTTTACGGAGTGGTAGGTGGGCACGTGCGTTGGGCCCCGCCACCCTGACAGGGCCCTTTTGACTCTTTGACTGAGTCGAAAGCGCATGAGTCCGAATCGGAATCGGAATCGGAATCTAATCAGCAAAACCATGTGCGCCCTCGCCTTCTCGTTGTGCGTGCGTCCGCTACATGCGGGATCCACTTGTCGTTCGCACACCCAATCCACGTGTTGTGTTTTGGGATGATTAAAAATGACACTCAGATATATATATAATCTATAATAATTTAAAAATATAAAAATTTTTGCACTTCCAGAATTATTATTCTAGTCGGACTCTTTATTAATGACGACTTGACACAGTTAACAGTAGGCAGCATAATGAGGCCCATGCTCAGTGTACAAATTTACATACAAGTGAAAAATAAAAACGAATTAAAAAAAAAAAAAAAAGTAAAAATTGGAATCACAACAATTGACATTAATTTTCCGTACCAAACACAATATTTACATAACTGCACGAGTAGTGTACTCAGCATGTTGCATTTTTCCTCTCCAACTTTATTGCTTCATAAGATGTCATAACTTCTTTAAATTTAGCCTCAGCAGCTTCTGCAGCACACAAACAGATCCAGCTCATCAAGCAAACAAACAACTCTTTACTTCTGATACCCCTGATATAAATCTAGAGTGCGACATATTCGAACTAGCAGAAAGGATTGTTTACCTTTATTATTCTGGTTTTGATCAGGATGATACTCCATTGCTTTTTGCCTGAAAGCATTCTATGGTCCAAACGAGAAAAAAAAACAAAAGGTTAAAAAATAAGAGGCAAAAAGAAGAAAGTAATTTAGACGAGTTAACTAAAACACTTACTTTAATCTCAGCATCTGAGTATGGTGTTGATCTCGACCTACAAAAGAAGGTGGTAATTTGAAAATCTAGTATATGTTTAATCATATAGAGTAAGAATCAGATTTATACCTATCAAGGCCCAAGACGGAATAGTGATGGGACATTAAGTAATTTCTGTTTCCACCAAGGGTTGATCTGAAGTTTGTTCTTTGATCCCCGTAAAATGTTTCAGACTTCCAGTACCAGTCATCTCTTGGAAAATGTTGATAAGTGCCGGGACCGTAATCTCTCCAAATCTCGTAGCTCTTCTTAGATTTAGATCGTTCTCTGTTGAATACACTTTGCATGCGCTTTATGCGCTCCTACAAAAGGAACTAGTATTGGTGTGGATTAGTTGATATACTGGACCATTAAATGATCATTTTGCAAGCTTGAGGATCATGCAAGCGGAAGTAATGGTACTGGGACATTCGCAATAATTTAAACACATAAAAGAAAAATGTATTACAGAGGAAAGAATAAAGCAGCTGAAATTAAAATGTTAAATTATTATGCGGTTTAAGAGAGTAAGTCAGAGCAACGCTGATACTATTTTATGCAATGTAGATCCAAGGATGAAACCTATACGTCAGGAGAAGAGTGAACATAAGTCAATCAACAAACCAGCAGAATGTATTTAGATGCAGCAGTATAGCAATTCATAGAAGCTATAAAATAGAAGCAAGTAGAAAAGAGCTACCAAGTAATCATCTTCCAAAAATTGATTTTTGCAAAGCAGTTAGCTTAACTGCAGCAGGGAATATGCATTTCAAGAGTTTTATAGAAGCATCTTTTGATTTGAAAGAGAGGAGATAAAAAGAACCACACAGAGAAGAACAACAAGTGGAGAGAAGTGGAAGAGGAAACAGGAGATGAAGTAATAAGCACAACTTGTTTTACAACATAAAACAAAAACTTGGTAGTAACTTCATTTTCTTCTCTGATTTCATGAAGATATTATCCCATAGCCAGCTGGGGTGCATTCAAGATAACAAGCAAACAGACAGAGAAATACATGCACCAAAACATCCAATAACATAGAATTTGTTTTAAAAAAAAACAAAAACACCAAAAGATGGCAGTGATACCAAACAAGGCCTTAGCAGAAGCGTCAAGTTCGCTAGAAAGAAGTCACTGAGAGTTCGTTTTATCTTAGAAAGGCAAGAAGCAGCAAATAACTGACCACTCTCTCCCTTTCATCCTCATTCTTCTCTTGCACTCGGCGGTAATATCTACTCCGAGCTTCCTGCCCGTGATATGAGCTGCGAAACCCGCTGCCCCAAGAATAATACGATTCTGACCTATAAAGCTTCAAGGAAATAAAGATCTTCATTAAAACACAATAAAATTACAAATCATGACACAGTTTTGCAGAGGATTTTATATGCTGCCACAGGCAAGTAATACAACACCATCCACAAAGCTACAGCAGGAGACATTTGGAAACATGTGAAATGTAGCCAAAACAAACAAATTTAAAAAATTCCATTGTCAGTATACTTGGTGTCATATTCAAATGCATATAAAAGCTACATAACTTCTAAATCTCATGCTGCTAACATGATTGCTCGACTCTAAACAAAAGCAGTAGAGATTTTACAAGTACTCCTCATGTATATACTTACTTTCTGATAGCATTGTTTGCAACAAATGATATACAAAACAGAACAATGTTCCTTCAACATCAACATATTTGCAGGATGCATTAACAAGAACCTATTTGTACCTGAGAGTAGAACCAATTAACAGTCCTGCGCAACTGACCAACCTGTCAAGATGAGCGAAAAAAATTAGATAGGAATTTGAAGGAACACAAAACAAAGAGACATATGTTACAAAATAAACATTAGAAACAACACATTTGAATGGACATTACCGGATTATGGTTCTCTACAACAAAATTCTATGTACTTAAATCAACACAAAAATTCAATGCATCTCTTCTTGCATTCTTCCTTCAGTACATTAAAAAAAACTCAGAGTTTTGCCAACAATAAATTTCGGAGAGGAACCTGACAAAAAGAACTTTTTTAGCACATCAAACAACAACAGCAACAACAACAAGAGCTTGCACAGCTCAAATACATTTTTGGTAGGAAGTTTGATTAAGTAAAGTTGAATCCAAATTCTCAGTAACAATCGAAATGATCTACTGTTACGAAGAGAAAATGCTCGTCCTTTTCTACTAGTATCAGTTAATCTAGGCAATTAGTGAAAAAAAGAAAAGCAAGCTTTTTCCCGTTCTTTAACACAATTCGGCGCTCGACTCCGAATTCACGCAGAGAAGCTCCTACATTCCCATATCGACATCCAAACCAAAAGCTACTCAAACCACATAAGTCGGCGCCGAAGCACCATTCTACGCCGACTACACATCACCGAAGTCGGCAAAAAGAGACCTTTAGGTGCCGACTAGGCCTGTAACCCGACGACGAAGAACCCTAGACATCGAATTTCCGCATAATGATAGGGATTACAACAAAACATGGCGAATTGAACACGAAATTAGGGGGGGGAAAAGGGGTTGATTGGGATTGGGATTGGGGATTGGGGGTTGGATCGGAAACAAGGTGAGAATGTGAGATCGATTCGTTGCTTACGGCGACGGTGGTGGCGGTGGCGCCGATGAGGGCGTAGAGGAGGATTCCGAGGGGCATGGCGCCGTCGTCCCTCTCCTGCCGCCATGGATTCGGTGGCTCCTCGCTCTTCCGATCGGAGGGCTTCATGGTTCATCCGCTCTTCGCCTTCGTCTTCGTCTTCCTCTTCGTCTTCGTCGTCTATGGAGGGGGTTCTGGGGATCTCGAACTCGCCATGGGAGAGGGCGAGGATGAGATCGACTCGGTTAAAATTCGGGAAATGTTTTTTTTTACTATTACACTTAAACTTTAAAACATTTTTTAATAAAAAAAATATATATACAGAAGCTCTTAATTAATATAATAATAATTATAAAATCTAGAACAAAACATATTATTATTTATTAATTTATTATTGATTTATTATTGTTATTGCGGGTTGTAGAAGGATGGGCCCCTACTTTCAATCTTAAACATGGGCCATGAGGCCCATTATGTATATATGGAGGTTTAGGCCCATTTGTGTTGGAAAGAAATAATAGTACAGAGACTTAAGAATGAACAGTAAAATTGATTCAGAAAATATTTTAAAAACGTATTTTTTTTATACTCACATTATGCAGTATAACAGTTTAAAAATATTCAAACTATTATTTACCAACCTAACATTCTTAACATACATTCTTGGCACAATTTCAATACAATTATACACGAATAGAATAAAACCAACTAAAGTACATAAATAAGCCAATTGGTCCTCTCACTTTGGAATTAATTACAAGAAATTATCGTAACCCACGTTGCTGCGCCTTAAACAATAAGGCATTGACCAAATATATCTTCGACTTTTCTCAATAATCGAGACCATGTCACATCTAAAATGACTCACTCATTACATAACTAGAAACTCTATACTTTACTTATGTTATTCACGAACACGTCCACGATTATCTCCCAGCTCTTATAATCTCGATCCAATTAATTTATCCTTCTATGCCCAAGTGTGATTAAAGAATATTATTCACCATATAGTTTATATAAAAAAAAATGTATGTACGGAAAGGTACCGAAGTATATGCTTTTGACCATATTTTTTTGCACGCAAGAGGCTTTGACGAAGCTAGAAGAGATGGCGATTGATGGTCACTAATTTCATAATAATTTAAATTAAAAAATAAAATATTTGATCGATACTCTGAATTTTCAAAGTCCTTTACTTAGTTCTTATTTAAAGCCAATTTAAAAAGTTAGTCAACCTCTTATTCCACATACTTAATCCAAACGCAATATCGATTCTCTCAATAAATTATTATACCTAGCTTGATCATATTGGACAAATTCAATTTTCCTTATCCTTTTGGAATGTTAATTCCCTAATTATCGTTTTTCCAATCTAATTCTAGACATTTTCCTACGTTCGTCGAGTATATAAATATATGCCCCATCATTTACCACCTCTTCGATCACCCACAAAATAGAAAGTAAGAAACTTCAAAAATATGGAGTCATTTAACGTATCCTTCGTTATGCTTTGTGCCGTGTTACTATGCATGGCACATGCAACGGGCGCCCAAAACTCCCCGCAGGACTACGTCGACGCCCACAACGCGGCGCGCGCTGATGTCGGTGTCGGCCCCGTCAGGTGGAGCGACACGGTGGCGGCCTACGCGCAGAACTATGCGAACAAGCGAATCGGCGATTGCCAGCTGGTCCACTCCGGCGGCCCCTACGGCGAGAACCTATTCGAAGGGTTCGGGGCTGACTACACGGCGGCAGACGCCGTCAACGCCTGGGTGTCGGAGAAGCAGTACTACCACCATGCGACGAACAGCTGCGCGCAGGGGAAGGTGTGCGGGCACTACACGCAGGTCGTGTGGCGCGACTCGACTACGATCGGGTGCGCGCGCGTGGTGTGCAACAATGGCTGGATATTCATCACTTGCAACTATAACCCTCCGGGGAACATCGTCGGCCAAAGTCCTTACTGAGGAAGACTAAATATATTTTTTAAAATAATTTAAAATAAAAACAATAAAAATATATATAATAATGAATAATGTGTGTAAGCACTACTACTCTCTCTCTTTGTAGTAAGTATATATATATATATATATATATATATATATATATATATATATATATATATATGGGGAATAAGAATTGGCTCGTGTAACCTATAACATGTTCAAGAACTCGTAGATAAATTCTTTGAGAGCTCCTCGATGATTATTGTTAAATTTTCTCTGTTTGTGGCTTAATTTGTATTTTTTTTCTTTAATATTTAGGCGAATAAAATAATTATATGTGAAGTGATCTAGGAGAGATAATTTTAATGTAGTAAAAACATCTGATAAAAAAATTAAAATCAAATCAATCTATATATAAAGGTTAACAAAATTAAAATTAAACATTAAATCATAGTATGGAAGAATTCAATCGAATCAAATTAAAATTTTGTTTTTAAAAATAGTTTGTATAATATATATATAAATTTTAAGAGTACTTTAACTGATTCAATTTATTAATTTATTAAGTTAACTTTTAAACAGTCTCAATAAATTAATCAAATAATAATTTACTGGAATTTTTTAAATTCCCCTCTTCGTCTTCGTCTTCGTCTTCATCGTCCATGGAGGGGTACTGGGGATCTCGAACTCGCCATGGGAGAGGGCGAGGAAATAGGAAAGGGAAAATGCAATCGACTCGGTTAAAATTCGGGAAATGGATTTTGTAATGAACTAAATAAAAAAATAAAAAAATAAAAAAACTGCACGGTTACAAATGGAGGTGGATACTTAGCTTTATCTTAGTTCTAGAGCCTTCACCTTCGTCTTCGAAGATCCTTCTGACCAGGAAGCTCCTCGGGTGCACCATTGGACGGAGAAGAGGAACTCTAGGAGGAAACGGGGAGGCGCCTTCGTCTTCCAGGGTCTATGAGCAAAGGAGCACAATGGGTCGCGCCATTGGAAAGGGAAGGGAAACCCTTGGGAGGAGACGGAGAACCCTAGAAGGGCCAGGAAGACTCTGGAAGATGGGGGAAGGTGCGGGAAGGTGATACCAGCACTCGTGTATACTGAGGGTCATGGCGGGTTCCGGACCCAGCTAAGAGGGGATCCGACCCTTCACGCCTTTCCTCACGAGCCCAAGCCCAAGCGGGAATTGGCCTAGTTACAGGGAAAGAGAAACAATAAACACAACATAGTATAGATACTTTTCCTAAATTGCACATTAGTCCCTGAGTATACTGATATAAATAGAGGTAGTTGTAACTGAAAACAGTTAACTGGAAATATACAAGTTCATCTTCTACAACTCCTCTTTTCCTTCTTTCTCTCTCTTCCCCTCTCTTCCCATTCTCACGCACTGTTCTTCCTCTTCCCCAGATCCAATTCTTCTAATTTCTCTCTATATCTCATAGTTCCGGTCCAGGATCATTGATCCAGTTGAGGATCCGCGGCGGATTGAAGCATCAATTGTGGCAAGGAGCTCGTTCATCATCGGCGCCATCAATCTCAGTTCCCAGTTCATCATCGATTGTGCGCCTCCGAAACGAGTTCTCGATCTCAATCTCATCATCACTGTCACAATTCCGGCTCTATAATATTAGTTGAGCGGGTGCGGATTAAGAATTTCCATTCTAATCTCGCCATCCAAGCTCTACAAGATTTTTAGAGAAATTGCGGCTCAGAAGAGTATTACAATTGGTATCAGAGCAGCCCCGGTCCCAGGGATCTGGGTATTGCCATTTCTGCAGAGAAGCAAGCATGTGTTAGGGCAGGATCTTGTTGAAGATATTTCAGTAATTGTCATCGTAACAGGTAATTCAAAACCATGGCATTACAGTTACATGATTATAGGAATATACTCATATAGATTGTAAGTTGCTGTGAATAAGAAAATATTGCTATTTCTGAGAAAGTAAGCAACACTAAGATATAAGATCGAGAAAAAGAAGCAAAACAGGTTCTGGTTCATTTCCAACAAGAGGGAAATGGTAGAGGGAACAAGGTTGAGGGATTTAAATGAGCATATGACAGTGTTAGAGACTGCATTGCAAAGACTCACCACAGAATATCACGACAAGGTGAAAGAATTGGGAGATCAAATCACTGAAGTAAGCATGACTGAACAGAAGGACTATGAAGCATTGCAAGTTGATGCGATTAAAAGGCATGAGTTGGTGCTTAGGGATAATGCTGCAAGACATGAAGAATTGATGCAGTTACTGACTTCCCAGGCAACCCACAACAGACCAATATTGCATACACAAACTACTACTCAAACTCCAGTTGAACATAAACATAGAGAAGCGCATAATGGGTATAACTACAGTATGGGGGAAACAAAAGGAAAAGGGTTGTTACCTGTGCCGCCAAGAGAAACAAACTTGAATGAGGAAACTAGAGAAGTTAGAGTTAGTAACAAAAGCCAAAATCATATACATACACCTCATCCCAAGTTAGAATTTCCAATGTTTGGTGGCGAAGAACCCAGGTTATGGGTAGAGAATTGTGAGTACTACTTTGATATCTACCAAATTCCATATCAGCAGTGGCTTAGCATTGCATCGATGCACTTAAGTGGAAGGGCAAGGACGTGGAAGCAAAGTTATTTCATTCACAAGCAAGATGTAAGTTGGGATGAATTTATAGAAGCACTCTATCGAAGATTTGGACAAACTGGGGAAAGGTATCTAGTAAGAGAGTTCAATAACCTCAAGCAAATTGGCACTGTGGAAAATTACCAAGAAAAGTTTGAAGAGCTACGTACTCAGTTGTTATTTCACAATCCCCAACTGACGGAAGAGTATTTCATCTCTTGTTATATTAGTGGGTTAAGGAGGACTTGATTCCATTTCTTGGATATTGCGCATCCCAATACATTGGAGGAAGCTTACTGTCAAGCTAAATTGCATGAAAAAGTATTAGCGGTGATTAGTAAAAGGATCAAACAGAACACAAAAATTACAGAAAATACTTTTAATAAAGCTCCACAGCCATATGTACCAAGACCCTTAGGCTATCAAGGGAACAACAATAAATCTCTGATGGAACAAAGGAGAGCTGCAGGTCAATGCTTTAAATGCGGAGATAGATATCATCCGGGCCATGTATGTGCTGTTAAGAGCCTTAATGCATTGCAAGGGTTAAATGACATCTTGGAAGTATATGATGAAGATTGCCTCCAGGAGGTACAGGTTGAAATGGAATGTGGAGATCCAGAGGATGAAAACAACAATCCTGAAGTAGGGGTTTCTATACATGCATTAAGTGGAGAAAAGCAACAGAATACTATCAAAATACAGGGTGAGGTAAAGGGACAAATGCTTACCATATTAGTGGACACCGGCAGCACCCATAGCTTTATGGATCTCCAAACGGCTAAGGATATTAAGGCTCATCTGATAGCTGCTGCCCCTTTGGTAGTTACAGTAGCAAATGGACAAAAAGTCTTGAGCAAATTGCAGTGTCCAAATTTTCAGTGGAATATGCAGGGCCATAGTTTCCAAGCAGATCTGAGGATCATAAGATTGGAAGGATCCAGTATGGTATTGGGAATTGATTGGTTGAGGTCCTATGGTAAGGTCACTTTTGACTACCATCAGGATTCTATCACTATCCAAAAGGGGGGCAACCATTAGTGTTGAGTGGAATTAAAGAAGGAGCTCAGCTAAAATTAATTTCGGCCAACCAGTGGTACCAAGACTGGCAAAGAGGAGAATGTTGTGTTGTAAGTCAGTGTCAAACAAGTGAGGAACAAGTGGTAGCCTCAGAGTTAGACCCTGCACTACAAGTAGTTTTGGCCCAGTATGCCACAGTATTTGAGAATCCAACAGAGTTGCCTCCACAAAGGTCTGTAGACCATAGGATACCTCTGCAGCCTGGTGCGTTACCAGTTAATCTCCGGCCTTATAGGCATTCTTATGAACAAAAGGGAGAGATAGAAAAGCAAATAAAAGAGATGCTTGAGTCTTCTATAATCCAAGCAAGTCACAGCCCTTTTGCTTCACCAGTTTTATTAGTCAAGAAGAAAGACGGTAGTTGGCGGATGTGTATAGATTACCGTCAATTAAACAAAGTCACTATCAAGGATAAGTTCCCTATTCCACTCATCGACGATTTACTGGATGAACTAGGGGGATCAAAACTTTTCTCTAAATTGGATTTACGATCAGGATATCATCAGATCATAGTTCATAAGAAGATATTCCCAAAACTGCTTTTCGGACTCACCAAGGGCACTATGAATTCAAGGTAATGCCATTTGGGTTGACAAATGCCCCAGCTACTTTTCAGGCTCTAATGAACACAATCTTTGCTCCCTATCTGAGGAAGTACATATTAGTGTTTTTTGACGACATTCTGATATACAGTAAAAATTGGGAGGAACATCTGAGACACTTGAAGGTGGTTCTGGAAGTATTGCTGAAAAATAAACTGTATGCTAAGCAAAGTAAGTGCACTTTTGGTAAAGAACAAGTGGAGTACCTTGGACATATTATTTCTGAAAAAGGAGTAGCTACGGATCCTATAAAGACTGAGGCAATGACTGCGTGGCCAATTCCTCGGACAATTAAGGAGTTAAGGGGTTTTCTGGGGTTAACTGGTTACTATCGGAAGTTTGTAAAAAATTATGGGTCGATTAGTAAACCCCTTACTGAGTTGCTCAAGAAGAACCAGTTTGGTTGGACCCAAGAAGCTCAGCGAGCTTTTGAATCCCTGAAAATGGCAATGTCTACGGCACCAGTCCTAAGACTGCCTAATTTCGAGGAACCCTTCACTTTGGAGGTTGATGCCAGTGGGGAAGGTATAGGTGCTGTGCTATCACAGGAGGGTAAACCAATAGCATATCTCAGCAAAGCCATTAAAGGCAGAATTTATGCCTATCTACCTATGAAAAAGAATTCCTAGCAATTCTTATGGCGACGCAAAAATGGAGACATTACTTGATGACGGTAGTTTTATCATTAAGATGGATCATGAAAGCCTTAAATATCTTTTGGAACAAAAAATAGTGACACCAATGCAACAAAAAGGAATGCTCAAGCTTATGGGATTTGACTATACTATAGCATATCGAAAAGGGAAAGAAAATTTGGCGGCTGACGCATTGTCAAGACAAAATCGAAAGGAAGATCAGTTATTAGCAATTACAGCAATTACACCTGCTTGGCCTTCTGAAGTGGAGGACAGTTATCAGGGTGATCCTTACTACGAACAGCTCATTAAAGAGGTTCTTTTGCAACCTGAATGTTTTGAGTTCTACACTTACAGTCAAGGGGTATTGAGGTATAAAGGAAGGGTGTGTGTGGGTGGAACAGGAGATCTGAGGAGTAGGTTGGTTAACCAATTCCATGGATCTAGTTTGGGTGGACACTCGGGAGTATCTCATTCTTATCAAAGAATGAAGAGACATTTTTATTGGAAATGAATGAAGAAACAAATCGAAGCTTTGGTTCGCGAGTGTGGAATTTGTGCCCAGACTAAACCCGACACCAGGGGTTACCAAGGTTTACTCCAACCATTGCCTATTCCTAATCAAATATGGACAGATATTAGCATGGACTTTGTGGAAGCTCTACCTAAGTCTGAGGGGAAGGACACTATTATGGTAGTGGTTGACAGTCTTTCGAAGTATGCCCATTTCATTCCTCTAAAACACCCTTTTGCAGCAGTCGACATAGCTCGACTTTCATGGACACTGTATACAAGCTTCATGGGTGTCCTAAAAGTATAGTAACTGATAGAGACAAAATTTTCACCATCCAGTTTTGGACCGAACTTTTCAAATTACTGGGAACCCAACTTAAGATGAGTACCTCATATCATCCTGAAACCGACGGTCAAACAGAAAGGGTTAACCGTTGTTTGGAAACCTACTTAAGATGTATGTGTTTCCAACACCCCCATAAGTGGTGCAGATTCTTATCTCTAGCAGAATGGTGGTATAACACTAATTACCATACCTCCCTGGGAACTACACCTTATACAGCACTTATGGAGTGTCGCCCCCTGATACTCTGGTGGCCGCTGCTGGTGCAGCTACCTCTTCAGAAGTAAAAGATTGGGTGAGGGAAAGAGAAGGAGTCACTCGAGAGTTAAGAGACAAGCTACAGATAGCTCAAAATCGTATGAAACAACAAGCCGATAAACACAGGAATGAGAGAGAGTATAGGGTAGGAGAATGGGTAAACCTGAAGCTGCAACCTTACCGTCAAATTTCCGTAGCAGCAAGGAAGAATCCGAAACTGTCTGCCCGTTATTATGGGCCGTATGAAATAGTGGAGAGGATTGGACCCGTAGCATACAAGCTAAAGTTACCTGAAGGTGCCCAAATACATCCAGTTTTTCACATTTCATTACTCAAATCTTGCCATGCCGATCCTACCAAGGTATCATCCTCGTTACCAAAAGTCGGAATAGAGGGTCAGCTACTGGCGGAACCGGAAAGGGTGTTGAGCAGAAGGATGAGCAAGCGAGGAAACCAAGCTGTCACCGAAGTATTGATTAAATGGAGCAATCTCCCAGAAGCTTCTGCTACTTGGGAAGAGTATGGAAGCCTCCGGCAGCAGTTCCCAACTTTTGATTCCTGAGGACAGGAATCAGATTAAGGGGGAGGGATTGTAATGAACTAAAAAAAAAAAAAAAAAAAAAAAAAAAAAAAAACTGCACGGTTACAAATGGAGGTGGATACTTAGCTTTATCTGAGTTCTAGAGCCTTCGTCTTCGTCTTCGAAGATCCTTCTGACCAGGAAGCTCCTCGGGTGCACCATTGGACGGAAAAGAGGAACTCTAGGTGGAAACAGGGAGGCGCCTTCGTCTTCCAGGGTCTACGAGCAAAGGAGCACAATGGGTCGCGCTATTGGAAAGGGAAGGGAAACCCTTGGGAGGAGACGGAGAACCCTAGAAGGGTCAGGAAGACTCTGGAAGATGGGGGAAGGTGCGGGAAGGTGGTACCAGCACCCGTGTATACTGAGGGTCATGGCGGGTTCCGGACCCAGCTAAGAGGGGATCCGACCCTTCACGCCTTTCCTCACGAGCCCAAGCCCAAGCGGGAATTAGCCTAGTTACAGGGAAAGAGAAACAATAAACACAACATAGTATAGATACTTTTCCTAAATTGCACATTAGTCCCTGAGTATACTGATATAAATAGAGGTAGTTGTAACTGAAAACAGTTAACTGGAAATATACAAGTTCATCTTCTACAACTCCTCTTTTCCATCTTTCTCTCTCTTCCTCTCTCTTCCCATTCTCACGCACTATTCTTCCTCTTCCCCAGATCCAATTCTTCTAATTTCTCTCTATATCTCATAGTTCCGGTCCAGGATCATTGATCCAGTTGAGGATCCGCGGCGGATTGAAGCATCAATTGTGGCAAGGAGCTCGTTCATCATCGGCGCCATCAATCTCAGTTCCCAGTTCATCATTGATTGTGCGCCTCCGAAACGAGTTCTCGATCTCAATCTCATCATCACTGTCACAATTCTGGCTCTATAATATTTGTTGAGCGGGTACGGATTAAGAATTTCCATTCTTAATCTCGCCATCCAAACTCTACAAGGTTTTTAGAGAGATTGCGGCTCAGAAGAGTATTACAGATTTTTTTCTATTACACTTAAACTTTAAAATATTTTTTAATAAAAAAAAATATATATATATACAGAAGCTCTTAATTTACTTTAATTAATATAATAATAATAATAATAATAATAATAATAAAAAATCTAGAACAAAACATATTATTATTTATTAATTTATTATTGATTTATTATTGTTATTGTGGGTTGTAGAAGGATGGGCCCTTAGTTGCAATCTTAAATATGGGTCATGAGGCCCATTATGTATATATGGAGGTTTAGGCCCATTTGTGTTGGAAAGAAATAATAGTACAGAGACTTAAGAATGAACAGTAAAGTTGTTTCATAAAATATTTTAAAAACATTTTTTTTTTTTTACACTTTCATCCTGCAGTATAATAGTTTAAAAATATTCAAACTATTATTTACCAACCTAACATTCTTAACATACATTCTTGGCACAATTTCAATACAATTACACACGAATAGAATAAAACCAACTAAAGTACATAAATAAGCCAATTGGTTCTATCACTTTGGAATTAATTACAAGAAATTATCCTAACCCACGTTGCTACGCCTTAAACAATAAGGCATTGACCAAATATATCTTCGACTTTTCTCAATAACCGAGACCATGTCACATCTAAAATGACTCATTCATTATATAACTAGAAGCTCTATACTCTACTCACGTTATTCACGAACACGTCCACGATTATCTCCTAGTTCTTATGATCTCGATCCAATTAATGTATCCTTCTATGCCCAAGTGTGATTAAAGGATCTTATTCACCATATAGTTTATATAAAAAAAAATGCATGTACGGAAATGCACCAAAGTATATGCTTTTGACCACATTTTTTCCACACAAAAGGCTATGACCAAACTACAAGAGATGGTGATGGTCAATAATTTCATAATAATTTAAATTAAAAGATAAAATATTTGATCGATTCTCCAAATTTTCAAAATTCTTTACTTAGTTCTTATCTAAAGCTAATTTTTAAAAAATATATATATACATAAATAAATTCATCAATCTCTTATTTCACAGACGTAATCCAAACCGCAATTTCGATCCTCTCGATAAATTATTATTCTTAGCTTGATCATATTCGACAAATTCAATTTTCCTTATCCCTTTGGAAAGTTAACTCACTAATTATCGTTTTTCCAAGCAAATTCTAGACTTTTTCCTAAGTAGAGTATATATATATATGCCCCATCATGTACCACCTCTTCACCCACAAAATAGAAAGTAAGAAACTTCAAAATATGGAGTCATTTAACGTATCCTTCGTTATGCTTTGTGCCGTGTTACTATGCATGGCACATGCAACGGGCGCCCAAAACTCTCCGCAGGACTACGTCGACGCCCACAACGCGGCGCGCGCCGATGTCGGTGTCGGCCCCGTCACGTGGAGCGACACGGTGGCGACCTACGCGCAGAACTACGCGAACCAGCGAATCGGCGATTGCCAGCTGGTCCACTCCGGCGGTCCCTACGGCGAGAACCTATTCGAGGGGTTCGGGGCTGACTACACGGCGACAGACGCCGTCAACGACTGGGTGTCGGAGAAGCAGTACTACGACCATGCGACGAACAGCTGCGCGCAGGGGGAGGTGTGCGGGCACTACACGCAGGTCGTGTGGCGCGACTCGACTACGATCGGGTGCGCGCGCGTGGTGTGCAACAATGGCTGGATATTCATCACTTGCAACTATAACCCTCCGGGGAACATCGTCGGCCAAAGTCCTTACTGAGGAAGACTAAATATATTTTTTAAAATAATTTAAAATAAAA
The DNA here is from genome assembly GCA_029168755.2 of Tillandsia fasciculata. Classification (NCBI taxonomy): domain Eukaryota; kingdom Viridiplantae; phylum Streptophyta; class Magnoliopsida; order Poales; family Bromeliaceae; genus Tillandsia; species Tillandsia fasciculata. The sequence goes on along the minus strand of CM054937.1, from coordinate 26,112,331 downwards.
ACAATAAAAATATATATAATAATGAATAATGTGTGTAAGCACTACTACTCTCTCTCTTTGTAGTAAGTATATATATATATATATATATATATATATATATATATATATATATATATATATATATATATATATATATGGGGAATAAGAATTGGCTCGTGTAACCTATAACATGTTCAAGAATGTACTCGTAGATAAATTCTTTGAGAGCTCCTCGATGATTATTGTTAAATTTTCTCTGTTTGTGGCTTAATTGGTATTTTTTTTCTTTAATATTTAGGCGAATAAAATAATTATATGTGAAGTGATCTAGGAGAGATAATTTTAATGTAGTAAAAACATCTCATAAAAAAATTAAAATCAAATCAATCTATATATAAAGGTCAACAAAATTAAAATTAAACATTAAATCATAGTATGGAAGAATTCAATCGAATCAAATTAAAATTTTGTTTTTAAAAATAGTTTGTATAATATATATATAAATTTGAAGAGTAGTTTAACTGATTCAATTTATTAAATTATTAAGTTGCCTTTTAAACCGTCTCGATAAATTAATCAAATAATAATTTACTGAAATTTTTTAAATTCCTCTCTTCGTCTTCGTCTTCGTCTTCGTCTATGGAGGGGGTTCTGGGGATCTCCAACTCGCCATAGGAGAGGGCGACGAAATAGGAAAGGGAAAATGCAATCGACTCGGTTAAAATTCGGAAAATATTTTTTTTTTCTATTACACTTAAATTTTAAAACTTTTTTAATAAAAAAAATAAATATATATATCCAAAAGCTCTTAATTTACTTTAATTAATATAATAATAATAATAATAAATATAGAACAAAACATATTATTATTTATTAATTTAATATTGATTTATTATTGTTATTGTGGGTTGTAGAAGGATGGGCCCTTAGTTGCAATCTTAAATATGGGCCAAGAGGCCCATTATGTATATGTTGGAAAGAAATAATAGTACAGAGCTAGACTTAAGAATGAACAGTAAAGTTATTTCATAAAGTATTTTAAAAACATTTTTTTTTTTTTTACACTTTCATCCTGCAGTATAACAGTTTAAAAATATTCAAACTATTATTTACCAACCTAACATTCTTAACCTACATTCTTGGCATAATTTCAATACAATTATACACGAATAGGATAAAACCAACTAAAGTACATAAATTAGCCAATTGGTCCTCTCACTTTGGAATTAATTACAAGAAATTATCCTAACCCACGTTGCTGCGCCTTAAACAATAAGGCATTGACCAAATATATCTTCGACTTTTCTCAATAACCGAGACCATGCCACATCTAAAATGACACATTCATTACATAACTAGAAGCTTTACACTCTACTTACGTTATTCACGAACTCGTCCATGATTATTTCCTAGCTCTTATGATCTCAATCTAATTAATTTATCCTTCTATGCCTGAGTGTGATTAAAGGATCTTATTCACCATATAGTTTTATATATATATATATAAAAAAAAAAAAAAAAAAAAGCATGTACAGAAACGCACCAAAGTATATGCTTTTGACCACATTTTTTCCGCGCAAAAGGCTTTGACCAAACTACAAGAGATGGCGATTGATGGTCAATAATTCCATAATAATTTAAATTAAAAATAAAATATTTGATCAATGCTCCCAATTTTCAAAGTGCTTTACTTAATTCTTATATAAAGCCAATTTAAATATATATATATATATATATATATATATATATATATATATATATATATATATATATATATATTAACCCAGAATTCTTTGGTGGTGTTTGTAGGTTGTAACATAGCTCAGTTAACTGGTGCCACATAATACACTCACAATGAACAATGAGATCTAACCCTATCAACTTGATTAAGTGCCTACAAGTATTCTATGTGGTGAAAATATATTTTAAAGAAATGATATGAGGTACGAAAGCTAACTAAAACTTCTTAATTTTACTCTTCTTTGTTCTTTAAGGTGAAAGTGTATATAGATCTCAACTTTGGGCCATTCTAAATTAGAGTACCTCTCAATTCTGCTCTATTGACAACTTAACTTTTTCTTCTTTTGATTTGAGTTAGTTTTTTCAGTTGAATTAGAGATTTAGCTAAGTTTAATGGGGATTTAATCGTACTAATGGCTATGCCTGCTTTTCAGTGGATGGAAACTGCAGACTCCATTAATAGTTAACAGCTGACAACTATAAGAAATGAGATCTAGGTGCATTATATAATATCGATGATTAGATGGCTTGATTCAATTACTTTAATTTCTTGCATATGTTACAGAGTTTTGTCGTATCAGATTGGGAAGGCATTGATAGGCTCTGCCAGCCTCAAGGATCGAACTATCGTTATTGCATTTCTGCATCAGTTAATGCTGGAATCGACATGGTAGTCACTGATCATATATGTGAAGCAAACCTCAAAAAAGGGAATTTTACAGTGTTAGGATGGATCGTCGGAAGGACATGTGAAACAGGCTGAATTAATTGAAGGGCCATTTAAAATCTGCATTCTTTTCATTTTATTTTTTTTCCAAATGTGTAATGAAAGTTGGAAATTGTACTGCCAGCAATTGAGATGGCAGTCTCTTTCCTTTTGAAGCGATAAATAGTCTCCACTTTTAGATGTATGAAAGATAGCCTTCTGTTGTTACATACACTATATACATCAAATTTCTTTGTAAGTATAATAAGATCGATGTTGAAATGATGCTATTAGTTAATGAACAATTGATATAAATATTAATTGTATTTTTGTATTTTTTCTTTTTGATTTTGTATTAAATTAATGAAGCTCATATTTTCTGACGTTAAAAATCTTATAATATATAAAATATTACTATCTTTATAAATAATTTATTATTTATTATTTATTAATTACTAATTAATATATAAAATATTTTTATTTTTATAAATAATTTACTATTTATTACTTATTAATTATTAATTATTAATAATATTAATTTACTATAAATTTATTGATCCGCCGTGAGTCGCGGGACTTTAACTTAGTATATATATATATTCCCCATCATTTACCACCTCTTCACCCGCAAAATAGAAAGTAAGAAACTTCAAAATATGGAGTCATTTAACGTATCGTTCGTTATGCTTTGTGCCGTGTTACTATGCATGGCACATGCAACGGGCGCCCAAAACTCCATTCAGGACTACGTCGACGCCCACAACGCGGCGCGCGCCCATGTCGGTGTCGGCCCCGTCACGTGGAGCGACGATGTGGCGGCCTACGCGCAGAACTACGCGAACCAGCGAATCGGCGATTGCCAGCTGGTCCACTCCGACGGTCCCTACGGCGAGAACATATTCGAAGGGTTCGGGGCTAACTACACGGCGGCAGACGCCGTCAAAGCCTGGGTGTCGGAGAAGCAGTACTACGACTATGGGACCGACAGCTGCGCGCAGGGGAAGGTGTGCGGGCACTACACGCAGGTCGTGTGGCGCGACTCGACTATGATCGGGTGCGCGCGCGTGGTGTGCAAAAATGGCTGGATATTCATCACTTGCAACTATGACCCTCCGGGGAACTTCGTCGGCCAAAGTCCTTACTGAGGAAGGCTAAATATATTTTTTTAAAAAAATTTGAAATAAAAACAATAAATATATATATATATATATATATATATATATATATATATATATATATATATATATATATATATATATATTTGTATGGGGCATAAGAATTGGCTCGTGTAACCTATAACATGCTCAAGAACTCGTAGATAATTCTTTGAGAGCTCCTGAATGATTATTGTTAAATTTTCTCTGTTTGTGGCTTAATTTGTATTTTTTTTTATTTAATATTTAGGCGAATAAAATAATTATATGTGAAGTGATCTAGGAGAGATAATTTTAATATAGTAAAAACATCTTATAAAAAAATTAAAATCAAATCAATCTATATATAAAGGTCAACAAAATTAAAACTAAACATTAAATCATAACATGGAAGAATTCAATCGAATAAAATTAAAATTTTGTTTTCAAAAATAGTTTGTATAATATATAAATTTGAAGAGTAGTTTAACTGATTCAACGACCTTAATTTATTCGAAAAAAATAACTGAGAAACTAAATTCATGATATGCAGGAAAAAATTTACACATCAATATGTAAAGCTACACAATTACACTTGTAATCATCTAATGTATAATTATACTGTTGTAATTATTGTAATTAGAGATGTAGTGCAAGTAATATTTCTGAAAAATTCATGACCTTTAACAATGCTACTGTTTTATTGTATATATATTATGGCAAGAATAAAAAAAAAAACCTTAATATATCATTCAAAATTAATTCTCATAAAAAATAATATTTTTTATCACAGGTTGAGTAAGGGGTGGGCGCATAGGTGAGAATGTGTCCACCATACATATATTGGCCCACATTGCTAACATTTTTAAGGAGAATTTCATGTCTAGCACATGTACATGAGAATTCAAAAATTAACTATAAATTTTATATCTAATTTATCTAAAGATTTTGATAATATTCTTTTAGACTTTTAGTATTAAAAAAAAAGTGTGATAATATAGAGTATAGAAATAGGCTTTAAGATATCAACTATGCACGTGGTTGAAACTCGAGACATGAATTTGAAGCCTAATTATTTTACATTTTCAACTAACTTTATTTTAAAAATAAATAAAGTGAATAGTATATTATCTTTCTCTCTCTCTCAAAAAAAAAAAAAAAGGCCCTAAGATGATTACTTATCTTTGAGTGGTGTATAAATAGCACTGGTTTATTTACATTTTGTCCACCATTCTTTATTCCATCTTATTTTTCAAATTGCAAAATCTGTTAATTACTGTATTTTCTCTATTGAAAGTTGGATGATTAATTTGGATTACAAATATATACAAGATAAAGTGGAGAACCTTCAGAATATATATTCACCAAATTAATCAAGCTATATATATATATATATATATATATATATATATATATATATATATATATATATATATATATAATAATTAGAAACCAAGGATGTGAGTAATTTCCTTTAATTTCAAGAGGTATATAATTATTTAGTTAATTTGGTGATTTTAGAATGGAAGTTTCCTGCGGAATATGCCAAGCAATTAACAATTATTTTTTTGAAATACTAGAAAGGAATCAGGAGTACATTTGCAAATTTATAAAAGAGAGATGACTTTGAACTTAAAAAACGAAGACCTTAATTGGCCGGTCGCTAAACTTTAGATAAACAAGTTGATAAGTTAACAAAATATATATTGGTGTTTTTTTTTATGTGATTTATGAATTGTTTAGTCTCAAATGATTACGTTGCGTTACCGTAGTTGGCAATTGATTTAATCAAAGTATCAAATCCAATCATGCATGCTTACTTGCTTCACAATAATATGAATATTGCTTAATAAATGAGCTCGAAAGTGACAATATATACTCAAATTCTCAAATTGAAATTGTTTTAATAAGTTAATATATATATATATATATATATATATATATATATATATATATATATATATATATATATATATATAATTAAATTTTTATATTTTTAAAAGTATTAAGTCATTGATACTCATAGCTTTTTAGCCGTTGGATGAAAGAATGTGTGGTTAGGGTGATAGTGGGTATTTTGAATTTAGTGGATGGGTGGTAGAGTCATTACAACAAAATTAGATTATAGGGACATATTTTTGTGACACTTTTGTATAAGTGTTCTATTTATATTCCATCTATATCCAAAATTAGATTATAGGGATATATTTTTAGGACATATTATAATAATGTGTCATTATATTCTTTAGTGACTGCATATATAGCGACACTAATTATAAATGTCGATATTTTTGTCAACAATATTTTTTTCAAATTTTAAAAATACTTAAAAGTGTCGCTATAATATAATTTTGTTGTAGTGAGTAGCATAATCTAAGAGGTGAAATTAGTCGAAGAATGAATCTAACTGTAAAAACTTACAAATACTAATTACTTATACTTTTACAAGTATAGTAGTCGGACTATATATATATATATATATATATATATATATATATATATATATATATATATTATATATATATATATATATATATATACAATTTTTTGTTCAGAAACTGTATTTTCACTAGGTATGGAACATAAATGGGGCTCATGAGTTAAATCATTAGTGTAAAATCAGGTCATAATATGTTGATCGAGATTCGATTTGGATTTTAGTTCGTACAAAAAGAAATGTTTGGATCCAATTTTTCAGACAAGAAAATTTAGAATGAATTCGATTATTTTTGGAGTCAGACCATCACACTAATGAGTTCTCATACCAGTTATTAAAGCACTATGTGGGATTGAAATTTCCTGAAGCTGCAAATTAAGATAATCGATTTGATTTTAGAAGCTCCTTAACTAATCAATTATGTAACGCATAAGATGACCAAGTCAACACCAACTTTTTATCAATCAATTCAAGGCATGTGCAAAAAAAAATATCAAGGATAAGATGCATAATATATCAAAGCAAAAAAGTCATCCCGAAATATTTAATAAGCATTCCAGTTGCACTCGTTTTAGCTCTGAACTTCGCCTATAAATCCTCACTACTCGCATGCAGTACTGCTCCAAACAAAAACTGCAAAGAGAAAGAGATAGAGATATATTTGCCACAATATGTCTTTAGTTTCATACTCTTTAGCTCTATTTATCGTCTCCGCCGCGGGGATGTTGGCGACTGGGTTCGCCCAGAACTCGCCCCAGGACTTCCTGAAACCCCACGACGCCGCCCGCGCCAGCGTCGGCGTCGGCCCCTTGCGCTGGGACGACAAATTGGCGGCGTACGCGCAAAAGTATGCTGATCAAAGGCGCGGAGACTGCAAACTCATCCACTCGGGCGGGCCCTACGGTGAGAACCTCTTCTGGGGCTCCGGAAAAAGATGGGCTGCCGCCGACGCGGTGGCGTCGTGGGTGGAGGAGAAGCAATACTACAACTACGGGAGCAACAAGTGCGCGCCCGGGAAAGTTTGCGGGCACTACACGCAGGTGGTGTGGGCGAAGTCATCGAGCGTCGGCTGCGCCACCGTAACGTGTAACGACGGCGCCACGTTCATCATATGCAGCTACAACCCGGCAGGCAACGTCCAGGGACAGCGGCCCTACGACGACTTAGAAATTGAATAAACATTATGAATTCTGTTGTAATGAATGAAGTGCGCACTAATAAACTATATAAATTTTGTTTTAATAAAAGCGCACCACTAAATTAAATCATGGGTCATATTTTGAAAGACACTCGAATCTTTAATTTGCATGAGTTGAACTCAATTATGGTAATTATCGCAGCATCTCAGCTTTAGAGTCCAAAACTTATTTTCCTTGTATTAGTTGTTGTTTATATGTTGTTGTACTAATAATATTTCTTTCCCCAATAATAGTGTTAGCTACCCGAAGCTTACTTTACATGTACTAAATTAGTTATGCTAACATCGAATTAGAGCAAAAAATTTTAAATTTGAATTCAATCAGACTCCATGTAGTTTAATTTTTTTAGTAATTCAAGCTCATATGGTTGATTTGAGAGAGAGAGAAATGAATATAAAATATTACAATATACTATTCCTAACTAGACAAATTAAGGTGTGCATCTTCAGAATAAGCTTAATCAAATTCCAAACCCATCCTAATTAAATTAATTATTTGTGCCTGCTTAATCCGGCTCCTAATCCAATCACCACTACAAGAAAAAAAGAAGCTAATTAATATAAAATTGTGAACTATGGATTAATGGATAGTTTTCTTTAAATTAGAAGGTGTTAATTTATTTGAATTTGTTAATTTGTAGAATCGTACCTTCTATGGAACATGCCACCAATTTGCCAAAATTTAACAGAGGAATCGAAAGTAGAAAAGGATTGCAAATTTATGAAAGAGAGATAACTTGAATTTTGGGAAAATTAAACCTTAATAATGTGGCAAGTTAACAAAATGTTGGTGTTAAATATACATTAATGTTGTTAATTATATATTACTTGGTGGAAATTAATCATATCGCCCATACTTAGCAATTAATTTAGTCAGAGCATCAATTCATATCAAGCCTAATTATTAATTACTTACACTAATCGCAGTGGAGCACTACATTGTACCTTTTTAGAGATGATTTTTTTTTTTTTTTTGTCACTCAATTAATAAAATAGATTCCTCATGCCAATATATATATATTAACTATTTTTGTTCAACACCAAGGTGCCTATTTAAGTTAATTTTTAATTTTAAGTCACACAATAAAATCAAAATTTTCTGATAAGATAAAATATTTTGGATAGTTCATTCAATTCCATTTGCACCACAAAATACAACAATACGTAGTTTAATTTCAACACTAACATTACCTTTTCCTACAACAAAGGTTCACACTATTCATTTGAACTCGAGGACACCACTTTTCATACAACAAAGGATACATATTTGTAATTCGAAGCCTGCAGATAACCAGCATTCAGAACCCAAAGACAGCAACAACAGATTATTACTCGAAAAATATCTTTGATCAACAACACTACAATGGAAACAACAAAGCCCCAGTGCCGTTTGAAAGAGGATTGACGTGGCGAACCACGAGCTACACAGATTCGATAGACTTACGCGCGCATCGCCGCACTCTCCTGTGAGAAAACAAGTGAGCACGAAGAAAAATATTGTTAATTTAATCTCTATCTCTTATTATTAGTTTGTTTAAGGTAATAAGATGTATAGTTGAAAATTGATGCGCATACTTGTTATAAGCCTGAAGATCATGCTGGAACAAGTGAGCAGCCTCAGGGTTTGCAGGACTAGCAGGATTTGGGTCTGTAAGAAGTGACTACAGCAACACAAATTTTTTTAAAAAATTGGTCAGAGCTTTGATGCTCAATGACATTTAGCAGCTTATAATATTTAGCAAGTGATAGCGAAGAGACGAACCTGGATTGACGTTAATATTGTACAAACATTGTGACAAGGCGACCATGCATCCTGAATGATATCCATGCAAAGTGTGCCATCAGTGTAAACTGCAAAAGTTTCAGATTGGCTTCTCAGTAAAACTTTTAAGATGGTAGAAATTTTAGGCCACTCTTCATGAAATTCCTTATGTTGATAAATTCAGTTCTTTGATCAGAGAAACAGGATAGCGCTCTAATTAATGTAATGCTACCGTACAGTAAATAAAGGTCAAGAATGTAGTATTAATAGGTCCAAAAAGAGAGAATAATCAAAAAGGAAAAGAAAATAACATCACAACTAATGGAGACATCCAACTTGGTCATGAAGGTCGAGGCAATTGAATTCCAAACGAAAATTTTTGTTCAAATTTACAAAGTATGGGGCTTAAGGTGTCTCATAATAAGGAAAATATACCCAAACAAACAGAATATGAATTCTCTGCCAAGAAAGATAATAAAAACTAGCAAACATAAATTTGGAATAACAAGTGCAACAGATCCAACTCTGTACCTTTTATCGACTTCATAAAGATTGCAGAATAAGAAGGAAAGCATAGTTAAAAGGTCTCGAAGCCCATCAAGAAATTTTTTTCTTTTACCAAAAACCATAGATTAATAATGAGTATAGGATGCCCACTGATTAAGTTTGAACAAAACTGTAAATTAAAAACAACAGATTCGGTTGGTTTGCTTTAACATGGAAAAACATGAAAAAATTCAGTACCATGAGCAAGTCTACATTATGTTACTGATGCAGTGAAGCAAAACCTAGCTGCTAGCATAATACAACGGGGCAAAAAAATAAAAGAAACAAGAAGAAAATTTATGCAAATCCTGTTGCAAGACACAGTGAATTACTTATATCACGAGGCAACAATGTGTTGCTAAACATATATTGTTAGTATATATCTACAGGACATAACAATTAGGTCAATTTACTTATCGAAATTCTTCATACAAGTCCCCCTAAATGGCCGGACATGATAACTCTAACAATCTGAATAGCTAACCAGAATGGCATCACTCTCCTGACCTTACAATTATGGTTGACCAAAGCAGATCTTTTCAATTTTGGTCGTCAAACAAAGACTCAAATAATGTCTATCAACTGACATATACGCAAGGATTAAAATAAGAGGAAAATATTAATTGACAACCTGAAAAGACAAGTATATTAAATGTGGTAATCATTAACCAAGATAAACAATTTACCAGGGCAAAACATTTGCTTCAACGTGAAAACGCATTTACGATATACAATTAGCCATGACTAAGATTTTGGGCTACAATAAAACACAATCGATAAGGTGCTTGTTGGCTTCATGAGAATGCTGTGCTTCACAATACAATATTCAAGAAATTCAGAAACCATCTTATGTGGAAGGGCACAATTGCTGCTTGTGATTTCGGTATAATAAATGGGGAAGAGGATCTATTGATGTATCCAATCACTGTTTTATCAAGCACATTGTCATTAATCGCTATCACTCCACCAACTTCATAGGCTATTTCACAATGATTGCAAATGAAAACAGTTGGGATCATCAACATCTATAATTCTAAATCTCTGTATGGAATCGCATAAACTCTGAACTTCCAACATAAATATGGAAAATTTTCAAAATAAGGTACAACAAGACCGTTTCCTGAACAAAACAGATGGCAATAGTATGATCATGTTTTGTGTTACCTTTTAAAGCAGATTATATCATGCAACCACTTGAAAACACTACTGGAGAACCTTAAGTTAAATTAGGCTGCAACCCGTTTCTCGCGTGACAATTCTATATTCCCAGTGATTTACAATTTACAATCCATTGTTGAACCTTTCAATGTAATTCACTTAACAAGAGAGAGGCAAAAATACAGAGCAGATTGTTAAAATTAGAGTAACAACCATATGAAACAATTTCATCTCTCCATCCACATACTAACATTTCAACAAGCAATAAATCGCAACCCTCGAAACATCACCTTATGAACTTAAGTGTCTGCAACAAGCCAATAACCACAAATAAACTACAAGTGGGATGATAAAGTAATATCAGGATAAAAAAATTGAGCATTTTGTACGACCTGATACTATAGAAAAATCTAAAGGAGCGAGCTCAAAAAACATAGCAGTGAACTACTTACCCCAATTCCATTTCTATAAAATTTAAAACTACACTAAGCTCATTCATGAGTACCACCAACCGCAGGATTAAATGAATTGAAAAGTAATTAACAGGTTCTACAGATCATAAACTCAGCTTCAAACAATATAATTCCAGAAGCCAAATCCCATCGAATTCACTAAATTCGCATATCTTACCATTTGGGTGGAACACCTCGGAAGTGAAGCGAACACGAGGAGGCTTCGCAGGGTAATATTCCCCAAACGTCAACCGAAGACCAAATACACCACCTACGCTCCCCCAATCCAAAATACCAACAAGTTAATCCCCCCAAAAATCCCATTTTTATAAAAAATTAGAGCAAATCCGCATCGAATTCTCCATAAAAATCGCACCTTCCCACGGGGTTTCGTCGGGGCCGAATATGGTCGCGCTCCACACGAACAAGTTCTCATCCGACAAAGGACTCGCGCTGCAACCCTGAAACCACGCCCAAATTTCGCGATGATTAGGAGAATAGAGTGAACAACAGTTCGATTAAGGATCGAATTCGCGAAATTCTCGGGTTAGATCGAGCGGACGCACCTCGGGGGGCTCGTTCCGGATGGATTTAAGATCGGACATGAGGCGGAGCTGCGCGGAGGACGCCATGGGCGGCGGCGGCGGCGGCGGGGGCGGGCGCAGAGGAGAGGGGTAGGGAGAGGAGGAGGAATCCTAACCCCAATCCTAACCCTAACCCTAGATGGAATCGAGGGGTAGTAGAGGGGAGCGGAGTAATTTGGACGCTTTCTCCAACTTGGCGAGGGGGCGATGTGACGAGTGAGGAAGACGACGCGTAGAGAGAATAAAAACGGAGAATAGTTATGCCCCTCCGAATAAATGCGCGGTTGTAATTGCAGAGCGGGTAATAAAGCGAACCTTCCAGAATCCGAAACCGCTAATATTCATTCATATTGACATTGTTTATCTTAAATTTGCCATATCTCTAAAAAAATATTTTTGATTTGAATTCAACCTGAATCCAATCTTTTAATGAATAGATCCAAAATAATTTTTAAATTCAAATTCAGATTCGAATCCGATGAAATATCTAATAGTAATATCGAGTGAAATATAATAGATTTTTCATGATTCATGTACTCATAAAAAATAATATAATATTTTTGTATTCAAATATATATAATTTTTTTTTTAAACGAAGTTTATTGGGCTGGATGCAACGCATTATAACTCAAGTTCTTGAAATATTTATAATTTCTCCATTCAGATTCGGATCGATCTATATCTAATTTTAAGCAGATAATATATGAATAATCATTATTCATATTCGTTCAAATTAATAGATCCAATCGAAAATTAAATAGATATGATATATATTTTTTTCTACCCATTTCGTTTTAAGGTGCAAATACAATATATCAACTACACAAATCCGGCCCAGTCCACAAACACATTTGAACAAAATAGCATATCCTATATAAAATAAGAATAATTTTATATAAATAAATATATTGAGAGTAGATATCTTATAAAATTTAAGTTTAGTGACATTCATATTTATTTCTTTGTTTGTTATCATTAATTCACTCTTTATTTTTTAACAGAATAAAATACTAATTTTGCCATTTTCGAATAGTACAAAAAGAGTCTAAACTATTCGAATAGTACAAAAATATTTTTTAATTTTTTTTTTCTAACTACCGCCATTTTCTTCCTCAATAAAAAAAAAAAAAAAAAAAAAAAAAAAAAAAAAAAAATCTAATATACCATTATTGATCTTTTATCCCGCTTCTTTTCACCTTCAACTTTTTCGCTTATTTTCTTCTTAGTTACGAGTTTGAACTAGAACGAAATAGAAGAAAAGAAAGAGAAAAAGAACGAAGAATTTTTATTATTAGAATTTTGATTGAAAGGAAAGGTGAAAAGTTTTGAACATAAAAATTTCGAACGTCGACTCATTTTCAACTAGGATTAAAGGCTTATTTTAATAAAATTAAAAAAATCAAAAAAGATTAGAAAATTTAATTTACTTTACTTACTAATAAAAATTAAGTATTTTATCTATAATTAAGTATATTTTTCTAACATTACATACTAATAGTAAAAATATATTTAAAATTATTATTTTTTAAAAAAAATAAATATAAAAATTTAAATTTTATAAAAATTATTATTCGATATGCATACGTATAAAAAAAAATATATGAAATTATTTTCTATAAAATATTTGTAAAAAAAAATTCTTTATTTGTCAGCAAAGAATGTATTCATAGATACATAGATTGCGCCGTGTTAATTTTTCCTTCTTCTAAGAACAAATTGAAACTCATGAACAATTAATACATTATATTTTGTAGTTATTTTAATTATTTTTTAAAAAATAAATGGCAGCAGTTTTGAACATGGTGCTGTCTCATCCACAGTCCATCGCACATGCAACATGAATTTCAGAGCTGTGGGAATGATGAATTAGATGTTTCGTGCGTGGGTGTAACACAAATTATGGTGTCAAAAAAACGTGAATTGTCTTTTTGTTTTGTTTTTTTTTTTTTTATTTTTTTATTTTAGAAATAAATAACATGCTATTTTATTTATAAAAAAAAATATATTAGACAATAATAGTGAGACAGCTCAGTCTCGAATAAGGTAAAAAAAAAAACATGAATTGTTAATAAATTATTTTTAGATTAATAATCAATAGATAAGTAAGAATGGTTGACGGTATGTAATCTTTTATCTAAAATTGTACAATAAAATCTAACAACGCATTAACCCGAATAAAAATATTTCATTCTTATTTTCAACCCATTAATTAGCCCTAGCTAGGTTCCAAAAGAAAAAGAATTGGTAAGCCCCAGTTTTTAATTTATTAGCCGACTTAGCTCGAGAGAGCCTATTTATTCACTCTTATTCGTCTGGATTCGATATCATTTTATAAATCAAGAAATATTTCTATAATTCCTCATGAGATTCGGGTCAAACAACTCAAAAGCATAAGTTCATATGTACTGATCTAAGATTTGTTTGCAGAGGTCGAATTTTTTTTATTATTATTTTTTAAGTTAAATATACTTTACTATATATATATTGTACATACTTCAGTATTATTTTTAATTATTATATTATGTTATTTTTATTTTTTAACAATATTATTATATTATTATATTTTATCAATTTTTTTTCAGTATTTTAGATTTATTTTTATTTTTCTATCTTATATTCTTTTTCTCTCATGAATATTTTTTTTTTTTTGTTAATCTCTATATTATTAATGCTAATAAATTTATTATTTTAAACAAAATCTAATAATTTTATTAAAAAATACTAGTTAAATAGTAAAAAAAAAAATTATATAATAAATCACTACAATAAAATTAGGCTATAGCGACACTTTTAAGTATTTCTAAAATCTAAAAAAAGTGTCGCTGACAAAAATACCGACACTTATTGTAAGTGTTGCTATATGTGCCGTCGTTAGGGTGTATAGCGACACATTTTTTGTAATGTGTCCCAAAAATGTGTCCATATAACCTAATTTTGGATATAGATGGAATTTAGATAGGACACTTATACAAAAGTGTCACAAACATGTGTCCCTATAATTTAATTTTATTGTAGTGAATCTCGATGATAGACACACTACAAAATTCTATCAAATTATTTTTAATTATTTTTTATATATATTTTATTATTTTTTATATCAAAATAAGTTGAATATATACTTTGTCATATTTAATCAGTATTTTTTAATATTTATTATATAAAATTATAAATTTATTTCTTATAATATATTATATATTGATTGAAAAATAAAATATTTTAAGTGGTGCTTAAAAAAAAAAAAGCAAATGAAAAATAAAAAAATTTATAGGGGATAAAAAAAATTTAGTTATATCGGGAATAGGTATAAGTTATGGTATTAGCAGGAATTAGTGTAAATTTCTGTTTGGTTGGGTTTAAGAGTTATATCGGGTTTAAAGAAAATTGTGTTTGGTAAATTATATAGGAATAAGAAGAATAAGAGAAATAAGAGAAAATTATGTTTGGTTGGATATAGAGGAATAAGAAGAATTGAGGGGATAAATATTTTTATTTACTATTTTGCCATTTATGATATAATTTAAAATTAAATAAATTTATGGTATTAATCAGCCTTATATTTAATTTAGATAAATATTAAAAAATTCAAATAATATTTACAATTAAATATTACATTGTAATATTAATATTTAATATTAAATATTAATATTTAATATTTATCTAAATATTAAATATTAATATTTAGATAAATATTAATATTTAATATTAATATTAAATATTACATATTTAATATTTAAATATTTGATTTATTCCGCTATTCCGCCTGGGGATGGGAATTGCTAAACCCACCCTTTAGCGGGTTATTCTGGGATAACCCGCTAAGGGATGGGTTAAGCAATTCCCACCTCTAACAATCACGTTTGGGTATAATAACGGGGATAAGGGAGTTATCCCTCCTTATTTCCGTTACCAAACGGTGCCATAAAGTATAGTATAATATAACATCGTTAAGCTTTTTTTTTTGCTGTTATTATTATTTTTTTTCATATTTAGGGATGTTTGGGTTGACAAATCTTTAGACCCAAAGTAACTCAAGTGCAATAATATTTGAATATTTTTGAAGTGTAGTTATTTTTTTGTTGTTTGTTTTATTGTAATTTATACCATGTGAAAGTTAAATGCAATTATTTTTACTATTTATTTTGATGTAATTTGATGATGGTGTAATTAGTTTTTTGAGCTTTATTATTTATTTTGATATAAGTAAGCTGATCACATTACCTTCTAAATATAGTAATAAATTTATTTTTATAAAATTCAACATATTAAATAATTAAAATTTTTATTATTTAAAAAAAAATTCTAGTTTATTATAAATAAAGTAATCCTAATTAATTATATAAAAAATAGAGTTTATATTTTAATATTTAATAAATAATTTTAGAAAGGATGGTGTGCGGTGAATCTGTACTCTAAAAATAGATATAATGGGTTGAGATACATTTTTTAACTAATACCTAAAAAAAGTTCTAAGTGATAAAATTTTAGTTTATTCCATCACTTACTCCAAACAAAAACGTTCCAAATATAAAACTAACATACATGTGATTTATCGCAAAGAGTTTGATAGTTGATATTTAAAATTTCGAATTTAAAACTAATTATTTTATATTTTTAATTAAATTTATTTTAAAAATAAACAAAACACATATTATTATTTTCTAAAAAAAAAAAAAAAAAAAAAAGAAGCACACACGTGATTTGTGGATTTTTATCTCAACCGCCACATGAAACTATTAAATGCACCAGCACCATACGTACCATATATGTAACCTGAATTGTACGTGCAATAATGGATGCGCTAATGAGAGCATATAAAATTAGTTTGAAAAGCACTTCATTAACTTGATTAGTTTCACCTGGGTACGTGCGTATTAATTTTATCAACCACCGTACCTCTAATTTAGTTCTAATTATCCATCAAAAGGTCAAAACAGCTAATTGCTAAGTAATTAATGATACATGAAATATATATGGGTGATTCTAGGTGTACATCCCATAAATCGGGTATATATTCTACATCCGATCCCATTCTAGAATGGGTATTCACTCCACCCGTCACATCGAGTGATGATGAAATTCATTCCACTTCAGAATAGAGTGAGATATAAGATGTATATTTTTTATGAGATGTACACTTATATATACCCCATATATAAAATAGAAGTTTGAAATTAGAGCCGACCAATAATGGCTACAGGGGATAATAAAGAGGAAAAGATCAAAACAGCTGTGATCCGATGTCTGCATCTGCTGAGAGAATCCCCCACCACCTGACGCATTCACCTCCTTTGCTGTTTGTGTTCAGCACTCTTCTGCTTCTGGGTATACCACCTTCACCCCCTCCTCTCTTCCTTCTGTTTGGCTCTTTCTTTTATTCCCCTGCAACCACTCTTATATATATATATATATATATATATATATATATATCCTTTCTTCTACTTCCTCTCTTTCATTTTTTTGGTGTTTAGTGGATTCACAAATCACATCTTGGTCTCATAGGGCTTACTCAATTTGGCAGAAAATTAGTTTAGAACAGGCTCAGCACTTCTAATAAATATCAGATGAATCGTAATATACGCACAACTTGAACTAACGAGATTATTCTTGTTATCCACCAAATTATTTTGATAGAGAACTATTTTAAATCGTCCTAATATTATTTGCTCACGGGCACGATAAAAATATGGTGATTTTTTATCACGCGTGTAACTCGATCGGTTGAGATTATTTTTACTATCCACTAAATCGATATTGTTAAATTGAAACGGCGAAAAATAGATTCAAGAAAAATAATGTAAGAAAAGAAAAGAAAAGTGCACACCAAATTTTACGTGCTTCGGCCACCGGCCTACATCCACGGGCGAAGACGGAGCAAAAACTTTTATTAAAGTCAAAAGAAGAATACAAAGATTATATCTCTCAAGAAAACCGAAACTCCAAATAAATCCGAAATATCAAAATTCGCGTCCACCCTAATGATTCCTAAGAATCCAATCATATGGACGCCCTCACCTTAGAGCTTCAATTTCTTAATTAATTGCCGGCTTCATTAGCAACATATGGCTCCTCCAATACGGCTTGCTAAATTAATTAGAGCATGGCCTCTAATTAAAATTTCGGCTTCATTAATATGGCCGTATGTACCAACACCAACAACACGTATCTTCCTTGGTTGACTTAAATTAATTAGCGCTTCGGCTAATTAAAAGTTGGGCTTCATTAAAGTGGTCGGGTATGCTATATATAATATATGCCTCAAAACTAGAATCTAATTAGGATTTGTAGTCTAATTAAACTCCTAATTAAGTTCTAGCTTTACCCAACAATCTAAATCTCATATTATCCTAATTAGATTAGGATTTAACTTCAATTTAGATAAATACAAATCTAAACCAAATTATAACAGATATGATAGAAAATAATTTAAAAATAACGTTAATATCTATGCTGATGTGCATGACAAAGATTAGGTTAATTATACTTTATGCCAAAGAAAATAGATAAAAAATTATGTTATTGAATAGTGGTGGTTAGAATTGATCAAACTCAGAATGTTCTACAATTGAGACAGCTTAGAACTTAACTTTCATATTGTGTTACTCGTTGTACCGATCTTGATAAAAATAGTTTACTGATTCTACAGGCTTTCAAATTTTACGGTCACTTTCTCTCTTGATTGTAAAACTCTCCTCCCTTTTTATTTTATTTTATTTTATTTTATTTTTTTATTTTAAGAGAAAGATAGCATGCTACCTGTTTTGTTTATTTTGAAAAAAAATTAGCTGAAAATGTGTAGCAACTAAATTTTGAACTCGATCGGAACCTCGGGTATCAACTACCAATTTAGCTCTTTGCCACTTGTGCTAGAGACGGTCGGTTCGCTGTGTTGTCCTCTACGTGCTGTCTGTCTCGCACCGTGTATACGGCTATTAATAAATTAAATTACTGGGCTCAGCAGTAGACATCTTCTTAAACCTATTCACACTTACATTCTTTGCTATCCATCAAGCCCATATAGCCTCCCTCCTCTCTCTCTCTCCATCTATTAAGCTACAAAGAACTCAGGATTAGATCCACCTGGGAAACAGCACACACTATATATCTTTATCTCTTTCACTCTAAAAGTTTGAGTTTTTTCATGGAAGGGATCAGCATTTATATCCCTTTCCATCTACTCTTACCAATATTGTTGCTTCTCTTGAGTTCTCTGCATATAACATGCTTAGCTAATGTTAAGCCTGTTGCAGATAAATCATTGTTGAAACAACAAGAGGTTTCTGAGGTGAGATTTTTCTCTCTTCCCATGTCCTTTGCTCTACATTAAAATGCTAAAACTATTAGTCCCATATTGACTATGAAATATGAATAAGAATGGTTTAATTTTCCTCCTATCACTTTAAGCTTTTGGATTGTTTGCGTCTTTTATCGTTTTCCAATTTGCTTTTGTTTGGTTCCTTTAACATGATTGTTGTTTCGTATTTGGATTGAAAACAGAAGAGAGAAGAGAGAAAAACCGAGAGAGCTTTGATCGGATCAACACCCCCAAAATGTGAGACGAGGTGCATGGCATGTGGCCATTGTGAGGCAATAGAGGTACCTGTGGCTCCACAAGAGAGGAGGAGAGATGGGCTTCACACAAAAGCACTTACCAGCACAGATGGTGCCTACTCTAACTACAAGCCGCTGAGTTGGAAATGTAAATGTGGGAACTTGATCTTCAATCCGTGATCTTTGAATAATGTTCCACACGTAAGTGGAATTGTGAATAGATATATAGTTGAGAATTTGTTAGTGAGATTCTCCACTCTTTAATTACTCTCTCTCTATCTGGGTAAAATACTCATCCCCTTATTCAGTAACAAAGTCGAATCAAAAAGCTTAAACAGATAGGTAGAAAAATCCTTCACATCGATCGCACACAAATCGTATCCAATATGAAGTGTTATTATTAAGTCATTTCTTTGATACTCATGAAGTCCCGCTAGTATGTGTGGCACATACTTAAACGCAATTATATAAGAATTGGATGAAACCGATTTGAAAGACTTGGATTAAGGCATATGCGAACAGGATAAAATTAGTTAAGAACCAGATAGAGCTCTTTAGAAAGGCTGAGCCGATGTCCGGCAATCAGTTCAATAGGGACGACATCGTGCTCAAAGAGTGGATATCTGGGATACCCTTGGGAATAGAAAGGATGAACCCAAATAGCGATGAGCCCGGTTCACTATGTTCATGGTCAAATCGTTATATAATTTTTTTGCAAGATGGTGGAGTGAAAGAAACGAGTTTGGCACAACTGTGGAGGATTAAAACTCTCCTAAAAGTCAAAGTTTTCGTGTGGTTAGTATTGAAAAAAAGTGTGCTCACAGTAGATAATCTACGGAAGATAAATAGAGTGGAGAGAAAAGTTGTGTTTTCTGTCTGGACGAAATAAAAACAGTGGATCATCTGTTCTTGAAATGTATGTACACCAGAACTCTGTTGAAAGGACTATTGTCAAACAAGGTGGCTCTGTGTAACTGCACCACAGCCAGAATGTTGTGGGAAGAGAGTAGACGGAAAGGCGGGGCGCTAGGGGGAAGGAGTTGGCGTCAATTGCCACCACTTGGTGTGTTTGTTGGTTAGAACGGAATAATAGAATTTTCGAGAATTCTAAACGTAGGAGAGGTCTTTTGTCGTCTGAGATCCGCTCTCAACGAAACAGTTGGGTGCAGTACTGTCCGTAGGAGTTAAAGTGGGATTTCTTTTCTTTTTTTTTTTTTTATTTTTTAAGAGTCCTAGTTGCCTTAGTTTGTAGTCAATTTCATATTCAAAATGAATGAAGAAGTAGCATGCAAGGAATTAAGTGCCGTGGTACGGGGGCGTGCCGCTCTCCGCCTAGCACAGTACGGTACGGGCACGTCTGCGTGCCGACACGTGGTACGCTTGCGTGCCGATTGATACGCATGATTTTCCAGTGACACGATTTTTTTTTTTTTTTTTTTTTTTTTTGTTTTCAATAAGTTCTTATAATATTGTTTTGAAATATTTAATCAAAAAATTATGAATATTGACTATATATAACTTATTATACTCACCAATTAATATATTGATAACTTTTTTTGTATATAAAGTACAACTATACATCATAAAAAATAAAAATAATAATATAATAATAAAATTTATAAATATAATAAGTATTTAACCATATGTTTACTGTAAAACCATGTTAAAAAAAAAAAAAAAAAAAAAATAATCTCGACATGCTCGGCACAGGCGATACCGATTGGGTATCGCTCTGTCTCGAGCGATACCCAATGAATATCGCCGAGACGGAGGTAGATACGACCCCACGTACCATGCCCCTATTGTAGGGGTACGGTACGTGCCGCCCCGTGCCGCTCGGCACTGGCGGCGGCACTTCAATCCCTTGTAGCATGCTACCTCTCTCTCTCTCTCTCTCTCTCTCTCAAAAAAAAAAAAAAAAAAAAAGAGAGAGAGAGAGAAAGGGCTGAGCCGCAAGAAAAGTGTGAATTATTCGGAGATAAGGTCTATCCTAATGGACCAATGAACCTGGCCCAATTCTCGTCGTATTTTTGTCGGCCTATTGGACCGATTTGCCAGACCAACACATTTGCATCCCTAAGGCCTTCTGAAGATGATGGCTCCAGGATAAAAAGTTTAGAATGCAGTAATTACATGGCCGATGCGGTGATCCCAACTAATCAAATTATACCCCTGAAATTCGCTTCTGAGATATAGTGCGACTGCTATATAGTAGATTTGCTCGGCTCCTGAGAGATGGTCATGCACATTGTTTAACGCGATATAAAGATGAGATGTACTTAATCCATCAATAAGTATTTTGAAAGAGTTTCAATCAGTATACATCTTATACACCGAAGGAGAATAGATATTCTAGGTATATGGAGCTCTTTATATTTTTTTTTGTAATGTTAAAATGGAGTTAAATGCTATTTATTCTACAATAAATTTTAGTTAACTTTAAATATCCACTCTTCATTAGATTATATATTTTAATTTAAAAATGTGGACATGTAATATATGTTTCGTACAAATCGCAACCGTCCATAATGAGATCTCTTGGAGCTTGGTTGAGTACATGTCCTTAATTATTTAATATTATATCCTGTATCTGATTGTCTACATCCTACTTTTTATACTTTTCTTTACATAGTACTAAAATTTAAATGCTAAAAAATTAGCAGATTAAGCTGTAAAAGTTAATAAAAACAACAAAAGAGTCTTTTGAGTTTTTTTTTTTGTTTTTTTTTTTTTTTTGAGAGAGAGAGAGAGAAAGGTAGCATGTTATCTGCTTCGTTTATTTTTGAAATAAACTTAGCTAGAAATGTAAAGCAACTAGACTTCAATTTCGAATCTCGAGTATCAACCATCAAACCCTGTGCAACTAGCATTAGGGGCCGTTGATGTCTTTTGGGCCAGTTTTGATGTGAATCTTCTTCGGAAGGGCCCCTGTTACTCTAGATCTTCTTTGGATGAAATTCAGTCGATGCGTCCTGCTTCCAGAAACCTATCAATTTGTTATGAAAGATGGCAAAGTCTCTGCTTCTATTCTCGTTATTGCTAGACAAAGAAATTTTAGAAAAAATTTAGACTTTCGCGGATGCAGACCTTTTCGTCTCTCCAACGCCTAAATTTGTAAGGTATGTGGTATTCAAGGCATCTTAGCTCATGTCACTTCGTGTTTAACATGAGGTTGAGATACAAGACTTTTTGTGTACTCTAGACAAGATAATTGAAAGTTTTTTTTTTTTTTTTTGAGAGAAAAAGAAATTATACTATTCAATTCGTTTTATTTTTAAAAATAAATTTAGATAAAAATAAAAAATAATTAAATTTTAAATTTTAAATATTAAATATTAATCATCAAGCCTTTGCTAATCACTAGAATGGTCGGTAATTCTATTCTAAGTTGATGTGTGTACACGTATGCTCCAGTGCAGTTCCGTTACGAACAAGGCAAAAGAATTTTCTCAACGTCCTCCTATCACTTCAGTTTGGTCAACAAGTTGTCACTGTCCTCGTGACCCAAGGGTTAAGTGAATTAATTAGGGCATAACATTCTAATTAAGGCCAATTCTAACTAGTTGTAAATAGCATTATTTCATGCTGAGTGCATATATTTCATCCTATTCATTTAATAAATAGCATTACATAAATTTAATAAACAGAGTTCAAAATTTATTTTAAAACAAATTTAACTAAAAATATAAAGCAAGTAGCTAGATTTTAAATTCGAAATCTCGAATATCAATCACTAAATTCTTTACCATTTATCACGGACAGTTGATATAAAAAATTATTATTGTTATCATCTGTTCCTAACGCAAGTGGCAAAAAGCTTAGTGGTTTATATTCGAATTCTCTCTAGCTATTTTATATTTTTAGTTAAATTTATTTTAAAATAAAAAAATATATTATTTTTTTCTTTCAAAAAAAAATAAAATAAAATAATTGTTAAAAATAAAAACAGAAGCCCCATAAGTCAGTCTTGCAAAAAGACCATAGATATACTACTCTGCTATAAATACATTTAGCTTCAACTCAGACATTGCTTCTCTGAGACTACTGACAAGGTTTTGCATAGCTATTTTATCAATGCTGCTAAAGTTTTCATTCTTCGTCTTCCTTATTCTTCTTCATCTCCTTCTTATTAAGCTCGTAGTTTCTTCTCCTACTGAAGAAGAATTCACCTTCAATGGATTCTCTGGATCCAACCTCACACTAGATGGCATGGCAACGGTATCCTCCAACGGCCTCTTAATCCTAACAAACACCTCAGCGCAACAAAAAGGCCACGCCTTCCACCCTTACCCTGTCCGCTTCCGCCGCAACCCGTCCGATGGAAGCATCCCCTCCTTCTCCACCACCTTCGCCTTCGGCATCGTACCCGAGTATGCCACCCTCGGCGGCCACGGGATCGCCTTTGTAATCGCCCCATCGACAAACTTCTCCAATGCCCTACCGTCCCAGTACTTGGGCTTATTTAACGCGAGCAACACCGGTAACGCCACCAACCACATCTTCGCCATCGAGCTCGACACGATATATAGCTCCGAGTTTCAAGACATCAATGACAACCACGTCGGGATCGACATCAATGGGCTGCGGTCCAACGCGTCCCATACAGCCGGGTACTACGCGGACGAGACCGGGGAATTCAGGAACTTGACCCTCATCAGTGGCAAAGCCATGCAAGTGTGGGTCGACTACGACGGCGCAGATTTGAAGCTGAACGTTACGCTCTCTCCTATGAATGCGATTGGAAAGCCGACGACGAAGCCTACTAAACCGTTGATAACATTGCCAGTCGACCTCGCCACCGTGCTGCTTGATCGGCCCATGTACGTGGGCTTCTCCTCGTCAACGGGCTCCGTGATTACGTTACACTACGTCATTGGATGGAGCTTTGCCATGGACGTAGTTCAGGCCCCGCCCCTCGACTACTCGAAGCTGCCCGCGATCCCCCACACGATTCTCAAAGGCCACGGATCGAGGACTCTGGGCTTCTCGTTGGCTGTGGCTTCTTTAGTTTTCGTGCTGCTGGTGGTCGTTGCTGTGTTCGCGGGGGCGCGGTGGCGGAGCAAGTATGCGGAGCTGCGCGAGGATTGGGAGGTGGAGTTCGGCCCCCACCGTTTCTCGTACAGAGACCTCTTCCGAGCCACCAACGGGTTCGGCGAGAGGGAGCTGCTGGGAGTCGGCGGCTTCGGGAGGGTTTACAGAGGGACGTTGCCGAATTCTGGGGCAGAGGTGGCGGTGAAGAGGGTCTCCCACGAGTCGCGGCAGGGGATGAGGGAATTCGTGGCGGAGATCGCCAGCATCGGCCGCCTCCGCCACCGCAACGTCGTGCAGCTGCTCGGGTACTGCCGCCGCAAGGGGGAGCTTCTCCTGGTCTACGACTTCGTCCCCAACGGTAGCCTCGACAAGTACCTGCACGGCGGCCGGGCTCACAAGCCGGCTCTCGGGTGGTCCCAGAGGTTCCGAATCGTGAAGGGGGTCGCGGCGGGGCTTCTCTATCTTCACGAAGAGTGGGAGCAAGTGGTGGTGCACAGAGACATCAAGGCGAGCAATGTGCTGCTGGACGGGGAGATGAACGCCAAGCTGGGAGATTTCGGTCTCGCGAGACTGTACGATCACGGCATCGATCCGCAGACGACCCATGTGGTGGGGACGATGGGCTATCTCGCGCCAGAGCTGGCAAGGACCGGGAGGGCAACCACCGCCACTGACGTCTTTGCTTTCGGAGCTTTCGTCTTAGAGGTCATGTCAAACAACCAGTTTTCTCTATTTATCTTGATCGAATGTAGTGCATACGTTTTGATTTTTTATATCCAACAGGTTGTTTGTGGTCGGAGGCCGGTCGAGCAATTGACCGTCGGCCCGCAAGGGGAGCAATTCCTCTTGGTGGACTGGGTATTCGAGAACTGGCGGAAGGATTCGATTTACAATACGCTGGATGCCGGATTGGGAGGAGAGTACGCAAGGGAGGAGGCAGAGATGGTGCTGAAGCTGGGTCTGATGTGCTCGCACCCGCACCCGGCAGCGCGGCCGAGCATGCAGCTAGTTGTGCAGTACTTGGAGGGTCGCGTGCCGCTGCCGGAGCTATCGCCAACTTATCTCTGCTTCACCAATCTTACATTACCTCACGACGAAGGTTTTGATGGTTATGTTATCTCCTATCCGTCTTCAGTGCCAAGTGCATCTATTATCTCCGGAGGAAGATGAATGTTAATTAGTTGTGTACGTAAGGACAAATAATAATAATAATAATAATAATAATAATAATAATAATAATATTATTATTATTATTATTATTATTAATTTATATAAAAAATTATTATTTTTTTATTTTTATATATATATATGCAATATTTTTGAGTATTATAGATTTAGTTTAGATTTTTAATAAAATAACTAAATTCTTGCTATTATTATTTTTTTTTTTTTTTCGCTTTCTCCAGTACTGTTCTTGAACATCACTCTTCTCTCTCCTATCTCGCCTACACTCTAATTGACATTGGCCATGATAATGTGGGATTGAAATTTGAATATAATACAGATAGTAGAGATGAGGGTGTAGCTAAGAATATAAAACGGGCTGGACGGTCCGTGAATTGTCTGGTCCAACATAATTTTAGGCCGGGCTTAAAATTTGAGATGAACTTATATAGACTTTATGTATTGAACAAAAATAATTAGTGTTAGCAATAAGCGCACAAACTAAACAAAATCAATTGGCGATCACGACAAAGAAGTAAATCCAAAATTACATGATAAAAAAATAACATACAGATTTACGTAGAAAACTCTTTGTATGGAAAAAATCACGGACGAAAGAGGAAAGATTTCAATAGATAGAAAAGAGGGAATACAAAAGTTCTTGATCATACAAAATCGCTTGATTTCTCTCTAGGGCAAAAACAAAAGGAAAAGAGTATTTTTTCTTAGCGGCCCAAGCCCTTCGCTTCCACCACAGACATTTATAAAATTTCTCGTCGCACCGCGAAGCCGTCGGCGAACCGGAATCATAATATCGAAGCGATTCTGATTTCGAGTCACATCTAACAAATCTCCACCTTGACTCGAAATTCCCTTTAAATAAAACATCAGTAATAACTCTCCACCTTCTCCACAAGCCCCTAAGGGCACTCCAATCAGCAAGCAATACTAATCAAGTCCAAGCAGTGCTTGAACTTGACATACGGAAGAGGTTTTGCCAACATATCAGCTGGATTCTCCAATGTGCTAATCTTTTTAACCGCAATGTTACCTTGAGCAAAAACTTCGCGAACAAAGTGATACCTGATGTCAATATGCTTTGTTCTCTCATGAAACATTTGGTCCTTTGTCAGATAAATAGCACTCTAACTATCGCAAAATACTGTAACTTTTTCAATGCTTATGCTTAATTCATTGTATAAGCCTCTCAACCATATGTCTTCCTTCACAGCCTCTATAATTGCCATGTATTCAGCCTCCGTCGTGGATAATGCAATCATGGGTTGTAAGCAAGCTCGCCAACTAACTGGACATCCACCAAGTGAGTAAACATAACTGGTAAGTGATCTTCTTTTATCACGATTTCCTACATAATCAGAATCTACAAAATCGATTAGGCTTGCTTTAGACTTCCCAAATTCCAAACATGCATCTATAGTACCTCGCAAATACCTCAAAATCCATTTCACAGCTTGTCAATGTTGTTTTCC
Organism: Tillandsia fasciculata; assembly: GCA_029168755.2. Lineage (NCBI taxonomy): Eukaryota > Viridiplantae > Streptophyta > Magnoliopsida > Poales > Bromeliaceae > Tillandsia > Tillandsia fasciculata. The sequence goes on along the minus strand of CM054937.1, from coordinate 26,085,403 downwards.
TGGATTTGCCATATATCTGCTTACCACACTAACGGCATGCGCAAGGTCTGGTCTCGTACAGACCATAGCATACATAATGCTTCCGACTGCGCTGGCATAAGGAACTCGTTCCATGTATGCTTTATCCTCATCTGTTCTTGGTGCTAAATCAGTTGAAAGTTTAAAATGTATAGCGAAGGGGGTACTTACTGGCTTGGCATGCATCCTTTAAGCAGAACCGTTCCAAAACACGCTGGATGTATGCCTTCTGAGACAACTGAAATTTCTTTGCATATCTGTTCTGTTTTATCTCCATACCAAGTATCTTCTTCACTGCACCTAAATCCTTAACATCAAATTCAGATTTCAACTGACCTTTAAGCTCATCAGTGTTAGCCATATTTTTAGCAGCAATTAACATATCATCTACGTAGAGTAGAAGATAAATGAAAGAACCATCAATTTGTTTCTTTATATAGACACAACTATCAAAATTGCTTCTATGAAAATCATGACTTATCATAAAAGAATCAAACCTCTTATACCATTGCCTTGGAGATTGCTTTAACCCATAGAGCAATTTCTTTAATCTGCAAACATGATTTCCTTTTCCCTCAACTGTGAATCCCTCAGATTGCCGCATATAGATCTCTTCCTCTAATTCGCCATGTAGAAAAATTGTCTTCACATCTAATTGCTCAAGTTCTAGATCATCCATGGCAACCAAACCGAGTAGAACTCTAATGGATGTATGCTTCACCACTAGTGAGAAGAGATCATTGTAGTCGACACATGGAATTTGACTGTATTTGCCACCAATCGAGCCTTGTATCTGATACTCTCAGCTCCCTGTGTGCCTTTATTCTTCTTGAACACCCATGTACATTGAACAGCTTTCTTTTCTTTAGGAAGCTTCACTAAATCCCAAGTCTGATTCTATGAAGAGATTCCATCTCTTCCTCCATAGCGAGCATCCACTTATAGCGGAATTAGTACATGAGACTGCCTCTGTGTAAGTAGATGGCTCATCAAGTGCATCTGTTTCTTGTGCAGTCACAAATGCATAGGCCACCAGATCCGTGTCTTCATATCTCTGCGGTGGTCTGATCTGCCTCCTCGGTCGATCTCTCGCTATTGAGTGTGTGTCTGTCTGTGGTGGTGCCTGAGGCTCCGCAGGAACAGAATCGCCTGAAGTGATACCTGATGCTGGAGTGATTTGAACTTTAGAGTTGGTTTGATACTCCAACTCGACAAATTTCTTTGTTGCATCTGCACCTGTATCTGTACCTGTATCACAGGGAACATGAGACTCCTCCTTTCGGCGAAGCATATCATTCTCATTAAACTTAACATCTCTACTGATTATAATTTTCTTATCTTGAAGACACCACAACCTAAATCCTTTAGTACCAGAAACATAGCCCAAAAATTTGCATTCTTTCGACCTAGGTTTTAGCTTTCCTTGACTCACATGTGCATAAACAGGACAACCGAAAATTCTCAAATCAGAGTAATTTGGAGGGTGACCAGACCATACATCTTCTGGAGTTTTGAGATCAATGGAAGTTGACGAAGACCTATTCACCAAATAGCAAGCCGTAGAAGTTGCCTCTGCCCAAAACTCCTGACCAAATCCTGCATCTGAAAGCAAACATCTTGTCTTCTCGATGAGTGTTCTGTTCATACGTTCTGCTACGCCGTTTTGCTGCGGCGTGTAAGGAATTGTACGATGTCGCTCGATTCCTTCATTTTTGCAGAACTCATTGAACTCTTTTGAACAGAATTCGAGTCCATTGTCGGTGCGAATGCGCTTAATTTGCTTTCCTGTCTGCTTCTCAATCAAGGTCTTCCACTGCTTGAAAGTCTTAAATACATCATTCTTATGCAACAGAAAGAATGTCCAAACCTTCCTTGAATAATCATCTATGAAGGTCAGCATGTACTTTGCACCACCTTTAGAGGGAACAGGTGCTGGTCCCCAAAGATCTGAATGGATGTAGTCAAGTGTTCCTTTTGTTCTGTGGACTGCTTTGCTGAAACTAACCCTTTTTTGCTTCCCAAATACGCAGTGTTTGCAGAAGTCCAGACTTCCTGTACTTTGGCCACAAAGAAGTCCTTTCTTACTCAGCACTGTCAATCCTTTTTCGCTTATATGTCCTAGCCTCATGTGCCACAATTTTGTAACATCTGAATCTGACATAGATGAAGAGAATATTGCAGCTCCACCTGTCACAGTTGAACCTTGCAACACATAAAGTTTTCCTTTCTGCCTTCGTCCTTTCATCACAACAATGGCTCCTTTCGAAACCTTTAGAATTTCATCCACCAGTGTATTTATGTCCTTTAGAGTTGAGGGTACTCAAAGAAATTAAATTTTTTTTCAATTGTGGAACGTACCTGACATCAGTAAGCGTTCTCACAATGCCATCAAACATCTTGATATTTACCGTTCCTCATCCGACAACCTTGCAAGATGCATCGTTGCATACCCATCAAAACAATCCCACTATTTACTGCTTCAAAAGTGGAGAACCAGTCCCTGTTGGGACACATATGGAACGAGCATGCTGAATCAAGAATCCACTCTGTGCTGGCTCTGGATTGATCATCGCAGACCAGCAGAACATTTCCATCGCTGCTATAGTTTTATGCTACACTGGCTTCAGCAGATTTTGAACCTTCTCTTCCCCCTTGATCACCTCTTCCTTCGGTATGTTCCTTTCTTTTCAACTTGAAACAGTCCGCTTTAATGTGGCCCTTCTTCTTACAGTAATTGCAGATCAAGTTTCTGTGCCTGGATTTCGACCTTGCCTTCCCTTTACTGTCTTCGAAATTTCTATGCTTGGATCTTCCTCTTGTAAACAGGCATTCTGCCTGACTTTCAGTGGTACCACTCATCTCCTTATCGATCCTCTCTTTCGAGAGTAGGGCAGTTGAGACGTCTTCCAAAGATATGGTATCACGTCCATAAAGCATAGTATTTCTGAAGTTTGTATAGGAAGATGGTAGAGAACATAACAGTAATAATGCTAGATCTTCATCATCATATTTTACTTTCAGCATTTTCAGATCAGTAATGATTTTTTTAAAATTGTCGAGATGAGATTTTATACTCTTACCTTGAATCAAGCGATGAGAGTATAACTTCTGCTTCAAATGGAGTTTGTTGGTAAGGCTTTTCGTCATACACAATGACTCCAATTTTAGCCACAAGCTCGCAGCAAATTTCACCTTGATGACATGCTGTAAGATCTCATTCGAAAGATGTAGTTGGATCTGCGTAAGGGCCTTTCGATTCATCTTCTCCTTTTCCGCCAGACTGAGGGATGCATGCATCTTTTCCATCCCGAGCAGCGCATCTTCTAGATCCATCTGAGTCAGAATTGCGCGCATCTTCACTTGCCATAACGTAAACCTTTTGCTATGATCGAGCAAAAGGAGATCATACTTCATGGACGCCATTGATGAGAAGAAACCCTAATCGATGAACAGGGCTCTTATACCAGTTTGTTAGCAACGAGCGCACAAACTAAACAAAATTAATTGGCGATCACGACAAAGAAGTAAATTCAAAATTGCACGACAAAGAGATAACACACAGATTTACGTGAAAAATTTCTTGCAAGAAAAAAACCACGGGCGAAAGAGGAGAGGTTTCACTATATAGAAAAGGGGGAATACAAAAATTCTTGATCGTACAAAATCGCTCGATCTCTCTCTAGGGCAAAAACAAAAGGAAAAGAGTGTTTTTCCCTAGCGGCCTGAGCCCTTCGCTTCCACCACAGACATCCACAAAATATCTCGTCGCACCGCAAAGTCATCGACGAACCGGAATCATAATATCGAAACGATTCTGATTTCGAGTCATATCTAACAATTAGCCTATGTATATGCCTGAGGTTAATTGAGTGACAAAAAAAATTTTTCATCTCCTTCAAAAAGTAATGTAGAGCCTGTTTATGTTCCATATAAATGTGATGTAAATGACAACAATTTGACATGATCTTATATATTTACTACAACAATTTCAGTTTGTAACTTAGATTATACATGGTCACTTCTAACTTCATGAATCTATGACTATCTCTAGCGTAAGTGGTGCAAAGCATTTGATGGTTGGTACTCGAGATTTCGAGTTTGTAGCCTAATTATTTCATATTTTCAGCTAAGTTTATTTCAATAAACGAATCGAATAGTATAATACTTTTCTCCCAAAAAAAAATAAATAAATAAAAATTCATGAACCTTCTGTGACGCCCCAATAGTCCCACATCGGATGTGGATGGAATTGTGATTGGGTTTATATGAGACTTGGACACTAGTAATAATAACTGGGCTTAAGCATTTTGGGCTGTGGTTTGGACCCAACGAGTTATTATTGCTAGTGGGCCGGGTCGTTACATTTGGTATCAGAGCCAATAACCAGCCGGAAGTGTGCGGCGAGTCTCGGCTGAGTCTGGGTCTAGATGACAGGACTAGCGAGACGAGTCTCACATCGCCTGGTGATCTTGGGCTGCTGTGTGTGTGTTTGGGCTGACGAGGACGTCAGGCCTAAACGGGGGGAGTCTGTGACGCCCCAATAGTCCCACATCGGATGTGGATGGAATTGTGATTGGGTTTATATGAGACTTGGACACTAGTAATAATAACTGGGCTTAAGCATTTTGGGCTGTGGTTTGGACCCAACGAGTTATTATTGCTAGTGGGCCGGGTCGTTATACCTTCCTCTTGCATGTTATTTCTAACTCAATTTTATATGATTAATTTCCATCAAGTAATACAAAATTAACAACATTAATGTATATATAACAACAACTTTTTGTTGACTTACCGAATTTTAAGGTTTTCTTTTCCAAAAACTTCTAGTCATCTCTCTTCTATAAATTTGCAATCCTGTGTACTCGATTTCTTTTGTTAATTTTTGGCAAATTGGTGGCATATTCCAAAGAAGGTACGATTATATAAATTAACAAATTCAAATAAATTAATACCTTCTAATTTAAAAAACATTATCCATCAATTTACAGTTCACAATTTTATATTAATTATAGCTTTTCTTTGAACACCAGTAGCCGGATTAAACGGTCACAAAGAATTAATTTATGGTGTGTTTGGAATTTGATTAAGCTTGTTCAGAAGATGTACATGTGCTTGCGTAAACAATCTTTATTTTTCTCTACAGTCTTAAGTTGTTAGATGATAATATTTTTTAATATTTTATATTTAATACTCTCTCTCTCATGTTTCAAATGTAATCTTTTTTTTCCCAACATAAATTGAATTAGTAAAAGAAAAAATTATTTGAAGTCGAAAATTAGACCTATTTTAATCTATAAATAAATGAACCTAACTCAATTTATTACTCTTCTAAGCCTATTGTTACGGGGTAGAAAGTTGAATCTATTTTAACCTATAAATAAATAATCGACTTAGTAGTCTTCTGTACTTATTGTCACGAAATAGAAAGTTTGACTTATTTTAATTTATAAATAAATGAACCCCAACTCAACTTATTAGTTTTCTTAGCTTATTGCATGTAAGCTTCGGAGATCGTTGGCCAGATACGGAGACTTCTCCATGTGGTTTTGGTAGAAGACCTTGAACTCAAGTAAATGACATCAGCCATCAAGGGAATGTCGTCGGTGGAAAAAAGGAAGGTTTGCTCATCCGGATCCTTGGTGAATGAAAGACCCAAAAAGAAATACTATAGGTTCTCTTCTAATGGTCGGAGAAGATAAAATCGATACTAGGGTTTGTTGGAAAAAGAGTAATACGAGGCAGTGCCATTGAAGAAAAAAAGAAAAGAAAAGAGGAGCCGAAGTAAGGATTAAGGAGTTGAAGAGAGAAGATAAGGTCAAGAAGAAAGGAAGAACCCAAGTTCTAAAGAAGGAACAAGGATGAGGGTTTTTTAAATGAGATAGAAACAGTTTGGGAGAAGGAAAGCGAAAAGAACGGAATCGTTTCCAAAAATGGAAACAAAAAGAATGGAATTGTTTCTAAAAACGAAGAGGAAAAGGTGAAACACTTTTCGAAGATATGAAGAGTTTGTCGCCAAACGCGAATCTCAAATATGATGGCATTTATGATGACAGAATTAAGGCATGATCGGAGACCATCGGATCGAGATGATTGGGTGTGCAGATTACTCATCAAAGGTCTTTCCGAAGTTTGGGAGTAGAAACATTTAAAATGAAAAGACTTGATTAAGATAAGAGGAATGATCAATAATGATGGGATCAATGTGATCATGTCACACGTGCCGATTATTAATTAGGTGTCGCCAATCGCCTGAAGATCATATCAGATGATTGCCGAGAGGGCATTATTGGAGCCGATGGAATCGCTACGTGGTAGGGAGTATGGTTAGAATGATTGATTGATGTAGTCAAATCAGGAGATGACACGTGATGAGAGTGGATCGATTCAGTTCAACTAATTCGGATAAAGCGAAAAACAATATATCATAAGCCGAAGAGAGGATGCCTGAATCTAAACAAGATATAGGCGAGGATCGGTTGACGCAAAGTGCAGAACTGGTCAACCAATTTATGAACCGTTCAAAACCAGGCGAATTAAGCAAGTAATGCTTGAGATCAAGCAAGCGAAATCACAGAGCATGAAGTCCGTGGCCAACACGATTTTGGCCCAGACACACTCCACTAGTCGCGGCCAAGAATCACGCCATTGACTAAAATGGCGAGTAGTTTTAGAAGAGGATTGGCCGAGTGATACGCCATTACCCAGCATAGCTACCATCATCAAGAGGGACTCGCGCTAGTATAAATGGACGAACATTCTTTTGGAAAGAGTCTTGCAATCGTGTAAGTCAGAGATTATTATTTTTATTTTCCCTTCAATTGTAGCATCTATTATTTTTCTAGTATAGATTTATAGCTTTTCTCTACTGCTTTCTAGCATAGTGTCTACACCTTTATCTGCAACTTTTCTAGTGTAATCTTACTCACTACAATAAAATTATGCTATAGCGACACTTTTAAGTATTTTTAGAATCTAAAAAAAAAAATCGCTGACAAAAATACCGACACTTATTAGTGTTGTTATGTGTGCCATCGCTAGGGTGTATAGCGACACATTTTTATAATGTGTTACAAAAATATGTCCATATAACTTAATTTTGGATATAGATGGAATATAGATAGGATACTTATACAAAAGTGTCACAAATATATGTTTCTATAACCTAATTTTATTATAGTGACTGCTTCTCCTAGGAGCACTGTTTACTCTATAATCAACTCTCCAACCTTTGTAACCCATTCAACTTAAAGCAATATAATTTGATTCGGCTCTTTAGGCTGAATCCTTTTTTTGAAGTTTGGCGAACTATTATTTGGAAATTGGTTCGACTCTTATAAGTCAAACTTGCTGCTCAAGTTCATGTTTGATTGAGTAGAATCCGGTTGAACGGATTCCTCCTCAATCCGATCGCTTGATCCGAAGCGCACTTCAGAGGGTTAGCTACAAAGTCGATCAACGACCGACGCAGCCAGCGGTCAAACTTCGGTTCAAACGCAATAGTAGCATCAAGTTATTTCGACATAACAAAATATCTGAGACTTCTGAATCAGATTACTACTGATAATGTATTATCGTGTTTGGTTTAATACAGATATGTAATACTTGATTATTGTGTATGCAGAATTATTATTTTTATTTTATTTTATAAATTTTAATAATACTGTCAATGCAGTGTAATTTATTTCAAAATTACCCCCATGATCATATTTAATATTTTGTTTACTAAACTATAACTTAATATATAATTTGCACTTAAATTAATTTATAAATAAATAATAAAAATTTAAAATTTGAACAAAAATATAAAATTTAATATTTTAATTTAAAATATTTTTTTTTGAAAATTTAAAATTTAAAATTTAAAATATAAATATAAATATAATTTAAAATCTAAAATTTAAATTTAAATTTTTAAATTTCAAAATTTAAAATTTGATAATTCAAAATTTTAAAAATAAAATATTAAAAGGGTTTGGAACGGCTGGAAGGATAAATTTGTAATTTAATATAACATGCAAAATAATCCGCAATCAGTCATACGAAGTATTCATTCCCGCTCGATAATATTTTCGAAATAATTTTGTATCATTTATAATATTATATATTAGTGGCCTTATTATAAACTGGATGAGCCATATATAATAACACTAGTAAAATTATCTGTAGTGTTGATAGGATAATTCAAATCAACCATATTTTTTAGATATTTTGTGTTTAACTCGAGTAATCTGAGGTTCAAGACTTTTAATTTTTTATTTTTAAGAATATATTCAACAATCATTTACTCGAGACAAGCTACTCGAAAGTAACAGAGATATCAATGGTATTCTAAATGGTTGATATGTGGACACGCTGGTCCAATGGAGTTCCTTTACAAGTTGTAACGGTCCTCGTGACTTAATTAGGGCATAAAATTCTAAGGAACGCGCGTTTTACATTTCAAACGGAGTCTATATATTTCATTTATTCTTACCGTATAGTTAGGACTTGAAGTTTGAAGTTCAAAAACTTCGTGTTTTTAATTAAATTTTTTTAAAAAAAATATATATTTTTTTAAAAAAATAATAATAATATTTTTTTTCTCGTCATCTAATATGATTAGTGATTTAATTTTATTTATTAAATGAGAGGATTTAAGATAAACACTTATTTTTAAAGGTATAAGTACCATTGCATTAATTACAAACATAAGAATCCCACATTATAAAATGAGAAATGCTAGAAAATAATTCAAAAAAGTGAGTGATATATTTAAATATTTTTAATAAATGACTTTTTATAAGAAATTAGTATAGGCTAGTTGCGCGGGGCAGATAATATTTTAATCAATCAGTATATATAATTATTAAAATTTTAAAATTAAATAATTTAAAAAATAAATTTAATATAATTTTTTATACATTATAAAAAATATTTTTTATTAGTATTTTATAACTTTCAATATCTGTATTATAATAACTTTACTTAAATATTCAATTAAATTTAGAAAAATTTTACTTGTATATTTTTTTTTAGAGTGTACATTTCATATTCCACTCATCCAATGGATGCGGATGTGGTGAGGGATTATTTGAAGTGACATCTAAAAGATATCCCACACTTAGATAGATGAGGTGTAGAATGTACACCCTTTTTTAGGTGTACATGTAGCATTGCTCGCCAAATATATAAGTATGTATTTATCTTGTTAAAAGTGATTCAAAAAAGAATAAACATTATATGCATTTGGTGTATATTAATACACCATATACTACAACGTATATTAGAAAATTATTATTTTTATATTAAAATTTAATTAAATAAATCCTATTTATAAAATCTAATCATTTAAATATATTTACTAAATTAAATTTTAAAATTTCTATTATAAATTTTAAATATGTAGTGTATATATTTATATACACCCAGTATAGAGAATACTTATAAATAGAATGCCCTCGTAATTTAAAAAAGAAAGAGAATATTTTTGCTTGCACCTAATATTTATACTATTTCATATAACACAAAATATATTAGAGAATTAATAGAATATATTATACTTAATATTTTAATATAAAATAAAAAATATATATATAATATAAAATATTTAAATAATTTATTTAAATATTTAATAAATATTTTAGAATTGGTTTATCAGGTGCATCCAATACTTTTTTTTGAATGTATTGAATACTCTCACGCAATTCCTATCATTACCCGCGCGTACTGTGACGCCCCACTTCCCAGGGGGTCACCCATCCTAGAACTACTCTAGCTCTAGCACGCTTAACTCTCATGTTCCTCTTGGATCTTGCTACCATCCAAAATGCTATAGCCGGGTTAGAGATTTTAGTCCTATTATATCATTTATATAGAGGACTAATCCAAATTCCGGGGGTGTCACATTCTTCCCCCCTTTAAGCCCTGACGTCCACGTCAGGCTCAAGCACACTCACAAGCACCAGGCGATGTGAGACTCGTCTCGCTAGCCTTAGCCGACCTTGTGAGGAGCTGCACTCCACTCACAACGGTCATTAGCCGGGGAGCCTCGCTCTACCCGCTATATAACCCTGGCTCAGCCGAGACTCATCTCACATTTCCGGCTGGTGAATGGCTCTGATACCAACTGTGACGCCCCACTTCCCAGGGGGTCACCCATCCTAGAACTACTCTAGCTCTAGCACGCTTAACTCTCATGTTCCTCTTGGATCTTGCTACCATCCAAAATGCTATAGCCGGGTTAGAGATTTTAGTCCTATTATATCATTTATATAGAGGACTAATCCAAATTCCGGGGGTGTCACACGTACTCATGGGTTACCCGCAAATTTGCGATTATGGGTATTAATTTTTCTTATCCAAAAATTTATGGGTAAAACGGATGGGCAGCCATTTAGTCATGGGCATTTTGGGCAACCCGCGGGTACTCTCCGATACCCGTATAAATTTTTTAATTAAAAATATATATTATTTTTATTTACATATTTAAAAAAATTCTAATCCTATTATTTTCCAGTATTTTTTTTTTTTTTTTTTAGGGCTTTTTTTGAAAATGACCCTATGAAAATTTAAATTTTTGAAAATAGCCCTGCAAAATTTAAATTTGTAAAAATGGCTCTCTTCTTGCCACGTCAGCGCGCCACGTCAGCCCGGTCCACCACGTCAGCTTGCCACAGCCGCGCTGGTGGGCGGGTCTATTTTAATTAAACACGCAGGTAGAACCTGCGTGTTTAGAACACGCAGGGTCAACCTGCGTGTTTAGAACACGCAGGTTGGCCCTGCGTGTTCTCTCTCTAGCCAATTCAAGGGCAGTATGACAATCATCATTCGTTGTGAAAGGATTTGCTCCGTGAGAGAGAAGCAAATGAACAGTTGGCTCAAGACCCTTTTTTGCAGCACGATGCAACGGGGTTCCCCCATGGTTTCCAGGCCGATACGCATTCACATTGGCACCCAACTCGATCAAAACTTTTGCAACGGGTAAAAGATCATGCCTCAAGCACGCGAGGATCAGCGGGGTTTTCCCTTCTTTATCCATCCACTCAAGGCCCGCGCCTTGGAGACGAAGCGCTTTGATCCCCTTGATGTTGCCATAGTTAACCTGGTCGTAGAGCAACTCATCCTTGGATTGTTGCGCCCCCATCAAAACCACTCAAATCCAAGATCCCCAAACCCCCAAATCACACCACGAAGATTGAACAATTAAGGTTTCGACCCCAACGGAGCAAAATCCAACTCCCAGAATCCGATTCTTCGCCCAAAATTTACCGAATTGGGAGGATTCATGACGGTGAACACGCAGGTTCAACCTGCGTGTTCTAAACACGCAGGTTGACCCTGCGTGTTTAGAACACGCAGGTTCTACCTGCGTGTTTAATTAAAATGGACCCGCCCACCAACGCGGCTGTGGCGAGCTGACGTGGCGGACCGGGCTGACGTGGCGCGCTGACGTGGCAAGAAGAGGGCCATTTTTGCAAATTTAAATTTTGCAGGGCCATTTTCAAAAATTTAAATTTTCATAGGGCCATTTTCAAAAAAAGCCCTTTTTTTTATTATTGTGGCCACCGCTTGTACTGGACTGTCTCCTTATATCCTTTTGTTTTATATAATTAATTATTTAAAATTTACAATGTAGATAAACATAATGACAAAAATCTTGTGGTACTATTGTTGAAAATTAATAAAAATTCAAAATTAAGAGAATTGACTATTAAAGTTATAGTTGTATATTGAGTTTTTGTGATTTATTTTTATGATATTTGACTCTATAATTATAAAAACTTTATTAATTTTATGTCACAAAATTTTGGAATGATAAAATATTTTTATATTACATAATTTACGTGCTTAAAAATTTTATATTATTTATTATTTTTTTTAATATTTCAAATAAATTATGTTATATTTTTAAAAATTGTGTATTTTATATTTTATATTGAAAAAATAAAGAAGCAAAAAAAAAAAAAAAAAAAATTGCGGGTAATCCGCATACCCACCCACCTACCCACAGATGGGTATGAATAAAGATCTGATTATCCAAAAATTTACGAATAAATTTTATTCATACCCATATCATCCGCAAGTGTAATAACTTTCCTGCGAATTATCCAACTCTTTGTTTGCCGGTCTACTACTCTTATTGACCCTTTTCTTAGAAAATGACGTGGCTCAATATAGACTCAACGTACAACTCTCAAACTATAAATTTTATATAGGTAATAAATTGGACAGATATCCTAACTTTTCTTTGTTGCAAAATTTTTAATTTTTTATTTTATCAAATATTTTATAAAATTTTATTATTGTTAAAAATATAAACAGTAGCCACATGATAACTGATCAAGTCAATGTTGCAAAAAGGCCATAGATCTATTACTCTGCTATAAATACATTAGCTTCTCCTCAGACATTGCTTCTCCAATAAGACTACTGACTAGATTTTGCAAAGCTATTTTATCCATGCTGCAAAAGTTTTCATTCTTCCTCTTCCTTCTTCTTACTCATTTCCTTTTCCTTGAGCTTGTAGCTTCTTCTCCTACCGAAGAAGAATTCACCTTCAATGGATTCTCCGGAACCAACGTCACCCTCGACGGCACTGCGACAGTATCCTCCTATGGCCTCTTAATCCTTACAAACAACGCAAACAACGAACAGAAACAAAAAGGCCACGCCTTCCACCCTTCCCCTATCTGCTTCTGTCGCAACCTCTCCGACAGTAGCATTCCCTCCTTCTCCACCACATTCGTCTTCGCCATCGTCTCTGAGTGTGCCGAGCTCAGCGGCCACGGGCTTGCCTTTGTAATCGCCCCCTCGACAAACTTCTCCAAAGCCCAAAGGGCCAAGTACTTGGGCTTATTCAGTGCGAGCAACAACGGCAATGCCACAAATCACATCGTCGCCATCGAGCTCGACACGATACTTAACTCCGATTTCCAAGACATTGACAACAACCACGTCGGGATCGACATCAATGGGCTGCGGTCCATCGCGTCCCATACTGCCGGGTACTACGCAGATGATACTGGAGAATTCAGGAACTTGAGCCTCATCGGTGGCGAAGCCATACAAGTGTGGGTCGACTATGACGGTGCAGATTTGAAGCTGAACGTTACGCTCTCTCCTGTGAATGCCATTGGAAAGACGACGACGAAGCCTACTGAACCATTGATATCGTTGCCAGTCGACCTCGCCACCGTGCTGCTTGATCGGCCCATGTACGTGGGCTTCTCCGCGTCAACAGGCTCTGTGATGACGTCACACTACGTCATTGGATGGAGCTTTGCCAAGGACGTAGGTCAGGCCCCGCCCCTCGACTACGCGAAGCTGCCCGAAATCCCCCGCATGATTCTCAAAGGCCACGGGTCGAGAACTCTGGGCTTCTCGTTGGCTGTGGCTTCTTTAGTTCTTGTGCTGCTGGTGACCGTTGCTGCTTTCGCAGCAGCGAGGTGGCGGAGCAAGTATGCAGAGCTGCGCGAGGATTGGGAGGTGGAGTTCGGGCCCCACCGGTTCTCGTACAGAGACCTCTTCCGAGCTACCAACGGCTTTAGGGAGAAGGAACTGTTAGGAGTCGGCGGCTTCGGAAGGGTGTACAAAGGAACGATGCCGAATTCTGGAGCGGAGGTGGCCGTGAAGAGGGTCTCCCACGAGTCGCGGCAGGGGATGCGGGAATTCGTGGCGGAGATCGCCAGCATCGGCCGCCTCCGCCACCGCAACATCGTGCAGCTGCTCGGCTACTGCCGCCGCAAGGGGGAGCTTCTCCTGGTCTACGACTTCGTTCCCAACGGTAGCCTCGACAAGTACCTGCACGACGGCCGGGCTCTCGGGTGGTCACAGAGGTTCAGAATCGTCAAGGGGGTTGCTACGGGGCTCCTCTACCTTCACGAAGAGTGGGAGCAAGTCGTTGTGCACAGAGACATCAAGGCGAGCAACGTTCTCCTCGACGGCGATATGAACGCCAAGCTGGGGGATTTCGGTCTCGCGAGACTGTACGATCACGGGATCGATCCACAGACTACCCACGTGGTGGGGACGATGGGTTATCTCGCTCCGGAGCTTGCAAGGACGGGAAGGGCAACCACTGCCACCGACGTGTTCGCTTTCGGAGTTTTCATCTTAGAGGTAGTGCGCAACAATTAATTATCTCTTCTCCTTTAATAGAGTTGAACTTCAATCGCATGTCAAACAACCAGTTTCCTCTATCTATTAACCAGTTGATCGAATATAGTGTGTAAGTTTTGATAATTTATATCCAACAGGTTGCTTGTGGGCGGAGGCCGGTGGAGCAATCGACCATGGGCCGGCAAGGAGAGCAATTCCTCTTGGTGGATTGGGTAGTCGAGAACTGGCAGAAGGGTTTGATTCTCAATACGGTGGACATCAGATTGGGAGGAGAGTACGCAAAGGAGGAGGCGGAGATGATGCTGAAGCTGGGGCTGATGTGCTCGCACCCGCACCCGGCCTCGCGGCCGAGCATGTGGCTAGTTGTGCAGTACTTGGAGGGCCGCGTGCCGCTGCTGGAGCTGTCGCCGGCTAATCTCTGCTTCACAAATCTTACATTACCTCACGACGAAGGTTTTGATGGTTATATTATCTCATATCCGTCTTCTGTGCCAAGTTCATCAACTATGTCAGGAGGAAGATGAATATTAGCTATGTATGTAAGAACAAAATAATAATAAAGTCAATTAGCATAAAATAAATTGCTAGTTTTATAATTTTATAAAATTAAGTTATTTTTTCTTATATTATAAATTAAATTTAAAATTTTAATAAACTAATCAAATTATCATTTTTCGTCTTTTTCTAGTATTCACTTCATCTCTTTTCGTTTTTCTCTCTTCTTTACTGCCGCTCTTAGTTAGATGTCACGTTTTTTTTTTTTTTTTTTTCCATCTCGCCCATATTTTCACCGACATCAGTAGTGACGATATAGAATTGGACATGATACAGATTACATTAGTGAAAGTGTGGCTAGAAATATAAAACGGATTGAATGGTCCGTGGGCTGTCCAGCACAATTACGGAACAGATTGACTTATATAAGCTCCTAGGTATCCAACAAAACTAATTAGCCTATGCGTACACCTGAGGATTTTTTTTTTTTTTTTTTTTTTTTTTAATTGAATGATAAAAATTTCTCATTTCTCTCAAAAAGTATAACGCGGAGTCTATTTATGCTCCATATAAAATATAGAATTAATTACATATAGTTTTCTGTAAATCTATCGAATAGCAGATATATTCGTTCAACTTTTTATATTTATTTTTTCAAAAATCCAACGTTATTCAATATATCCCTAATATCTATCTCTATTAGAAAAATCTACTTAATCATAGGTTAAATACTTAATCTTGATTAGTTAGTGAGGTAAATTTATCTTTTTACCCTTCAAGATATTTCTGTATTATTTTTTATAGAGACATTTTTGAAAGGAGAAAATTATTATTTCACATATAATCTCTTCATCTTCATGTAGCCTAATCCAGGTCAGGATTTTTATTTTTATTTTATTTATTTTTTTTTTTAGTAGGTGTCCAATTATTAGTACTAACCATTAATCCAAAAAGTTTGAATGGTTAGAAATACACAATCAATTCACTTCAAATGTACAGACACAATACCCACGAATCTCGACCGAATTTAATTCATCTAGATATTAGATTTATTATTGGATCTCTTATCTTACCGTTAGAACTATTGTGAACCGCAATATCACTCAACTTATTATGCTCACCCAACTTAATTTATTAGTCTAGATCTATTGTTACGGAGTAAAAATTTAAATCTATTTTAACTCATAAATAAATAACCAACAGTAGATACCTTGGTTTTTGTTTATTTTTTTGAGTAATTTTTCTATATCTATTCCTATATCTACACTACTATTAAAAGCATGACTTTTGAATTTTTTTTTTTTTAAAAAAAGCATCTAACAATTTACATACAACTTCACCGTCCTAATATGTTGAAATTCTGTAACATATCCCTATCCTTTGAATATTTTCAAAGTATTTAACTAACTACGTTTTTTTGAATTTCCGAAAATCCTCTGAATATTTCGAAACTATATTAACTAACTTCTTTTTAATTTATAAATGTTATATAATATTTTGAAATTATGTAACATATTTTTTATTTTTCGAGTATTTCATATTAAAAGTTTATTTGGCAATCATTGAAAAATATAATAGAACTTTATTTTATAATATATTCGACATTTTAAAAAATTTTATACTCAATAAAAAAAAATTTATTTTATTTTTTACTGTTTGGATTGGTTTTTAAAACACTATTTTATTTTAATTTTTATACAAAATGAATTAAAAAAAATATTAATCAAAACTAAATTGTTTTATTTTCGGATCAAAGAATAAAAAAAAGAAAACTTATTAATAAATTGCATCAAATTATTATTTTTTAAAATATAACTAAACATTAAATAATGAAACAAATGTTATATTAACCTTAATCTTTATTTTCTTCATAAATTTTAAAATATAATAAATTTCATCATAAATTTTAAAATATTATAAAAAAATATATTTTTTTATTGTCTCATGTCACTTTTTCATCATTCATATTTTTCAGCAGTAAAAATTATGGCAGATCCTTAGTATAACGATTAAATACAAAAAAATAAAAAATAAAAAAAATTTAAAAAAAAAATCAGTCGTGATCCTCTGCCCGCCCCTTTTCTATAATTCCTGAGATGGCGGTGACGATTGTCTCAATCTTCTCCTTCTTCTGTAACTCTATGATCTCCATCGCCATTGCCGTTACTAGGAACTTTTTCTTTATTGTCGTTGGCGGCATCGACGTCGTCGGCAGCAGCAAGAATAAAGGTAGAGAGATAAGGAGAGAGGATGGAAAAGGAGGACGAAAGAAAATGAAAGAGAGACGGTGGAAAAACGACACGACGAATAAAATATTTTTTTAAAGAGACCTGGTTTCTTTTTTTTTTATTTCAAAATTACTAAAGTTCAATATTATAAAGCAATTTTTTTATTTTGTTGGTTCTTCCAAATAAGCCAACTAAAAAACTAAATATTTTAAAAAATAAAATAATTTAACATATTACTCTGAATGAGGGTTGTCAAAGATATATACCCGTATACTAACTACAACTCTATCATTCATAATTATCTGCTGTCACATGCTCAATCTTCTTGCTCTTTAAATTTTAATAAAGTGAATTTCAAATTTTCAAAAAAAATATTCTATCAATTTACTTCCAACTTTATTTCTCTAATATTTTGAAAATTCATAATATTTTTCTATCCTCGTAATATTTTCGAAGGTATATAAACTAACTTTTTTAAAAAAAAAAAATCTTAAAAATCTCCCAAATATTTCAAAAGTATATTAACTAACTTCTTATTCACCGATAGTTATCTGTATTTAAAAACTAAACATATCTCTTTCTTCCTAATATTTTAAATTTGGGGCAATTTCCTACGTACCCCTAAAAATTTTTCTGTTTTTAGATTTACCCCTCTTAGAAGGCTAATATTAAAACTACCCTTCTTACGTTCCAACTTCTTTCCAAAATACCCCTGAAGTTAAACTCTGTTAGTGTACCGTTTGGAACTGCCGTTATCTGTGTATAATTACTATTTTGCCCTTTTAAATATATCATAAACCTTAAACCCCTAAACCCTAAACCCTAAACCCTAAAACCCTAAACCCTAAAACCCTAAAACCCTAAAAAATCATAAACCCTAAACCCTAAAAAACCCTAAACCCTAAAACCCTAAACTCTAGAACCCTAAAAAATCCTAAACCCTAAACCCTAAAACCCTAAAAAATTCTAAACCCTAAATCTTAAACCCTAAACCCGGGGGCAAAATAGGTATATCTGATAGTTTTCAACTCCGATTATTATTTAACTCTAGTTTAACCCTAGTTAACTTAACAAAGGGAAACGGTAGGGGTATTTTTAATAACGGTGGAACGTATGAAGGGTATATTGGAAAGAAAAAAATAAGAGGGGTAAATCAGATATTTCTTCATATTTCAGGGGTACACAGGCAATTATCCCTTTAAATTTATACTAACAACTAACAATTTTATCATCCCTAATTTTCTGCTCTCACATTCTCTCTCTTCCTCTTTCTCTTTAACCATTTTATCTATCATTCTCATCAACCAAGCCTTAGAGCGAGCTTATCATCGGTAACCACGGTTTGTCCGAAACATTACATGTCCCTACCTAATCATCTTCTAATTTAGAACATGTAACCTAATGAAGAGTGGATAATTTAAGTTAACTAGAAACTTATAGATTGGATTAAGTACGTCTCATATTTATTAGATGGCATTATATCATGTGCATGATCATCTTTCGAGAGCCAAAAAAAGGTCTACAATGTAGCAATCACACAAAATCAGCAATATCCAATCAATCTTTTTTTTTTTTTTTTTTTTTTTTTTTTTTTTTTTTTTTTTTTTTTGAGAGAGAGAGAGAGAGAGAGAGAGAGAGAGAGAAGAGTAAAATATATATATATAATTTTAAAAAAATGATGAAATAAGCAAATCCAATCAAAGCTCTCTCCCTTGTTCTCTCTCCTCTCTTCTATATTCAATCCAAATAAGAAGCCAATGAGAGAGCAATTAATATTACGGTATTAAACGCTAAAACAGATTAAATTCAACACCCCATAAAGGGTGTACATCCTACACACCACCCTATTCTGGAATGGGGTGAATTTTACTGGTCACATCGAAGTGACCAGTGAAGAAAGCCTCACTCCAGAATGAAATGGAATGTAGAATGTACACTCCTTATAAGATGTACTTCTAGCATCTCCCTCTATATATATATATATATATATATATATATATATATATATATATATAAAATGTTGTATTTTCAATCCGTCATGAAATAAGCTGTAAAAGCTAATAAAAAACAACAAAAGGGCCATTTGGGCCAATTTCGAATGAGGGCCCCTAGTCGGATCTGATGCATCTTCAGTTGCCTTTGTGGGTTATGGGAGTGGACCAGTAATTCCAACCACCTGATCCGCTAGCTCGGGACTTTAAATACTTCCTAAGGGGCCCCTGTTACTCGAGCTCCTGTCGGTTGTTTTTGTATCTTCTTCTTCCGAAGAAGAATCGGTCTATATAATCTGGCCTCTCTGGACGTGCTCTTCTAGAAGAAATCTTTCAATTCCTCATGCAAGAAGACTAAGTCTCTACTTTTATTATCTTTTTCGTTAGACAAGGAATTTTGAGAACATATTTAACAATCAATTACTCTGGACAAAGGACTTGAAAGTAACAGAGATATTTACTTAGGAGCAATTGTATTCAATATTGGAGTTCCTTTACAAACAAGGCAAAATAATTTGTCTCAAATTCTTTGTCACTCTAGTTTGGTCAACAAGTTGTTACTGTCCTCGTGACAAAAGGGTCAAGTGAATTAATTAGGGCATAAAATTCTAAGTCTGATGCTGGTTGTACATTTTGACATTGAGAACAGAGTTCAAACAGAGTGCATAAGATATTTTTTTGTCATTTGATGTGAATAGTAATTTTATTTTATATATTGAAGGAAAAGAATTTAAAATTGACACATCATTTAGGCTTGTAAGCAGAATTGCATAAATTCATAATATAGGAATTCAATATTATAAAATGAGAAATGCTATGAAATAGTTAATAAAAATGAATGAAAAAATCCCAAATTTTCTTGGTAGTAAAAATTTTAATTTTTTTTTTTTTATTTTATCAAATATTTATAAAATCTTTACAATGTTAAGAATAAGAGAGATGCTACCTGTACACCCCTGACGGGGTGTACATCCTACACCCCACCCCATCCTGGGGTGGGGCTTCTTCCACTGGTCACATCATGTGACCAGTGGAATTCACCCCACCCCAGGATGGGGTGGGGTGTAAGATGTACACCCCGTCAGGGGTCAGGGGTGTACACTTATATTTACCCTAAGAATAAAAACATTAGCCGCATAAGTCAATCTAGCAAAAAGACCATAGATATATTACTCTGCTATAAATACATTTAGCTTCAACTCAGACATTGCTTCCCTGAGACTACTGACAAGGTTTTGCATAGCTATTTTATCAATGCTGCTAAAGTTTTCATTCTTCGTCTTCCTTATTCTTCTTCGTCTCCTTCTTATTAAGCTCGTAGTTTCTTCTCCTACTGAAGAAGAATTCACCTTCAATGGATTCTCTGGAGCCAACCTCACCCTCGACGGCTCTGCAACGGTAGCCTCCAACGGCCTCTTAATCCTAACAAACAACAAAGAACAAAAAGGCCACGCCTTCTACCCTTTCCCTCTCGACTTCCGCCGCATCCCCTCCTTCTCCACCACCTTCGCCTTCGGCATCAACCCAGAGTATGCAGACCTCGGCGGCCACGGGCTCGCCTTTGTAATCACCCCGACGACGAACTTGTCCGAAGCCCTAAAGGCCCAATACTTGGGCTTATTCAGTGCGAGCAACAACGGCAATGCCACCAACCACATCATCGCCGTCGAGTTCGACACGATAGTAAACTCCGAGTTCCAAGACATTGACGCCAACCACGTCGGGATCGACATCTATGGGTTGCGGTCCAACGCGTCCCACACCACCGGCTACTACGAGGACGGTACGGGAGAGTTCAGGAGCTTGAGTCTCATCAGTGGCAAAGCCATGCAAGTGTGGGTTGACTACGACGGTGAAGATCATGTGAAGCTGAACATTACGCTCTCTCCTATGAATGCGAGGAAGCCTACTAAACCGCTGATATCGTTCCCTGTCAACCTCACCACCCTGCTGCTTGATCGGCCCATGTACGTGGGCTTCTCCGCGTCAACGGGCTCCATGATGTCGTTACACTACGTCATTGGATGGACCTTCGCCAAGCACGAAGGTCAGGCACCGCCTCTCGACTACTCGAAGCTGCCGGCGATCCCTCGCACGAATCTCAAACGCCACAGGTCGAGGGCTCTGGGCTACCGGTTGGCTGTGGCTTCTTTATTATTCGTGCTGCTGGTGGCCATTGCCGCGTTCGTGGCAGTGCGGTGGAGGAGCAAGTACGCAGAACTGCGCGAGGATTGGGAGGTGGAGTTCGGACCCCACCGGTTCTCGTACAGAGACCTCTTCCGAGCCACCAACGGTTTTGGGGAGAGGGAGCTGCTGGGAGTCGGCGGCTTCGGGAGGGTCTACAGAGGGACGTTGCTGAATTCTGGAGTGGAGGTGGCCGTGAAGAGAGTCTCCCACGAGTCGCGGCAGGGGATGAGGGAGTTCGTGGCGGAGATTGCCAGCATCGGCCGCCTCCGCCACCGCAACGTTGTGCAGCTGCTTGGCTACTGCCGCCGTAAGGGGGAGCTTCTCCTGGTCTACGAATTCGTCCCCAATGGTAGCCTCGACAAGTACCTGCACGATGGCCAGGCTCACAAGCCGGCTCTCGGGTGGTCACAGAGGTTCAGAATCGTCAAGGGGGTTGCTACGGGGCTCTTCTATCTTCACGAAGAGTGGGAGCAAGTCGTTGTGCACAGAGACATCAAGGCGAGCAATGTGCTGTTGGACGGCGAGATGAACGCCAAGCTAGGAGATTTTGGACTCGCCAGGCTGTACGATCACGGCACCGATCTGCAGACGACCCACGTGGTGGGGACGATGGGTTATCTCGCGCCGGAGCTCGCAAGGACTGGAAGGGCAACTACGGCCACCGACGTGTTCGCTTTCGGAGTTTTCGTCTTAGAGGTAGTGCGCAACTATTTTCTCTTCTCCTCCTTTATGATAGACTAAAACCTTAAGATGCCGGCTAGCTAGAATTGAAATAACCTTCA
Organism: Tillandsia fasciculata; assembly: GCA_029168755.2. NCBI lineage: Eukaryota > Viridiplantae > Streptophyta > Magnoliopsida > Poales > Bromeliaceae > Tillandsia > Tillandsia fasciculata. The sequence continues at coordinate 26,063,605 of CM054937.1, read as the reverse complement.
TATATTAAATACTCATCGCGCACCTGAATTCTTGATTATTTTTTTTATGAATTTTTTTTTTTTTTTTTTTGTAAAGACTTGAACTTCAATCGTACGTCAATCAACCAGTTTCCTCTATCTATTCACCACTTGATCGAATATAGTGTGTGTGTGTGTGTTTTGATATTTTATATCAAACAGGTTGTTTGCGGGCGGAGGCCGGTAGAGCAACCGACCGTGGGAGGGCAAGGGGAGCAATTCCTCTTGGTGGATTGGGTAGTCGAGAACTGGCGGAAGGGTTCTATTCTCGATACGGTGGATGCCGAATTGGGAGGAGAATACGCAAGGGAGGAGGCAGAGATGGTGCTGAAGCTGGGGCTGATGTGCTCGCACCCGCACCTCGCTGCGCGGCCAAGCATGCGGCTAGTTGTGCAGCACTTAGAGGGCAGCGTTTCGCTGCCGGAGCTGTCGCCGGCTCATCTCAGCTTCACCAATCTTTCATTAGCTCACGACGATTGTTTTGACAATTATGTTATCTCATATCCATCTTCAGTGCCAAGTACATCTACCCTCTCCGGGGGAAGGTGAATATTAGCCATTATGTAAGAAAAAAAAAAAAAAAAATAAGAGCAATGTTAGGTGTACATATGAAATTGAATATACTTTCTACACACATCTTATTCTCAAATGAATATTTATTTACTTATCACATCGATGTGGCGAGTAGAATTTATCTCACTCCACGATGAGATTAGTGTAAGATGTACATTTATTTGAAATGTACATATAGTATTTTTCAAAAAATAATAATAATAAAATCAATATAAATTACAAAAAAAAACTAGTTTTATGTTTGACATAAAATATATTTTTATTTTTTTACTGTAGATTAAGTTTAAATTTTAATAAATTAATCAAATTACTATTTTTTTTTTCTCTCGTTTTTTGGTGCCTCTTACTCTCTTTTCCATGCAATTCCTGATTTTGATATTGTATTTTATTTTATTTATATTTTTATTAGTACGGACAATAGTGATACAGAATTAAACATAATACAGATAGCAAAAATAATAATGCGGCTAGAAATATAAAATAAATTAAAGGATTTATGAGCTGCTCGATCAGAATTATAAAATGGACGACTAAAATTAAAGATCAATTTTTTTAGGATCCTAGGTATTGAACAAAAATAATTAGTCTATGTAAAGGCATGAGGAATCTATTTTTTTTAAAAAATTGAGTGACAAAATAATTTCACCCCCTCTCAGAAAGTACAATGTAGAGCCTATTTATGTTCCATATAAATGTAATGCATGTCAGCTTGACATGATCTTATTTACTAAAACAATTTCAGTTTGCAACTCGATTATGGTCACTTCTAACTTAATGAAACTTCCTCTTGCACGTCATTTCCAACTCAATTTTATCTTATATTTCCAAATCTACTTCTCATTGCAATGCAAATTTTCTCTTATTAAAAATTAAGAGCTTAACGTAAAACCAAAATTAATTATTAATGAGTTAATTAGGGGAGGATAATATTTTTTTTCTCTAACATAAGAAATAAAGTGCAACGTTATAGTAGCTCGGATTGAATCTCGAATTTAAAATTTTAACGAGCAAAATAAAACTTGACCAAAAATGCAGTGCAATTTAATTAGCCTAAGTAATTAGTTAGGCATGATATGAATTGATGCTTTGACTAAATTAATTGCAAACTATCGTAGGCAATATGATTAATTTCTACCAAGTAATATATATATATATATATATATATATATATATATATATATATATATATATAGCGTAGGGTTATTATACTCCTATGAATATAAATCTCTTTATACTTATAAGTTTTTTACCTTTTGATAAAAGAATGTGCGGTTAGGATAATGGTGGTTCTCCTAGAATTTACTAGGTTGTTGGGGAAACAGTATAAATTCTAAGAACTACTATATATAATCCTAACCGCGCATTCCTTCATTCAAGAGATGAAAACTTATAAGTACAAAAGTATTTTACTCATAAGAGTATAATAGCCGGACCCTATATATATATATATATATATATATATATATATATATATATATATATATATATATATATATATATATAGTCCAACTATAGTCCAACTGCTATGCTATCCATAGCACCAAGCACTTAATGCTATCAAGTTTTCTGCCGTTAGATATATCCTTTGATCATTTTCAAATTTTAGATCATATTATTTTTTCAACCACCCACTAAATTATAGAAATCCGTTATCATCTTAACAGCACATCTTTTATCCAATAGTTTAAAACTTAATAGCACCAAAGACTAGGTGCTCTTAATAGTAATAGCAGTCTGGTTTCTATATACATAGAGAGAGAGAAAGAGAGAGAGAGAGTTCAGCTACTAAACCCAAGAGATCCACTATGATCCTAACCACACAATCTTTCATCCAAGGACTAAAAATTATTCGATACTTTAAAAAATATAGGAGCTCAATTTGTATCACCACATCCTTTACTCATCATCATCTGTCCATCTATGTTAATTGTATGTGGCCATCTTGTGTGACTCAAGCTTTGCTAGCTAGCTAGATCGTCTTTTGTACTTTAGACTTATTTGAGTCAACAGTAAAATATAGTTGAAATTTCTAATGCCCAGGTATGCAAAGTGCACATTTTTTAGGGTCACGGGCCGGGCCGGGCCGGGGCCACGTGTCGGCACTTGCGCGTTCCGGGCGCGGGTCACGGGCCGGGCCAGGGCGTTGGGTTGCGCACACCGGAATCAGGGCCCAAAAGCCCAATAGCCGAATTTTTGGATTCTTTTGGAGGGGCCTATTTTGCTCGGCCTTTTGGCCTTTTTCCCGAGCCCCCCTGTGGTTGAGTGCTTTAGAGAAGTTGTTCCTCTTCTTGTGCTGCATCTCTCAAGGGAGTTTCGGAATTTTTGGAGGGCGCGACATCGACGGCTTCGGCGATTCGGTGCAGTACGACGTTTCTTCTTTGGTAGTCCATTTCCGTCGCGTTTCGGTCCACAAGATCCACAGAGCTACTCCAACGATTTTCACGGCGTCGGTTTTACGAGAGGTAGATCTTCGTTTTTCGTGTTTTCGCTCCTCACAGTTTTGGGTTTTTATTGGGGTTTCTTAAACATCTTTGAACCCCTTTCCTGCTGGTGGTTTTTTGGACAGCGGAGGCTTGTCGGATTTTTATCTCCACGCTCAAGTATCGGATTTCAGCCTGTGAGGACTTGATTGACATCTACGCTTCGCGAGGATCGCCGTTGTATTTTTATTAGAATTTTTGGAGATTATCTCGCGGGTGGTATTTAAGCATTTTCTGTACTGATTTTACAGCAGCATATATTTGTGGGAGTTTTTGCTTATTGCAATGTTTTGACCATATCTTTGTACCGAGGAGGAGTTTTCTGGTATTTTTGGGCTCGTTGAAATTGTGAGAACTTGAGGATTATCCCCGTTCTGTTTCAGCCCTTGTGAACTTGGATTGACGCGCGCTTCAGGTGGGTTGCTTCGTCTCCAAAACCGGTGGACGGTTCATTAATTCTGTTGTATAGAAAGCATGCATGATTGTGAGATATGTTAGAATGCATGTTAGAGAGATGTTGTCTTTCCTGTGTTGTTATTGAAATCATATTGGTTAATGTTCCCTGATCTTGCTTTAGTTAAACTAAATGCTACTATTGGAACTTGACCTAGCACCCTGTCATATGTTGCATGTGTAACCAGACTAGTAGAAAACCATTACTTGGGCCAGATTCATTTATGCTCACTTCTTATTCTATTCTTGGACATAGTATTTTCCTCGCCCGGGTAGTGGGCTGAGTGGTCGGGATTTTTCTTAGTGTGGGATGCATGTCACACTCGTGCTTGGGAGCAGAGTGGAGTCTGTTAGATGTAGCTGGTCTTATATCTGTGGCGGGAGCCGTTTGGGTAAACGGTGGTCCCAGGATGTCGTGTTTCTCGATTTTATGTGTCGCTACTGTGTTAGTGACAGTAGTATACCAGTGATAGCAGGACCTTGAACCCAGAATCTTTTTTGGGCACACATGATTTTAGTCAACCAATATTTTTCTTCCAAACATCGAAGGGTCGCCGGAGTCTGTTCTTGTCTGATTGGACGTAGGCATTAGCTCTTCGGAGTTTGGGAATAAAACTTGTTTTCTAACTGTTTTTCCTAAAAAAACTAAAAATTATTAAAAATGAGTTTTTCTCAAATCAAGATGGTTTTTTAAAAAGGAACTACTTTTAGTCCTCACCCCGCATGGGTTTGAGTGAAAAATAGTTTTCAGTAATAAATGTCACATTTTTCCTGTAAACTTCCCCACTCGAGAGGATTCGAGTGATCTAGGTTCTAAGGGCTGCCTTTTCTTTGGGTCGAGAACAACAAGAGGCTATGCGTAGAGCCTGTTTTGTGTCGGCTGTGGAGTATACCCAGCTAGTGAGTTTGCATGTTGAGTTGATGTCCTATTTAGGGAGCCATTGGGTTGACAGCGGTCCTGATTGTTCGAGTATTTTTCTGTTAGTGAGTTGGAGAGGTGATTTGGGTACTGTCGATCTTGTTGATCGTTGATTTGGACTATAGCCTGCATGAGCCGCATTGAGCTCGACAGAGTTACGCGGATACTTTTCTCGGTGGGGTCGCACCCCTCGAGTGCCGCTCCGGAGCTAGGCCTGTTATTTTGTTATCGCGACTTGTCGACGCAGTCCCTCTCGCTGGGTCAGTTTTGGCAGTCACGGACGCCCTACGTAAGTCCAGTCCTCCGTGGATGTAATTGCAGTAGGTAGGCGCAGGTTTGACTGGACCCCATGTGGCAGTCAGTGTAGATTGGATGACTGTATTTTGAGAGTTAGTAGATGCATCATGTTTCCATCTGTATCACTCCTTGAGCATTTAGATAGAGGCATAGTAGCTGTAGAGTTATTTTCCAGCCCTTTTCCTTTCAGTATTGCATTTGTTACTTTATGCCTCTAGTAGACTTAGTGGGCAGACCGTCGGGCTTGGGGGCGGTACTCATTGAGAACTACTGTGGGATGTAGTTCTCACACCCGCTGTGGTGATTTTTTCCCAGGGACCTCTTCTCCTGTTCCTGATGTTCCTGTTGCTGATCCTGCTGACCGAGGTAAGGGAGTCGCGAGCTAGATCCCTACCAGTCTTCTTCCAGATAGAGTAGTTGTACCCCTTTTGGTGATGCATTAGTACTGTCAGTGATTTTGGGATGTATCTTGTACTTTTACTTTTGAGAGCTTTATTATTTTTGGAGAGACTTATGTATTTGTGAGGACCTGACATGTACTATTTGGAGTTGTATATTTATTTCAGTAGTTTACTTTTTTGCTCTGATATCTGTATAGTTATAGTATCCTTCTTTTTGCAGGTTAGACGCTTCGTCTATACGGGGCTTCCCGTATGGGCGACGGATCTGTTGGCGGGCCCGGGTCGCAGTTTCGACCCCGGGGCGTGACAGCTGCTCCTTCAGCTGGTCGAGTTTCAGAAACTCCTCCGCCAGATTCTTCTTGGTCTTTACAATACTATAGAAATTCGCAGAAGACCACTCCCTGACTCTTACGCGGCAATGTCTGAGCTTAGCAACAAAAGTAAGCACACCCGTACTTTTCCGGGTCAATTCATTCCACCAAAGAGGCATAAGCGAGCAAAAATCTTCCCTACCAAGCCAAACCTCCTCAAATCTAAACAAGTGACGAAGTATGATGCCCTTAGAAGAGAGAACAATAGGGGAGTGTTCAAAAGTAATCCTCGGCAATATCTTAACCTTAGACAAGGGGAAGGCTTGATCCCACTCGGTGGAAACTAGGAAACGATCCAACTTGGCAAGAGAAGGACGACTCTGCAAGTTAGACCAAATAAAGCTTTGTTTGGACAGGGGTAGGTCTATTAGTTCAAGCTCGTTTAATAGGTCATTAAACAAGGTCATAATTCTACCGCTCCAACTACTACCGGATCTCTCCGAGAGCGAGGTTCCGAGTTAGATTGAAGTCACCACACACGACCCAAAGACCATTGCAAACCCCCTTGAGTTCCCTCAGCTCATCACAGAAATCAACTTTCCCATCCTACTTAGGTTGGCCGTACACGTTTGTTAGGAAGAAGTGGGAATTGCTAGAGATGTGCTGTAAGCGAACGGTCAGAGAGTAGGTACGGTGCATAACTGCACTACAAAAATAATCATTAGAATTCCAGCAAGTGAGAATGCCACTAGAGGCCCCAATCGATTTAATGAAATGACATTTGTCAAAAAACGACCTAGCAAAGGAGCGAAGAAAAGATCGGGACACAACATCGATTTTGGATTCTTGGATACACAGGATTGCTCTCTTTAAATAGGATACTGCATATTTCACAATCCCTCTTTTAGAACGGCCATTCAGACATCTCACATTCCAGCTGCAAATTCGAAACATAATGAACATTAACCAATACTGGCTTTTAGCGGCACTTTAAACTGCCGGGAAACATCAAAAAAGTGCCGGTAATTATTTTTCCCGGCATTTTTTTGTGGCAGTCAAAAGTGCCGGCTAAAACTCCGTCGGCAATTCTTTTACCGGCACTTATATCAAACCGCCAGCATAGAAGGTAAAGCCGGCGCTTTCAACCGCCAGCATATCCCATTTTAGTGGCACTTACAAGTGCCAGCAAAACGATCTATTCCGGCACTCCAAACCGCCAGCATTTCCCATTTTAGCGGCACTTACAAGTGCCAGGAAAACAATCTATTCCGGCACTTTCAGCTGCCAGCATTTCTCATTTTAGTGGCACTTACAAGTGCCAGGAAAACGATGGCAAATGATCTATTCCGGCACTCTAAACCGCCAGCATTTCCCATTTTAGCGGCACTTACAAGTGCCAGGAAAACAATCTATTCCGACACTCCAAACCGCTAGTATATCCCATTTTTAGTGGCACTCAAAAGTGACAGCAAAACAATTTTTTAGTGGCACTCATTAGTGCCAAAATAATTTTAAAATTAATTTTTCCAATTAATTATCCCAATAAAAAAGTGTCGCCAAATAGAATTAAAACGGTCGGCAAATAAATTTATATCCTGACAAAAAAAAATGCCGGCTCAGAGATAATTTTTTATTCATTTTTATAATTAGTAATAAAATAATAATTTAATTAGATAAAATAATTATTTTATATCAACACAGAAAATTTTGAAAGATATTTAAAAACATGCAAATAACTACAATTAAGCACAATAAATTTGAGTCATAGGTAAAATACCATCAATTTATAAAATTTCAAGTATATATCTAATCAATATCCATAATAGACAAAAAATACCATCAATTTAATTAATTACAACAAAAAAATTATGTTAGCATATATACTTCAAATACATATTTGAGTCATATATAGACAAAATGAAGGAAAGGAGATCGACATTGCAATTAGTCACCAGATTACTTCTTCTTAACTAATCAAACCTGCATGAGAAAAAAAAAATTCTATTAGGCGACTGTGAAACAACAAAAATTGTAGATGTATACATTCGAGCGCAAACAAGATTTGGATATTGTTTTTTTGACAGATTTATAGTTAACAAGTGTAACAACTCTATAACTTCAAAATGGAGAATCAATATGTCATCACAATCCACAAATCTACTTTGCAGTTTCTATATGGTGGGGCCAGCAAACAAAAAGCGAAGGCAAGCAAATCCTCAAGCATAAACATCAATAGCATAAGCTAAATGAGATTGAAACATAGAAAACATAATCAAGATTCAAGAAATGCAAATGTAGATGGAAGCCATACAAGTTCCATATTTTCTCCTATGTCATAAAAAGTGAGAGCAGCATGTGAAAAGTGGTAGACAAAAATAAATAATGAAAATAAACATTACCGTAAGCAAACCAATATTACATTCCGGGAGAGACGAAAGCAAGCAAAGAAAAATTGCCCATGCAAGAATCAAAGGCCCTGATTCCCTAAATTCCAAGTCAGAGAGACTAGAAACTTCAGCATCCATCTCTTGAACATCTGACAGTGAAAAAGCAGAAAAGCCTTGCCTGATGCATACCATGAAATGTAAGTTAGCACTGGGAACTCAACTGCCTATCAGCATTGGAAAAAAACCATGTATAGCAGATCTACAACAGAAGCAAAATATCATAAGATTCATCACGACCTGAAAGGCACATCATCATGAACCATTTGGAGAAGATTTTCCAAGTCCAAAGTTTCAATCAGAATTAGCAGTAGTTGAGCTTTTGCAAGATTGCAAGTCTGTTATCTACTTTAACCCATCTTCCCCACACCTGCTCCCAGGCATGTATAGCAGTCCAAGATTGCAAGTCTCAGTAAATAGATAAGTATAATTTTTACAGCTTGTTGCGGAGGTTATGGTATGGAAAGCAAAAATTATGAGCCCATGTTTCAAGCACTTTTACACAGAAGAATGGAGTTTTAGGACATTCAAAGAAAATTTAAAACACCATACTCTAACGGCGGTCGCTACAACAACCTAGATATGGAAACTGTGATAACTGTGTAGACGGTTTGGGTAATCCATAGATTATTTGTTAGAAAAACAATGAATATAGAACTACCTAGAAGAACTATTTCTATCTTGCAAGTAATACTGTTACAATTATTTTAAAGCATCGGAACTTACAGGTGAACCCCGACAAACAACTTTGCACAGAATGAATATAAAGTATAAGCATAACAATAATGAATAACATTTGGAACATTCAGACGTCAAATTAAGAAACTTTGATACCAATACATTTCAAGAATGATCACTACTATCCGCACAATTGAGCAAGCTTTTTTTTTTTTTTTTTGGAATAGCTCACATATTATAAATGCAATCTTTGTGTTTAGGCTAAAGCTCTCAAGATACTTTTTATTAGTAAAACCTTCATAATCCAAAATTAGTTGCTATAGGTTTGATCGTAGGAAAGTGAAATCAAGTAAATTCATTTAAAATAAACAGAAAAATAACTATTTTAAATGTTAAACCCTGTTTACACACTTCTAACTTCTAAATTACTTGTTGCAACATAGATATCCCATTCAATGCTCAATGGACCCACACACCGAAGGTCCAACAGAAAAAGTAAATGATTTGTATGAGTGCAAGTACTTGATGGTGGGAAGTGAAACAAAATCAAAAAGCAAACAAGAATTACATACCTGGCCTCATTGAGAACAGCCAAGACCCTCTTTTGAAGAGCCAAAACTTCTCCTGCTGCCTTTTTTCCTGCTTCTACACCTGTATTAATTACCAGTAAATCATGCCTTGCAATTGGTGCTTAGTATGATAAAGCCAAAGCTTTAAGAGCATGATTATTTACAGTATTGTCTTCCTTGTAGTTTATCAACTAAGCAATAAAATACTAGGTAACATACCAGGCTGATGGTAAGCATTAATGTTGATGGGGGAAGCATATATCCCAACAGCTCGTTCATAAAGTGCAACAAGAGCTCCAACAGAAGTGGGATTTACTTCTTGCACGCTTACTGTAATTGATTCCCTATCATTTGCGTAGAGAGCTGAACGAGTGCCCTGTACAAAGAGCCTGCTGGTTTTAGTGATAGACAATAGCAAACTAGTAATAGTCTAGATATTGTTGCCATGTTGCATAACATAGATATAAGAATCTACATTAGTCGTCTATTCAAGACAAACTATCTTTAGAGCACACAGCTATTACCACAGATGTTTCTCAAGAACCATACTAAATCATCCTGAAAGAACTTAAAAGTTGAAAGGTTCCATGGAATGTTTGAATAGATAACAATTTACTAGTCTGAGCGGCAACAAAACTTGAGATAAACTCTAACTAAGTTTATTAGGCAAGACAGGACTGGCATCAAACATACTTCAAATCAGTTTCTGGAAGAAAGTCATGGTTGCACATTAGATTCATATGACAATGGCAGGAGTATGTTACGTAGAAAGGAATACATGGTGGTACGCTAGTTTCTTAGGAACACGGTATAAGGGGGTGAGATTAGTCAAAACGTTATTTCAAAACATGGTTCAGCCAGAACATCAATATGAATCGACATACACAATAAATCAATAACTTACCTTTGTTACTGTATAGTTCTTTTCTCTCATTTAGGTTAATTAGGTATTCTCTCTTCCGATCAAAAGCAGCTGTTCCTTTTTTTTTTATATAGAGTTATAAAGCAAAAAAAGAAAACCTGATTGAATAGCGGCTTTGATAATTTTCCAAGAAGAATTTCCAGCATGCAGAAATAGTATGGATTATTCTCAACAAGAAAAGCTCCTGAAGTAAGTGAACTTTGTATACCCTCATTCCGGCAGCACCACAAAACAATATAGATTTGTTTACCACATAGCCACCATATGAATATCAAAATATCATTTAAAACAATATGCAAACCCTAGTCTCTGATTGGGCGGGGGTGTTCTTTGCGGGGCTGGTGGAGGAGCCGGCGTGGGGCTGGAGGAGGAGACAAAGTTGATTGGGCGGGGGTGGATCCGGCGCAGAACAACTTGAGCACGTGTGCGGGAAAGGTTGGATCGGGGGCTTCTAGGAGAGGGGAAGGGAGCGGGGAGCGGCGAAGGTGGCGGAGGCGGCAAAGGTGGCCGCAGGGGAGGCGGAGCAAATGGGGAAACCTTGCTTCTTGACGGGATAGAGGAGTTGGCGTTGTTCGCAGGGCTAGCGCAGGAGCCGGCGTGGGGCTGGCGAAAGAGACAACGTTGATTGGGCGGGGTGGATCCGGCGCAGCAAAATCTGAGTGCGCGTGCGGGAGAGGAGGGATTGAGGACTTCTGTGAGAGGGGAATGGAGTGTGGAGCAACAGAGGCGGTGGAGGCGATAGAGGTGGCCGCAGGGGAGGCAGTGGCCGGGGGAGCGGACAAGGAAAGCTCCTTAATGGGGCAGAGGATGCTGGGTTGGGCAAGGGTTTGGGATGGGGGGGTTCTGAGATGGACGATTTGAAGAGCAGGGTTTGGAATTTTTTTTTTTTTTCTTTTTTTCCTTTCTTGCATGCGAAGCAAACGCGCGGGATTGTGGCCAAAATTCCCGCCCTTACAATCCTGGCGCTTTGTGGGTAAAAGTTTGAGATAATTGGTAGATTACAAAAAAGAAAAAAAAAAATTATGTATAACTTTTTTTAAGGGCATTTATTTAAAAATGTCGGGAAAAATTAAGTTTTGCTGGCTTTTTTTATAAAAGCCACCACAAAAGTGCCACCAATAGTCTATTTTGGTGTAGTGACTGCACTACAAAAATAATCATTAGAATTCCAGCAAGTGAGAATGCCACTAGAGGCCCCAATCGATTTAATGAAATGACATTTGTCAAAAAACGACCTAGCAAAGGAGCGAAGAAAAGATCGGGACACAACATCGATTTTGGATTCTTGGATACACAGGATTGCTCTCTTTAAATACGATACTGCATATTTCACAATCCCTCTTTTAGAACGGCCATTCAGACATCTCACATTCCAGCTGCAAATTCGAAACATAATGAACATTAATCAGCTACCTTACAGGAACTGCCTACCGGTCCCACTCTTATCAAAACATAAGAGTGATCGTTAATCAAATTGTAAGACCGTGTTTGGATGGATCATAAATAGAGCACAGTAAAATTATGATGTGGCTTAAAAACATTTATATTGAGATGTTTAGATACTTCAAAGAAATATATCTAAAAAATAAAATAAAGTCTTTCTATTAGCCAAAAAATAAAGTTAAAATAAAATTTACTCAAACTAGGTGAAGAAAATCGGATCGACAAGAAGGTTTGGAGCACATGCAATTTCTCTTCAAGGATCAAGTAATCACAAAGAGCTTCTAGAGATTGTGAAGAGGTACTCAGCATTAATTTGATATATTAGTTTTAACTTTTTATTGATTTCATATAGGATTTTGTTGCTTGGATTAATGCTCCGAATTTGCTGATATTAAATCATGCTTTCTCTTATTTGATCTCTCAGATTTGATATATTGCATTTTAATTTTTTTTGTTGATTTCTTTTATTTAACTGATGATTGTGGCAGATTGAACAATTTGAGTTAATCTCTTTGGATTAATGCTGGCGCTTTAAATGCTTGGATTTTGCTTAGTTGTTGCCAGTACTAATTTATTCATAATTCATAATTATTTTATAAATATAAATAAATCAAAACATTTATATTTAACCCATGAAATGGGAGATTCAATACTTTTTTATTTGTCTCTTTTTTAGAAAGTTTTCTGTAGGGTTGATGGGTGTACATTCCTTTACAAGCCAGGCAAAAGATTTTTTTCGTTGCCCAAATTTTAACGCAATTTGTTGTTGTCAATTTCGTTGTCATTGTCCAACTGACTCAGGGTCAACTTTATTTTTGGGCGTAAATAAGAGGTAAAAATCCCACATTGTAAAAATTGCTTTAATTCGAGATAAACAATAGAGTATACTTCGAAAAGAGTTTACAAAAATAAATACTATATTCAAACACTTTTAATAAATATTTTTCTTTTAAGAAACACTAAAAAGGAGAGAATTTTAACTTTTCTTTAAATTTGCAGCAAAATTTTTTACTTTTTTATTTTATCAAATATTTTATGAAAATTATTGTAACAAAAAAAAAAAAAAAAAAAAAAAGAAACAATTGTAACAAAAAAAAAAAAAAAAAAAAAAAAAAGAAAACAATACACTAATAAAGTAGTTGTTGTAAAAAGAACATCATTATTCAATTTAACTAAAATATTTTAATTAAAAAATAATAAGAAGCATTAGAGGAAGGGATCAACACTTACAAAGCTTTCCATCTATGTTGGTTATTTATTTATAAATTAAAAATAAATTTAATTTTTTGACTTGTGATAATAGGTATTAACAAATTGAGTTGGATAAGTCTAATAAGTTGAGTGGGCCACGGTCCACAATAAATCTAACGTCCAGATAGGTTGAGTCCAGTCGAAATCCGTGGACACTGTATCGGTACGTTTTAAGTGAATTAGTAACACATTTTTTATAGCTCAAATTTTTACAATTAATAATTAACACCAATGATCCTATCATAAGCTCTGTATATTTACCATCTTCAGCTTGATGTTAAACCTGTTGCATATATAATATAATGTTATTGAAATGATAAGAGATTTTTAAGGTGAGATTTTTCTCTTCTTATGTTCATTGCTCAGCTTTAACCTGCTAAAACTTTTTAACCTGCTAAAACTTTTATTGGTGCCGTATTGACTAAGAATAAAATTAATTCTCGTTCACATATATTATATAAAGATTTTTTTTTATGATAAGTTAAATTTTTTTGACTGTTCAAGTATTTTACAGATTTGAATATTCAAAACTCTATTTTGCTTTATTGGTAGAGCAAAAGAGTGCAGTCAATTACTTTGAAAAAGAGTGCTTAATTTGAAAGTAAAAATCATATTCGAAAGGGTTGGTATTGTGTGTATATGTGCAATTTATTCTGCTCAATTTTGTTGTCATTAATTTCAGTCCGGTCAACATATTGTCACTGTCCTAATGACGCAGGATCAACTCAATTATTTGGGATATAAAATCTTATTATATTTAAACATTTTTAATAAATAATATTTTTTTAAAGAAACACTAAATTGGATGGGAATTAATTATAATTTTTTTTGTGGCAAAAACTTCAAATTTTTTTATTTTATCAAATTGTTATTAAAATATAAGAAATCGTAAGTTGTTGCAAAAAATATTTAAATATTTAGCTGCGAAGTTCGATTATTATACCAACAGTATTAAATATTTAGTACTATTAAATTTTTTTCTTCAACTATTTTTACACTATTAAATTTACACTAATTTTTATCATTAAATATTTAGTACTATTAAATTTTTTTATCATTATATTATTACATTAATCATCTAGTAATTTTTTTAAAAAACATATATTTTTTTTTCTTGAAAAAATTGAAAATATAATAATGCTGTTAACTTAGTACATATTGACTCTTCTTTTAAGTGTGCATGCTGTAGTTATATTAACCTCTACTTGTCTACTAGCATATTGCTTCTTTTGAGATTAGCTCGAGATATGCATAACAGTTTGTCGATGCTATTGAAGTTTCCATCCTTTCATTTCTCTCTTTTTCTTCTTCTCCTTCTCCTTAAGCATGCGGCTTCTTCTTCTACTGAAGAAGAATTCATCTACAATGGATTCTCTGAAGCCAACCTAACCCTCGATGGCATCGCGACGGTATCCTCCGATGGCCTCTTAATTCTAACAAACACCTCAGAGCAACAAAAAAGCCACGCCTTCCATCCTTCCCCTCTCCGCTTCCGCCGCAACCTCTCCGATGGTACCATCCCCTCCTTCTCAACCACCTTCGCCTTCGCCATCGTCCCTAACGAGAACGCCGACCTCGGTGGCCATGGGATCGCCTTCGTAATCACCCCCTCGACAAACTTCTCCAATGCCTTATCTGCCCAGTACTTTGGCTTGTTCAACACGACCAACAACGGGAACGCCGCCAACCATGTCGTCGCCATCGAGCTCGACACGATACTCAACATTGAGTTACACGACATTAATGACAACCACGTCGGGATTGATATCAACGGGCTGTGGTCCAATATGTCAAGCGCCGCTGGATACTATGCGGACGATACCGGAGAGTTCAGGAACTTGACCCTCATCAGTGGCAAAGCCATGCAAGTGTGGGTCGACTACGACAGCACAGATGCGAAGTTGAACGTTACGCTCTCGCCTGTGAATGCAACTGGAAAGCCGACGATGAAGCCTACCAAACCGTTGATATCATTCGCTGTCAACCTCTCCGCCGTGCTGTTAGACTTGCCCATGTACGTCGGCTTCTCCGCGGCAACGTACCCCCTGATGACGTCACAATACGTCCTCGGATGGAGCTTCGCCATGAACGTAGGTCAGTCTCAGGCTCAGGCTCAGGCCCCGCCCCTCAACTACTCGAAGCTGCCTGCAATCCCCCGGACGAATCTCAAGGGCCATAGGTCAAGGGCTTTGGGCTTGTGGTTGGCCATGACTTCTTTAGTGTTCGTGCTGCTGGTGATGTTTGTGTCGTTCGCGGCGGCACGGTGGCGGAGCAAGTACTCGGAGCTTCGCGAGGATTGGGAGGTGGAGTTCGGGCCCCACCGGTTCTCGTACAGAGACCTCTTCCGAGCCACCAACGGCTTTAGGGAGAGGGAGCTGTTAGGAGTCGGCGGATTCGGCAAGGTCTACAGAGGAATGCTGCCGACTTCTCGGGCGGAGGTGGCGGTGAAGAAGGTCTCCCATGAGTCGCGGCAGGGGATGAGGGAGTTCGTGGCGGAGATCGCCAGCATCGGCTGCCTCCGCCACCGCAACATTGTGCAGCTGCTGGGCTATTGCCGCCGCAGAGGGGAGCTTCTCTTGGTTTACGACTTCGTCCCCAACGGTAGCCTCGACAAGTACCTGCACTACGGCCGGGCTCATAAGCCGGTTCTCGAGTGGTCGCAAAGATTCCGGATCGTGAAAGGTGTCGCGACAGGGCTCCTCTATCTTCACGAAGGGTGGGAGCAAGTCGTTGTGCACAGAGACATCAAGGCTAGCAACGTGCTGCTGGACGGCGAGATGAACGCCAAGCTGGGGGATTTTGGTCTCGCGAGGCTGTTCGATCACGGCACAAATCTGCAGACGACCCATGTGGTGGGGACGACGGGTTACATCGCGCCAGAGCTCGCAAGGACCGGGAAAGCAACCACCGCCACCGACGTGTTTGCTTTCGGAGTTTTCATCTTAGAGGTCAGACGAAATAATATTCTCTTCTCCTTTATCATCTGCCAAAAGGTTTGAGCTGCCACCCTGAGGTCAGACGAAAAAATGTTTGCATATTCAACAATCATCACGTCTGAATTAAAAAAAATAATAATAAAATCATAAATAATTAAGACTCCGAGAAGATTCAAAATTTTGATAGCACGCCAAAAAAATTATTTTTCTCGTAATTAGGAAACGGATATAGTGTTGTGCGTTTTAATATATTATATTTTACAGGTTGTTTGTGGGCGGAGGCCAGTGGAGCAACCGACCGTGGAGTGGCAAGGGGAGCAATTCCTGTTGGTGGATTGGGTGGCCGAGAACTGGCGGAAGGGTTCGATTCTCGATACGGTGGATCCCGCATTGGAAGGAGAGTACGCGAGGGAGGAGACGGAGATGGTGCTGAAGCTCGGGCTGATGTGCTTGCACCCGCAGGCTCCGTCGAGGCCGAGCATGTGGCTGGCCGTGCAGTACTTGGAGGGCCGCGCGCCCCTCCCGGAGCTGTCGCTGCCTTATCTCTGCTTCACCAATCTATCGTTGCCTCTCAATGTAGGTTTTGATGACTCCGCTCCCTCCTATCTATCTTCCGCGCCAAGTGCATCTACTCTCTCCGGAGGAAGATGAATGTTAACCATGTATGGGTAGGATAGAGAGAGCTTTATATGAAGAAGCGGAGTTAGTCTACAGTTGATCACTTTGAACTGTAACTTTACAACAATCCAAATAAGATGTTTATCCATTTTTCACTTGTCTTATTATTATAAATAACCTTCCAAAGGGCCATGCATTGCCATTATCCCGATCCCCCTGTAAGATTATTATTTTTACTTTTGTAGGATTTTGAGTCGGTAGTAATTGATGAGAGGGTTAGGGGAGGAGCTGTTATGACGAGTGAGGAGACAACGCATAAAGAGTGAGAGAATAGGTACATATTTGGTTTGTGATTGAAATAAAAATGAGAAATGAAATTTGATTGAATTGAAAGAAAAATATTTTTTTGTTTATTAATAGAGTGAAAATCAAAATGAATAATTAAGATATTTAGAATTGTGACAGAAATTTTTAGTTAAGAAAAAAAAAGAATTATAAAGAAAGAGAAGAAGGAGATGATTGTAAGTGAGGGGTTTAAATGATTTAATTTTTTTTTTTTTGTAATTGACTAACTCAGAATTCAAAACCGAATTTTGTCATAATTGAATTGAGCCATTCCTATTTCATAATAAAATAAAAATAAAAATAAAAATAAAAATTTCATCTTTGTAAATTAAGCAGCAACTACACCGAAATTAATAAATTTTATTTTGATTTCAGAATATAAAATATGAGAATCAAATAAGTCCTATAAAAGTGAATAAAACTCAGGATAGTTATTCGCCTCCTAGGAATCAGATTTATTAATATCATTACGTACTAATTAATACTTCTTGACATCTTTTACCTAAAATTTGCTATATTTTTTATGGGACCTTTATAACCGTGCAGCAGATCTTATATAAAGCATTGTTAAAAAAAAAAAAAAAAAAAATATTCATTTGTTTGCAAATAAATTATACATCTAGATTGTTTATTAAAATATTATACCTTCGTTTTTCTCGTTTGTTTATTATGTGAATGCTATGAATTCCGAAGTTGCATAAAAGACTTTATCGTTGAACCGTTCTTACACTTGATTATTCCACGTCATGGTGTTTACTTGTAGACCATTTGAGTTCCTTCGCAAACACGGCAAAAGAATTTCTTTAACACCCTCATTTTTACGGCAATTTGTTGTACTAATTAATTATTTGTTTTCTTATCATTGACTCAGGGTCAACTTGAAATGAGGTAAGGAACCTACATTGTCAAAGAAACAGTGCACAATAACTTAGAAAATAGTTTATAAACAAAAACACTATATTTAAACATTCTTATATAAATAAATTTTTTTAAGAAACAGTAAATAATTTAAAAAATTTTATTTTATCAAAATTTTTATTAAAAATTATTATTGGTTTCTTTTTCATTATTGGTAGCAATAAGGTGCGCAGTTGTTGCAAAAACACCGTAGGTATTTAACTGAGCTATAAATAAATACATTAACTTGTACTTATACATTGCTTCTTTGAGACATCTTTATTAGCTATACCCACTCATGTTACTAAAGTTTCCATGGTTCCTGTTCCTTCTTCATCTTCTCCTTTTCCTAAAGCTTGTAGTTTCTTCTTTTCCTACCGAAGAATTACAGTTCACCATCAATGGATTCTCCGGAGCCAACCTCACCCTCGATGGCATGGCGACGGTATCCTCTGATGGCCTCTTAATCCTAACAAACAACACTAGGGAACAAACAGGCCACGCCTTTCACCCTTCCACTCTCTGCTTCTGCCGCAACCTCTCCGACAATAGCATCCCCTCATTCTCCACCACCTTCGCCTTCGCCATCATCCCCGAGTTTGGCATCCTCGGCGGCAACGGGCTCGCCTTTGTAATCACCCCCTCGACAGACTTCTCTGAAGCCCAACCGGCCCAGTTCTTGGGATTGTTCAACACAAGCAACAATGGCCACGCTGCCAATCATGTCGTCGCCATCGAGCTCGACACGGTGCTCAATGTTGAGTTCCAAGACATCAATAACAACCACGTCGGGATCGACATCAATGGGATGCGGTCCAACGCGTCCTATACCGCCGGGTACTACGTGGACGATACCGGAGAATTCAGAAACTTGACCCTCATCAGTGGCAAGGCCATGCAAGTGTGGGTCGACTACGACGGCGCAGATACGAAGTTGAACGTTACGCTCTCTCCTGTGAATACGATTGGAACGCCGACGACGAAGCCTACTAAACCATTGATATCGTTCACGGTCAACCTCTCCGCCGTGCTGCTTGATCGGCCCATGCACATGGGCTTCTCCTCGGCGACGGGCTCCATGACGTCGTCGCACTACGTCCTCGGATGGAGCTTCGCCATGGGCATAGGTCAGGCTCAGGCCCCGCCCCTCAACTACTCGAAGCTGCCCACGATCCCCTCACGAATCTCAAACGCCACAGGTCGAGGGCTCTGGGCTTGTGGTTGGCCGTGGCTTCTTTAGTGTTCGTGCTGATCGTGACGGTTGTGGCATTCACGGAGGCGAGGTGGCGGAGCAAGTACGCGGAGCTGCGCGAGGATTGGGAGGTGGAGTTCGGGCCCCAACGGTTCTCTTACAGAGACCTCTTCCAAGCCACCAACGGGTTCGGCGAGAGGGAGCTGCTGGGAGTCGGGGGCTTCGGGAGGGTCTACAGAGGGACGTTGCCGAATTCTGGAGCAGAGGTGGCCGTGAAGAGGGTCTCCCATGAGTCGCGGCAGGGGATAAGGGAGTTTGTGGCGGAGATCACCAGCATCGGCCGCCTCCGCCACCGCAACATCGTGCAGCTGCTCGGCTATTGCCGCCGCAAGGGGGAGCTTCTCTTGGTCTACGACTTCGTCCCCAACGGTAGCCTTGACAAGTACCTGCACTACGACCGCGCTCACAAGCCAGCTCTTAAGTGGTCGCAGAGGTTCCGGATCGTGAAAGGGGTCGCGGCGGGGCTCCTCTATCTTCACGAAGAGTGGGAGCAAGTCGTTGTGCACAGAGACATCAAGGCGAGCAATGTGCTGCTGGACGGCGAGATGAATGCCAAGTTGGGGGATTTCGGTCTCGCGAGGCTGTTTGATCACGGCACCAATCTGCATACAACCCATGTGGTGGGGACGATGGGTTATCTTGCGCCCGAGATTGCAAGGAGTGGGAGGGCAACTCCCGCCACTGATGTGTTCGCTTTCGGAGTTTTCGTCTTAGAGGTCATGTCAAATAATATTCAATTCTCTTCTTCTTTATGAATTATGATGTTGAGAGCTGCTAGCTAGAATTAAAAAAATATTCGTATCCTCAACACTTGGATGGCATATCAAACAACTATTTTCCACTGTCGTCCTTAAACTGCTAGCTAGAGAACGAATATGGTGTTGCGCGTTTTAATATTTTATATCCAACAGGTTGCTTGTGGGCGGAGGCCAGTGGAGCAATTGACCGTCGCCCCGCAGGGGGAGCAATTCATGTTGGTAGATTGGGTGGTCGAGAATTGGCGAGGTGGTTCGATTCTCGAAACGGTCGATGCCGGATTGGGAGGAGAGTACGCGAGGGAGGAGGCAGAGATGGTGCTGAGGCTGGGTCTGATGTGCTCACACCCGCACCCGGAGGCCCGGCCCAGCATGCGGCTGGTGGTGCAGTACTTAGAGGGCCGCGCGCCGCCTCCGGAACTGTCGCCCGATTATCTCCACTTCAGCAGCCTATCATTGTCTTACAAAGAAGGTTTCGATGGCTATGTCATCTCCTATCCATCCTCAGTTCCAAGTACATCTACTCTCTCTCTCTCTCTCGAGAAAGATGAACATTAACCATGTATAGAGATCTAGATAGGATAGAGTTTATATGACAATAAATTTTCTATAAATTTTATGAATATAGATTGTCACGTACACAACGTAATTCCTATGCCACCTATATATCTCTGTTACTCACACAAATTCAAAGAATCATAATTCTAGAATCATAAAAACAGAAAGAGAAAAAAATGTGTAAGCTGTACCTTATTATTTCTGTCACAAATTAATCAAATTACCTTTTATATTTTTATCTAAAAATATATATATAATTGACTGCTACATAGTCTAGGTGGTGTGAATGTGTTGGCAACACAAAACACCCCTCATCAGAGAGATATAATTAATATATATACAGTGAGCAAGAAGAGAGAACAGAAAAAGTTTTTTTCTGAATTTATAAAAGATAAAAGATGAGTGAAAAAATTTTGAAAGGGAGTTCAAGTAGTAATTATTCTGTTATTAGAGAAGAAGAGTTGAGAATATATATATATATATATATATATATATATATATATATATATATATATATATATATATATATATATATATATATAATTAGGCTGGAATATTATTAATACTATTAAGTTATTGGTGATATTAAGTTTTTAACCATTGGATTAAAAGATATGTGGTTGAGATGATAGTGGCCCCTTGGGTTTAATAGGTAATTGAAAAAATAGTAAAATCTAACAGATAAAAATAATCAAAGCGGTTGATCTAAGGGTAGAAAACTTGATAGCACCAATAATTTAGTACTATTAATAGTATAGTAGCCAGACTCATATATATATATATATATATATATATATATATATATATATATATATATATATATATATATATATATATATATATATATATATATATATATATATATATATTAGTAAATTTTATTTTACCTATATTTTTATTTAACTTTTTTATTTTTTTGTCAGTAGTATCATTAGGATTTTATTTTGAATATTTATGCCTTTTTAAATGCTTATTTCTACTTAATTCATAATTTTGTATGTTTAAAATTGTACTTGGATGGTTTATATTTGGTTACTTGTTATTGCTTTATGGAGTGATAATGGAATTTTTCTGAGATGGTGTTGTCGCTGTCCATGCATAATCATATATATATATATATATATATATATATAGAGAGAGAGAGAGAGAGAGAGAGAGAGAGAGAGGAAAGATAGTTTGTTATTGTTCCATTCAAATAGATATTGAACTAAGTAATAGAGTGAGTCGACCAGACCTCGAAAGGAAAAAAAAAAATCTAACTAGGCACGGAAGGTTTTCTCCAGGTTATGCAGCGCACGGGCAACTGCCAACTTCCATTCTGTGAAGACCCTCTTATTGTCGAAAATTTTCTTACTACGCTCCAGCCAAATTGCCCACGAAGAGAATACTAATATCATACACTCCCTCCGCAGACACCGCCTTTAATTTTCTGCTACTAACTTCCTAAAGTTTACTTGCTGAAGAGCAGTTGCGAACAAACTGTTTGTTCGATAACTGCCCCTTAACAGTGTTTTGGCTTCAATGCATTCTATGAAGAGGTGATCAATGGTCTCAATTTCCTCCATGCAAAAAATGCACTGGACTTTACCACACCATCCCCGATTCAGATAGTTATCCACAGTTAGAACCATACGTTTCAGGACCATCCACATAAAAATTTTCACTTCTAGCGGTGCTCTGATTGGCTATAGTTGATTGTATCTATTTTTTCTAACTCCTCCGTCTTGCAAAAAGTTATATAAAGACTTGACCGAGAACTTTTCAGAATTGGTCCACCTCTACTTGACTGCATCCTTTTTGCTGTTGGGAGACTTGTCAGACAATATCGCTTTTAGTTCCTTTACCCTTTCGATGTATCGCTGAGTGCTAAGAAGCAACCCATACAGAATCTTCTGCCACTCCCACCCTCCACCCCCCAAACACTCTCTCATCCTATAATTTTTGTTCACCACATTTTAAAATATACACAAAAATTGTGAGTAGAGGCGACATACCATCCCATTTGTCGACCCAAAAACCCACATTTCCTATGTCCCCAAAGTGAGTAGTGGATTCCACACTTGAAGACCTCCCTAGTCCCGAAAGACCTCCCTAGTCCCCAAATCACTTGACCACTATAGAGAGTGGGGTTTGAAAGAGACTTCCTTCCTTAAGAGGTCTCCTTCTGGAGTTGTAAAGCCCCTTAATGAGATGTCCTCACGGAGGGTTTCGGTCGGAAAGAAATCTCTACCACCATTTCATTAATAAAGTAACGTTCATATTCTCTAGGTCCAAGACTTCTAACCCTTTATTTTCCTTACTACTACACACCAACTTCCATTGCACCATGTAGCGCCCCTTCTATGACCATCACCCCCATTTTTCATAAAAAGACCCTTCTAAGTGCCTCAATGTGTCTTACAACCCATCTAGGCACTCTAAAATTCGACAGAAAATATAGAAAAACTCAAAAGAACCGAGTTCACAAGGACTAACCTGCCTCCTTGGGAGAGCAGTTTGGCTTGCCAATCTTCAATCTGCTTCTCAATCTTACCTAAGATAGGCCACCAGCCCTCCTTTCGCAAATGCCCATTCGAAAGGAGGTGTCCAAGATATTTGATCGAAAGCAGCTCCGATTTACATCCTATTATCTCAGCAAACCTCTTACCCCTCCCAGCCCTTTTACCCAGGTAGATAAGCTAGGATTTATTTCAGTTGATCTTCAAAACTGAGGCCCACTTGAAAAGTTGTCACACGAACCAGAGATTATGCACTTGCCTTTTTTTGGCCTCGCAAAAAAAAATAGCGTCGTTCGTATACTGAATTATTGCGACCTTTCTCTCCATTGTAGTTCCTATCTTGCTAAGCAGCATGTTCTGTACTAGGAATAGAAATAGGGCAAGAGAGTCTCAATGTCATAGACCTTTTTTAATTTTGATCCATTTCGAAAAGATCCCATTAACTAGCTAGGGTTGCCACCTTGGCGTTGGATATATATTATTCTATCAAGCCACACCACTTTTGATTAGCACTAAGCCATCCCACAACCTTAAAAAGAATGTCACGCCCCGAGCCCGCCAGTTTGGACAGTTCGAGCGCGCTAACAGACCCGCCAATCGGGCATGACCTTTCAAGACCCGAAAGGAACGGTTTATTCCAACCATCACAGTTTAGTGTAGCAGAAGAGAAATCAATCAGAGTACTAAACTATGAATTTAAAAATTTCCATTCATCCAAACGAATAGTTAGAAGAAAATGAAAGTACAATACTTGAGCGAAAAAAATAAAACTTTACTTATGTTACAACTCTCTTTAACATACAACTACTATATAAAAATTACAACTTTTTTTTTTTCCAAATGAAACTTAAAACATTAAAGTTTACATCGTTCCTCACATACAAGTTTCGCTCAAGAAATAAAAAACTCCAAAATGGTGCTGGCGACTCTAGACTGCTAGGTCGCTACTCTGCTGGGCCCTTGCCCCTGTCGCGTGCCTCGCTCGATGTACTTGGAAAAATGGTCACCCAAGGGTGTGAGAACTACTTAAAGTTCCCAGTGGGTTCAACCACCGAGAAAGAATGTTCTACACCACTTGGTCCAATGGAAGCAAGATAGCAAGATAATCTATGCTAAAAATAACTGCAGATGCCAACTAACATGATCATAACATGTATGAATAACTCTACACTATTGGTGTATGCTCCTTGTCTCATTGCTACCAAAACTTGCCACTCTGGCTACTACCCAAAAGCTCGGCCACTATGCCGCTATAAAAGGGGTTACGCTAATCCGGCCACATAGGCCACTCTGTATTCTCTTTTCTTTTCATTTAGCTTTTAACTCTTTACTTGCTTTTCACTTGGGAAGCTGAGTCTTGCTCACACACTTCCCCTTGGGAGTGAAATATGCTCAACCCTCCCGATGGCAACTTGCCTTTAATTCTTTAATTCACTTGGGAGTGACATATGCTCAACCCTCCCGTTAGCCATTTAGGCTTTTCTTTTACAGCTTACATTTACCGGGTCCGAGGGTTCCAAAAGACGGATGCCTACAACCCCAATCAAACAAGAACAGGTTGTAGCACCGCCTCCCGTAGTGCTCGGCCCAATGTACTTTATTTTTTCTTTTTTACCTTTCTTTAAGCATTATCTTCTTTTGTTTTAATTAAGCCTTTAACTTCTTTGCTCTTTAAGCATTTTCTTTACACTTTGGTTTCAGATGAGTTTAAAGCACCTTGGCACTCATCTACCCGGGAGTGACATATGCTCAACCCTCCCGTTAGCATTTGTGCCTCAATGCTTTTTTCTTTTACTTTTCTCTTTTATCCTAAGTTCTTTACTCTGGGATAGCTTGGGTGTCTCTAACACCAATTTAGATTTGAACTTCTTGTTCATTTGCATTTACATTATGTCTTGTCACTTGACAATTTCTTTAGCTCCTTAGCCCATTTTATACTTTTCTTTACTTACTTGTTCTCAATTTACAACCTTATGTCGTAATTACCCTCAAGGTTACACTATGTCATAAAGACACTAGTTACATTCAATTTCAATTGACTTGGAGTTTATTAACTCTGTTTTCCATTTTTCACCTTAGCTTAAGGTTTGATAACTCTAATTCCATCCCCTTTTGCTTAGAGTTTATCATCTCTAATTACATTTTTCCTTTAGCTTAGAGTACCCTTGACTCTATGTTTGCTCTTCTCCACATAACCTAGAGTACATTTGACGCTATGTTGAACACTCTATAATCCACCTTAGGTTATTCCCTAAGACGATGTCACTCGTTCATCTAGGTTTAAATCCTAGGTTATCATGCCACTCGTTAAACCCTTAATCTAGGTTTTCTCCTAGTTTTGCATCCATTCACTTGTCCTTGTTTTCTCCTAGGTCTTACAACCATCATGCATTTCTCTTATACTTTTACATGATTCTTAGGGTTATACCCTAACATGATCATTCTCATATTTATCCTTTGCTATTTATACTAATGCACACTTAACCTACAATAGGTTTAATATAACTGCTTTTAGGGCTAAACCCTATTCATTCTCATTCTTGACCCTAACACCCTACATGCTTACTAGCATGCTTCTAGGTCAGAAAAACAAAGGACAAAGGAGAGAGATCACCCATTTTCGGAAGAATCCCCCCACCTCGATGTTTCGCGTTGTTTTTGAAGGAGGCCAAAATTTGCTCTCTTGATCTCCAAGGTTTCCCTAAAATGAAAGGAAAATCATGAAGCAATTACTTTCCATGATTCACTAATTACCTAAAATTATAAAAGAGAACCTTAGGTTCCACCATATTTCTTTCTATAGGTTCATTTTGACCAATAAAGAATTAGAGTTGTAAAAGTCCCTTCCTAACATACTCTTGTAATAGGGATATTTTGACCTCATTAATATTTTGATCTTCAAAAAGAGAACCCTAAATATGATATAACCATGAAGGAAATTATCTCCTTGCCATTTTAAATCCCATAAGAGTTGCATAAAGAGAAACTCTATATTTTCCTATGTCTTCCATGTAAAGAGAAGTTTTGATCTCTTTAACTTAGTGGAAAACCTATCAATGGGGAAAAAGCTTCATTGTGGTGTTTTTCCACACTTTTGGACCCAAAAAAAAAGCTTACAAAATGAATCCCCAAATCATTCTACTTATCTCTTTTGATTTCTCTTGCTCAAAAGAGATGTGAAAAAGAAGTTGAAGCTTCTCTTTGGAAGGCTCAAAAGGGTTCACAAAAAGATTTACTAGAAACCTTTAAGTAGAGAAAGCCTAGTTTAAATTAATTTTTATCTCTTTTGAATCCAAAAGAGACCATAGAAATTTAGATTCTAGGGTTTTCTACTCACCTCTTTTGAGAGTTCAATGACCAAAAGAGGAGATGGAATGGAGTTTTGCTCATTGAAGAAAAGAAAAGAAGAAAATTAAATTCTTCTTTTCTTCATTTTCTTTTCTTTTTCCTTTCTTCTCTTCTTCTTTTTCTTCCTTCTCTTCTTCTTTCTCTTCTTCTTGCGTTCCTGCTCCAGCAGAAAAGAGGGAGAGAGAGAGTGTAACTAAGAGGAGAGAGAGAGAGAGAACATTTAATTCTCTGCAGGGGTGGTTGGGGGAAAAGCAAATTTACTAAAATGCCCCCAGCTTACCCATTTTCTCTAAATTGCCCTCCAATTCTGCAGTTTTCACCCTGCAGTGAGCAATTTCGGGTACCCTTCTTCCTCCGCGTTTTTCCGTCAACTGAAAAATCGAAATCGAAATTTTTCTTCTCCCCTTTATTCTACAAATTTTTCTTAAACTTCCCATGATTTTGTTTAAATTTTTAGACTACTCTAAGCTCTCGAAAGAGAGCCCCGAAAAAGCTTCGCGATCAACTGCACTGTCAAAAACTGCAGTTTCAGAATTCACGAAGCATTTTTCTTCGCTTCGTTCTCCAATTTTTCCTTAATCGCTCACCTAGGTTTTTCACCCCTATTACTCAGAAAAATTTTGTGAGACACCTCATGATTTATTTTAAATTTTTGGGCCATCTAAGTACTCGAAAGAGAGCCCCGAAAAAGCTTCGCGATCAACTGCACTGTCAAAAACTGCAGTTTCAGAATTCACGAAGCATTTTTCTTCGCTTCGTTCTCCAATTTTTCCTTAATCGCTCACCTAGATTTTTCACTCCTCTTACTCAGAAAACTTTTGTGAGACACATCACGATTTCTTTTAAATTTTTGGGCCACTCTAAGTCCTCGAAAGAGAGCCCCGAAAAAGCTTCGTGATCACAAATTTCAGAAATTTCAGAATTTGCTAAGTCCTCGGGGTTCAAGTCACTTTTCGACCCGATGCCCTTTGCGTCAGCCCAAAACGCACCGAACTCGACTGTAATCATATTTAAAACATGTTACAAGTCTTCTCGCCGCATTTCGCCATTTTGCGAATTCGGCGAACGTGGGCTTAAATTTTACAAGCTTGAAGCTTTGACTTTCAACTACAACTCACTTTTCGACTCAACGGCTTTTTCATCGATTCGAAATGCTTCCAACCCACTTGTAATTACATTTGAAATGTGTTACAAGCATTTTTGCTGAGTTTCGCCACTTTCCAGAAATCGGCGAACTTAAGCCTTAGAATTTGAAACTCCAAATTCTCAACTACAACTCACTTTTCGACTCAACGGCCTTTGCGTCGATTCGAAATACTTACGACTCACTTGTAATTACATTTGAAATGTGTTACAAGTATTTTTGCTGAGTTTCGCCACTTCGCAGAAATCGGCGAACTTAAGCCTTTGAATTTGAAACTCCAAATTCTCAACTACAACTCACTTTTCAACTCAACGGCCTTTGCGTCGATTCGAAATACTTACGACTCACTTGTAATTACATTTGAAATGTGTTACAAGTATTTTTGCTGAGTTTCTCCACTTCGCAGAAATCGGCGAACTTAAGCTTTAGAATTTGAAACTTCAAATTCTCAACTACAACTCACTTTCTCCGAATTCAATAAAAATAGTATTTCATACCATTTTTATTTATATTATTTATATACCATAAATCTGGTACATTACAAAGAAACTCCCAAATCACCATGTCATAAGCCTTCTAAAAGTCTACTTTGACTCCAACGCACTCCGCACTGACTTTAGATCCCTAGTTGACAATTTTGCTTGCCGTAACAAAAGAGTCCAGGATCAATCTCCCTTTAAGGAAAGCTGCCTTAATCAGGGATATGTATCTTTCATTACTCATTCAAATCTGTTTACAAGTATTTTGGAGAAAATCTTGTGGACCCCATTGATTAGACTGATTGGTCGAAAATCTTTTACGGTTTTAATCCCCATCTTTCTTAGAGACTAAACAGATATAAGAATTATCCACCGATTCCGTATTCACAGTCCCTTCAAACAAATTCATAAAAGTGTTGTACATATCGTTTTTGACCAACTCCCAAATCATAATCATATTTGTGATATATATATATATATATATATATTATGAACAATTAAACTTACACTGTGTATATGTTTCAAAATTTTATAATGATTGACTATAAAATATTATTTCATTCCTATATATATATCTTTGAATTTTTTAGTGTAATTTTTTAGTCCTACTTTGTTTTTTTTTTTTTTGGAGAAAATTATTCCTACTTTGTTGTTGCTACGAGACCCACCTTTTCATAGAACCTCTCTTCACACATTTGAAACCTTCATGAGACCTGATAATGTAAGAAGTCAGCAGTAAAGAAATTTTAGGGTCTCTCTCCCTCTCTCTCTCATACAAACTATCATTAATTTATAAAAGGGAGAGTGCCCCGCATCATTAATTTTTTTAAAAAAACATAAATTTACTAAAAAATATAAATAACTAATTTTTAAACTTCAAATTTGGGATACAAACTGTCAAGTTCTTTAACCAATTAATTAACCACCAACTGTACATAGTATTATTGACTAGAAATTTATTATTCCATATTCAATGTCTCAAATTTAAAATCAAATTACTTTATATTTTTAACTAAATTTATTTTATAAATATAAACAAAATAAATAATATGCTCAATATCAAAACATTTATATTTAATCCCTGAAGTGGGAGATTCAAGATTTTTTTTATTTGTTTCTCTTTTTTTTAGAAAGTATTCTAGAGGTTGATTTGGATTCCTTTACAAGCAAGGCAAAAGAATTTCTTCACTGCCCGCATTTTACCGCAATTTGTTGTTGTCAATTTCGTTGCCATTGTCTAACTGGCTCACGGTGAACTTTGTTTTTGGTGGCAAAATCTAAGACTTTTTGGTTCTGAAATTAGGGTATATATAAGTATACATCTTTTTAGGGGTGTATATCTTACACCCCACTTTATTTTGAAGTACTCGTCATTCGATGTGATGAGTGAAATAAGAGCAATGCTATATATACATCCCCAAAGGGGGTGTACATCGTACATCCATCCATCTAAGGGTGGAGGGGTCACTTCACAAATTGTGAAGTGACCCCTCACCACACCCCACCCATTGGATGGGTGGGGTGTGTGATGTACACCCCCAAATGAGGTGTACAAGTAGCATTTTTCGTGAAATAATATCTACCTCAGGATGGGATGGGGTGTAGGATGTACACCCCTAAAGAGGTGCACACCTAGCATTCCTTCTGAAATTAACCGAAAAAAATCGTATTCATGTTATTTTGCCGAACAATATTAAAAAATAATAAAAATAATTATTCTAATTAAATCGAATTATTTAAATAATTCTAGAATAATTTAAAAATAATTATTTCACCAATTTAGAAAAATAAAATTATTCTCAAGTAAAAAATAGCTTATTAAAAATAATTAAAGTAATTTAAAAATATGGTTCTATTATATATATAATTTTATAATATTTAAAAATATTTTATAATAATAATAATAATATTATTATTATTATTATTAGCAGTAGTATTATTATTATATTATATAATATTATATTATTTTTAATACTTTTATAAATTTATTTATATTATATATTATTCTAAAATATATCGTAAAATATAAAATAACAAGTATATAAAATAATAAATATATTAAATATATAATGTTCTAAATAATATTGTGTTTAATTATTTATATATAATATTTTTGAAGTATTCTTATATATTATTATTGAAGTAAGTTATATAATACTATTAAAATATTTTATATAATAATATAATTATAATAGTATTATATATAATATTTTAATTATTTTACATTTAAAAAATATTATTTTTAAATGTATTATTGTACATATATTAAATATTCTATATATAAAAGATATAGATATGAATAATTGATATTTTAAAAAATTTAATAATTATTTATACTATTGTAAAATTATTTTTAATTTAATTATCCAACAAAATTTTAGTTATCCTAATAAATATTTTTATTTTGGAAATAATCTATTATTTTAAGATATAGAGAAATAAAACTCTCGCATGGTAAGCATTGCTTAAATTCGAGATAAACAATAAAGTATACTTTTGAAAAGAGTTTATAAAAATAAATACTATATTAAAACACTTTTAATAAATAACCTCTTTTTTTTTTTAAGAAACACCGAATAAGAGAGCATTTTAACAGCAAATTTTTTTACTTTTTTATTTTATTAAATATTTTTTACTTTTTTATTTTATTAAATATTTTATGAAAATTATTGTAACCAAAAAAAATAATAATGTTGAAAATCTGGTACTCGTAATGGTACCAAATTTTGTGAATCCGTAATCCGTTCCGGTACCACAATCCACTCCGGTACCGCGTAATATTTGGATTCCACAACGGAAACTTCAAATCGAATCTCAACAAAAATTGGAACCAACACAATCACAAAAAGAAAAAAAATCAAAATAAAAAATATACGGGTGAAATAAGATTCATTAAGCAAGAAAAGAATTACGCCTATTCTTCTATAGAGTAGTTTCAACTCGAAACCTCATCTTCTAGAATAGAGTAGTTTCAATCCGAGTCCTTCTTCTGAATATCTCTCAAAGTCATGTCATATGGGTGTGACTAAATTCTAACTCTCATGATTAAATCCTGTCGCCACCACCACAATAATAACATTTATGCTATATTTATAGTTTACATAAAAAACTATTCAAATCCTAGTTTAAGTAGATTTATATTCTAATTAATATTTAAATATTAACAAATTTATTTTTAATAAATTTAAATATTAATGTTAATTTGATTAGGGTTGAACTACAAATCTAATCAAATTCTAATTTAAGTACTTAATTTAAGTAACTAAAATAATTTAATTAAAAAATAATAAGAAGCTTTCGAGGAAGGATTACGGACCTTTTTAAGCTCTGTATATTTAACATGTTCGTTCAGCTGACGTTAAGCCTATTGCAGATATATTATTCTTAAAAAAATTAGAGATTTTTAAGTTGAAATTTTTTTCTCCTCGTATTCTTTGGTGTACATTAACCTACTAAAACTGTTAAAGCAGTGTTTAATTAGGAAACAAGATCTGAAATAAAAATTTTATTTTAATCTTGTTTTCCAAACGTATTTTATTATAAATAGAAATATAAAATAAACGGTTATAAGTTTGGATTACTTTTTTTTTTTTTTTTTTTTTTGAAACAAGCTTATTCTCATTTAAAAATAAAATTAATTTAAATAAATGTAATTTTAATTATTATATTAAATTTTTAACTAATTTAATATTTTAAATAATCTAATTATTTTATTAACTAATTATCTAACTATTAAATAATTAACTAACTAAATTTTTAATTTAATAAATTATTTGTAGTTAATTAAATTAATAATTAATAATACTCATTGTTAATATTTTATTAATTCATATTTAGAATTATCTAGCAATAGTTAATTAAATAAGTTAAATTATTATTTAATTAATCTAATTATGTTAATTAATTAGATAAAATATTATTATTTTAAATTTTAAAATTATAATTTTTTTTTATATTGCTATTTTATTTTATCCATCCAAATGCTATTTTTTATTTTAAAAAATAATTTAATTTTTATACAAATATAAAATTAATTTTATTCATTTTTATTTTAAAAATTATATCTGAAATAAATAATTTTTTCTTATGTCTGAACCAAATCCACGTTAGTACCGTTCCGGCTAAGAATAAAATAAATCACCGTCCACACATATATTATGTAGAACATACTGAGCAGCCAATTACTTTGAAAAAGAGTGCTTTGAAAGTAACAGAGATATTAAAGTAGCTAGGAGAAATCATATTCTTAAAGGGTTGAAATTGTGTGTATATTATTTGGATGACAATTAATCCCTTTTTTTTTTTTGTCGCAAATGATTTAATTTTTTTTTATTTTATCAAATTGTTATTAAAAATTATTATTGTACGCTAATGCAAAAAAAAGGACTTAGGTATTTAATTAACTGTGCCATATTTACATTAATTAACCTCTACTCCAGTATTGCTTCAATCTTTGAGACTACCTCGAGGTATGCATATCAGTTTGCCAATGCTACTGAAGTTTTCATCTTTCCAGTTCTCTCTTTTTCTCCTTCTCTTTCTCCTTCTTCATTTTCTTAAGCTTGCGGCTTCTTCTCCTGCGGAAGAAGAATTCACCTACAATGGATTCTCTGGAGCCAACCTCACACTCGATGGCATCGCGACGGTATCCTCCGACGGCCTCTTAATCCTAACAAACACCACAGAGACACAAAAGAGCCACGCCTTCCATCCTTCTCCTCTCCACTTCCGCCGCAACCTCTCCTACGGTAGCATCCCCTCCTTCTCCACCACCTTCTCCTTCGCCATCGTCCCGGACGAAGACGCCAACCTCGGCGGCCACGGGCTCGCCTTCGTAATCACCCCCTCGACAGATTTCTCCAAGGCCTTATCTTCCCAGTACTTTGGTTTATTCAACATGAGCAACAACGGCAACGCCACCAATCATGTCGTCGCCATCGAGCTCGACACGATAATGAACGTTGAGTTCCAAGACATCAATGACAACCACGTCGGGATCGACATCAACGGGATGCGGTCCGAAGAGTCACGCGCCGCCGGGTACTATGTGGACGATACCGAAGAATTCAGGAGCTTGAGACTGATCAGCGGCAAAGCCATGCAAGTGTGGGTCGACTACGACAGTGCAGATGCGAAGTTGAACGTTACGCTCTCGCTTGTGAATGCAACTGGAAAACCGACGACGAAGCCTACCAAACCGTTGATATCGTTCACGGTCAACCTCTCCACCGTGCTGTTAGACTTGCCCGTGCACGTGGGCTTCTCCACGGCGACGTACCCCTTGCTGACGTCACACTATGTCCTCGGATGGAGCTTCGCCATGAATGTAGGTCAGGCTCAGGCCCCGCCCCTCGACTACTCGAAGCTGCCCGCGATCCCCCGCACGAATCACAAAGGCCATAGGTCGAGGGCTCTGGGCTTGTGGTTGGCCCATGCTTCTTTAGTGTTCGTGCTGCTGGTGACGTTTGTGGCGTTTGCGGCGGCGTGGTGGCGAAGCAAGTATGCGGAGATTCGCGAGGATTGGGAGGTGGAGTTCGGGCCCCACCGGTTCTCGTACAGAGACCTCTACCAAGCCACCAACGGCTTTAGGGAGAGGGAGCTGTTAGGAGTCGGCGGATTCGGCAAGGTCTACAGAGGAACGTTGCCGACTTCACGGGCGGAGGTGGCAGTGAAGAGGGTCTCCCACGAGTCGCGGCAGGGGATAAGGGAGTTCGTGGCAGAGATCGCCAGCATCGGCCGCCTCCGCCACCGTAACATTGTGCAGCTGCTGGGCTACTGCCGCCGCAGAGGGGAGCTTCTCTTGGTCTACGACTTCGTCCCCAACGGTAGCCTCGACAAGTACCTTCACTACGGCCAGGCTCATAAGCCGGCTCTCGGGTGGTCGCAAAGGTTCCAGATCGTGAAAGGGGTCGCAGCGGGGCTCCTCTATCTTCACGAAGGGTGGGAGCAAGTTGTTGTCCACAGAGACATCAAGGCAAGCAACGTGCTGTTGGACGGCGAGATGAACGCCAAGCTGGGGGATTTCGGTCTTGCGAGGCTGTTCGATCACGGCACAAATCTGCAGACGACCCATGTGGTGGGGACGACAGGTTACATCGCACCAGAGCTCGCAAGGACCGGGAGGGCAACCACCGCCACCGACGTGTTCGCTTTCGGTGTTTTCATCTTAGAGGTCGTGCGAAATAATATTCTCTTCTCCTTTATGATCTACTAGACTCAAAACTTTTATAGTATGTTGAACAACTATTTTTTCTTAGCTAGAAAATAAATATAATATTATGTATTTTAATATTATATATTCAACAGATTGTTTGCGGGCGGAGGCCTGTGGAGCAACCGATCGTGGACGGGCAAGGGGAGCAATTCCTGTTGGTGGATTGGGTGGCCGAGAACTGGCGGAGAGGTTCGATTCTCAATACGGTGGATGTCGGATTGGAAGGAGAGTACGCGAAGGAGGAGGCGGAGACGGTGCTGAAGCTTGGGCTGATGTGCTTGCACCCGCACGTAGCGGCGCGACCGAGCATGTGGCTGGTCGTGCAGTACTTGGAGGGCCGCACACCCCTCCCGGAGCTGTCGCCGACTTATCTGATCTGCTTCACCAGTCTACCGTTGCCTCGGAATGTCGGTTTTGAGGTCTATGTTCCCTCTTATCCATCTTCAGTGCCAAGTGCATCTACTCTCTCCGGAGGAAGATGAATACACACAATTTTTATATTTTTAAAAATATTAAATTATTAATATTTATAGATTTTAATTTTTACGTGAAATAATATATACTTAGAATGATAGTGAACCGTTTGAATTTAGTAAATAATTAACAAAATAATATAAATTAAAAATTAAAATTAATTAAAAAAATAGATAAAAAATATATAAATATTAATTATTTAATATTTTTACAAACAACTATATATATATATATATATATATATATATATATATATATATATATATATATATATATATATATAGAGAGAGAGAGATAAAGAAAAGGATGCTACTGTACTATTAATAGTACTAAATTGTGTAGAGAGAGAGAGAGGTTGTACTATATGATACACAAATTAATTTGGTGGGCACAGCTCTCCAATGTGAGATTATTTGTATATTATCGAAATGCTATGATTTCTAAAGTTGCATAAACGGCTTTATGCTGGAAATTGTCATTTCTTACGGATTGTTTGTTATTGAATATTTATACTATAATAATATTTTTAAATATTTTTAAAATTTTAAATAAAATATTGTTAGCAAAAATATCGATATTTATAATTACTGTCGCTATATGTACAGTCGCTAGTGTGTATAGCGACACATTATTATAATATGTCCCAAAAATATATCCCTATAACCTAATTTTAATTAAAGATAAAATATAAATATGATATTTATATAAAAATGTCATAAAAATATATCTCCATAATCTAATTTTATTGTAGTGCAAGTATTAATTCTGGCCAAAACACATATATTG
This sequence comes from Tillandsia fasciculata, assembly GCA_029168755.2. Taxonomy (NCBI): domain Eukaryota; kingdom Viridiplantae; phylum Streptophyta; class Magnoliopsida; order Poales; family Bromeliaceae; genus Tillandsia; species Tillandsia fasciculata. The sequence continues at coordinate 26,028,542 of CM054937.1, read as the reverse complement.
TGAATAACTATAACAAATTCATAATTTAGTGATACTTACTTTGCAATATTTATTTAAATTATACTAATTAATATATTTAATAGCACTATTGGGTAATTGTCTCTATACTTAATAATTTAATAGTAATTTATTATTAATATTGTAAAATATGATAAATTAGCAATGTTAATAAGAAATTGTCACTAAAATTTGTAGTATTTTATAAAAAATAATTAAATGTAATAAAGTAGTAATATTTATTACTAAATATCATCACTAATTAATGTATAATTATAAATAAATTCTATTTTATACTTATATTACGGTAAAGTTCCACTACCTCACAACAAAAAAAAGATTCCTTTGTTTTGTATGAAAATAATTTTTAATTTGAATTAATACTTAAATATATTTAAAAATCGTACATCTTTATTTTAATATTTAAATTTATCTGAATAATTATTTTGTTAGTGTAATTAATCGCTTAACTTAAAATTTCAAAAATTCTATCAAATTCATACTTGATTTCACCAAATTTGACAGTTTGAAATGAAACTAAACCAATCAATAATTAGTAAGTGATAAATTTATTAAATTTGATAAAATTTTAACTTAACTAATATTCAAAAATATAAATTATAAAAAATAAAGAGAAGTTGAGATGGCCACACTCAAGAAAATAAAATTTTTTGCTGCAGAATAAATTTATAAGTTCTATCTTTAAGTTTTTATATGTATATAATTTTTTGAAACTATTTTTATGCACAATATATATATGGATATATATTATGCAATAAAATATTTACATTTTTTTATATTTTATTTTAAATTATTTGTGAATGGTATGATTTTATTTTCATAGTGTAAAATTATATATTGATTAATAAAATATTGATAAATTTTTTATTATTGTGAATATAAATTAGCTAACATTAATTTTACACACTAAATAATTAATTTTAAAATAATAAAATATTAATTTTTATATTGGCAAAGGGTTTAATGGGTGGCACCAAGATCTCGAGTTTGAGGCCTAATTACTTTACATTTTGTTAAAGTTCTATTCTGAGATCTCGAGTTTGAAGGCTAGTTGCTTCACATTTTCAACTAAAATTTATTTCTAAAAAAAATATATTCGATATTCTAAGTTTGAAATCTAATTATTTTACATTTCAAACTAAAGTTTATTAAAAAAAAATAAAAACAAAACAAAACTGATAGAATGCTCTCTCTCTCTCTCTCTCTCTCTCTCTCTCTCTCTCTATATATATATATAGATATAAATATTAATTTTTTAAAAATATATTAATTATTATTATTATAAAAAAATGTTGCTAAAGGTATTTATATTAGCGTTATATTTTTAATTATATTAATTTATTTATATTATCGATATTTATTATAAATACTGTTAATATTTCTAGTAACATTAAAATAGCATATCTATTTTTTAAATAAACAATTTTAACTTATATTCAAATCAAACGTAACAATATATCCGATCTAGCACGGTCTTCTTAGACCAGGTTGTCTCGATATTATCTAAATCAAGTCAAATTCCAGTAGAACTTTTATATATATATACATATTTTTAGAAAGATAATAATTAATACTAGGCTGTTGGAGTTTTTTTATATTGAACAGGAGAATATTCAAAACTCTATTGTATTTTATTTGTAGAATCTACGTACGAGTCAATCATTTTGAACAATGTAGACCTCACAAATAGAGGAATTAGATAATCTGTGGTCAAATTATTATATTTATCGATTATTTAAGTATAAATTTAATTTATCTGTAAATTTTTTAATAATTAATATTTTTATTCATACTCATCAACAGTCGGCCTGGTGTGTGTGTGTGTATATATATATATATATATATATATATATATATATATATATATATATATATATGATTAGAGATGGCTACAACCAAAAAATAAAATAAAAATAAAAAGACAAGAAAAAAAAAATTAGAATTTTGAAAAATGTGTAAATTAAAAAAATATATATGTATTTTTAATTAAAAATATACATAAGGGTGGGTTACCCAAAATGTCAACAACTAAATGAAACTACCGTTTTACCACAATTTTTTTGAATAAAAAATATTAATATACATATCTATAAATTTATGAATAACTCGTGGATACCTGCAGGATGGATAGAAATTATCATGTCTAGAACAAAAGGATATATTTGAAAGATAACAATAATATTCTAGTGCATTGTTTGGTTAGCGAATCAGGCATGAAATAAAATTTTATTTCAGATTTATTTTTCAAATATGTTTGGTTATTAGTGAGAACAGTAGTTCTCATCTTCCTAAAATAAATTGGTATAAAATTAGAACAGTAGTTTCAACCTTTTTTTCTGAAAAAATTTATTTTCACTTGAGAATAAGTTTAATTAAAATAAATATATTTTTAATTTTTATATTAACAATTTAATTAATTTAATATTTTGAATAATCTTATTATTTTATTAACTAATTATCTAACTATTATATAATTAACTAATTAATTTATTAAATTATTTGTTGTTAATTAAATTATTTATTAAAAATACTCATTATTATTAATTATTTTCTCAATTAATATTTAAAGTTATCTAACAATAATTAATTAAATAAATTAAATTAAATTATAATTTATATTTTTATATTGATTAATTAAATAAAATATTGTTATTTTAAATTTATTATTATTATTATTATTATTATTATTATTATTATTATCATTATTATTATTATTTATTTCAAACTAACTATTTAAATATTATTTTTTATTTTATAAAATAATTTAATTTTTATTTGAAACATAAAATTATTTTATTTTTAATTTTATATTTATTTTTAAAATAAATAATTTTAATCTGAACTAAAAACAATCTAAAAATTTATTATTATATTTATTATACCTGACCCAAAGGCAAGGGCTGATGTGTTTACGTTTAGACACATTGAGTTCCTTTGCAAACACGGCAAAAGAATTTCTTTAACGCCCACATTTTTACGGAAACTTGTTGTGCTAATTAATTATTTGTTTTATTGTCATTGAATCAGGGTCAACTTATGTGACGTGAGAAACCTATATTGTCAAAGCTGTGTAATAAATTCGAGGAAAACAGTGCACTATATATAAATTAGAAAATAATTTATAAACAAAAACACTATTTTTAAATTTTTTTAGGAAACAGTAAATTATTTAAAAAAATTTATTATATCAAATTTTTTATTAAAAGTTATTATTGTTTTTTTAATTATTACTGTTAGAAATAGAAACATAAGCTAAATGAAAGGTGCGGGGTTGTCGCAAAAAAGGCCGTGGGTACTTAATTGTGCTATAAATAAATACAATAACTTCTATTCCTACATTGCTTCTTAATTTGAGACTACTTCGAAATTTGCATAACTATTTTAGCTACCTATCCATGTTACTAAAGTTTTCATTGTTCCTCTTCCTTCGTCATCTTCTCCTTCTCCTTAAGTTTGTAGCATCTTCTTCTCCAACTGAAGAATTACACTTCACCATCAATGGATTCACTGGAGCCAACCTCACCCTGGACGGCATGGCGACGGTATCCTCCGATGGCCTCTTAATCCTAACAAACAGCACTACCGAACAAAAAGGCCATGCCTTCCACCCTTCCCCTCTCTGCTTCTGCCGCAACCTCTCCGACGGTAGCATCCCCTCCTTCTCCACCACCTTCGCCTTCGCCATCGTCCCTGAGTTTGGCATCCTCGGCGGCCACGGGATGGCCTTTGTAATCAGCCCCTCGACAGACTTCTCTAAAGCCCAAGCGATGCAGTTCTTGGGCTTGTTCAACACAAGCAACAATGGCCACGCCGCCAATCATGTCGTTGCCATCGAGCTCGACACGATAATCACCGTTGAGTTCCAAGACATCAATGACAACCACGTCGGGATCGACATCAACGGGCTGTGGTCCAAAGAGTCGCACGCCGCTGGATACTATGCGGGCGATACCGGAGAATTCAGGAACTTGACCCTCATCAGTGGCAAAGCCATGCAAGTGTGGGTCGACTACGACAGCGCAGATGCCGAGTTGAACGTTACCCTCTCGCCTACGAATGCAACTGGAAAGCCAACGACGAAGCCTACCAAACCGTTGATATCATTCGCGGTCAACCTCTCCACCGTGCTGCTTGATCGGCCCATGTACGTGGGTTTCTCTGCATCAACGGGCTCCATGACGTCGTCACACTACGTCCTCGGATGGAGCTTCTCCATGGGAGTAGATCAAGCTCAGGCCCCGCCCCTTGACTACTCGAAGCTGCCCGCGATCCCCCGCACGAATCTCAAACACCACGGGTCGAGGGCTCTAGGCTTGTGGTTGGGCGTGGCTTCTTTAGCGTTCGTGCTGCTGGTGACGTTTGTGGCGTTCGCGGCGGCCCGGTGGCGGAGCAAGTATGCGGAGCTGCGCGAGGATTGGGAGGTGGAGTTCGGGCCCCACCGGTTCTCGTACGGAGATCTCTTCCAGCCACCAACGGGTTTGGTGAGAGGGAGCTGTTGGGAGTCGGCGGCTTCGGGAGGGTCTACAGAGGGACGTTGCCGAATTCTGGAGTACAGGTGGCCGTGAAGAGGGTCTCCCACGAGTCGCGGCAGGGGTTGAGGGAGTTCGTGGCGGAGATCGCCAGCATCGGCCGTCTCCGCCACCGCAATGTAGTGCAGCTGTTGGGCTACTGCCGCCGCAAGGGGGAGCTTCTCCTGGTCTACGACTTCGTCCCCAACGGTAGCCTCGACAAGTACCTCCACTACGACCGCGCTCACAAGCCAGCTCTCGGGTGGTCCCAAAGGTTCCGGATCGTGAGGGGGATCGCAGCGGGGCTCCTCTATCTTCACGAAGAGTGGGAGCAAGTCGTTGTGCATAGAGACATCAAGGCGAGCAATGTGTTGCTGGACGGCGAGATGAATGCCAAGTTGGGGGATTTCGGTCTCGCGAGGCTGTACGATCACGGCACCAATCTGCATACGACACGCTTGGTGGGGACGATGGGCTATCTCGCGCCGGAGCTTGCAAGGAATGGAAGGGCAACCACCGCCACCGACGTCTTCGCTTTCGGAGTTTTCCTCTTAGAGGTCATGTGAAACAATATTTATTTCTCTTCTCAGCCTTCATGATGCCTTTATGACGCGCTAAAAGATTTGAGCTCCAAGAAATTAAGCTTAAATTAAAAAAAAAAAATGTTCATATATTCAATACTCGCATACAATAAATTCAAAACTTTTTTTTTTTATATATTTTATATCCAACTATTTTTCTCTGTTGATCTTAAAATGCTAGCTAGGAAACGAATATAGTGTTAATTTTGTTTTAATATATTATATCCAACAGGTAGCTTGCGGGCGGAGGCCGGTGGAGCAATTGACCGTCGGCCTGCAAGGGGAGCAATTCATATTGGTGGATTGGGTGGTCGAGAACTGGCGGAAGGATTCGATTTACGATACGATGGATGCCGGATTGGGAGGAGAGTACGCAAGGGAGGAGGCAGAGATGGTGCTGAAGCTGGGTCTGATGTGCTCGCACCCGCACCCGGAGGCACGGCCAAGCATGCGGCTGGTGGTGCAGTACTTGGAGGGCCGCACGCCGTTCCCGAAGCTGTCGCCGGATTATCTCGACTTCACCAACCTATCATTGCCTTACGACGAAGGTTTTGATGATTATGTCATCTCCTATCCATCCTTCGTGCCAAGTATATCTACTTTCTCCGGAGAAAGATAAACATTATCCATGCACAGATAGGGAAAAATGTTTAAAATGTGTAAGTTGTACCATATATATATATATATATATATATATATATATATATATATATATATATATATATATATATATATATATAGACATGGGCCGTTCTCGGGGTGGTGCGGGGATTTATCTTCGACGTTGTAGCATGGCCATGCCGGGGGAGCCGGGGTTGGTGTGACGGCCCAGTGTGGAGATGTTTGCAACGGCCCAGTGGGAATACGTTTGATCCTCCACCATGGATACTGATACGTCATATAAAATAAAATATAATAAAACAAATTGAAATGTCTCATAACATATTTTTATCTTGCATATTTTTATCTTGCAGGTGATTTAAAAATTACGTTTGTTTGTTATTTTACCAACAAAATTTATTTTTTTTTGAGAAAAGGCAGCATACTGCCGCTTCATTCAAAGGGTAAATGAATTCAGCTACACGAAGGGGGGAAGCCCAGTCACGGGGACCGGGTAGGGAGATAGGAGGAGAAAAGGAGGAACAGGAAGATTGAAAGAAAAAAAAGTACAAGGCAGCGGGTTGGCGCCCCAGGCCTAGGTACAGTGCCTAGACCAATGCGAGCGACAGATCCTAATGTCGGCGAGGGAGGCTTCCAGTCTTCGGCTCTTTTCGTCGAAGATCCTTCTATTCCGTTCGAGCCAAACTATCCACCAAGTGGCCGCAATAGTGACGAGAGTTCTTTTGCCCCAGGCCCCCCTAATGCTCGAGCAGTTCTCCCAAAGCGTGTGTACGTTCGGGCAGCGGCGGTTCTCCGCTTTTACCAACAAAATTTATATTAAATATGATATTAACGTAAATATTTTTTTAAAATTATAAAATAAAAATATGTTAAATCACGAAATAGTTAAGTATAATTTTTTAAATTATGAAATAATAAGTTTTTTTTTTTTTGAAAAAAACCATGAAATAATAAGTTAAAAATGAGTGGGGAGGGTAAAGTCAATTTTTTTTAACTCGTGGGGCCAGAGTAAAACTGTGCTATTTCACGTTAGGCCAATTTGAAGCTTCAAATTAATGAGACAGAGATTTGGTCATTGTATATGAATCATTCCCACTTGTCCTGCAAAATATTGTATCGTAACAGATGAATCTAGTGAGAATCTCTGGCTTCTCCTCATGATATCTAACTAATTCATTTTTTTATTTTTAATTTTTTTTAAAAAAAATTAAATATTTTAAAATTCTAAATTATATTTAACTGTATAACTTTAGAAGTAAACAATATTGCTTACTACCGCACCGTTCTGGCAACAAGTACCTGAATAGACAAGTAATACTATTAACTATGACATAGATTATTCAATTTTTATAGAACTCAATTTTTTGTAATTATTTTAAATTATTTGCCTAATAATCTAGCTTACTTCCACACCATAGTAAAATGCGTTCAATATAATGACACTTTTAAATATTTTTAAAATCTAAAAAGAATATTACTGGTAAAAATATCGAAACTTCTAATTAGTATCGCTATATGTGCCATCGTTAGAATGTATAGTGACATACTATTACAATGTGTCTCAAAAATATATCTTTATATTTTAATTTTAGATATAAATATAATATACATAGAACACTTGTACAAAAATATCATAAAAATATGTCATTATAATTTATTTTTATTATAATGAATACCCTAATGCTCTCTATGTACACTTAACTAATCTTGGCATAAAAAACAATTATTGAATAATTCGGTTAAATTGGAATAACTTTTGTATCAAAATTTTTTATTGAATAACCTTGAGAAAATCGGGCAATCAAGCATCATCTATAATCACATTAACCAACTTGCAATAGCTAACCGGCCAAGAGAATTTAATAGCAATAGTAAGAATACCAAAATTAGTTTGGCATAACATAAGTTCTCCCAAAATAAATAAAGCAAGATAAAAGGTAAATTATGACAAATCCTAACCATAAATAATGCAAGATAAAAGGTAAATTATGACAAAACCTAACAAAAATAAAAATCAGAATTCTTAATATAGTCCTAATAGTTTAACTCGACAAGTTAGTCCTCCATATCTTCGTCCAAAAAGATATCCTTTGTATCAATCATCCACATAATTCTTTTTTTTAACATATTCTAAGGTGGTGGTGGTGTGAATGTGATGGTCACACAAAACACCAACTCATCAATAGTGGAGCCAAAAAATAAAATTGTATTATTCTTCAAAGGGTATATATAATAAGTGTACATTTAATTTTGGGTGTATATCTTACACTCCATTTATTTTAGGATGGATGAATTTCACCCATCATTTCGAAGTGATGGGTGAAAAAAATTTCACCCTTAGATAGATGAAGTGTAAAATTTATACCCAAAATTGAGTGTATAGATAGCAGAGCCCTTCTTAAAATAATAAGATATTTATATGGTGAGATTTTTCTCTCCTCGTGCTCTTTGCTCTATATTAACCTACTAAAATTATTAGTACCTTATGGGCTAAGAATAAGATTAATCTTCGTCCACACAGATTATACAATGATTTTATTTCCTGATAGCTTGAGCTTTTGGACTGCTCGAGTTTTTGTTTTATTTGTAAAATGAGTACATAAGCTGGTAATTGGATTATGCTATCTGTACATTTTATTTGGGATGTATATTTTACATCTAAGTTTATCTTAGGATGAATATTTATTCACTCGTCATTTCGAAGTAATGAATAAAATTCATCCCACTCTAAAATAAATGAAGTGTAAGATGTACATCTTAAATAAGATGTACACTTATATATACCCTATGTATAAGGGCTATGCTGCCTGTACTCAATTTTATTGTCATTTCAGATCGGTCAATATATTGTCCCTGTCGTTGAGACGTGGGGTGAACATAATTATTTGAGGCATAAAATTCTTATATTATATTTAAAAATTTTTAATAAATAATTTTTATTTTTATTTTTATTTTTATTTTTATGTAAGAAACGCTAAATTGGAGGGGAATTAACCTCAAATTTATTTAAGGCAAAATTTTCAATTTTTTTTATTTTATCAAATTGTTATTAAAAATTATTTCTGTTAAAAATAGAAACATAAGCAGTAACTCGTACGTTTATTGAAAAATGATTTAGATATTTAACTGTGCTATATATATATATATATATATATATATATATATATATATATTAACCTCTACTCGTATGTTGCTTCGTTGAGACAATCTCGAGGTATGCATAACAGTTTGTCCATGCTACTGAAGTTTCCATCCATCCACTTCTCTGTTCTTCTTCTTCTCCTTAAGCTTGCGGCTTCTTCTCCTGCGGAAGAAGAGTTCACCTACAATGGATTCTCTGGAGCCAACCTCACCCTCGATGGCATCGCGACCGTATCCTCCGACGGCCTCTTAATCCTAACAAACACCTCAGAGCCACAAAAGAGCCACGCCTTCCATCCTTCCCCTCTCAACTTCCGCCGCAACCTCTCCTACGGCAGCATCCCCTCCTTCTCCACCACCTTCGCCTTCGCCATCGTACCGAATGAGGACCCCGACCTCGGCGGCCACGGGTTTGCCTTTGTAATCACCCCGTCGACAGACTTCTCCAAAGCCGCATATTCCCAATACTATGGCTTATTCAACAAGAGCAACAACGGCAACGCCACCAACCATGTCGTCGCCATCGAGCTCGATACAATACAAAACGTTGAGTTCCAAGACATCAATGACAACCACGTCGGGATCGACATCAACGGGATGCAGTCCAAAAAGTCACACGTTGCCGGGTACTATGCGGACGATACTGGAGAATTCAGGAGCTTGAAACTGATCATTGGCAAAGCCATGCAAGTGTGGGTCGACTACGATGGCGCAGATGCGAAGTTGAACGTTACGCTCTCGCTTGTGAATGAAACTGGAAAGCCGACGACGAAGCCTACCAAACCGTTGATTTCATTCGCGGTCAACCTCTCCACCGTGCTGTTAGACTTGCCCGTGTACGTGGGCTTCTCCACGGCGACGTACCCCCTGCTGACGTCCAACTACGTCCTCGGATGGAGCTTCACCATGAACGTAGGTCAGGCCCCGCCCCTCGACTACTCGAAGCTGCCCGCAATCCCCCGAACGAATCTCAAAGACCATACGTCGAGGGCTCTGGGCTTGTGGTTGGCCCTTGCTTCTTTAGTGTTCGTGCTGCTGGTGACGTTTGTGGGGTTCGCGGCGGCACGGTGGCGGAGTAAGTACACGGAGCTTCGCGAGGATTGGGAGGTGGAGTTCGGGCCCCACCGGTTCTCGTACAGAGACCTCTTCCGAGCCACCAACGGCTTTGGCGAGAGGGAGCTGTTAGGAGTCGGCGGATTCGGTAAGGTCTACAGAGGAACGTTGCCGACTTCGCAGGCGGAGGTAGCGGTGAAGAAGGTCTCCCATGATTCGCGGCAGGGGATGAGGGAGTTCGTGGCGGAGATCGCTAGCATCGGCCGCCTCCGCCACCGCAACATTGTGCAGCTGCTCGGCTACTGCCGCCGGAAGGGGGAACTTCTCCTGGTCTACGACTTCGTCCCCAATGGTAGCCTCGACAAGTACTTGCACTACGGACGGGCTCATAAGCCTGCTCTCGGGTGGTCACAAAGGTTTCGGATCGTGAAAGGGGTCGCGGCGGGGCTCCTCTATCTTCACGAAGAGTGGGAGCAAGTCGTTGTGCACAGAGACATCAAGGCGAGCAACGTGCTGCTGGACGGCGAGATGAACGCCAAGCTGGGGGATTTCGGTCTTGCAAGGCTGTTCGATCACGGCACCATTCTGCAGACGACCCACGTCGTGGGACGAAGGGTTACATCGCGCCAGAGCTCACAAGGACCGGGAGGGCATCCACTGCCACCGACGTCTTCGCTTTCGGAGCTTTTGTCTTAGAGGTCGTGCGAAACAATTTTCTCCACTCTCCACCTACTCAAAGTTTAAACTGTACTTCGCTAGCTAGAATTAAAGTAACGTTAATATATTTTCAACACTCACCATGTTTGAATTCCAATTTTTGTTTCATAAGTAATTAAAACTTTGATATCATGTCAAGCAACTATTTTTCTCAGTCAATCTTAAACTGTTGTGAGTTTTAATATTTTATATCCAACAGGTTGCTTGCGGGCGCAGGCCAGTGGAGCAATCGACGGTGGGCTCGCATGGGGAGCAATTCCTGTTGGCGGATTGGGTGTCCGAGAACTGGCGGAGGGGTTCGATTCTCGATACGGTGGATGCCGGGATGGAAGGAGAGTACGCGAGGGAGGAGGCAGAGATGGTGCTGAAGCTCGGGCTGATGTGCTTGCACCCGCACGCTGTGGCGCGGCCGAGCATGTGGCTGGTCCTGCAGTACTTGGAGGGCCATGCGCCCCTCCCGGAGCTGTCGCCGGCTTATCTCTTCTTCACCAATCTATCGTTGCGTCGCAATGTCGGTTTTGATGACTATGCTCCCTCCTATCCATCTTCCGTGCAGAGTGCATCTTCTCTCTCAGGAGGAAGATGAATATTAGCCATGTATATATGGATAGGATAGAGGGAACTTCATATGAAGAAGCCATAATTTTACAACAATCCTAATGAAATATATATCTATTTTTCAGTTGTTTTATGAGAGAAAAATTATATGCTACTCACTTTATTTGTTTTTTTGAAAAAAAAAGATAATATGCTATTCATATTATTTATTTAAAAATAAATTTAGTTGAAAATGTGAAACAATTAGGTTTCAAATTTTCGACCTTAGATATTAACCACTAAGTCTTTTATCATTTACACCATACACTAGAGACAGATGATTCCGATTAAAATTATTATTATTGTTATTGGGTTTTTAGCTAAATTTGTTTCATAAAAATTTTAATTTGATTAAAAAATTAGAATAGTATCAAATTTTTCATAAAAATCACTCCACCTCGCGAGATTTCATTGGGGCTTAATATGGTCGCGCTTAGCATGAACAAGTTGTCATCGACGAGGAACTCGCACAGCAATCTTGAAACCATGCCCAAATTTCACGATTTAGCAATTATTATTGGGAGAATAGAGTGAACAGTAGTTTGATTAAGTATCGAATTCACAAAATTCTAGAGTGTACGCACCTCATGGATCTCGTTCCGAATGGATTTGAGATTGGACATGTGGCAGAGGAAGGCGAAGTACGCCATTGGTGAGTAGGGAGCGGAAGGAAAGGGAGAGAGTGATGGTGGAACCCTAATTCAAACCCTAACCCTGAAGAGTGACCAGAATAATTTGGCTGCTTTAATTGGGCCTGTTTATTTTTGTGGAAGTGGAGAACAGTAGAGTTGTTTTCGATCATAAATAATTATTTTTGCTGTTTTGTTGATGGTTGTACACCCCATTAAGGGTGTACATCCTACACCCTTAATGGAGGGGCTGGATTACACAGTGCAGCTTTTAAAAAAAAGAAGGTGATATTGTCACTCTCTATTTATTTGTTTTCTTTTTTTTTTAAATAATTATGAATAAAAAATTTAAAAAAATTCAAAATTTAAATTAAAAAATTAAATTTAAATTTAAAAATTAAATTTGTACAAAATTAAATTAAATTTTTTTCACAAAGTTAAAATTTAAATTATACTAGTGCCAAGAATGTCCTATGAGAGGGAGACATAATCTGAAAATTAAATATATATTTTTACAATTTAATAATTATAAAAGATAATTTAATTTATAATATTTAAATTTTAAAAATATTTAATTTTATTCCAATTTATATTTTTTTATTTTATTTTATAATAAATTTTGAAATAAATAAAATATAAAAAATATTTAAATTTAAAAAAGTACCGATACGTAAGGAAGTGTATCGGTACGTAAGAAAGTGTACCGGTACTGAGAGAAAGAGGAAGTGAGAATAGAAGTTTTAAAAATTCCATTCAATCCTGACCGCCCACATCGCGGGGTGTATGATATACACCCCGAACGTGGGTATACCCCTAGCAGCACTCATTTATTTAAGGTGGAAGTGGAGAATAGTAAAATTATTTTCGATCGTAAACAATTAATTTTACCATTTTATTCGTTGTATCTTTATTTGGTTGAAAGTAAATAACAGTAAAATAATTTTCGATGATAAACAATTATATTTACTATTTAATTTGTCGTAAAAAAAATTAGATCCAATTATCCAAAATAGCATTATTAACTTCAACCTCTAAAGTCAATTATATGAAGAGATATAAAAATAATAATAATAACAATACAAATGATAATACTAGATATATTTAAATACATTTAATTATGATATTAATTATTTTTTTATTTAGTTTATATATTTAGAATATAATAAAAATTAATTATCTAAGTTTTTATATTTTTTTATTTAGTTTGTAAATTTAAAATATGACGAAAATTAATCAGTTGAGTATTAATATTTTTTGTATTCTATGTTTTTATTGTTGTATTATTATAATTTATGTATAAAAAATTTATTTTAGTTATTTTACATTATATTTTTTAATTATATAAAAATATAATTATATTATTTATTATTTATTAATTATTAATTATGTATATAAATAATAATTTTTATATTATTCACTTGCTTCCAAATAAATAATAAAATTGAAAGAACTTCACCTCCGTAATTATAAAAATAAATGGTCAGAGAAAAATAATTTTTATTTAAACTTCACTTCAAAAAAAGAAGAGGGTGCAACAAGAGAGGAGAGACAATTAACACATAGAGATTAGAGAGTGAGAGAAAAGACAAAGTTTATAATTAGAATAAAAATAAAAAATCGGATCAATTGTGTGTATTAGAATGAAAAATAAAATGGAGAGTTAGTAAAATATTTTTTGGTTTATTAATAAAGTGAAAATCAAAATGAACGATTGGAAACACCTAAAATTATGAAAAAAGTTTTAGTTAAGATAAATAATAAAGGAATAAAAAAAGGTCTTGTTTGTAGAAGAGGGTTTTGAAGAGTTTGCTTTGCAATAGACTAATTGGGGATTTAAAACCGAATTTCACCGTAATAAAATTAGATCATTCCTATTTCATAATGAAATAAAAATCAGAACTGCATTTCTATAAAATAAATAATAACTATCAAAATTAATAAAATTTATTTTTTATTTTTGAATTTAAAATATGTGAATCAAGCCAGGTCTAAAAGGAGTGAATAAAAACTAAGTATAGTTATCCGCCTCCGAATAAATACGCCATAAGTAGTTGATGACAGGCTAGGAATTAGATTTATTAATCTCACTACATATATACTAATGTTTCTTGACACTTTTTACCTAAAATTTGTTATATTTCTTATTATACTTTTGTAACCGTTCAGCCGATCATATATATATATATATATATATATATATATATATATATATATATATATATATAGAGTTCGTCAAGAATATTATCGATAGTACCAAATAATTAGTACTATCAAATTTTTAGCTGTTGGATAAAAAAATATGCAGTTGAGATTATAGTGGTCATCTAAGATTTTTACTATTCAACCAAGCACCTAGTAAACCCTAGAAAGTCACTATCATCTTAACCACACATCTTTTAATCTAAATTTTAAAAACTTGATAGCAACAATGACTTGGTAGTATCGATAGTATTCCAGCCTATATATATATATATATATATATATATATATATATATATATATATATATATATATATATATATATATATATATATATATATATATTCTGACCCACAAATTTGATGGACATGTAAATGCATGCTTTGAATTCTGAAACATTATATTTTTAAAATAAATTTAAATAAAAATATAAAATAATTAAATTTAAAATTTAAAATTTTAAATATTAATTATTAAATTTTTTATTATTTGTACTAGAAAAGATCAATTAAATTGCTTTATGTTGGAAACCGTTCTTACCCATAATTATTCGACGCAGGCACTTGTCCTGTCAAAACACATGGATTGTGAATAAACTACGTTTGGATTAATGATGGACGGATAAGTATGAGCAGTGTCATAATAAAATCGTTCATTGTCGACCTTACAAAAAAGTTGAACAATACAGTGACCCTAATTAATAGAATATATTCTAATCATAATTACTATTGACACGTAACACAAATAGAATACGATAATTTAATAAATTTTTTAAAAAATATAATATAATATAATAATATTAATATAATAATATATATTTATTACATATATAATATAACTTTTAGTAAAATATTATTATATTTTTCAAATAAATAAAAATTAATAAAATTTTTATTAATAATTTATATTTTTTTTACAAAAATTGCCATACATAATTTATTTATATAATTTAAAATAAATTATATTTATTTTTTAAAAAAATAATATATTTATTATCTTATATATATATATATATATATATATATATATATATATATATATATATATATATAAAATTAAAAATTATCCACATCGAATCGATAGAGACAGACAACATAAATACACAAAACTTATAAAATGTGATATATAAAATATATTATTCTAGTTGACTTAGTTTTATTGAGTCTATTCGTTCTTATTAGACTCTGTCCAATCTAGCGCGGTCATCTTAGACTAAGTTCTTTTTGAATGTATCTCGGTATTATCTGAACCAAATCAATTTTAAATAAAAAATTTTAAAATTTTTATTTTTAGAAAGATAATAATTTTTACTCAGCTGTTCAACTATTTCGGGAGAATAGTCAAAATTCTAGTGTGTTTTAATTGTAGAACCTACATATTAGTCAATTACTTTGAAAAAGAGTACTTTGAAAGTAACAGGAATATTAATGTAGCTAAGAGAAATCACACTCTTAATTAAGAGGATTGGTATTGTCCTTATATGTGCAATTTATTCTACTCAATTTTGATGTCCTTTCACTTCGGTCAACATATTGTCACTGTACCTAACGTCGCACGCTTAACTATTTAAATATATTTAAATATTTTTAAATAAATAATTAATAACATCTTTATAATATATTTAAATATTTTTAATAAATAATATTTTTTTAAGAAACACTAAATTGGAGGGGAATTAATCCCAATTTTTTTTTTTGTGGCAAAAATTTTAAATTTTTTTATTTTATCAAACTGTTATTAAAAAATATTATTGTTAAAAATAGAAACATAAGCGATATGATAATAAGTATGCTGTAGCCAAAAAGGAGTTAAGTATTTAATTGTGCTATAAATACACTAATTAACCTCTATTCGGATATTTCTTCTTTGATGCATAACTGTTTTTGGATGCTGATTTGTAGTTGAATCCTATTTTTCTCTGCTCCTACCATTATTAATTAAGCTCTATATATTTAATATTTTCAGCTGATATTTAGACGGTTACAGATAGATTATTCTTGAAACAACAATAGAAATTTAAGATGAAATTTTTCTCTCCTCGTGTTCTTTGCTCTATAAGCGTCATGGACATTAATATAAAATATAAGACACGACATGACTGACTTTTATACGGCGATTTAATGAATGAAGAAAAAAGAAAAGGACGCCAATAAGCTTTCCTTCTAAGAAAAGTTCGGCACCGATAAAAATCGGTGGATCAAATAGGACGAGCGAACTCCATCCACCCTTCAAATCATTCTTCTCTTGCTGAAAATGATGCACTCAAGTAGATTCAACAAGATTTTCCGTTTTTTGTTCGAGAAGTCACCGAATAGAGTAGGAGGCAGCAGTGGGGAATTTTCCGCAATGGGTGAAAATCGATATTTTTTAAAAATTAAGACACTGACACGACGTGAACAAAAATAAAAAAATATAATATTATTAATATATAATATATATTTATAATATATAAAATATAAATTTTGATAAAATATTATTATTTTTGTATATAAATAAAAGTTAATAAAATTTTTATTAATTAGCAAAATATTAAAATATTTATCATCTAACCTTATATATACATAAAAAATAAAATTATATATATATATATATATATATATATATATATATATATATATATATATATATATATATATATATATGAATAATTACCTGTGTAACCCTGAAATCTGAAGAAATATCTGATTTACCCTTCTTATTTTTTTCTTTCCAATATACCCTTCATACGTTCCACCGTTATTAAAAATATCCCTACCGTTTTCCTTTGTTAAATTAACTAGGGTTAAACTAGAGCTAAATAATAATCGGAGTTGAAAACTATCAGATATACCTATTTTGTCCGGGTTTAGGGTTTAGGGTTTAGGGTTTAGAATTTTTTAGGATTTTAGGGTTTAGGGTTTTAGGGTTTAGGGTTTAGTGTTTTTTAGGGTTCTAGGGTTTACGGTTTAGGATTTTAGGGTTTAGGGGTTTAGGGTTTTAGGGTTTAGGGTTTAGAATTTAGGGTATATTTGAAAGGGCAAAATAGTAATTACACACAGATAACGGCAGTTCCAAACGGTACACTAACAGAGTTTAACTTCAGGGATATTTTGGAAAGAAGTTGGAACGTAAGAAGGGTAGTTTTAATATTAGCCTTCTAAAAGAGGTAAATCTAAAAACAGAAAATTTTTTAGAAATACATAGAAAATTGCCCCATATATATATACGCTATAAATCGATATCGAACGTGCATTAAAAAAATATTTATATATACGAATTTGACACGAACATACAAAACTAATAAAAATATCTGTGGATACAATACTGATAGTCTATATATTAATTATCAGTGCAGTATCCACTAAAACTAAGATTAATCCTCATCCACATATATATATAGATATTATATATATAACGAACCTATTACTTTTTGACTGTTAAGAGTGATCTTCATCCACATATATTGAGATCATCCTTTTGGACTGTTTGATTATTTTATGGAACAAGAGAATATTCAAAGCTCGCGTGTTTTCTTTGTAGAACGTACATATATAGCAGTCAATTAATTACGTACTTTAACAAAATATTTATTTGGAAGATAAGAAAGATATTGATGTAGGGAGCAATAGGGTCGATGTGTTTATGTATGGATCGCATTGAGTTCCTTCCTAAACACGGCAAAAAAAAAAATTCCACCCTAAAATATAAATATATGTTTTTTTTTAAAGTGGCCAAGTGGCATATATATATATATATGGCTCTTAATTTCTTTAACCCCGTCATTTTTTCGACAATTTATTGTACTAATTAATTATTAGTTTTCTTGCCATTTTCAGTTTTGTCAACAAATTGTCACCGACCTCGTGACTCAGGATCAATTTAATATGAAGGTGAGGAACCCACAAGCTACGTAAATTCAAGGAAAAGTGCGCTCTAACTTAGAAAATAGTTTATAAACAAAAACACTATATTTAAACATTTTTATATAAATAAAATTTTCAAGAAACAGTAAATTATTTAAATATTTTTATTTTATCTAATTTATTATTAAAAATTATTTATTTATTTTTGTTATTATTGTTAGAAGTAGAAACATATATAATAAGCAATATGAAAGGTGAGTTGATTATTGCAAAAAGACCGTAGGTATTTAACTGTGCTATAAATAAATATATTAACTTGTACTCAAACATTGCTTCTTTGAGACAATTTTATTAGCTACCCATCCATGTTACTAAAGTTTGCATGGTTCCTCTTCCTTCTTCATCTTCTTCTTCTCCTTAAGCTTGTAGCTTCTTCACCTACCGAAGAATTACACTTCACCATCAATGGATTCTCCGGAGCCAACCTCACCCTCGATGGCAACGCGACGGTATCCTCCGATGGCCTCTTAATCCTAACAAGCAACACGGAACAAAAAAGCCACGCCTTCCATCCTTCCTCTGTCCACTTCCGCCGCAACCTCTCCGACGGTAGCATCCCCTCCTTCTCTACCACCTTTGCCTTCGCCATCGTCCCCGAGTTTGCCGACTTCGGCGGCAACGGTATTGCCTTTGGCGGCCACGGTATTGCCTTTGTAATCACCCCCTCGACAGACTTCTCCAAAGCCTTACCTAACCAGTTCCTGGGCTTGTTCAACACGAGCAACAATGGCCACGCCGCCAATAACCATCTCATCGCCATTGAGCTCGACACGATAATCAACCTTGAGTACCAAGATATCGATGACAACCATGTCGGGATCGACATCAGCGGGCCGCGGTCTGAAGAGTCACACGCCGCCGGATACTATGCAGATGATACCGGAGAATTCAGGAACTTGACCCTCATCAGTGGCAAGGCCATGCAAGTGTGGGTCGACTACGACGGCACAAATGCGAAGTTGAACGTTACGCTCTCTCCTGTGAATGCAATTGGAACACCGACGACGAAGCCTACTAAATCGTTGATATCGTTCCCGGTCAACCTCTCCACCGTGCTGCTTGATCAGCCCCATTACATAGGCTTCTCCTCGTCGACGGGCTCCATGTGGTCGTTACACTACGTCCTCGGATGGAGCTTCGCCATGGACGTAGGTCAGGCTCAGGCCCCGCCCCTCGACTACTCGAAGCTGCCCGCAATCCCCCGAACGAATCTCAAAGACCATAGGCCGAGGGCTCTGGGCTTGTGGTTGGCCCTTGCTTCTTTAGTGTTCGTGCTGCTGGTGACGGTTGTGGCATTCACGGAGGCGAGGTGGCGGAGCAAGTACGCGGAGCTGCGCGAGGATTGGGAGGTGGAGTTTGGGCCCCACCGGTTCTCGTACAGAGACCTCTTCCGAGCCACCAACGGCTTTAGGGAGAGGGAGCTGCTGGGAGTTGGCGGCTTCGGAAGGGTGTACAAAGGAACGTTGCCAAATTCTGGAGCGGAGGTGGCCGTGAAGAGGGTCTCCCATGAGTCGCGGCAGGGGATGCGGGAGTTCGTGGCGGAGATCACCAGCATCGGCCGCCTCCGCCACCGCAACATCGTGCAGCTGCTCGGGTACTGCCGCCGCAAGGGGGAGCTTCTCCTGGTCTACGACTTCGTCCCCAATGGTAGCCTCGACAAGTACCTGCATTACGGCTCAGCTCACAAGCCCGCACTCGGGTGGTCCCAGAGATTCCGAATCGTGAAGGGGGTCGCGGCGGGGCTCCTCTATCTTCACGAAGAGTGGGAGCAAGTGGTGGTGCACAGAGACATCAAGGCGAGCAATGTGTTGCTGGACGGCGAGATGAACGCCAAGCTGGGGGATTTCGGTCTCGCGAGGCTATATGATCATGGCACCAATATGCAGACGACGCACGTGGTCGGTACAATGGGCTATCTCGCGCCGGAGCTTGCAAGGAGTTGGAGGGCAACCACCGCCACCGACGTGTTCGCTTTCGGAGTTTTCGTCTTAGAGGTCATGTCAAACAATATTCAATTCTCTTTTCAGCCTTTATGATGCGCCAAAAAATTTGAAATCTAAAAACGTTGGAATTTAAAAAAATGTTCGTATATTCAATACTCGCGTCGAACAACTATTTTTCTCGGTGGATCTTAAACTGCTAGCTAGTGATGTGCGCTTTAATATTTTATATTCAACAGGTTGCCTGCGGGCGGAGGCCGGTGGAGCAATTGACCGTCAGCCCGCTAGGGGAGCAATTCATGTTGGTGGATTGGGTTGTCCAGAATTGGCGAGGGGGTTCGATTCTCGATACGGTGGATGCCGGATTGGGAGGAGAGTACGCGAGGGAGGAGGCAGAAATGGTGCTGAAGCTGGGTCTAATGTGCTCGCACCCGCACCCGGAGGCACGGCCAAGCATGAGGCTGGTGGTGCAGTACTTGGAGGGCCGCGTGTCGATGCCGGAGCTGTCGCCGGATTATCTCTGCTTCACCAACCTTTCATTACCTCACGACCATGGTTTTGATGATTATGTTATCTCATATCCATCCTCGGTGCCTAGTATATCTACTTTCTCCGGAGAAAGATGAACATTAGGATAGAGTTTATACGACAAGAAGTTATGTATATAGATTGTATGAATATAGAATGCCACGTGCACAGCGTAATTCCTGTGCCACCTACTACTAGTTACAGAAATTCGAAGAAGCGTAATTTTAAAAGGCACTGTTTTGTAGGGATATAAGTATATCCAAACATCCTTTTAGGATAGGAAAGTGTTTTTTCTTTTTTTTCTTTTTTCTTTTGAGAAATAAGATGCTATAATTTTAAAATATATAGTCTTAAGAAACAAGTTTATTTCCAAATAAAATTTAATTAAAGTTTAAATCTAATTTTGATTACTATATTAACTTATTAACTAATTAATGTATTGATATATTTAACTTTTTATCTTAAGGGCAATTTCCTACATACCCCTAAAAATTTTCCTATTTTCAGATTTACCCCTCTTAGAAGGCTAATATTAAAATTACCCTTCTTACGTTCCAACTTCTTTCCAAAATACCCCTGAAGTTAAACTCTGTTAGTGTACCGTTTGGAACTACAGTTATCTGTGTATAATTACTATTTTGCCCTTTCAAATATACCCTAAATCCAAAAATCCTAAACCCCTAAACCCTAAAACCCTAAACCCTAAACCCTAAAACCCTAAAAAAATCCTAAACCCTAAACCCTAAACCCTAGAACCCTAAAAAACCCTAAACCCTAAAACCCTAAACCCTAAACCCTAAAACCCTAAAAAATCCTAAACTCTAAACCCTAAACCCTAAACCCGGGCAAAATAGGTATATCTGATAGTTTTTAACTCCGATTATTATTTAACTCTAGTTTAACCCTAGTTAACTTAACAAAGGAAAACGGTAGGGGTATTTTTAATAACGGTGGAACGTATGAAGGGTATATTGGAAAGAAAAAAATAAGAGGGGTAAATCAAATATTTCTTCATATTTCAGGGGTGCACAGGCAATTATCCCTTATCTTAAATAGTTAAGTAATTAATTTATTTATTATTTATAGTTAATTAATTAGCTCATTAAAAATGAATTATTTAATGTGTTTATCTAATAACTTATATTAATCAACTAATTAATATTTTGACTAATAAAATTAATTTTTTAATAAATCATCTAACTAATTAAATAATTTACTAATTAATTAAAAATTATATAACAGACCCGACCTGTCTCACGTATAAGAATACATCTGATACACACAAAGCATAAATAAAATCTTGTTCAAAAAATTTACTAGACATCCAACAACAATAGATATCAAAGATCTAAAACTATATACTATAGCAACACTGTTGTATGTAAATATACAACCATCTCTGTAAAAATCCTCAAAATACAACATCACAAACCCTCGTCAGACCTCAAAATTCAGTACGATAAGTGGTTCATCTACACACACACAAAATGGGTAAGAGATGTTAGCCCTTTGCGATCCCCTTATTTCGATCGAGTGCTGGTACAAAGAGTTTTGAAATTAAATAACAATAAAAAAAAGTATGAACTATAATTAATAGTCCCCATTGGATATGGTTGGCAACGCCGACGATCTACACCATTAGGTCTATTAAAAGGAAAAATAATTAATAACTAAGCAGTATGAAAGAATAGGTGATAACATGAATAACTGCTGAAAGCAACTTTTGCTATCATTCCTCTACAATATAATTGAAAACTGTAAATCATATATTTCATGCATCAATTAGATACTGAATAAAATAATACAATATAATTCAATCATAATGACCGACTCAACAGTCAAATCTAGCCTATAATGTATTGTGTCCAGCACCCACCTATAATAGTATATTACTATACAGACAACTGTCTAGCTCATATCATAATAATACTATGTAGACCAACCTTCGGAGTGGCACTCGCGGGACGATACCCCAACCGAGTATAGTTTTACTGTCAAACTCAATAAAAAAGATCACAATAATATTATCATTATCCAGGTATAATCATAATATCTCATTATCCACCACTGTCATTTGGCCCTCAGGGCAATATTATATAATACTAAACAGTGAAAAATATACATATCTCATCGTACTCTACAAGTAGGTGTCACAATACTACCAACATCTCAACTATATCAACAAATCAATTTATAGGGTAAAAAATGTAGTATATGCATAGGAGTCAATTCGTCGATATCAGCAACATGGAACCCTCTTGAAAGTGTTGTCTAGCGAAAGAAAGAAGAAGAAAAAATCACATTACAAAAATCAAGTAAAAAGTCTCGTGCACGATCAACTTGCCAAAATCACGCAAAGAAACAATCGCGTGCAGACATTCTCGATATTCTCCCAAATACCTCCAAGATCAACTCTCTAGCTCTCTTTCTCTCTCTCTCTTTCTACTTTCCTTTCTTTCTTTGGCGGTGGAAAAGAAGAAACATGAAAAAATAGAGAGAGAAATAGCCTCAGCGCCGTATCTGTAGCCATCTTAGCCAAAAACTAGGTTTCGGGCGCCCGGATTCCGTTTTGGCGTCCGAAATCATGCTGAGTTAGCTTGATGACTCGCTTGCCGCTTCTGTCGCCTCCTTGCACCAACTCATTTTCATGCGCAAATTCGGGTGCTTGATATTGAACAAAACAACACCAGCATGTTGGTTGCCTTGTGACCAATTATTGTGTAGTGTTAACAAATTATTGTTTGCTTGTTAATCGGTTACCGAATCCTTAGGGTCTGTTACACATGGTTGTTATTCTGTTATCGAGTCCTTAGGAGTAACAAATTATTGCTTGCTTGTTAATCGGTTACCGAGTCCTTAGGGTCTGTTACACTGATTGTTATTCTGTTATCGAGTCCTTAGGAGTTGTTACACTGATCCTAGTCATTAGGAAGTATGAGTCAATGGATTTATTGCTCTGTTTGTTAAAGCTATCAGCCTATCTAAAGGTATTGATATGCATTGAATAAATTTAATGTGAGCGTAGCTTCTTCTCTTCTATTGTTTACTCTCTTTAGAGGTTATTCAACCATTCTGGCATCTTGTTGTTTTTCTACATTTGGTATCAGAGCCAGGTTCCGGGTATTTTTGGTGAGAATCCTTATTACCAAAATGGGTGACTTTCAAGTCGTTGGCGGAATCAAGAAGCTCAACAACCAAAACTATAATTCTTGGTCTACTTGCATGATGTCTTACATGCAGGGCCAGGATTTGTGGGAGGTTGTGAATGGAAATGATGTGAGACAACCGGAGGCTGAAGATGCGAATGGGACATTGCAGAAATGGAAGATTAAAGCGGGCAAAGCCATGTTCGTTTTGAAGACGACGATTGAAGAGGATGTGCTGGAGCATATCCGGGATGCGGAAACTCCCAAAGAAGCCTGGGATACGTTCACCAAACTGTTCTCTAAGAAGAACGATACGAAGCTCCAACTCTTAGAGAGTGAGTTGTTGTCAGTGGCACAATGCAACATGACTGTCGCTCAGTATTTTCACAAAGTGAAGATGCTATGCCGAGAGATTTCTGAGTTGGATCCAGAGGCTCCTATTGGCGATACCAGGATGAAGCGCATCATCATCCATGGTTTGAAGCCAGAATTCAGGAGTTTTGTTGCTGCCATACAAGGATGGCAAACCCAGCCATCGCTTGTAGAATTCGAAAATTTGTTAGCGGGTCAAGAAGCCTTAGCTAAGCAAATGGGAGGAGTCTCGTTGAAGAATGAAGAAGAGGCCCTCTATGCCAATAAAGGCAAGTGGAATTCCAAGCAGCATGTTGACAGTGGATCCAAAAAGAGCGACGACAAGGTGAGAAGTCATCAAGGTGAAGGGAGCATTCGTGCAGGGAGAGGTTCTAAGAACTATGGCAATGGCCAAAAGTTTGAAGGAAAGTGCTGCAACTGCAAGAAGAAGGGTCATATGGCAAAAGATTGCTGGTCAAAGAAGAAGGTCGTCGAGAGTAACGCTGCCACCTCCAAAAGTGAAGAAGAATGGGATGTTGAGGCTCTCTTTGCTATAGAAAAAGATGAGCTAGCTCTTGCTGCAACAACCCTCAATCAGATCAATTATGAGAATGATTGGATTGTCGACTCAGGCTGCTCAAACCATATGACAGGTGATAAAGAAAAGTTGTAGAACTTGTCAGAGTACAAGGGAAGTCGAGTGGTGGTGACAGCAAATAACTCAAAGTTACCGATAGCCCACATCGGCAATACGGTAGTCTCTCCCCAGTGTAGTGATACCAAGGTACCACTCCAAAATGTCTATCATGTTCCAGGTATGAAGAAAAATCTTCTCTCGGTAGCACAATTAACATCTTCTGGCCATTTTGTCCTGTTTGGTCCACAAGATGTGAAGATATATCGGGATCTTGAGATTACAGAAGAACCGGCAATGAAAGGACGAAGATTGGAGTCAGTCTATGTGATGTCTGCAGAAACAACATATGTAGACAAGACGATAAGGAACGAGATGGCAGACTTATGGCACATGCGGCTGAGTCATGTTAGCTATTCCAAGCTAGATGTGATGATGAAGAAGTCGATGTTGAAGGGACTTCCACAACTTGTAGTGAGAACAGACAGTGTATGTGCAGGCTGTCAATATGGGAAAGCGCACCAGCTGTCGTATGAAGAGTCCAAATTTAAAGCAAAGGAACCATTAGAGTTGATTTACTCTGATGTGTTTGGACCAATTAAGCAAGCCTCCATTGGTGGGATGAAGTACATGGTGATCTTCATTGACGACTTCTCGAGGTACATATGGGTTTTCTTTATGAAGGAAAAATCTGAAACTCTTTCAAAGTTCAAAGAATTCAAGCAGGTAGCGGAAGTGGAGGCTGGTAAAAGAGTCCGCTGCTTACGCACCGACAACAGAGGAGAATACACCTCAGATGAGTTTTCAAATCTCCTTCGGGAGTGCAGAATACGCCATCAATTCACATGTGCCAACACTCCACAGCAAAATGGAGTAGCAGAAAGAAAGAACAGGTATCTAGCAGAAGTATGTCGAAGTATGCTTCATGCAAAAAATGTTCCGGGACGGTTTTGGGCGGAAGCAATGAAGACTGCAGCCTTCGTTATCAACAAACTTCCTCAACAAAGGTTATGTTTTCTCTCACCTTTTGAAAAAATATGGAACATGAAACCTGCTGTTGGTCACTTTCGAGTTTTTGGATGTGTATGCTATGTATTTGTACCTGACCACTTATGTAGCAAGATGGAGAAAAATGCTGTTAGGTGTATCTTTGTAGGATACGACAGTCAAAGGAAAGGGTGGCGATGTTGCGATCCAACAACCGGGAAGTGCTACACATCTCGAAATGTGGTGTTTGATGAAGCTTCCTCATGGTGGTCATCAAACAAGGAAGTACTACCAAACTCAGATTTTTTTAAGGAAGTGTTAGAAACTTCTCAATTCCAGTTGGGTTCAAGTGAAACAGAGGTTACAGACAATGATGAAATTGTTGAAGAAAGCACAGCTCAAAATCCTTGGCAAACAGGTGTATACCAAAGGCCAAGCGAAGAAGATGAGTCAAGAACACCAACCGCACTTAGAAGATCAACAAGAGCTAGAAAGTCAAATCCCAAGTATGCCAATGCAGCCATAGTAGAAGAATCAGATGCAAAAGAACCAGAGACATTTGAAGAAGCATCCCAGAGTCCGGAATGGATTAAAGCTATGGAAGAAGAAATTGATGCATTAGAACAAAATCAGACTTGGGAACTTGCATCAAAGCCAAGAAATGTGAAGCCTATTTCTTGCAAATGGGTGTACAAAATAAAGCGTCGCACAGATGGATCCATAGAGAGGCATAAGGCTCGTCTGGTAGCCCGAGGATTTTCTCAACAATATGGACTAGACTATGATGAAACGTTCAGTCCAGTTGCAAAATTTACAACTGTACGAGTTTTACTAGCACTTGCAGCTAGCAAAAGTTGAAACCTATGGCAAATGGACGTGAAGAATGCTTTTCTGCATGGGGAGCTAGATCGGGAGATCTACATGAGTCAACCGATGGGTTTTCAGAGTCAAGATCATCCTGAGTATGTTTGTAAACTCCGGAAGGCTCTCTATGGATTAAAGCAAGCACCGAGAGCTTGGTATGGTAAGATTGCCGAGTTTCTTACTCATAGTGGTTATTCGGTGACATCTGCGGATTCTAGCTTGTTTGTCAAAGCTAAAGGAGGGAAGCTAGCCATTTTATTGGTGTATGTGGATGATTTAATCATCACGGGAGATTGTGAAGAAGAAATTCGTCAGACTAAGAAAAATTTGTCAGTTCGCTTTCAAATGAAAGAACTTGGACAGCTCAAGCATTTTCTTGGTTTAGAGGTCGACTTCACTCAGGAAGGAATATTTCTCCATCAACAAAAGTATTCCAAAGATCTGTTAAAGAAGTTTGTGATGCTTAAATGCAAACCAATCTCGACACCGATAGAGCAAAATGCAAAAATGTGTGCTCATGAAGGAAAAGACTTAGAAAATGCTACCATGTACCGGCAGTTGGTGGATAGCCTTATCTACTTAACTTTAACAAGACCTGATATTTCTTTTGCAGTTGGTGTGATGAGTCGCTACATGCAAAGTCCAAAGAAGACTCATTGGAATCAGTTCGTCGAATGCTGAGGTATGTGAAGAGTACGCTTGGCTATGGCATTATGTACAAGAAATGTGGGGATTGCAGACTAGTTGGCTATTGTGATGCTGACTATGCAGGTGACCATGATACCCGACGTTCAACTACCGAGTATGTTTTCATGTTTGGGTCTGGAGCAATTTCTTGGTGTAGCAAAAGGCAACCAACAGTGTCTTTATCAACCACGGAATCAGAGTACCGAGCGGCAGCAATGGCAGCTCAAGAAAGCACTTGGCTTATGCAATTATTGAAAGACTTGCATCAGTCAACCGAGTATCGTATCTCTTTGTATTGCGACAACTTGTCAGCAATACGTTTGGCGAAAAATCCAGCTTTTCATGCAAGAACTAAGCATGTGGAGGCGCATTATCATTTTATCAGAGAGAAAGTCTTGCAAGAAGAAATTGAGTTGGAACATATCAGAACAGAAAACCAAGCTGCAGATTTGTTTACAAAAGGCTTGAGTGGCAGCAAGTTCGAAAATTTATGTCATCAGCTCGGATTGGTGAAAAGAGTAGAAGCTGGTGTTGATGGGGAGTATTGAACAAAACAACACCAGCATGTTGGTTGCCTTGTGACCAATTATTGTGTAGTGTTAACAAATTATTGTTTGCTTGTTAATCGGTTACCGAATCCTTAGGGTCTGTTACACTGGTTGTTATTCTGTTATCGAGTCCTTAGGAGTAACAAATTATTGTTTGCTTGTTAATCGGTTACCGAGTCCTTAGGGTCTGTTACACTGGTTGTTATTCTGTTATCGAGTCCTTAGGAGTTGTTACACTGATCCTAGTCATTAGGAAGTATGAGTCAATGGATTTATTGCTCTGTTTGTTAAAGCTATCAGCCTATATAAAGGTATTGATATGCATTGAATAAATTTAATGTGAGCGTAGCTTCTTCTCTTCTATTGTTTACTCTCTTTTGAGGTTATTCAACCATTCTGGCATCTTGTTGTTTTTCTACACTTGAAACACAGCTTGAATCATTCAGACATTTTCTAGCTGACAACTATTGTGGATGGAGAGTGGCTTTTAATAAGATCGACTAAGACTAGCAAGACAAGTCACATTGTATGATATTTGTGATTGTGGTTGTTAGATATGTCTCGAATTCTAAAACCGGTAGGTTTTCTAACCCTATTCTGTTTAGCTTATCCAATTAAGGTAAGCTTGGATTATGCCTAATCTTATTAAGAATATTCCTAATCTGAGTGGATTTGTATTCCTAATTGTATTAGGATTTAGCCACTATTATAAATATACCATTATTCCATTAATTTGGTGCGGCGGATGAGAAAGAGTATGGGTGTATTTTGGGATTAGGGTTTTGTGAGAGAGGCATATTTTGTACACCATTTTGATTATAATGGAAGTCTCCGCTCCGTCTTCGCCCGTGGACGTAGGCCAGTGGCCGAACCACGTAAATATTGTGTGCTTTATTTTTCTTCTCTCTTTCTCGATTCTCTTTTGGTAATTTTGTGCCCAACGAACTAGATCTTTTCCGCTTTTGTCATAACAAACTGGTATCGGAGCCGGATTGTTCGTTTGGGTGTTTAAGGCGTCGACAAAATTTGAGATCGAGAAGTTTGATCGCTCCAGCAGTTTCGCTCTACGGCAAGTTGTCGTTCAGATGCAGCAGAAGTTGCAAAAGGCGTAACTGGAGAATGAGAAGATTAGCACTTCAGAGAACTCCATGGTTTTGCTCATTAAGTCAGGCGACCAAATTCAAGAATTCCACATATTTGGTTTGCATGTGCAGCAGCACTTTCAGGAGCTTTTAGGGTTTTGGTGGAGAAGACAGAGAATTCAAGCCAAGGTGGAAATTGTTAGATATGTCTCGAATTCTAAAACCGAAAGGTTTTCTAACCCTATTCTGTTTGGCTTATCCAATTAAGATAAGCTTGGATTATGCCTAATCTTATTAAGAATATTCCTAATCTTAGTGGATTTGTATTCCTAATTGTATTAGGATTTAACCACTATTATAAATATACCATTATTCTATTTATTTGGTGCGGCGGATGAGAAGGAGTATGGGTGTATTTTGGGATTAGGGTTTTGTGAGAGAGGCATATTTTGTACACCACTTTGATTATAATGGAAGTTTCCATTCCGTCTTCGCCCGTGGACGTAGGCCAGTGGCCGAACCACGTAAATATTGTGTGCTTTATTTTTCTTCTCTCTTTCTCGATTCTCTTTTGGTAATTTTGTGCCCAACGAACTAGATCTTTTCCGCTTTTGTCATAACAAACTGGTATCAGAGCCGGATTGTTCGTTTGGGTATTTAAGACGTCGACGAAATTTGAGATCGAGAAGTTTGATCGCTCCAGCAGTTTCGCTCTACGGCAAGTTGTCGTTCTGATGCAGCAGAGGTTGCAAAAGGCGTAACTGGAGAATGAGAAGATTAGCACTTCAGAGAACCCCACGATTTTGCTCATTATGTCAGGCGACCAAATTCAAGAATTCCCGTATATTTGGTTTGCATGTGCAATAGCACTTTCAGGAGCTTTTAGGGTTTTGGTGGAGAAGACAGAGAATTTGAGATCTTTTCCGCTTTTGTCATAACAGTGGTTGAGCTTAACGAGAATGTCATAACTTAAAGGAGGAAGAGATATGACATTCCTAGATTTCACCACCCAATTAACGAGAACGTCATAGTTTAACGGGAATGTCAAGGCTTCTCCAGAAGATTAAAGTACACGAAGACCTTTCAACTATGGGTGATTTTAAAATACCCTCCAATTTTGTCTAAATAATTATTTTCATAAACTTTTGACAAGATTATTAATATTTATTAATAATAATTGTACTTATTTCCTAGTTAAGATCATTAATAATCAACAACTAAAAGATTTAGAAATTTTGTTAAATTCGAGTAATTAAAAATAATTTAAATTAACAAAATAATTAAGAAGCTCAAATAAACCGTGCCAGTTATCTGTGTATAATTACTATTTTGCCCTTTCAAATATACCCTAAATCCAAAAATCCTAAACCCCTAAACCCTAAAACCCTAAACCCTAAACCCTAAAACCCTAAAAAAATCCTAAACCCTAAACCCTAAACCCTAGAACCCTAAAAAACCCTAAACCCTAAAACCCTAAACCCTAAACCCTAAAACCCTAAAAAATCCTAAACTCTAAACCCTAAACCCTAAACCCGGGCAAAATAGGTATATCTGATAGTTTTTAACTCCGATTATTATTTAACTCTAGTTTAACCCTAGTTAACTTAACAAAGGAAAACGGTAGGGGTATTTTTAATAACGGTGGAACGTATGAAGGGTATATTGGAAAGAAAAAAATAAGAGGGGTAAATCAAATATTTCTTCATATTTCAGGGGTGCACAGGCAATTATCCCTTATCTTAAATAGTTAAGTAATTAATTTATTTATTATTTATAGTTAATTAATTAGCTCATTAAAAATGAATTATTTAATGTGTTTATCTAATAACTTATATTAATCAACTAATTAATATTTTGACTAATAAAATTAATTTTTTAATAAATCATCTAACTAATTAAATAATTTACTAATTAATTAAAAATTATATAACAGACCCGACCTGTCTCACGTATAAGAATACATCTGATACACACAAAGCATAAATAAAATCTTGTTCAAAAAATTTACTAGACATCCAACAACAATAGATATCAAAGATCTAAAACTATATACTATAGCAACACTGTTGTATGTAAATATACAACCATCTCTGTAAAAATCCTCAAAATACAACATCACAAACCCTCGTCAGACCTCAAAATTCAGTACGATAAGTGGTTCATCTACACACACACAAAATGGGTAAGAGATGTTAGCCCTTTGCGATCCCTTATTTCGATCGAGTGCTGGTACAAAGAGTTTTGAAATTAAATAACAATAAAAAAAAGTATGAACTATAATTAATAGTCCCCATTGGATATGGTTGGCAACGCCGACGATCTACACCATTAGGTCTATTAAAAGGAAAAATAATTAATAACTAAGCAGTATGAAAGAATAGGTGATAACATGAATAACTGCTGAAAGCAACTTTTGCTATCATTCCTCTACAATATAATTGAAAACTGTAAATCATATATTTCATGCATCAATTAGATACTGAATAAAATAATACAATATAATTCAATCATAATGACCGACTCAACAGTCAAATCTAGCCTATAATGTATTGTGTCCAGCACCCACCTATAATAGTATATTACTATACAGACAACTGTCTAGCTCATATCATAATAATACTATGTAGACCAACCTTCGGAGTGGCACTCGCGGGACGATACCCCAACCGAGTATAGTTTTACTGTCAAACTCAATAAAAAAGATCACAATAATATTATCATTATCCAGGTATAATCATAATATCTCATTATCCACCACTGTCATTTGGCCCTCAGGGCAATATTATATAATACTAAACAGTGAAAAATATACATATCTCATCGTACTCTACAAGTAGGTGTCACAATACTACCAACATCTCAACTATATCAACAAATCAATTTATAGGGTAAAAAATGTAGTATATGCATAGGAGTCAATTCGTCGATATCAGCAACATGGAACCCTCTTGAAAGTGTTGTCTAGCGAAAGAAAGAAGAAGAAAAAATCACATTACAAAAATCAAGTAAAAAGTCTCGTGCACGATCAACTTGCCAAAATCACGCAAAGAAACAATCGCGTGCAGACATTCTCGATATTCTCCCAAATACCTCCAAGATCAACTCTCTAGCTCTCTTTCTCTCTCTCTCTTTCTACTTTCCTTTCTTTCTTTGGCGGTGGAAAAGAAGAAACATGAAAAAATAGAGAGAGAAATAGCCTCAGCGCCGTATCTGTAGCCATCTTAGCCAAAAACTAGGTTTCGGGCGCCCGGATTCCGTTTTGGCGTCCGAAATCATGCTGAGTTAGCTTGATGACTCGCTTGCCGCTTCTGTCGCCTCCTTGCACCAACTCATTTTCATGCGCAAATTCGGGTGCTTGATATTGAACAAAACAACACCAGCATGTTGGTTGCCTTGTGACCAATTATTGTGTAGTGTTAACAAATTATTGTTTGCTTGTTAATCGGTTACCGAATCCTTAGGGTCTGTTACACATGGTTGTTATTCTGTTATCGAGTCCTTAGGAGTAACAAATTATTGCTTGCTTGTTAATCGGTTACCGAGTCCTTAGGGTCTGTTACACTGATTGTTATTCTGTTATCGAGTCCTTAGGAGTTGTTACACTGATCCTAGTCATTAGGAAGTATGAGTCAATGGATTTATTGCTCTGTTTGTTAAAGCTATCAGCCTATCTAAAGGTATTGATATGCATTGAATAAATTTAATGTGAGCGTAGCTTCTTCTCTTCTATTGTTTACTCTCTTTAGAGGTTATTCAACCATTCTGGCATCTTGTTGTTTTTCTACATTTGGTATCAGAGCCAGGTTCCGGGTATTTTTGGTGAGAATCCTTATTACCAAAATGGGTGACTTTCAAGTCGTTGGCGGAATCAAGAAGCTCAACAACCAAAACTATAATTCTTGGTCTACTTGCATGATGTCTTACATGCAGGGCCAGGATTTGTGGGAGGTTGTGAATGGAAATGATGTGAGACAACCGGAGGCTGAAGATGCGAATGGGACATTGCAGAAATGGAAGATTAAAGCGGGCAAAGCCATGTTCGTTTTGAAGACGACGATTGAAGAGGATGTGCTGGAGCATATCCGGGATGCGGAAACTCCCAAAGAAGCCTGGGATACGTTCACCAAACTGTTCTCTAAGAAGAACGATACGAAGCTCCAACTCTTAGAGAGTGAGTTGTTGTCAGTGGCACAATGCAACATGACTGTCGCTCAGTATTTTCACAAAGTGAAGATGCTATGCCGAGAGATTTCTGAGTTGGATCCAGAGGCTCCTATTGGCGATACCAGGATGAAGCGCATCATCATCCATGGTTTGAAGCCAGAATTCAGGAGTTTTGTTGCTGCCATACAAGGATGGCAAACCCAGCCATCGCTTGTAGAATTCGAAAATTTGTTAGCGGGTCAAGAAGCCTTAGCTAAGCAAATGGGAGGAGTCTCGTTGAAGAATGAAGAAGAGGCCCTCTATGCCAATAAAGGCAAGTGGAATTCCAAGCAGCATGTTGACAGTGGATCCAAAAAGAGCGACGACAAGGTGAGAAGTCATCAAGGTGAAGGGAGCATTCGTGCAGGGAGAGGTTCTAAGAACTATGGCAATGGCCAAAAGTTTGAAGGAAAGTGCTGCAACTGCAAGAAGAAGGGTCATATGGCAAAAGATTGCTGGTCAAAGAAGAAGGTCGTCGAGAGTAACGCTGCCACCTCCAAAAGTGAAGAAGAATGGGATGTTGAGGCTCTCTTTGCTATAGAAAAAGATGAGCTAGCTCTTGCTGCAACAACCCTCAATCAGATCAATTATGAGAATGATTGGATTGTCGACTCAGGCTGCTCAAACCATATGACAGGTGATAAAGAAAAGTTGTAGAACTTGTCAGAGTACAAGGGAAGTCGAGTGGTGGTGACAGCAAATAACTCAAAGTTACCGATAGCCCACATCGGCAATACGGTAGTCTCTCCCCAGTGTAGTGATACCAAGGTACCACTCCAAAATGTCTATCATGTTCCAGGTATGAAGAAAAATCTTCTCTCGGTAGCACAATTAACATCTTCTGGCCATTTTGTCCTGTTTGGTCCACAAGATGTGAAGATATATCGGGATCTTGAGATTACAGAAGAACCGGCAATGAAAGGACGAAGATTGGAGTCAGTCTATGTGATGTCTGCAGAAACAACATATGTAGACAAGACGATAAGGAACGAGATGGCAGACTTATGGCACATGCGGCTGAGTCATGTTAGCTATTCCAAGCTAGATGTGATGATGAAGAAGTCGATGTTGAAGGGACTTCCACAACTTGTAGTGAGAACAGACAGTGTATGTGCAGGCTGTCAATATGGGAAAGCGCACCAGCTGTCGTATGAAGAGTCCAAATTTAAAGCAAAGGAACCATTAGAGTTGATTTACTCTGATGTGTTTGGACCAATTAAGCAAGCCTCCATTGGTGGGATGAAGTACATGGTGATCTTCATTGACGACTTCTCGAGGTACATATGGGTTTTCTTTATGAAGGAAAAATCTGAAACTCTTTCAAAGTTCAAAGAATTCAAGCAGGTAGCGGAAGTGGAGGCTGGTAAAAGAGTCCGCTGCTTACGCACCGACAACAGAGGAGAATACACCTCAGATGAGTTTTCAAATCTCCTTCGGGAGTGCAGAATACGCCATCAATTCACATGTGCCAACACTCCACAGCAAAATGGAGTAGCAGAAAGAAAGAACAGGTATCTAGCAGAAGTATGTCGAAGTATGCTTCATGCAAAAAATGTTCCGGGACGGTTTTGGGCGGAAGCGATGAAGACTGCAGCCTTCGTTATCAACAAACTTCCTCAACAAAGGTTATGTTTTCTCTCACCTTTTGAAAAAATATGGAACATGAAACCTGCTGTTGGTCACTTTCGAGTTTTTGGATGTGTATGCTATGTATTTGTACCTGACCACTTATGTAGCAAGATGGAGAAAAATGCTGTTAGGTGTATCTTTGTAGGATACGACAGTCAAAGGAAAGGGTGGCGATGTTGCGATCCAACAACCGGGAAGTGCTACACATCTCGAAATGTGGTGTTTGA
Source organism: Tillandsia fasciculata (assembly GCA_029168755.2). Taxonomy (NCBI): domain Eukaryota; kingdom Viridiplantae; phylum Streptophyta; class Magnoliopsida; order Poales; family Bromeliaceae; genus Tillandsia; species Tillandsia fasciculata. The sequence continues at coordinate 25,993,750 of CM054937.1, read as the reverse complement.
TGAAGCTTCCTCATGGTGGTCATCAAACAAGGAAGTACTACCAAACTCAGATTTTTTTAAGGAAGTGTTAGAAACTTCTCAATTCCAGTTGGGTTCAAGTGAAACAGAGGTTACAGACAATGATGAAATTGTTGAAGAAAGCACAGCTCAAAATCCTTGGCAAACAGGTGTATACCAAAGGCCAAGCGAAGAAGATGAGTCAAGAACACCAACCGCACTTAGAAGATCAACAAGAGCTAGAAAGTCAAATCCCAAGTATGCCAATGCAGCCATAGTAGAAGAATCAGATGCAAAAGAACCAGAGACATTTGAAGAAGCATCCCAGAGTCCGGAATGGATTAAAGCTATGGAAGAAGAAATTGATGCATTAGAACAAAATCAGACTTGGGAACTTGCATCAAAGCCAAGAAATGTGAAGCCTATTTCTTGCAAATGGGTGTACAAAATAAAGCGTCGCACAGATGGATCCATAGAGAGGCATAAGGCTCGTCTGGTAGCCCGAGGATTTTCTCAACAATATGGACTAGACTATGATGAAACGTTCAGTCCAGTTGCAAAATTTACAACTGTACGAGTTTTACTAGCACTTGCAGCTAGCAAAAGTTGAAACCTATGGCAAATGGACGTGAAGAATGCTTTTCTGCATGGGGAGCTAGATCGGGAGATCTACATGAGTCAACCGATGGGTTTTCAGAGTCAAGATCATCCTGAGTATGTTTGTAAACTCCGGAAGGCTCTCTATGGATTAAAGCAAGCACCGAGAGCTTGGTATGGTAAGATTGCCGAGTTTCTTACTCATAGTGGTTATTCGGTGACATCTGCGGATTCTAGCTTGTTTGTCAAAGCTAAAGGAGGGAAGCTAGCCATTTTATTGGTGTATGTGGATGATTTAATCATCACGGGAGATTGTGAAGAAGAAATTCGTCAGACTAAGAAAAATTTGTCAGTTCGCTTTCAAATGAAAGAACTTGGACAGCTCAAGCATTTTCTTGGTTTAGAGGTCGACTTCACTCAGGAAGGAATATTTCTCCATCAACAAAAGTATTCCAAAGATCTGTTAAAGAAGTTTGTGATGCTTAAATGCAAACCAATCTCGACACCGATAGAGCAAAATGCAAAAATGTGTGCTCATGAAGGAAAAGACTTAGAAAATGCTACCATGTACCGGCAGTTGGTGGATAGCCTTATCTACTTAACTTTAACAAGACCTGATATTTCTTTTGCAGTTGGTGTGATGAGTCGCTACATGCAAAGTCCAAAGAAGACTCATTGGAATCAGTTCGTCGAATGCTGAGGTATGTGAAGAGTACGCTTGGCTATGGCATTATGTACAAGAAATGTGGGGATTGCAGACTAGTTGGCTATTGTGATGCTGACTATGCAGGTGACCATGATACCCGACGTTCAACTACCGAGTATGTTTTCATGTTTGGGTCTGGAGCAATTTCTTGGTGTAGCAAAAGGCAACCAACAGTGTCTTTATCAACCACGGAATCAGAGTACCGAGCGGCAGCAATGGCAGCTCAAGAAAGCACTTGGCTTATGCAATTATTGAAAGACTTGCATCAGTCAACCGAGTATCGTATCTCTTTGTATTGCGACAACTTGTCAGCAATACGTTTGGCGAAAAATCCAGCTTTTCATGCAAGAACTAAGCATGTGGAGGCGCATTATCATTTTATCAGAGAGAAAGTCTTGCAAGAAGAAATTGAGTTGGAACATATCAGAACAGAAAACCAAGCTGCAGATTTGTTTACAAAAGGCTTGAGTGGCAGCAAGTTCGAAAATTTATGTCATCAGCTCGGATTGGTGAAAAGAGTAGAAGCTGGTGTTGATGGGGAGTATTGAACAAAACAACACCAGCATGTTGGTTGCCTTGTGACCAATTATTGTGTAGTGTTAACAAATTATTGTTTGCTTGTTAATCGGTTACCGAATCCTTAGGGTCTGTTACACTGGTTGTTATTCTGTTATCGAGTCCTTAGGAGTAACAAATTATTGTTTGCTTGTTAATCGGTTACCGAGTCCTTAGGGTCTGTTACACTGGTTGTTATTCTGTTATCGAGTCCTTAGGAGTTGTTACACTGATCCTAGTCATTAGGAAGTATGAGTCAATGGATTTATTGCTCTGTTTGTTAAAGCTATCAGCCTATATAAAGGTATTGATATGCATTGAATAAATTTAATGTGAGCGTAGCTTCTTCTCTTCTATTGTTTACTCTCTTTTGAGGTTATTCAACCATTCTGGCATCTTGTTTTTTTCTACACTTGAAACACAGCTTGAATCATTCAGACATTTTCTAGCTGACAACTATTGTGGATGGAGAGTGGCTTTTAATAAGATCGACTAAGACTAGCAAGACAAGTCACATTGTATGATATTTGTGATTGTGGTTGTTAGATATGTCTCGAATTCTAAAACCGGTAGGTTTTCTAACCCTATTCTGTTTAGCTTATCCAATTAAGGTAAGCTTGGATTATGCCTAATCTTATTAAGAATATTCCTAATCTGAGTGGATTTGTATTCCTAATTGTATTAGGATTTAGCCACTATTATAAATATACCATTATTCCATTAATTTGGTGCGGCGGATGAGAAAGAGTATGGGTGTATTTTGGGATTAGGGTTTTGTGAGAGAGGCATATTTGTACACCATTTTGATTATAATGGAAGTCTCCGCTCCGTCTTCGCCCGTGGACGTAGGCCAGTGGCCGAACCACGTAAATATTGTGTGCTTTATTTTTCTTCTCTCTTTCTCGATTCTCTTTTGGTAATTTTGTGCCCAACGAACTAGATCTTTTCCGCTTTTGTCATAACAAACTGGTATCGGAGCCGGATTGTTCGTTTGGGTGTTTAAGGCGTCGACAAAATTGAGATCGAGAAGTTTTGATCGCTCCAGCAGTTTCGCTCTACGGCAAGTTGTCGTTCAGATGCAGCAGAAGTTGCAAAAGGCGTAACTGGAGAATGAGAAGATTAGCACTTCAGAGAACTCCATGGTTTTGCTCATTAAGTCAGGCGACCAAATTCAAGAATTCCACATATTTGGTTTGCATGTGCAGCAGCACTTTCAGGAGCTTTTAGGGTTTTGGTGGAGAAGACAGAGAATTCAAGCCAAGGTGGAAATTGTTAGATATGTCTCGAATTCTAAAACCGAAGGTTTTCTAACCCTATTCTGTTTGGCTTATCCAATTAAGATAAGCTTGGATTATGCCTAATCTTATTAAGAATATTCCTAATCTTAGTGGATTTGTATTCCTAATTGTATTAGGATTTAACCACTATTATAAATATACCATTATTCTATTTATTTGGTGCGGCGGATGAGAAGGAGTATGGGTGTATTTTGGGATTAGGGTTTTGTGAGAGAGGCATATTTTGTACACCACTTTGATTATAATGGAAGTTTCCATTCCGTCTTCGCCCGTGGACGTAGGCCAGTGGCCGAACCACGTAAATATTGTGTGCTTTATTTTTCTTCTCTCTTTCTCGATTCTCTTTTGGTAATTTTGTGCCCAACGAACTAGATCTTTTCCGCTTTTGTCATAACAAACTGGTATCAGAGCCGGATTGTTCGTTTGGGTATTTAAGACGTCGACGAAATTTGAGATCGAGAAGTTTGATCGCTCCAGCAGTTTCGCTCTACGGCAAGTTGTCGTTCTGATGCAGCAGAGGTTGCAAAAGGCGTAACTGGAGAATGAGAAGATTAGCACTTCAGAGAACCCCACGATTTTGCTCATTATGTCAGGCGACCAAATTCAAGAATTCCCGTATATTTGGTTTGCATGTGCAATAGCACTTTCAGGAGCTTTTAGGGTTTTGGTGGAGAAGACAGAGAATTTGAGATCTTTTCCGCTTTTGTCATAACAGTGGTTGAGCTTAACGAGAATGTCATAACTTAAAGGAGGAAGAGATATGACATTCCTAGATTTCACCACCCAATTAACGAGAACGTCATAGTTTAACGGGAATGTCAAGGCTTCTCCAGAAGATTAAAGTACACGAAGACCTTTCAACTATGGGTGATTTTAAAATACCCTCCAATTTTGTCTAAATAATTATTTTCATAAACTTTTGACAAGATTATTAATATTTATTAATAATAATTGTACTTATTTCCTAGTTAAGATAATTAATAATCAACAACTAAAAGATTTAGAAAATTTGTTAAATTCGAGTAATTAAAAATAATTTAAATCAAAAAAATAAGAAGCTCAAATAAACCGTGCCAGGTTCTTAATTCGAAAAGATTCAATAGTTGAAGGGGTTCTTAGTGCATCTTCTGACTCTGGAGATTTCGAAAATGGAAAATGCTTAAAAGTTTTAATGAGCTTTGTTGTTGAGAGAATTATGATAGCAATTGTAATGACTCTGGTGTTGGAACATATATTATGTACAGATGTATGATACTTGTTTGAATATATATATTCTCTGCATCATTTTGTGAATTACTTATACTGTTACAGTTCATGTATGAAAAGATTAGGGTTGTAAGCCTGTGTTGTAAACAGTAAGAACTTCATATACCCATTCTGATGTATGGCATGATTTTGCTTAACTAATCAGTTTGTCAGAACAAAGCACTTTGTTGATCATCTGAATCGATTACAAAATTCGCCGGGCCTCACAGTTTGGATAAACATTTGATGTGTAAAATCGCTAGTAGACATTGCATATGCTGCAGGCCATCATTCATCAAGCGCAAATCAGCAAAAAAACATCCTCTGTAGCCTTGACATGAGGGGAAAGAAAAAGAAGTAAAAGGCCTACACATCAAGTTCTAATTTGCGATAGAAAAACCTCCATCTCTTTAAAATACCATCAGTCTGCGGCATCTTCTTCAGCTTTCACTACTTCACCTCGGATAACTGGTAAGGTAGATAGATCCAGGCGAGCATCAGTGACTATTTTATCGACATCTTTGACATCGTTCCTCACTACAGATACCGTAGAGTGCTCTCCAGAATCCTCTTGCCCAATAGTAAAGCTAGAATGATCCCTCGTCGACTTGTTTTCCTCGTCAATTTTCCTCTTAACACTAATAACATGTTTTTCTTCTTCGATTGATTCCAAATTGAAAGTTTGATTCTGAAGAGCAACACTGTTATCTGTGCCATTGATGGAAGCAGCAATTTGATGATCATGATCATTGGCAACAATGGATTCATTTTGATTCGAACCGACACCATTCGTGGATGAGTTATCATCCGGAACGGTCTTCTTCAACAAGCTATCGCTATCGCCATCGCCGTTGCCTTCGCCAAAATTTGTGTCATCATCGATTGTGGAGCCAACATCACTGTCATTGTCGTCGTCTCCAACGAATTTCTCCTCATCATTCTCATCACCGCTTTCCATTTTCTCCTCATTTTCTTCGGTCTTATCGTCTTCGTATTCCAGCTCTCTATCTTCACGAGCCACGCGAGAAGCCTCTCCACGGCCTCGATCGTCAGTGTCTTCTCCCTCATTTTCCCTCTCCTCGTCTTCTCGCTCAAGTCCTCTCGCCCGTTCCTCCTCGCCGATCTATTCTTACTCCTCAATCATGTGCTTAACTGCTTCTTGTTC